>JAEIGQ010000147.1:0-600000 GCA_018904275.1 Lordiphosa clarofinis
CATAGTTGCAGTGACCTATAGCGACTAAAGATGGAAGCTTATAAAGGACTTTAAGTATTAACTTTTGACAGTTTTAGTTCCTGAAATTATTGCGTTTTATTAATCAAATTGAAAAGTGTTTCTGAATTTTTCCTTCTTTGAACTGGTCCGAAAGTCTGTACGAAAAAAATACACGCTATATATGGAATGGGTAAGCTAAGACCTTAAGCCAGGTCCCACAAATAGAAACATCAAAGCAGCAAAAGTTAGCTAAAAATCTATAAGTTACCAGCCAGATTATAGCTTGGCTATTGTTAACAGATTCCCAACACATTTGTCCACTTCCAGTCACGTTATTTCCGCCCCACCTCCACACCCCCCCTCTTCCTGCCGGATATGGTAGGTGTAACATTTAATTTAATAACAAACTTTCTCATGTTGGTAATCTGTAAAAAGGCCCAGTTATCTGAGTGCCCACTCACTGCTCAGTTTCGGGAACAACAAATAAATAAAAAGGAAAAAACAATTGGATTTGGATTAAGATTAAGCCTAATAGCGATTATCGTCGACTAAGCCAAGCGTTAAGTCGTAATAGAATTTGGCACGAATTGTGGATTAGCCGGAGGAAGCTAGTCGATGTGACGATTTCGGTAATTGAAAGCACCGTAAACCCGCATACTGCCCCCGCCCCCGACCCCGGTGCAGGGCCAAAGCTGTACAAATTTCAGTTTGGTTACACTTGACTGACGTTTTCGGTTGTAAATTGTAACGCTTCACTAGCAAGGCGCAAAAGAGTTAAAGTGCAGTCGTAAAAAGGGTCCCCAACCCTGGTGGGTAGCTACCCACGCACTGTCAATAAGTTTGAGTGTTTGGGCCAAAAGTCAAATAGAAATGCCGAACATAAATTACGTATTATTAATTGCTGCCGCCGCTGCTGTCACCAAATGTCGCCCAAGTCGCTCGATAAAGGGTTAAATGTTGACAATGACAACGTCCGCCCCCCCCCTTCACCCTTCCATCCATCAAACAAACTTGCAAACATTGACTGAGTATGTGGGGGGCTTAAGCAGCGCAAAGTAGCGAGTTGAAATAAATTCAATGATTTCCGTAACGAGTAACGAGTAGCGAGAGAAGAGATGTAATAACTTTTACTATTATTAAATTTTGCTTCTTAGTAGACCTAACTAGTGTGCATTCAATGTCTTCTACATTTAAACAGGATTTGTTGTTGGTAAATATAAACAGAAATATGGAAGTAGCGAGAGACAGCAACAAGCTAACTGCAAATGCTTATACAACGAATACAAGCCTTGTGTAAGTTTCTTAACAAGTTCTATAAACAATTTTTCTTGACAAACAGCAATTGTGAACTAACGAGTAACGAGTGCTAGTACTGGAAACTTTGCTTGAACTGTTAAACAAGTTTTCTTCAAAGTGTTTTTGTAATGGAATCAACTACAACATTGATTTACCATATATGAAAACTAACGAGTAACGAGCAAGTATCAAAAGAAAAAATTGTTTCAACTGAAGGTAGTTTTCAAATAGTTTTATAGTAATATACAGGTTCAGAATATAAAATGTGGTCACCGAAAGTAACGAGTTCAACACGTTTAAGTTTCATTTAAAGGTCCTTTAGATATAAGGCGGTTTCAACGAGTGATTCTTAAAAGCTTCTTATTAGTGACGAGTGACAGAGCTATTGACTCATATATCCTAAGAAGTAACGCATGAATGCAAAGAAATAGATATACAACTATCAATAGAGGAACAACTTTTAAGGAACGAGTAGAGTATGAAATGTATTAGCTTAAATAAATGGATCGCTAATCATTGAAATGTGCCTTCCAGTTCAGTCAATTTCTTAAAACGCAATATAAAGTATCGAGTAGCTCAACTAATTTGGGCTTAAGTTCAGCAAGAGTGACTGAGAATAGAGAATTAAACTTCAAAAACTGTAATCTCAGTTTTTTTTTCTTACCATTTTTTGTAACCCAGACAGCGAGTGTGTCACTAAAGTTGCAACGAGTGATAGTGCAATGCATGATCAAAAAACTTGGGAATAAAAAGGAACAAACTGTTAATGTAATTTAATTAACTTAAGTATTTTGAAATTATGCAAAGTAACGAGAACTTGTAAATTAATCACTTGGCAATAAGCTATAAAATGTATAATAATTTGAATATAAAGAAAAGCACTACATTCAATGCAGCGGGGGGAATACAATAAAGGCTAAAAGACTTTTAAAGTCTGGTGAAACGATTGTCAAAGTAACGAGTAATTTAAATTAATTACCCTTACTTTTATATAAAACACCGAATTAGATTAAATTCAGGTTTACCTGGACTAGCAAAGGCTCTAATTGATAGTTGGATAGACTAGACTAAAAGTAACGAGTAACTTAACTAAACTAATCAAATCTAAAGCTAGACCTTGCAAAAGGTAATCCTTAGGATTCTGAAACCTTAAAATGTGCCACATAATAATAACGAGTCTGAAAGTAACGAGTAGCTTAATTAAACCTAGATTTCTATACAGTATATTATTGACTTCCAGTCAGCAAGTTGACGAGACTGTTAATCTCCCTAATCATTAAAATGGGCAATCACCTTTGAAGTAACGAGTAGCTCTACTTTATTAAGCTCAATAAGAAATTACATCTGAAGGCATTGTTTCTGATAGGATTCTTAAGCCTTAAAATATGCCTTACAGATATTTAAAACGAGACTGAAAGTAACGAGTAGCATAATTAAACCTAGATTGTTAAACTATATTTATTTAACCTTAAATGTGACTTAAATGTGCTCTTCAGTCAGCGAGTGGGCAATCATTTGTAGTAACGAATAGCTGTAGGCATTATTTCCATTAGCCTCAGTAATAATCCAAAGTCGCGACACTGAAGGTGACTTTGAATACCATTACTTTGTCCAGCGAGTAACCCTAACGAGTGACTATCAACGCCCATTAACACATCATGCGACATCAATCAATTGCACTTTTCGCATGTCATTCGAGTATCTCCCTCGAAACCGTCGACAGTGAATCAGCATTATCATAACTTGCGTTTTATTGTCAAAACATTTATGAGACACACAGCGCGACGCGCGCGCTCCAAAGTGCGTGCTGAACGTTCCTGGTGTCCTCCCACACTCCCAGTGCCAGCTCCGTTACCAACTCGCTGGGGCGGTGCCGGCAAAGTTGTTGCAAAACCATAATAATAATGATCATAATAATAGTTGTACGGGTTAGAGAAGTCACAGTCGGAGCGACAGCGACAAGCGGCGGTTTAAATAGATGAAATAGTTTTCATACTTTCGATTTTGTTACCCCTTTTTTCGTGCGGCGTATTGCGTGCCCCGTCGTATCGGGGGGGAGGGTAGAGTTTGTTATGCATATTTTATTAGCGCATTTTGTGGATACGCACAGGAAGTTGACTCTTTGCGTGCAATAATGCGCGTTTTACCTAGAAGAGTTGCGGCAAGAAGGGTTGCAACACACACACCCAAACAGGAACATGGGATTTCAACTAGGCGGAGTTGCTGTTGTTGTTGTTGACATTTAGTGTAAGCGGCCGCACGGCAGCAATTAAAATGCTCAACTTGTCAACAACGCATTGCAAACACACCACCCCGACCCCAACCCCCTACTCTTGGCGGACAAAACTTTGATTTGTGAACAACAAAAGTCCAAAAATGGATGACAATGCCTGATGATGATGAGTGATGACTGATGGGCAGAGCCTGGCACATGTCACCGCACAATTTTGAATGCTAATGGGAATACAAATTATGAATTACTTTCGAGTAATACGCAGACGAGTACATAAGTATCTATTAGAGTTAAGTCTGCGAGCGAGTGTTCCTATCGAGCAGAGCAAAAGCGGAACAAAGTAACGAGTGTAACGATATAACAAACAGATCTCAGAGATGGTAAGAGTTAGAGGTTTGACATGTATGGGACAAATGCTTCTTATACTTGCAGGCAGATCAAGTTTATTTTCAATTTTTGCCACGCCCCCTCCCGCCCCCGCAATTTGGAAAAAACGTCATAGCTCGCACAGTTTTGTAGATAGATGATTTGTACCTTCCAAAGTTAGTTAGTAGTTAGTATTATATATCAAGTTGCCGAAGAAATGATAAGGATCGCATGAGCAGTTCTTAAGTTATGAGCAAAAAAGGCCAAAACCCCTCTCTCCTTCCCTAGAAACCAACACTGCGTTTCATTCAGCAAAAAGAGAGACAGACTCCAGGTACAGATTATGTTATAGTCGGGCTTGATCAACTTTCTCAATTGAGTTTCTATGTGGAAATTTAATAATATCAATTTGGTGGAAAATATCACTTTGATATTCTAAAAGACATGGTCAGTTGTGGCTTTTGCGTAGCACACGGTCTAACTTTGTCGTAAGCGTGTTCATGGTGGAATTAATAAGGTGAAGAATACATATAGTGGCCCTCAGCAGAGGCAGATGGCTTTACTTCTTGTTCCCTTCGAATAGAAGATCGGAATAGTTTATCCTATCGAACAAAGCAAAAGCGGCTCAAAATACAGTTCCAGAAGGTTTCAGATTCTCAGAACCATACACTGTCATAGAGCTGCTTTCAAACATATTCCCTTTTTTTCTGTCAGTGTAACATTCGCTGAACAATAACGCGAGAAGAACTTTATCTTTGTGGCTCCGTTTAAAATTCCAATCGACACCCGATTTCGGCAAAGCTTTTGAACCTAAAGAGCCTTGTACCTGCCTCGGCTGACTAGAGACTCTCCTCTCAAGTGTATGTGTGTCTGTGTGTGTGTGTGTGTGTTTTTGCATATTTTATTCAAATTACCGCATCGTCGTCGGGATTTATGTGACTGTATGACCCGAGTCCAGTGGCAACATACACAAACAGTGGAGAAAAATTTAAAACAATTTAACACTTTACACGACATTCAAATACTTTTATGGGAAATTACGCGTCGTCCTTTGTCTTTGTGGTATTCCGTCAGTGTTGAGCCTTTTGGCTGATTGTTGCCATCCGCATACGCTTGTATGTGCCTGTGCTGGTAATTGGTCTGGTGTTTATGGGGTGTCGTCAGCAATCGCCAATTGCTGTTGGCATTGCGAAATGCGCATGCCATTTGGTCACTTGGCAATTGAGATTGAGATGGAAATTGAGATGGAAATTGAGCTGGTGCGATGTCGTGGTTTGGCTGGGCCAGAGATGTCTTCATAGGCCAACAGACAGTGAGATGTTGCTAGGGGGATTCAAGTTGTCAACTTGAGATTGTTACTTAACGGAGACGGAACAAGGGAGAAGGTCTTAAGTTGGAAAGGCCAGACACCTGAGAGGAAGAGCTTTCACTGGATCTGGTTCTAAGTAAATTTCTCAATCTCAGATTAAAGAGAAACTAAACTTAGTACAAAAATTTGCTTACTTCAATTAATTTAATAATTTCTTCTTGATTTGTGACTCAGTTCAATGTAAGTTGCCCTTGGGTAACAGTTGAAAATAAAATTTTAGCAAAATTTGGTTAAAAGGCAAAGTTTGAATACTCTTGTACAATTAACAATTACAGAATTATATAGTGTTGTCAAAAAATTTTGATAAAAGCGCAAAGCTTTTCGACAGCTCTTTACTTGTTTATTGTTGTTTGTTTTTAGTCGTGCTTCGTTAAAATTGCTGAATTGATCGAAAGAGACGGCATAGTAGCAACCGTAGCATCGGCAAGAGCTGGGCATGAGTCATCAAACCGTTTGAAGAAGCCTGAATTCAAAAGAAACCGATGTATGGGTGCCATGCTTGAATGCAGCACTCATGCAGAAGAGGCCTCTTTGATCAACGGGCCGAATTGTCTTCCATCAGGACAACGAGGCCTCACACATCTTTGGTGACGCGCCGGCCCAGTTCGATAGTTCTTTTGATCACCGTATAGTCCGGATCTCGCACCAAATGATTACCAACTATTTCTGTCCATGGCGAACGACATGGTAGTAGGAATTGGCCACAAGAGAGTCCTTGCCAATAGGAAGCGAGCTTCTATAAGGGGGTTTGAAGTTGGCATCTCGTTGGGAACTTGTCATCGAACAAGACGGCGCATATTTGACTTAAATCGGCATTATTATCAATTTTTGAACATTGAAATTTAATAAAAAATACCGCCTTTGAAGCTATATGAACATTTATCACTATCTTAGGCGTTTCTGAAGAACTTAAAGATAATAAAGGCTTGGATTGAAAGCCGTTTGCCTAATGTTCTCTCAAGCTCAAGAGCTGGACTAAGCTGTTCTCTCCCTTCGAGTACTACATAAAGCTTCTCCGGTCTTCCCAAGATACTGCATCGATGCTCAAGGCAGTGGACCACGTTGTTGCTGCATGTCTTATTGACTTCATACTACAGATCTCCGTAGTCTCTGTGAATTCAGCTAGAATAGGGTACCGAATGACAACTTTAAATACATCTTTGTTCGTATTGATCTGCCTTTGGCAGTGCTTCACACCTTTACGGATAAACGCAACTATTGTGTACGTAAAGAGAGTCCGCAGACCTGTCTCCAGATGTATCGCCTAGTATGGAGTGTTCCGTGGAAGGAAAAAGTTTAAAAGCTTCTCCACCTCCTCGTAACTATCGTATATCTCATTACCTGCACATTATTGGTCTGGCTGGGGCATATTTATATTTTTCCTACCAGTAAGTTGCTTCCATGTACTGTTTATCGCAATCTTAGGCCCCCCGCACACAGAAAGCGAAGCGGAGCACAGCCTATACGCTTTTGAAACTCAACACACTGAGTGCATAGAGAGCGCGCACACTAAAAGCTTAGCCGCGCAGAGCGGAGATTGACAAGAATGCTTGTTTATTTCTGCTTTTCCGCTGGCAAATTATTAGTTCAAAATATTTCGGTGGGCACAAATAAAAGTTTAATAATGTTCAAATCTACTTATAGTTAAGAAAATTGGCCGGAACTGTCTTGTAGATCTAGGTGGGATGGAACAATTAATTCGGCTCTGTAAGAAACAAGAGTCAATTTGACCGTTTATTAGCTTATGAAGGAACATAACTCCGTGACAGATTCTACGATCTTGCAAGGACGGTAGGCTTAATAGACGGAGTCTGTCCACATACGATGGCAGGCGGCGGTGTTGCTTCCAGTTAAGTCCAAGTTCCCAGTTAATATCCAATCTCAATAAGGCCCTGATATGTTGCATACTGGACAAGTGAGACTTAAAGAAGCTTAGTGGTGTATGGGTCATCAAATTCCTTAGACCAGCGTTTAACAAAAGCAAACACCCCCTTGGCTTTGCTAACGATAATCCCAATGTGCTCGGAAAAGTTCATATTATGGCCAAATAATACGCCAAGGTCGGTTACCGCGTGTATACGCTCGAGGCTGTGCGGGCCAAGGGAATAGTTGCCCATAAAAAAGGCTGATCGATAGAAAGACATGACTCTACATTAAGAGTGGTTTAGGTGCAGCAAGTTGTTGGTGCACCAGGATTGAAGGTGGTTTATGTCATTTTGTAACAGACAATGTGAATCGGGATCTGTTAGCTGCATACAAATGTTAACATCATCTGCATACATCAACACGTGAGAGTTTAAAATGACGCAAGGAAGGTCGTTTATGAATAAGACAAAAAGCAACGGACCTAGGTGACTCCCTTGAGGAACTCCAGAGGTAACATAAACCTGCTTGGAGAGGGAGTTTTTAAAGTACATTGATATCCAATTGACCAAGAGGTTGGGAAATCCTAAAAGTGACAATTTCTTTAAGAGCAGAAGGTGACTTGCTGAAATCTGTGAATATAACATCCGACTGATTTTATAGCCTAAATCCGTCCCTAATTATTGAAGTAAACTCGAGCAGATTTGTCGATGTAGAACGGCGTTTTATAAACCCATGCTGTGAAGGAGACATAAGAGAGCAACACTGATGCTGCAACTGAGCAGTTCTCATTATAAATTCAAAAGTTTTCAAAAAGTTTGGGTATGGCACAAAGTTTTGCTATCCCACGATAATTTTGAATATCAGTTCTACTTCCTTTTTTATGAAGTGGTATAATAAATGATTCCTTCCAAATATCAAAAAAAAAAGCTGTGGTGCAGAGATAATTGAAAAATTTTAGAAAGAGGTTCGCATAAAGCATTTGCACAATTCTTGAAATTCATATTAAAAATTTTCATATTGATACTAAAAATTTAGTACTGTGTAGACTTTGGAATTATTTAAAAGTGATTTCTTGAATCAGCTTTTCGCTTGCAATCTGCTCTCTGTCTTCGGTGCATACGAAGCTGGGAGTAGCTTATCTTCTTAAAGCGTATAGGCTGTGCTCCGCTTCGCTGTCTGTCTCACGTAGAGCTTCCAGCTCTTGATATGAAATATAGACACTACTACAACTTGCAAGCAAATCAAGTTGATTATGAATTTTTGGCTACGCCCACAGCTCTGTAGATAAAAGGTTTTTACATTTTACAGATATTTAGTAATCATGATTATTTATCGATTTCGCAGAAGTAATCTGCAACCAAAATTTTTGAACGGACTAAGCTTAAGTTAGGACCGAAAAATTAAACGCATCGTTACAGTGTTTACAGCTACCCTGTTTTGCCTTAGCCTTAAATGATCACAGCACTTAGTTTTTGAATAGCAATCACGATTTGACGCTTGACTGATCGCGCGGTACAGAATATGATACAGCTACTAATAGTCTGTAAGTTAGCAATTAATGAAGGAAAGTAAGAAAGGTTTTTATTTTGTTATTGCGTTTCTTATGTTGTTGCCTTTTTCGTCACAAGGCAAAAACATTTGACTTTTCGAGTATAGTGAGAAGGTGATATGGCGCTCATTTGTGTGATTTGCTGTTTTCAGAAATGGTCCATCACGTCAAGATTTGTAGTAATTTGAGCATAAAGTTGCTGAAAATGACTATTTGCTTAGATTTTTAAGAACGAAGTTTGTTGTTTTACTCTCTTTGTTATGCGGAAAATGCTACTCCTTACGCACTCGTGAAATAAATGGGGTTTATTTGTTGAGCACTTGAGAGTTTTGCCTGTTAGTTGAGCAGCCCTCTGTGCACGACCTTTGTGCATTTATCGTTGCTAGGATGAAAAATTACGATAAATTGAGATATGATTCAGGCAGTAATCCAGTGGTTACATTCAAAGTGGTGGCGCTTTCTCCCTACAATTTTGATATGAATCGATTTGACGTACTAGGGACACAATTGATTTTAGCATGTTTAACAGTCTTATTAGCTTACTGAAGGTACAAGTCCCGATTTAAATATCGCTAGTCAGGGTATGGTCGAGCAAGCTGTGACAATTTGTTCATTTGTAGTAATTTCAGCTTAAAGTTGCTGAAAATGCCTATTTTGATACTTTTCCAAGATGCTCAAGTGCTCAATTCGGAAAGTGCAACTCTTACCCTGAAACAAAATATTTAAAAAATATCAACGATTTTTCAATGAAGAAATCTTCTTTTTTTTCTTTATTGGCCATCACAACCGTTTGACGGTCTCGGCCTCTGCAATCAATGCTCTTCACAGCTTGCACAGAGCAGGAGCGACACCAGTTGGTCACACCAAGCTTAGCAATGTCTTCCCATTTTAGTGGTGGTCTCCCCCTCTTGCTGTCTCCATAGTCAGCCGCTTTCGAATTATACGCCTTTTTTACAGGAGCTTCTTCGTCCATTCTGACGACATGTCCTAGCCAACGCAGCCCCTGTTGCTTTATGCGCTTTACCAGACAGCTCATACAGTTCGTCATTTTTTCGAATGCGGAAAGGTCCGTAAATCCTCCGAAGAATTTTTCCTTCAAACACGCCAATCGCCGCTTCATCCGCTGCTCCATGCTTCTGCGCCATATTGCAGGACTGGGATGATAAGCGACTTGTAAGAGGGACCCGTTACTCGTAGAGTAAAAAGGGTATACTAAAGTCGTGCAAAAGTATGTAACAGGCAGAAGGAATTATTTCCGACCATATAAAGTATATTTATTCTTGATCAGCATCGAGGAACAGCCGAGTCGATCGGATAGACATGTCCAGTCTGTCCGTCTGTCTGGATTTGAACACCTAGATCTCAGAGATGGTAGGGGAGATAGAGATTTGACATGTATGGGACAAATGCTTCTTTTATCTGCACGCAGATCAAGTTTGTTTCCTAAATTTTGCCCCACGCCCCTCCCGCTCCCCACAATTTTCAGCTTAAAAAACGTTATATCTCTATCAGTTTTGAAGATAGGCGATTTGTACCTTCTAGAGATAGTTAGTAATTAGCAAAATGAATAAATTTGCCGGAGAAATGATAAGGATCGGATGGGCTGTTCTCAAGTTATGAACAAAAATGTGAAAAATAGCCGAGTTAAAAAAGTGTTGCATACTTTTCACAGTTAAACATGTTTTTTCATGAATAACGGGTATATCGAAGTCGGTTAGACTTTACCTTGCGCTCTTTTGTTCTTCAGCTTGAGTTTTTTGCTCTTAAACTATAGCTTTCGGCCCGTAGTAGCCACCGTTGTTCTTGGCTGGTTATCGTCGTTCCAAGGAAGACAAAATCCTCTACAACTTTAAAGTTGTACTCTCCCATTGTAACAGATTGTCCAAGTCGCAAGGACTTTCTGTCCGCGTATACTCCTATTTACTTAGTTCAGACTGCTTACTGCCCGTTCTGTCAATATCATCGGCATATGCAAGTAGCATTAGAACTTTATGAATAAAAGCCGTCGCAGTATATATTCCATCAGTAGATTGAAGAAGTCACACGTTAAGGTATCGCCCTGCCTAAAACCTCTTTTGGTATCAAATGGTTCGGAGAGGTTCTTTCCTTTTTTGACGGAGCTTTGCGTACTTCTCAACGTCATCATGCAAAGTTGAACGTACTTTGCTGGAACCTCGAAGAACCTTGACCTTATCGATGTGTCGAAGGCTGAATTATAATCAAAAAAAAGGGGATGCTACCATTTTTAATAATTATATACGGTTTTCACAAGAAATCGACTGTTTTGTTGCTGCCCCAAAGTATGCAACGGTTGTTGTTGAAAATTTTTATTGAAACTCTATACAAATTACTAGCCTATTGTTCTATTTTTGTCATTTTATTATAAGTATTCATGGTATATCTGCGCTAAAAATGATTCTACAATTCCTTGGGATAGTTTAATTTAAAGTTAAGACAAAACAAAAGTATGGATTCCGTACATAACGTTTCTAAAACGGGTTGAAGCTCCTCTGGTTGAGGGCTTCGTGTTGAGGTGGCTGAATCTGTTGTAGTACTGGGCATGTGTACGTTTCCGTCGAAATTACACAATTCTTTGAAGAAATTCCCTTATGCAGGATGCAAACTAGAGTATTCGAAAGTTCAGTGTGGCCAGAGTTGCCGCAGAAGTGTGACCAGGGTCACAGTAGTGGGGCCCTCTATGGCATTGTTCTGAGTCAGTGGAGGAGCCAACCATTGCTCAAATTACAGCTACCTGCTACTGCAGGTACAGAGTATATTAAGTAAGTCGTCTTTGTCGCCTTTTGTTCGGTTTGGTGCTTCCAAAAGGACTCTTATACGATTTGTGGTGCCAACTGCAACATTCTCCTCAACTTTGACAAGTCTTTAACTGGCAACGTTTGCGCTTGGTGCACTTGTGCCAAAGCTAATCTCCTGCCCCAAATCCAACGATCGATCGAAACAGCTGCGAAAAAATCTTTACGACCATTTGCCAACGACACGAAAATCGCAAATCAATCAAAGTGACGACAACGTCGCTGGTCAAAATTGCCAGGCGGTTGGTGGGAGTGAAGGGTGCGGGGTGCGGGTTGCGGGGCCTGAAACTGATGGAGGTTGCTGCCGCAAAATGTCAACTGGCTTTGCATATGGAAATTGGATAATGGCAGCGGCAACTGTCGGTTATCCAGGCACTGGCCGGTTGAGTGATGGCATGGAGCGGGCGGAGGCGGGGGCGGGTATTGGTTTTGGGGTCAGCTCAAAGCACAGCAGGCACAGTCGGCCAGAACCCAATCAGGCTGCAGCTCTAGCTCCAGTCAGCCATCATCATGCATCCATCAGATGGTTAATAAGTAAATGGAAGTTTCGGAGCTACCAGCCGAGCGCCCCTCCCCCCTCGCCCGCTTAGCCACCCACCGAAACTCATTCTGACAATGCCACACCATAAACACCGCATTATTTTCGGCTCTTTTGTGGCCAGCCACCAAAATTGACCGCTAACTGATTTTCAAATTTGCCAAACAGACTGCGGGGGGGGGGCGGACAGCCGCACCTACGCCCCAGCGTTACAGCTCAATGGACTGGTGGGGGGGCGGGGGGCAGGGAGCGAATTGGAATTGGAACTGGAACTCAAACTGGGATTGCTTTTTGGTAACTCTACTTCCGGCCCGCAGTCGAAAAGCAATTTAATCGAGCATGACTTTTGGTTAAACTTGTAGAGCAACGCCTACGCCGCCGTCGACGCAGCCGGATGTAGGGAATTTTAATTTGTCGCGTCGTTTAAACGCGAGCGAACCAGCCCAGCGAGCAACCCTTTAACGCCCGCGTCATCAAACGCATCCATTGAAGCGTTGCGCTGGGTATTCTGGGTTCTCTGGGTTCCCTGGGTGGTTTTTATTAGGCCTGCTCGCTGTTGTGTGTGTGCCTGGGCGCATTATTTATGGTCGCGCATTTGCATTTTGATGGTTACCCTTAACCCCTTTTTGGGTACAGGTGAAGGAGTGCGGTTTTATGGCCCTTGTAACCCGAAAAATTGAAAACAAATTTCCCCGTTTTACCCAGCAGCGACTTTCGTAATGTTGCGTTTTTTTTTTTATTCTTTGGTTGCGCTTGAGCAGATAATCGTAAAAACACACACACAGAGAGAGACGCACAGAAGCAAAGATTCGCTGACAGACGCAAATTTGTCCTTTTTGCCAACCGTTGGAGCCACTCCACCGTGCGTGAGGCGACAAAGGATTAAGAAGAATAAGCGGCACGTAATGTCGCGCATGTGGTCTTAAGCGACATCAGCAAAGCCAAAACCTCAGCACCGTTTGGGGTCTAAGCTCTGTTGTGCCTTGAAATAGAAACGGAACTGAAAGTGTTTCTTGTTTCTGGGTTTCTTTTTGTCAATCAACCTCAAATTGTTAAGCTATTTTGGTGACCCCTGAGCAATACTACAAGGATCGCTTTGAACACCCCTTAACCTCTACACTTTGAGTGCTCTAACCGACTTCCTTAGGGTGAACATCCGAAAAGAATGCAACATTTTTTTAACTCGGCTATTTATCGCTTTTTTGCTCATAACTTGAAAACCGCTCATCTGATCTTTATCATTTCTTTGGCGAATTGATTCATTTTGCCAATAACTAACTAACTCTGGAAGGTACAAATCGTCTATCTTCAACAATGTAGGAGATACAACGTTTTTTCCGACTTGCGGGGGCGGGAGGGGGCGTGGCCAAAATTTGAAACAAACTTGATCTGTGTGCAGATAAAAGAAGCATTTGTCCCATACATGTCAAACCTCTATCTCTTACCATCTCTGAGCTCTAGGTGTTTATACAGACAGACGGACATGTCTATATCGACTCGGCTGTTGATGCTGATCAAGAATATATATACTTTATATAATCGGAAATGATACCTTCTGCCTGTTACACACATTTGCACGACTTTAGTATACCCTTTTTACGCCTCTTCTGCAGCTGTCTTGAATTCATAACTCTTGCATTGTGCGTTATCTTGCACAGCGCTGAAACAGGCACAGCAGCATTGTGGCTTACATTTGTTATTATACCCTGTACTCATTAAAAATGAGTAAAAGAGGATCATGATTTTCTTGATCAGTATCAACAGTTGAGTCGATTTAGCCATGTCCGTCTATCTGTATGAACGCGTCGATCTCAGAGACTGTAATTGATGGAGCCAAAAGTTATGGCATGTATGTAGGAGTAAGCTGTACCCACATCGAGTTTGTTTCAGATTTGGAAAATTTCACATCCTCCAGGATTTAGTAGCAAAAAACTGTCACTCTCTATGTATAAACGCTTTGATCTTACAGACTATAAGCAGTAAAGCCACAAATTGTTGCATGTATGTAGGTGTATACCGTACCCAGATCAAGTTTGCTCCAGATTTAACAAATTCCTCCTCCTTACCGCGAAAAAACTGTCAGAGCTTCAATTTTGAAGTTTGTGGCCCAACATCTATCTATTCTGTATACCAAAATAAGATCCGAGCAAAAACACCAAAGATATGCAAGTGCACCGCCCTTTGAAAATAAAAAGCAGGCCTATCTAAAAAGATTAATTCAAAATTATGAGAAGCATGTCCAATCGAAGAAGTTTACTTTTACTTTAATTCACATCAGGGCTGCAAACCGGTTCGGAGTTGAACCGCTCCGGAGTCGGAGACTCCGGGATTTTTGGGAAGTCCGAACCGAACCTGAACTAGAACAATTTTTTTTCCCATTTTTACAACAGAACCGGAGAAAAAATTAGTAGAAAAGGGTTCGGTTCAAAAACGTGTTCTATTAAATTTTTTCTAGATTCTATTAATGTAGAATGCCATTTCCCAATATTTGTAAACGAAATATGGCGGAATATTCCGAAAATCTAATAATCAAAAGCTTTAAGAATGATAAATAAAATAATAATAATTAATAATTCTTAACCATGCTTATATTTGATAAAGATTAAAAACTACCATATTGGAACTTAAAGATGTCACATTTGTAGTGTCAGCTGTTCCTGCATCACAAGTATCAGTCTAGCGCACTTTCCTACTCTATATTTGTTTTATCCAGCGATGGAGTCAGTAATAATGAAAGATTGCTGAAGACACATTAAAATTAACCTAGGGCGATAGAATTTCCTCCTCTAATACAGAAGGGCCGAAATTCTGCTTATAGTAAAACCGGGAGGTTCTTGAATCAGTTGTACAGTATCAAGCATAAATATTTAGGCCTGTTCCCGTTTTCGATTGCGATCAAATCATGCAGAATAGGAACTGTTAAATGTTTTCACTTCCAAAAACCGACAGGTCTTATGGGGCGTTGTACTTAAAAGTCCCGCTTATCATCATTCGATCCTCTTGATAGCAAAAATATGCGGTCGAGTTCTTTAATAGTTTTTTAGAAATTACATTTACCAATTCCGATAGATCGGACTTAAAAAACGGGTATAGGCCTGATATTGACTGAACGGTTGCGCAGTCGACACCAGATCCTACCTCGAATATGATATTATGAAGCCTCTCCCCGATTTCTCACCTTATGTTTCTTATAGAGCCATATGTCACATAACCCTGCAAAGAGCAGAGAAAATTGTAAGCTTATCTGACACATAGCAGCTATCTGAAAAAAGAGAAATCGGCATTAAGAAGAACAAAGTTATTTCTGAACCCCGGTTCGAACCCAAACCTAGGTTCAGCGACCTTGAGAACCTGCTCCTTGAACCCGAAACCAAAAAGTTTCGCGGGTTCCAACCCCGAAGTGAACCCCTCCCGATTTTTAGGAGGTTTGCAGCCCTGATTCACATACTTAAAGTACTCCTGAAGTGTGCACCGAAAAGTAAAGCTCTCCTTTCCTGCTGGATATGAATAAAGCCTGTTACGCTTCAAAAAATTGACCACTGAGACAACTGCAATGTCATTTGCAAGGTCGATATTTTCTAATCGGTCTGGAACAGCTACCCTTAAGTACTTTATTGTAGAAGTCTTCGCTCATTTTTGTTCAGTGACAGTTCACCTGAACTGTGGTTTTACCTCAGTTCAGGTGTTCTCATTTGATAAGGGGCTGCTCACTTGGTTTTTTTTTTTAAGAGTGACTCTTTGTTCAGTGACGTCACTCATTACTTAGTGACAGTTGATGTGATTGTTCTTATTCATAATTACTTTTGCTCAGTATCTTTTTTATCTGTTGTTCATTGACTCAGGTAAGTCACTCTTTATTCAGTGACTCTAGACTCAGGGGTTCATCCATGTTCTGTGATGCTTTGCTTAGTGACTCTTCCCTCTGTTGTAACTCATTTTAAAGTGACTTTTTCATCAGCTGATCTTAGTCTCAGCTCAGTTTTGTTCAATTGAGTGACTGTTCACTCAGTGGTTCTTATTTGTTCAGTGCTTTTTCGTATTCAGTTCAGTTAGTCTCTGCTAAGTGACTCACTGTTAAGTAACTGTTTCATCATTTGTTTATTGACTCAGTAAAATCAATCTTTTTCGATTAGTGACTCTTCGTTCAGTGACTCTTGATAAGTGTTGTTCATTGACTCAATTATATCACTTTCTACTCAGTGACTGTTGACTTGATTGTTATTTTACAATGGTTTTTTGTTCAGTAACTTTTTCATCTGTTGTTCCTTGGCTCAGTTATGTCACTCTCTACTCAGTGAAAGCACAATCGGTAACTCATTGTTCAGTGACTTTTCTACAGGGACTGTTCACTTAGTTATTCTTTGACTCAGTAAAGTTACTCTTTATTCAGTGACTCTGGACTCAGTGGTTCATGCGTGTTCCCTCTGTAACTCAGTGACTTTTTCATCAGCTGCTCTTTGATTCAGTTCAGTTATTTTCTATTCCCTGACTGTTCACTTTGTTTTTCTTAAGCGACTTATTGTTCAGCGATTCAGTGACTCTTGTCCAGTTACTATTTCATCTTTTGCGTATTGTCTTAGTCACACCCTACTCTTTGTTCGTAGACTTTTCTACAGTGTTTGTTAACTTCTTTATTCTGAGACTCATTGTTCAGACAATTTCTGCTCAGTGACTATGTACTCTGTTCAAAATTGATTGCTCAGTGACTCTTGTTCAGTGACACTTGATTGATGATTGTTTGCTTTGTGGTTCTTTTATGTTCAGTGGCTTTTCTCTGAGTTGGTCCTTGTCTCAGTTCAGAGTTAAGTTATTCCATGACTCAGTGACGCATTGTTCAGTGACTGAATTAAGAGATCCAACTGTAGTTGGTTCTGGGGTTAGCTTTTTTCATTCTGAACATCAATATTAATCAGCATAAGTTTCGTTTTAATGGTTGCTATAGCCGGGTGTTGACACCACAGCCAGCTCATTGTGAGCCCTAACCGACTGCTGCTCCTCCGGCACCTCCTCCACCCACACCCACACCCACACCCACCAGGTGCCCATTCAGTTCGAGGAGCCTTCGTTGCTGCGTGTTTGGTTACGGTTTCTGGTTTTTGCTTTTTGGCGATGTCACCGCCGCTTTGCATGTCGCCGGCACACAAAAAAATACAAGAAAAAAAAACCAGAAAGAGTTACCAACTTTGCTAAGCGAGGGACGGGCGGATGGGTTCAAAAATTAACGGAATAATAAACAGGCGCTGCTAACGACACGCGGCCACCATCCTATCCTGGTCTGGGTCTGGGTTCCGGGGGCACGAATCGCTGCGAATTAATTGTAATTCATGCACCACAATTATCACATGGAACCCACAAAAAACCCATGACACGGCCGACCAGGACAAGTTTCAAGTTGCGAGGATCCGTGGAATGTCGTTGCCAACTGTTTTCGAGGTCATAGCCTAACAATTTGTTATGGCGTGGGCGCGCTGCCTGATGAGTGGGCGTGGCATTAGCAATGAGCGTTAAAGTGAGCAGCGGCAGCCAGGCATGACATCCTGCCGCTGCTCCTCCCGCGACTTTTAATCAGGCTGGGGGCGTGGCCGCTGCCAAAACTTTTTCCCTCTTTACCACTTTCCCACTTGGCCCGCCCCCCTTTGCCCCGCAAAATTATGTTGATTGGCAGCAATTTGTCATAACGTAAAATGAGTTTGTTGTCGTAACAAGCGCCGCGCGTTTAACGGCCCGCTTTTCCACGGCTTTTCCTCTGGCTTGGGACAGCAACGACAAATTTGTCGATAAAAACAAACAAATTAACATTAAATGAAAAGATTAAGTGTTTAAGTTTGCAGTTGACTGTTGCCCTTTTTTTTGCCAGGCACGAACACCCACCCCTACCCCCCTCGCCCGCCCACACACACAGAAAGTATAACAAAATGGCGACCGTGTCAAGTGACAGACTGTACTTGAGAAAGAGAGAGAGCTCAGAGCTTGGCAAGATCCTGGGTTTGGTGAAAAATTCATCAAGTTGCACTCAATTTCTGGTACCCAAAAGCTAGATTCAAGTGGTTGTCATTTGGGAGGCAATTAAAACGTTTTCGTGTGCTTTGCATGACTTGGAAGCATATGCTCTTCCCGCACACGTGGCCAGCTGATTAATCACGTAAATGCGTTGCGGCGGAGGAGTAGCCGGACCCTTTCTGGACGTGATACGTGTGCAACAGCAGCAGCCACAACATTTTTGCTCTAATGAACCAAATGGCGGCGAACGGTGACGACGTAGACGACTCTGGGTTCGGTTCAGTTGATGCACGCATGCGAATGATGCGGACCCCACCTCCTCCTTGCCCCGTTAGCAGTTGGTCAGTTTTGGCAAAACCCCATTAATATGCCAGGCGAGCGCTCAAAATGTCTCGTCCTCGCTGGGACACTGACTGCAACGGAAATGTGTCCGGGGCCAGGCCACTCCTACAATTGCACACACAGACACAGAGGGACAGATGACATCACATGTATTGTGCGTCTGTTGCACAGCAACAGCCTCCTCGGCTCCTCGAAAACTTGACTCTGGTCAGTGTCCCCAGCCCCTTGCAGGGGGCAGAGCATCAAACAAACAAATAAAACAACAAATGGTTTACGTGCAACTACAACCAATAAAGGATTACGATCTGGGAATCAAAACGGACAACAAGAAACGGAATTATTTGAGAATTGGAAAGTCCAAAAACTTTTGGCTTAGTTCTCTTTTGATACTTATTAATAAGAACAGAATGTTCTTAACAGTTTTAGTCGTTCATTCCCGACTTTAATATACTCCCTACCAGTCTTAGCCAATGAACTTGTTTTGATTTTATACTTGCACCATAACTTCTACGTACGGAACTTCTATCTACAGAACTATGGGAAATAAAACGTTTTTTAAAAAGTATCTTTCTTTGAGTCGATAGAATAACCTATATAGTTTAATGTTGATGATTTCTTCTGTCCCAAATGGTTAACTTTCATTCAAATCTAACCTTTTCCCTGGCCCAGATAATCTATCGTGCATCTTAAAACAATGCGCAGACTTTCTTGCCTACTCTATCCACGTTTAAGTTTTCAGCTCCATGGAAAGAATCTTTCATCATTCCTTTACATAACGAGAGCGTAAGTTAAAGTCGGTTCTAACCGACTTCGAAATACCGTTACAGTGTTCCTGCGTTCCTTAGGGTGACCATCCGAAAAGTATGCAACATTTTTTTAACTCGGCTATTTATCACTTTTTTGCTCAAAACTTTTTCGCACATCCGATCTTTATCATTTCTTCGGCAAATCGATGCATTTTGCTAATTACTAACTATCTCTAGAAGCTACGAATCGTCTATCTTCAAAACCGTAGGAGATATAACGTTTTTTCCAAATTGCGGGGGCGGTATTAGGCGTGGCTAAAATTTGAAACAAACTTGATCTGCGTGCAGCTAAAAGAAGCATTTGTCCCATACATGTCAAACCTCTATCTCTAACCATCTCTGAGATCTAGGTGTTCATACAGACAGACGGACGGATCGGACAGACGGACATGTCTATATCGACTCGGCTGTTGATGCTGATCAAGAATATATATACTTTATATGGTCGGAAATGATACCTTCTGCCTGTATGTAACATTTGCACGACTTTAGTATACCCTTTTTACTCTACGAGTAACGGGTATAAAAAGGGTTCACGTTCCGACATTTCTAACTTCAGGGGCATTGCGAAATTGTCTTTGAGCAAATTTTAACATCTCAATTACAACCAGGACTAACCTCCTAAAAATCGGAAGGGGGTTAACTCCAAATTTCGAACCCCAAAACTTTTGGGTTGGGGTTATGGACAGGTTCTGAAGGTCGCTGAACAAAGGTTCGGGTAGTCTCGAACCAGGATCAGGAATAATTTGTTTTTTTCGCTTATTTGAGCAAACATGTACGTAAGTTAACAAATTTAGTGACAATTTGTTTTTTCAGATAGCTGCTATGTTCCAGATCTAGTTTAGTTTAATATGCATATGGCTCTGCAAAGATGATAAATCGGAACGCTTAAAACCATAGCGAAGGTCAATAAATCATGGAAGAATGAGTATTAGAGATGTGCAAGAGGGTATATACTGCCTCTCAATCTTGACTGGTGATACACAATAGTCCGCAATGAGATTAATATTGTCCGTAAAGCATATCACAAGTAGAGCGAGACGTGCGTATCCCAAGTGCAATTAGAGAACGCAAGTGACAGCGAACAGCTGACTAATTTCTGACAGATGCGGTGTCGATTGCGCAACCATTAGGATTATTTAATTAGAATTTTAAAACAAGACAAACACACAACACAAAGGAGGATGGTCGACAAGTGAAAAAGTGACAAAGCCAAATTGACAGAAGACTTAATGCATGCGAGTGCACCTTCTTCTTTCTGTCCTTCCTTATTTATTTATGTGATAGTTTTCCTTGCGCTAGAAGTACTGGACTTAGTTAAAAGCACTAATTACAACGACGATCACGAAGACAACAGTCGATGGGAGTAATAAAGTATTTTCAAAGATGTTATTTATAAGATTATACATTTTGTACATTTAAATATTATACAATGAAGCAATATGATTCTTTGTAAGCTGTTTTTATTCCAAGGCTTACAAACCGAACCAGCATGGATTCGTTAAAAACAGATCCATTACTACAAACCTACTGGAATTTACTTCTTTCTTACTTTTTTTTTTCATTTATTTTTTTTTTATTTTCTGATTTTGAAATTGCGTCTGTTGAGATTTCCGCTGGGGCTTCTAAATTGGATAAAATCTTATCTTCAGTCCAGAACTCTGAAAGTTGTCTTTAATAGTTGCACTTCTTATCTGGTTTTTGTGACCTCTGGAGTTCCCCAGGGTAGCCAACTTGGACCTCTTCTCTTCGGGTTATTTATTAACGACCTGCCTAATGTAATTAAGCATTCTCGTACATTGATATACGCAGATGACTTAAAAATATTACTCGTCCAACAATTCTGCTTTGCTTCAGGTTGATTTCAATTCAATATATTATATCTGTGGTGCTCTTACAATTTGTTGCATTTGAACAGGGACAAATGTAAATCTATGTGAATTTCAATGTCCCTTCAAGGCAAATACGAAACTATATTCCCTTGAGGCTTCCTTTGGCTTCCTCCTTATATGCTTTTAACTGTTCATTTCGCATTCTATGTAAGGATTACAAGAGTATCTCTCCTTTCCGACGAAGGCTTTAGGTCTTTTATACTTCACACTCTGCACTTGCATAGTGGCCTCAATGGCCTCAACCCGGCACGATAGAATTTTTTTTAGAAATCGAATCAGAGACCGTAATATTGTAGAAGCATTTGCTTCAACATAACAATGAAGCATTTGTTGAGATTAAGAGGAAATAAATTGGGAACACTCCTATGAACTGTCCCTATCTAATTGATTGATAACACTGTTCAACAGTGAAAAGTATCTAGAGCATCGTTAACTAATTCCAATGTTTATGGTAGGCAAACTAGATTCCCACCCCAAATGTTAATAGGAGTTTTAAAAGGCAACGTGATATGGCATTGGCCCAACTAAATATTAAATGTAATGTAAAATAACAACATTCATGGAATGCTACGTGAACATTTGCGGATAGTAGAACTATGGCAGAATTATTAAAAGGCTACTTGGATACTACTAAAGGAGCCTTATGCTTTTGTAATTTTCATTCAATGTTTTAAAATTTTACAAGTTTCTGGATTAAGTTCCTCGAATTCAGAATACGAAGAACTTAGTTCGTCAGCACAGCCCCATATAAAAAAGCAAGCTGATTTAAATAATCTTGTAAGGGAGTTTGACTTACCAAAGAGCTTAGCTAAACTTCTAGCAACTTCAGCAATGGAACCTTTTAAAAAGTAGAACGACTATTACATCTTTACGCAGTAGACAAAAAGAACTTACGCCATATTTCGAAAGTGCTGAGAGCTTAGCTTATTATAAAAATGTCAGTGGATATTTGAAGGCTATAATAATCAGAAACGGAAATTGTGAACCTTCGATTCCCATTGGTCACGCTGTACATATGAAATAGAGCTTTGAAAGCATGATAAAGCTTGTGCTGCATATTAAGTACATTGACCACCACTGGCAAATTTGCGGAGATTTGAAGATCTAAGGATCTGCTTCTAGGACTACAACTAGGATACACGGAATTTTGTTGCTTCATTTGTGAATGGGACATCGTGATTCACTTGTGCCTGGGCAAACCCTTTACTTGAACCAAGAAAAGGTGTTTTTGCCACCGTTGCCCATAAAACTGATGAAGAATTTCGTTTAACAATGGATAAGAATGGCGATACTTTCCAATATCTAAGCCAGAAGATTTCCAGACTAAGCGAAGCTAAGATAAAGGAAGGTATTTTTGTCGGTCCGCATTTTAGAAATTTATTTAATAATGCTAACTGCGACCTAGTCATAGAAGGTAAACAAAATTGGTAAATTTATTTCAAGATAATTGTAAATCTGTTTTTAAAGGAAAAGAAAAAGAAGCCTGGGACGACTTTCGCCTAGTCGCAAATTACTTCTTAGGAAACAAGAGGAGTGCCAAATATTCCAAACTAGTCCGAAATATGCTATCATCCTTGAAAATCCTGGGTTGTAACATGTACTCGAAAATTCCTGTAGGGTTTTTTTTCGGATAGTTGCGGGGCTTTTAGTAATGAGCATGGGGAGCGCTTTCATCATGGAACGACATTAACAGGTTAAGTGGAATGTTTCAATGCAAGCGGATTATTGCGGGAATGTTTATCGAGAAGCTACGGAGGCAGAACACAAAAAGGGCAGCAAAAAGAACGCGACGAATGCACTCGTAATAACAGAAGCTTTAGTAAATATTCGTTATAAGAAACATATTTTTAAGTAATCCTTTATTTTATGGAATTTCCCTTTGCTTTTCTTAACTTGTTCATTGGGTTGGTGTGGGGGGGGGTACCCACCCCCCCCAAAAAAATTTCACGCACGCAAACGATTGAGGGACCACGCTTTAGGGATATGGACCTAGAATGTTGAAAAAAAAATGTCGGAAAATCTTAAGATCATGAGCTACGAAAACTCATGAAGTAGCCACATATGGAGAAGAAAGCGAATTGTTTATTATAAATCTGTAGGTTCGGAGGTCCAAGTAAGATTGTATCAGCACAATAAGGAGGAATGATACCCTAGCTTAAGAAGCTCTATGCAAAGAGCTTAGATATATGTCAAAGCTTAGCAATGGATCGGTAGTTAGGTAACTCCCTGCCGTCAGGTGTGACCGTAGCAATTTTCCACTGGTCATGTTATGAGTGGCCCGCAAAGTTTCAAAGAACACGAAGAAATAAAAAACGGTATAATTTCCGATAATTTACAGAATAACGTAAGAAGTGACCCAAGTAGGATTCTTCCATTTGGTCATTCAACTTTCTCTATTTGATGGGTGTGTTGTCATCGTCTCAGCATCCCCCCCTCTCTCTCTCTCTCTGTCGTTCAGC
Source organism: Lordiphosa clarofinis (assembly GCA_018904275.1). Classification (NCBI taxonomy): domain Eukaryota; kingdom Metazoa; phylum Arthropoda; class Insecta; order Diptera; family Drosophilidae; genus Lordiphosa; species Lordiphosa clarofinis. The sequence continues at coordinate 23,530 of JAEIGQ010000147.1, forward strand.
TTGGCTTGATCGCGACAGACGCCAACCCGCTGCGATTTTATGAGCCGCAAAGTTATTTCATGAAGTCAGCGACAGCTATCGATGGGGTGCAACCCCTGGCTAGAGCCGGGGAGCTTTTCTGATTACTGTGATTATTACGTACGTTGGCTTCTTCCGTTGAAGCTGTGAGTGCAACTGGAACTGGAACTGGGATGTGTATCGCTTACGCTTAACCAGAATAACAACTGATTTTCGGAAGTATTATTACATTTCCCGTGGCGCACCCAAATTATCACAGCCACCCCAAGCGGGCGAGGTGTACGGCCAAGGGGTTGTTTTGCGGTTGAGACGCAAAAAAAAAAAAAAAGAAAAAACGGAAAACCACAGGACTTTTACTTCCACAGATAATCAAGTTAAGGCCGGCTCAGGACAAAGGCAACTCTGATTGTGCCAAGTGATGAGATGGCTCGTTTACAACAATTACCAAGGCATTTTGTCACCCACAAGATTTGGGTGGGGGCGATGGGGCACCTGCTGTGCCGAAGGAAGCAGGAAATTCGATGAGCATAAACTGAGTCAGTCAGTGCACGCGGAGCACAAGTGTTGTTGGTGGCAGGATCGCTTCCTAATCCCTCCCTCTCTCTCTCTTTCACTTAAACTTTAAACTTTTGACATGAAGCTGCTGCTGCTGCTTAATTAATGCAAAAATCTCGTTGACAAACGACCAGAGGCGACTTTCAGGTCCGGAAGTTGAACAATTTCAGGCTATTTAACTTGGTCCACACAGAGGGAGGAGCGACAGTTTGCCACGCTTAGTTGACAATAGTTTCACAGCAAATTAAGAAAAGGTTGGACCAGCAGCCTCGTATCCCTGTGTGTGTGTGTTTGCCTTTCCCCAAAATTTGTGGCGACACTTTCTATGCAAATTGCCCTCACATGTTGCCCAGCAAAAAGTACAGTCAACGCAGGCGGAAGTACAGTTAGCCCCAGCAGACAGTAAGCGAGAGGGGGAGGATGAGGAGGCGGCAAACTCTCATAAATCTTTGTGGTACACAATGTTGGCGGGTCAGTTAACACAGCCCACACACACACACATAGTACACATCCCCCCTTAACTTTGGGGCAGCTGTTTAAAGTTCTCTCTCTGTATGTGTGTGTGTGTGTGTGTGTGTGTGTGTGTGTGTGGGTAGAGCGAAAGTTTCATTGAACATATTGCCTAAATAACATGACACCGCCAAAACTAGCAAAGTTTTGCGGCAATTGAAATTAATTATGTTGGAAATTTATGCAGCATTGCCAGCCACGTTCAAGACTGAGACACACAAAGGCATTGCCATTTCCAATTGGCCCGCCTGACACTTTAAACGGCCTGTACCTGTCCTGTCCCAGCAATTTGGATAAGAAAATTACAAAATGTCATGTGACACTTCATATGAGCGAAGAGCGCAAAGCCAAATTGCTCCTGAGGCAGCTGAAATTTTTATGAATGAATCAAGCCAACGGACCCAGGCTGGGACAGATTTTTATCGCTCTCGCGACGCTTTCACACCACACGCGCAACCCTAAGTAGGTAGAAGTGTCTCACGGATCGTGACAGCAAGTGCCATTGAGTCCGCCAGACAATCGTCAAAGTTAATTGCCTAGACCTTCCCAGAACTGAGCCCACAAAAACCTCACATAAATTATACCAAAAAAAAAACAAAAAACCAAAATCATACAGAAAATTTCAATAAGTACGACGAGTGGCATGAATGATAAGTAAAACGATTAAATGAAATTAAAAGCTATTATTCGTCAAAGCAAATATTTGTTTCTGCATTTAATGTTGTCTGAATAAAACGCATATATGGAGCGAATGATCAGCTCCTCTTCCAGCAGCTGAATGAATCTTTTTGATGTGAAACATCTTTAATTTCGGTACGGACGATTTTAGTAGGAGTAAAATTTGATTTCAGCGTCACGTGACGCTGAGGTCAGCATATTTTGTGTTGTTGTTTTAGCAATGTGTCCCAGGGGAAGAGGATTAAAAATGGGCAATGGGCGGAACGAGGAGGGAAAGTGGAGGAACTTGACAGTGTCTTGACAGTGACTTAACAGTGACACACAGTGACTAAACAATGAAAGAACAGTGACTAAAGTGTGACTAAGAAGTGACTAGACAGTGACTGAACACTTACTTAACAGTGGCTGAACAGTGACTAACCAGGAACTATACAGTGACAAAAGAGAAAGTTAACAGTGACTAAACAATGACTTCACGGGGACTAGAGAGTGACTAAATAATGAATGAACAGTGACTGAACAGTGATTAAAGTGAGACCTATGAGTGACTAAAGAGTGAGTAAACAGTAACCGAACAGTTACTTAAAAGTGACTGAACGGTGACAAGATAGTAATAGTGACTTGACAGTGACTTATGTAACAGTGACTAAAAAGTGATTTAAAAGTGACTTGACAATGACTAAACAGTGACTTAGTGGGGACTTAACAGTGACTATTCAATGACTAAGCAGTGACTTGATAGTAACTTAACAGTGACTTAATAGTGACTTGACAGTGACTAATCAGTGACAGTTTGTTGTCAGAGACTTGACAATGTCTACGCAGTTACTTAAAATTGACTAATCAGTGACTAGAAAGTGGCTAAACAGACCTTAAACCGCACTTAAATAGCTATAAAACTTAGCATCATGTTTCACATCAAAACCTCGTATCACTCACACCTAATTATACCTCAAAGGATACTCAAATTTGCCCAGAAGTTTGCAACGCATAGAAATATTCATTTCCGACCCTTTAAACTATATATATTCTTATCAGGGCGACGAGCTGTCTTGAGCTTTGTCCTCGTCTGTCTGTCTCTGTTGTCTGTCGTCTGTCTGATATCTCTCATTTATCGAGAACTTTGCACATCTTCTTTTATACACTGTTATGTACCCCGTCGATGACTTTTAAAATGAAACTATCGCCGAAAGTGCTTTTATCGAAAAATTTTGTCTTAATGTGACGTTCTGAACTCTGTTGTATTAAAACTTTGAAGGGTATAAAACTGGCAAAGACGAAGTAGCTTGGCTTTCCCGTTTTATTTTTAGATTGAGTAACTTTATATTTTGTTCAGTTCCTACAAAATTTTATTTTTATGTATCTCATTAAATTTTTTTTAAAAACTTTGAAAAATAAATAATTTTCAAAAAATTGTCTGAAGCCTCATCCTTCAAAAATTCTGAAAAAGGTATATGTATAGCCGCATCTTTATTATATTAATTTAATTTTTTTTTTTAAGTGCCAAAATTTCTAATACATTTTATTTTTGGTTCTTAAAAATTTGTTTGCTCTATCTTAATCCATTTTCCAGTTATTTAAAATTTACAATTCCTTTAATTTATTACTCCGACAGATTTTTAATTTTATACTTGTATTCGTTACCTTAGAGACCGCTTCGTGGACACCGTTTCAAATATTTAAGAATAAAATAGACTAGGCGGGCGCGTATCGTTTATTCGTTCAGTATGGCCTCACCATATTCATACATTTCACATTCGAATGCACGACCACATGTAAAAGTTTTTTGGAAATAAGCTGATTTTCAAATTTGAGCTTTCTACATGCGGTGTTTGCATTTTTCATTTCTACCTGATGCATGCAGTTTTCCACCCGCCACGTGTAGCTTTGAGCGTGTACAATTTAGCAGGCATTGACGTTTCTACACGCGACGTGTAGCCAATTTTGTTATCTTTGTGTATGTACTTTCATATTTGATAGAAGTTCTTAGGTAACAATGACAATAGTCCAAATCAGCTGATTTAAGATACAGTGGCTCAAAAAAGGCTGCCAACTGACGATAATATCTCTGTGTAAAATATTTGCTAAAAGTTTTAGGTGACTATGTCTTAGCGATATTTGCTCAGATTGCAGCTAAGATAATCTGAGAAAACGAGTCTATAATATAAGGCAACAGAAAGGTTTTTGGCTCAACCTCTTCCTTCCTTCTGTAAATAACCCAAGTAATTGCTATTCTTCTCTTTCCAGTTATATAGTTGAGTACTCTTACCCGATTCAACTACAAAACTCTAATTTTAATTCCAAAATACTTGATTTAAAACTGTTTTGGGATATATTAAGTTTACTTCGAAAAATTGTGATACATTTTTGACCATACTGTTTGCTTGTAATGGTCAGAAAGTCAACACCATTTACTCTTAAAATATGAGCGAAATAACTGTCATTGAAGTTTATTAAGCTCTAAAGCAGTGGTGCCCAAACACACACTTTTCAAGCTTTGAGATTGTGTGTGCAGCACACGAAGTAAACGTCGTTATGTCAAATATAGCCCTCTAGTATGGCCGACCGACGCTATATCAACGTTCTGTCGACGATATTGTGACTGTCGTCGACGCACGCTTATTTCAGTCACAATGAGCTCGACGGCCGTATTTTGCAAGGGGATGTCCGCTCAATACGTTAACGACTCTCCAGGCACGCTTGGTCGACGCAATGCCATGCAGAGAAGCTACGTAAACGACGCTCGTTCGCCCCAAGAGAGATGCATGATGCGACTTTATCGACACTCGTTCGACCCAATGCCATGCAGAGAAGCAACATAAGCGACGCTCCTTCAACCCAAGAGAGATGCTTCTTTCTTGACGGCAATGTTTAATATAAATATTTCACATTACGTACGTACTCTTCATCATAAATTTTAATAGTTAGTGCGCATTGCAATGGATTCCACTTGCGTGTTGTGAAATATATTGTTGATAGGGTGTTTGAGGATTGATATACCTTTTTTTCAAATCCTTTCCTTTTCTTTGCACACGCTCTCTCACGGAAGAAAATTAGAGCGTACGCCTCTCTCTCTCTAACAATTTTCACAGCCGTCACGACTCACCACCGTACAAAGAGCAACGCTGGGTTGACGTATATAGACCGACTGACCCCAGCCGTACAAGAGGGTAATGACGTTTACTTCGTGTTGCTCTGCGACACACACAATCTCAATGCTTGATAATGTGTGTTTGGGCACCACTGCTATAAGGCAAAATCCGAGATTATGGTGCTTAGAAAAGGGGTTAGGACGTTTCAGGAGGAACAGTTAAAGGTGGTACCGAAGTACAAATACCTTAAGGTTATCCTGACACCTAGAATGAGCTTTAAGAAGCATGTGGCAAGGCAGGACAAAAGAAGCAAAGGTGTGGGCGAATTTCATCAACAAAGGACAGTTAAACTAGCATCTAAGTCAGCGATGGTCAGCGAGAGCGACTCCAAAAAGTAAGAGAGAGAGTAAAGCGCCGAAAATTCGCTTCGAACTCTGGCGAGCGAATGACGACTTTCTGCTCTTTTGGTCTCAGCTTCGGCAAGCGGCGTGAATAGCGAAATGTTTTCGCCCCCCTGAGAGGAACCAAAAAGCCTTTCAAGCAAAGCGAGATAACTTGGATAATGAAGACCAGAGGAGATCTTTTATAGTTAAACAGCTTGTAAATGGGAGGTATTTGCTCACTATGCATCATGAATGAGCAGAAGGACATGTATCATTTTGTAGAACGATGTCCAATACTGTGGGAATTTAGTTAACGATATTTCAAAACTTGTACGATTACCGAAGAAGAGGTTCTTATGGCCCTGAACGGGGGAATGGGATGGTATAATCTGGCAAATTACATAGAGAAACGTTTTGTAAATAGAATCTATGAAACTATAAAAGCAGCGATTAGCATCTAGAGCAGAGTTCCCCAGCGATAGCCCCGGGGGCACGAACTTACTTGCCGAATGCTTGCCGAAGTCATACTTCATTGTGTGTTAGAAAGAGACATAGTCACGTTATAGCGCTCTCTTCTTGGGGAACCATGATCTAGCGGCCCCTTAAACCCTTGCCAAGCGACAAGACGACAGTCACAATATCGTCGACGGAACGTTGATATAAGCGTCGGTCGGCCGTACTAGAGGGATAGGCTACAAACAAACAAACATATGTGTGTGCGTGCCATTTATAGAGCACACGTATTCTCTCTTTCTCTATGCGTGTGTCGGCAGCAACGCTGGCAAAATTATGAGTTCCTAACACAGGGGATAGGGAAAATGAAATGTGGGCACCACTGCTCTAAAGTCAACCCGATATACTCCTGAAATAAGTGCGAAATATTCTTTATAGAAGTGTAATAAGTTTTATCAATCAACCTTTTGGTTCACAATTTTGGCTTGTAATGGTTCCAGGTACAACACGATTTACTTTTAAATTAAGTGCGAAATAGTCTTCATTGAAGTTTAATGTGTTCTAAAGTCAACCTTTATACGTTCTTGAAACGAAGCAAAAGTTCTTTAAATTGGTGCAAAAAGTTCTTCACAATCACAATCAGCTATTCACAATTTGTTCTTGAAACTAGGTCGCTTTATTATATGATGGTACTCAGAGATCTACCCTTACTCCATAACCAAAGTTTTAGAACCTGGGAGGAATTTGAAGAGCAGATTCGACATAAAATAATTCACATTTTCCGTTTTACATTTTGTGAAGTTTTCATTTTAAGTACATTTTATTCTCAATACAAAATATTTTGTAGTTTCTTAAATTGTTCGAAAAGTTCTGGATTAAAAACGGTTTGTTTTCATGTTAATGAAATGTTTAGAAAAGGCTAGAACTCTTTCAGTCGTTTTTCGAACAAAACGTTCTGAGATTGATTGTGCTAAAAACTATGAAACTTTTTATTGAGAGTGGCCAATTGAAGCTGGTCACACTAAAAATAACGTTAATTTCGTGTACTTGGTCTAGCTTGGTCTAACGAAGTAACCAAATTGGACCACCTCTTTATCCCCTAAGTCGAGAGTTGATATGGCCTTACTAAACTCTGACTTCCGAGCTCTACTTCTAATACAACTTTCCCCTCGCAGATTCGTCGTGTGCAAAATAAAAGTTCTCGCTTCCTTGAGCAGCGCTGCTTCTGCTGCTGTTTACTGTGAATGTGATGCCTCAATGAACGCCCCTCGGTCTGGTCTGGTCTGCGTTTTGAGTGGCCTTTAGGCGCTTATCGCGTGATACGATCGCATAGCCGAATGTCGTTTGTATATTTCGCCCGATCCGTTACATGCGATCGGCCATTTGGAACCGATCAATTAGTCTGCAGACCAAAATGTTGCGCCCGATCGACGCTCGTCGATCGACCTAGGCCAAGTGTTGGCTCTAATGGGAAAATTGGTTTCTTGGTTAAATGCTTGACTAAGCCCAGAGGTCAAAGGCTTGCCCAGTTTTGACCGTGGCCGCACCTGACATGGCTTTCACACGCCAAGTTCGTTCCTTCCAGCCCAAAACCGAAACAGAAATCCTTTGTTTCGTTTGGGCCATTGAAATTGGAAATTGAATAAGTATTGGAATTTCTTGCAGTTGTTTGGTGTCAGTTTGATAAGTGGGCTCTGTTCAGCGCATTCTTTGCGCGATCAGCAGCGACGCTGGCTGCTTCAGCCACACTGTTGATAAATCAATCAATAGTTGCATTACCGAATTGCTTGAAAACGCATTAACTTGATGGCTTAATGCACCCCACCCCGAACGGTCGCCTTTTTGCCAAATCGTTGTAATTTACGAAATTGACACTCAAAAGATTCCCAACCCCGACAATTAAACTGTGTGCGTGGGCACATATGGCCCCGGCGAGGGCGAGGGCGAGACTGAGGCCGAGGGGTGGCCAAACAATTTGTCACACACAACCTACATAAAAAGTGCCAATTGCAGCAACCTTCCCGGGGTCAGCTGCTAAATTAAATAAACTCGAATGTCTTTAATTTGTCTGAGCGGTTCTCGCTTGTCTCCGGTTCTCCGGTTCGATCCAATGAAGTGTGCTGGGCGCTGGGTGCTGTGTCCAAGTCCAAAAAGTCACTGGTCATAAATTTCGTATTAAATTGAGTGTTAAATGCTGGACACAGCAGACCATGTGCAGCCGTGCGCGTAGTTCTCCGTCTCTGACTCTGACTCTTCTTTGTGTCCACAATCCATCAGTTGGTAGCCAATTTATTATGCCCAATTCCTTGCTTTGGTTGTCATCGTCATCATCTGGGTTGTTTGGCCTGCCGAAATCAATAAGTTTTGTTCAGACAGGGAAGCGCTTACATCAGATATCAGATTCAAATGGAGTTCGCTTAAGAGCAGAGAGGGTTATCGATTTTGTTTTCGAAATCATTTAAACTGAATATGTTATAAAGAGCCTTAGAACCAAATATTATATTTGTACAAGACTTCTTAAGATCGCAAACGATACTTTGCTTACAAACCGAACTTTGTGTCCCTCCTTGCTTACACCAGGACTGCAAATCTCTTATTGATCGGAAGTGGTTCACTCCGGGGCTTCAACCTTCTAAAATGTTTGGGTTCAAGTTCACGGAGTGGTTTCAGGTTCGAACCGAACTTCACAATTTTAATCATTCAGGGCGCGCGCACACATGTGACTGAATGATGGACTGACGGCAGAACTTAAGGCTGACCTGTGCCCCAGGAAGAATTTATACAAATAATATGTTTTAAGTTCTTTACAATGATAGTTTTTCCAAAGTTTTAATATAAAATCAAGTGAGAAAGACGGTCAAGCGCGACTATAACATACTCTGTAGCTGAAGTAGAAGCTGAATGCAATGATGGTGCTGCGCTTATCTCTAAGTCTCTCTCTCTTTCTCTTTCTCCCTCTCTCTAAGATTGTGCGGTGTTAGTTGTAAAAGGGTGGGAGGGAGTGGGGGGAGGGTGATTTACTTTTTTGCTCATAACTTGAGAACCTTTCATCCGATCTTTATCATTTCTTCGGCAAAGCGATACATTTTGCTAATTACTAACTATCTCCAAAAAGAACAAATCGTCTATCTTCAAAACTGTAGGAGATTTAACGTTTTTTCCAAATTGCGGGGGCGGGAGAGGGCGTGGCGAAAATTGAAAATAAACTTGATTTGTCTGCAAGTATAAGAAGCATTTGTCCCATACATGTCAAACCTATATCTCTTACCATCTCTGAGATCGGTTTGTTCATACGGACGGACGGACGGACGGCTGTTGATGCTGATCAAGAATATATATACTTTATATAGTCGGAAATGATTCCTTCTCCCTGTTACATACTTTTGCTTAAACTTATTATACTCCATGTACCTTTGGTACAGAGTATAAAAATTAGAATTCATCTTTAAATTAATAATAATATAATTAATAATAATTAATAATAATTAAATAAGACGATTATTGTTGGGATAGTTGGGATTGAATTTAAAATGTGAGTAGGGTTTTCTAAGCACTTTCTAAAATTACAAAAATAAATACTAAACCAAAAATTAAGTTCAAACATATTTTTAAACCGAACACTTTCTGATTTGTTCTTACTCCGGTTCGAACAGAAAAATTTCTTCTGCTCCAGTTCGGGTTCGGTTCGGGGTTCCTAAAAACTCTGAACCAAGCCTTAAAAGCAATTTTCCCAAATCAGAAACGTGCATTTCTAATTATTTCGCATACTTTGCTTACAAACCATCCTTAAAATTGCCTGAAAAGATTCTCTTACAGTTTTTCTCTCGCTTAAAATCGGGAAAAGTCCTAACTAACTACGCTTGAAGTCGTTAAATGATCAAAACCAAAAATGATACACCCTTACAGTCTCTGAGCTTGGTATATCTCGATTCTGCTCAAACTTGTCAAAATTGTGTTGAAACACACCAATATGGAATTAAATCAATTCCAAGCGGTAATGAAAACAACGCAGTCCCGGATATACTTGACCCGATCTGAAAAAAGATTAAGTTGTGATCTGACTTTTTTCAACCCAAGTAACATTTATCCCGGGGTAATCTTATAAAAAATTGAATTGAGCACAATTTAGTCCTAAAGCTGGATCATTAAATGCATGTTCTAGATTAACTTAAGCTTGATATGCTATATTTCCTCCGCCATAGGACTTGCTTAGGCTGCCTTCACACTGTTCGATACATAACCCATGACATCTTGTAGGCCCACATATCCCCATGAAATTCTATGAATTTGACAAGCTATTCATATTTAAAACAGAACAAAAAGCAGGACTACTAGACTATCATGTGTCATGTGTCGAACAGTGTGAATGCAGCCTTACACACTTCAAAGACCTTACCAGTTTAGGTTAATTTAAGACTTTTGAGAAACAAAGAAATAAATATAAAAATTATTGCTCTCCACTGGAACTCGAACACACGACCATTTGCACTGAACACGAATGCCCTGGCATCTCTTCGTACACCATCATACCTACCCAGCGTTTGGCTATATATCTTTCGTCGCTCTCGCTCTCCAACTTATGGACATATGATCTCGAAACGGATCAGAGATTAAAACGGAAACAAATAAAGGTTAGGGTTACGGTTACTGTTTTGGCCGATCGCTTTTTTCCGGTTACGGTTATATTACTGTTGTGGGATATCGGTTTCGGTACTGGTTTCGGTTATTAACCTAATTCTGTTTCGGGTATTGGTTACGGTTACGGTTATTAGTGTAAAATATCACTTTGACTAATCATGCTAGCAAAAGCGGGGATTCAATAAAAATTCTACTCCTTAAAACGAACGCTCAAATCTTCTAACTCGTGAGACTAAAGTTTGGTCTATGTTCAGTCGTTGATTTTGATTTGAAATAAACCATACCAAAGACTAACAGTTCGCTCTACATTCTTGTTGATCCAACTGTTTCTGTAACAATTTCGCTAATATTGTCCCACACCTTAGGTTACTGAAAAATCATTAAAGGAAACAAAATTTGAACCAAAATCGTATATTTTTGAATCGGCAAAACTTTCCAGCATCCAGTGTAATATCTCATATGTATAAAGAAAGATGAAAAGGGTAAAGATTTTAGTTAGCTGCACTCGCTCTTTCTAGTTCGCTCTCTTTTCTTTGTGACCGTCAGCAAACAGTTCGGCGTAATGTATGCAAGTAAAACGTTCATCGTGCAAAAATCAAATAAATTTACGTCAGAGGTGGCCATGCATAACTGAGTGTAAGAGAGAGAAGTGCATATTTTTCTGTCCTCTCCATTTGGCTTGTCCTGGTCTAGACCAATGCCGGCCAACCTTAGCTACCAGGGGCCAAAGTCACCGAGCCGAACTTATGGTAGTGTGAATCGGTGAAAACTGAACTGCAGGTAAAACGGTTGTAGTCTGGAGAGAGTGAGAGATCTCTTGCTCACTAACACAAGCACATGTTTCTGTCCTATACATTAACCCTGCATTGATTTACGCTTATCGAAATTTTTACTAGTAGAGGAAAACCGAAATAAACCGTTTTATTTGTTTCTGTTTCGGTACTCATAACCGGTTATGGTAATACAGGTTATGGGGTTACGGTTATAAGAACAAATTTTTGTTTCGGTTACAAATTTTGAAGTGTTTTTAGCGGTTAAGGGTTACGATTTCGGTTACGGTTTTAATCTCTGCTTAAAATACCATAATGCTTAAATATTTTGCTTGGTATACACATTGTCTAAACATTGAAACTTCTTGCAGCTGGCTGACTTTAGCAAAGAACTAGATAAAGTCTTAGCTAACTATGTTAATCTTTTTTGGACAGTATGCGGATATCTTTGTCTCTTATATAACGGGTGATTTGTGTTGAAATTTTTTAAATTTTTACCGCGACTAGGCTCGATCCCTCTTTCGAGCATCATTACAAGTTTTCACTTGTAAATACGAGAATTTTTGACTTCATTTAGCCCCAAAGGTCTTAATCCCCTGGGTCTCTCCATAAGGCGAAAATACTTTGCTTTTTACACATAGACGAGCCGAGCGCCTGCCGAAGCTGAGGATAAGCGAAGAAAAAGAATTTCAGTCTATGGCGAGCCTTTGATAGGTCGAAGCAAATTCACACCAATACACCTTCTCCTTTGCGCCTCGCTCTTGATGACCAACGCTGCTTTAAATATACCGAAAATTTTTAATATAATCTTCCGACAGCAGAATTGACAGCTTATTAGTGTGTAGTAGGACTCCTCAGCTCAAAATAAATCGCTATCAACTGTCAAACGGTCACACTGTTTTTCAGCTTTTATTTGAAGAAGTCGTGAAAGAACACCCAGAGAAGCTTTGAGAGGTGCCTCTGCTGGGCAGGATACTTACCTTGAATAAGCTCAGCTAACTCATTCCACACTTTTAAATTGGGGTCTAGAAGATTTGCCGGAACACCAGAACAGTTAAGCAGGGTAGCCCACAGGATAAGTCGGAACTCCGAACTCACCTTCTTCCATCCTCTTGGTAAATTTAAGCTACAACCTTACTTGCATCCTCAAGTACTGTCCAACAATTCGGACATAAAAACTTCAATATGTTGCCAGGCAACGTCTCAAGCCATGGTATTAATCACTTGGCGTTTCCACTTGATTTAAGCCTCACCAAATGGCACCCAGGACAAGGACATCCGGCAAAGCTCCAGCCAAGTGACACATCTCAAAAGACTTTGCCGCGCTTGGGTTGAGAGTTGAGAGGGCCAGGCGGCACTCGACTTTTCCGTATGGGCCATACACACAGCATACATTTCACACCTACGGACTCTTGTCCAAGTGGAAGATGATGAAAAAGTGGCACTCGGGTAAAAGATTATCAGAGAGAAAAGGGCTGGAAAATTTTTGAAGAAATAAAGAAGGAAAGTGATAAATGGCCGACCCTCCACAACACATCAAAGCGAGTGCACAAATTAAGCTAAACAAAACGAAAGCGACACCCTACACCCGACCCCTTCACACACACACACACACACACGGCGGCATCGTTCTTTGAAAGCAAAAAAAGTTTGCCTCAAGAGTGGCAGCCAGTTGAGAATGTTGCTCCACTTGAAAGTGAACACACATACACACACATTTGTTGGCTTAAGGGTTAAGATAATCTGGAGAAGAAAATGCGGGCACGGCGAGGGTAGTTTGATGTACTAACGCGTGGCGCCATCTAGTCGCACAAGCAGAACCACATATCAGAGATGGTAAGAGCTAGAGGTTTGACATGTATGGGACATATATTTCTTATACAGACAGGCAAAACCAGTTATCTCTTAATTTTTGCCACGCCCTCTCCTGCCCCAAAATTTAGAAAAAACGTCATATCTCCCACAGTTTTGTAGATAGACGGTTTGTACCTTTTATGCATATTTAGTAATCAGTATTATTTAACGATTTGCTAAAGAAATTATAAAGATCGGATGAACCATAGTCGAGTTATAAAGAAAAGAAACAATTTTGATGGGCAGCACTGATCGCAACTGTAATGGGCAGCACTTAACACACTCACAGATCAGTTTGATCACATACATGCAAATTTTAGGAGCTTGACCGACTTTCTTTCTGGTTCGAAAGCAGTCCAACAACATCAACAGCGAGTCTTGTTGCGCCGTCTGCGTGTGCACCTTAATTTATCAATTTTCAAATTTCAATCCGAAATGAATTGTTTTAATTTTGAAAATCAATTTGCTTGGCACAAAATTCTGTTGATTTGCTTCAATCGATTTTCATAAATTTTTGTCTGCAAAGTGTTTGGCATGCAATTTGTTAGGCAAAATGCCAGGACACATCCCATATATCCTGGCCTGAGCATTAACTAATTTTATTAAGCCATCAGGCAGAGAGAGTGTAGAAAGAAAAGCAAGGAAAATACTGCGGGCAGGCGGCCAGCTACAAAATTAAATGGACTGGAAAACTGGTCACTCTTTGGCCGCTCCCGGGGTAAATGGGAATGGGGGGTGGGTGCTTATTACAACAACAAACAACAACTGAACACACAACTCCCATGCAGAAAGCATGCAAATTTTGCCGTAGAAACTAATGGGGCACAATGTGTCCACAGTGAGTCCTGGCACCGTTCTGGTCCTCTGGCCTTAAACATGAGCTAAATCATCTGTAAATGCGGGTCTGAGTGCGGTTCGTTCTCATCATCAGCAGCAGCAGCAGGAGCAGAGTCCTGAGTGCGTGGGCAGGCTGAGGTGGTGGGGGTTGGTCAACGGGGGTTGGCTGTTTGGTTGGTTCGTTGCGTTCGTCCTGGTGTAGCCGTTTCAGGCGAGAAAATTAAATTGGCCAAAAGTTGAATCCATAACTTTTGGCTATGAACTGGACATACGCGCCAGGCTATGTGCGTGTGCGTGAGTGACGTTTCCCCAAAGCCTCAGAGGCAGCCATTTTGGTTGTCCATGTCCGTAGAGTGAACCAAAAAATTGTTCAACATTTCAGATTGAGATTTGAATATGGTGAAAAACAACTGACCAGCTTTTGAATTTTTCTTTTTTTTTTTTAACAAATATATACATTTTTTTACTTACTCTGGTAGATTTGAAATCCAGGCCCCTTGGACTGAAACACAATTGGAATGAGGGCTTAGACGTCTCCGCCACGTCACGCGTGTAAGGCAAGGCCTCTAAGACATTACTTGTATTGAATCTGCTAAAGGCACAATTCAATATTTGCTTGCTTGTAATTCTCAAGTTCTTATTCAACGCAATCGCTATTTAATATAAGGCAACAGAAATTCGCGCATGATTCGTGTAAGACTTTATTTAAAAATCCCACACGCTAAACGAAAAATATAAGAATTCAGTGCTGATTTAGAGCTACATTTTTCGTTTAGAATTTCCACACGCGCGTGTAGCATTTCAATATCCAAACGTCAATGTAAACGAGAGCGTAAGTTAAAGTTGGCTCTAACCGACTTCGATATACCCGTTACACATGAAAAAACATGTTTAACAGTGTTTCGGCGTTCCTTAAGGTGGCCATCCGAAAAGTATGCAACAATTTTTTTTAGGTTGGTTCACTTTTTTGCTCATAACTTGAGAACCGTTCATCTGATCTTTATCATTTCTTTGGCAAATCCATTTATTTTGCCAATTACTAACTATCTTTAAAGGGTACGAATCGTCTATCTTCAAAACTGTAGGAGATAAAACGTTTTTTCCTAATTGCGGGGGCGGGAGGGGGCGTGGCCAAAATTTGAAACAAACTTGATCTGCGTGCAGATAAAAGAAGCATTTGTCCCATACATGTCTAACCTCTATCTTTTACCATCTCTGAGATCTAGGTGTTCATACAGACATGTCTATATCGACTCGTTTGTTGATGCTGATCAAGAATATATATACTTTATATGGTCGGAAATGATTCCTTCTGCCTGTTACATACATTTGCACGACTTTAGTATACCCTTTTTACTCTACGAGTAACGGGTATAAAAACCTAAACGTCCGTTCGGTAATCAGATTGCTGCATGAAAAGTGTAGAATTATTAAGGGAAACAAGCTGATTTTCAAATGTCGTGTAGTCTTTGGCTTTTCCCACGCAGCATTTGCATTCAGATTTTTAATTCCTACACGTCGCGTGTAGCTTTTCCACACGTCCCGTGTGGCTTTCTGAATTCTACACGCGGCTTGTGCAATTTAACAGGGCGAAATACGGTTTTACGTTTCTACAAGTTAAGTTATTGCCAATATTTTTTTAGACCAGACACAAGTATTTGCAAATATGCTTTCAAATCCGGCTCGAAGGACCAAATGTTGTGAAAGGGTGCAGTCCGTTGTATTAATAATAAAGTGGCTTATATTTTCACTTATAAAGTCTAGCATAAAGCGTTTTTCTCACTATACCTAGTTTTACGACCCAAAGTTCCTACGATATAGTCTTTCGATCCAGCCGGTTCCGACAAATGTGCAGCGTATTAATATAGCTTTAAGACTGATGGAGGAGATAGCATAGAAACAGACGGACATGGCTATATCAACTCAGCTCGTCATGCTGATCTAGAATATATATAATTTATATATATAATATAGAGGCTCTTGGAGAAAGCCAACAAGCAGTATGGGATGGCACTAGTTTGTCACATTGGCTTACCACCGAAACGGGAGTAAAACAGGGCTGTTTGCTTAGTCCGCTTCTCTTCGCCTTATACCTAAACGATCTCACAGATTGTCTTCCAGAAGGAATTTCGTTAGACGGGTTTGCTATGAAGGCCTTATTATATGCTGACGATATAGTTTTGTTATCAGATTCACCCAGAAGTATGCAAAAAACAATTGATGCGCTGCATAATTACAGTGTGCTCTGGAAACTCACAATAAATATGAAGAAGTCGCAGATTCTCGTGTTTAAAAAACACTGGAGAGGGCTTGCAAGAGATGAAAAGTGGCAATTAAATGGCGTCGAGCTAAAAGTTGTTAAAAGCTACAAATATCTTGGAGTTTACTTCAACCACAACGCGAGATTCAACCTGCATCTAACATACAAACTAGAAGACTTCAAAATAGGCAACAATTGTACCTGGAAAACGTTGCTTGGCAAGAAGGACTTGCCTACTAGCACAAAATACAAGCTCTTTACAGCAGCGGTGAGGTCCATTATGACCTATGGCGCTCAAGTGTGGGGCTTGTACCACTTCAACGAAGTAGAATGTCTTGTATTTACTGCGAGAACAATTACAACAGTTTCGAGAGTGGAAAAACCTATTACGGTACCGGCACAGAATTGTAGCAGAGGATTTTTAAACATTATAGGATTCAAAATACAAAAATCAAAAAGAAAACGATAGTTATAATAATAATATTTTATAATAAAATCAAATGCCTAGGGAGCTAATAATGTATAATCTAAATAGTATTAATTAGAGTAACAACAAGTGGAGCGGGATCTTTAATCCATCTTTATGCTGGGAACGATGCGGTATCTTGCGACGAGCTTGGCAGCCGTGTATAGTACTAGCATGAGGATGGTATTGAGGATCAGGCTGACGGTTTATACACCAAGCCTTTAGAATAACTTTAACTTTTATAATTTATGTGGTCGAAGATCCTTCCTTCTGTGCGTTACAAACATCCGGACAATTTCAATATACCCTCTCCAAGGGTATAATAAAATGAGATATATAGATAGAAATAATCCTTTTAGCCGAAGATATCAAGTGAAGTCAAAGCCCTGTTAGGCTCCTATTGCACTTATATAAGGAAAACAGGCGCAGTTTTCGGGACTGCAAAATTAAAAGAAAAAAAATTTGGTGGAAAATCCTCTACCAAATGGAAGAGACTGTGGTAAATGGCTTCATCTTGGATAAGCACACTTATGACACCATCCGCGGATCACCATGTGGGAATTCTCTAGTGAACTGGAGGAAATCTTTGCTAAAGGCCGAACTGTCGCTGGCTGCTAAACCATTTCTTTATTTGTGACCGACGATGAAAACGAAAAGCATTTGTGTATTATATGTCCTTCCTCTCCAAAAATTCGTGAATTATTTTTTTCTCGATGGACCGCGAGTTATGAAGAATTTACGTGCATTCAAAAGGGAGTCCAGCTCGCCGAAAAAGCGCCTGGCGTTGGGGGAATTGAGATTATTGTAGCCATAACGTGCAACCACACGATTGACGTCCTCATTGCCAGTTTGACTTTTGTAAAAATTTATGTGTATCGTTCATTGGCCTTTGATTTTGAAGGTTGAATCAAATTTCTAACCATTTGCTGCTGTATTGGACACTATTCCTACTGCTCTAAACAAAGTTATTCGAAAGCATGAATTATGCCTACGAATGGAGTTTTAAATCTGGATTCGTGCCAATAAGCAAGCTGTTCAAAGTCTCCAGTGGCGCCTCAATTTCTGGTAGTTGCACCAATTAGGAGTTTCAAATGAGCGAAATATTCATCGTCTGGCTTATATTTGAACGCGAGACAAAGGAAGGAAGCAGATCTATTTGTTCGTTGTGCTTGTTGGCGTTGTCAGTCAGTTGTTCTGCGTGTGTTAACATCTGTCTAGGGCGCTTGTTTTTGTTGTTGTTAACTTAAAAAGGCTAATTGTTGATCTAACTAACTTACTGCTGCATTCGTTCGTCAGCCCAAATAGCCACCCCTACACAGACTGCTGCGTCGACAATTCAAAAGAATGTTCTGCAGATTGAACACCCAAATCACCAAGCTTTACAAAATATAGTTAAAAGCCTAATCTACACCTGCCTATGATGCCTATGCCTTCATGTGTAGGTTGGTAATATAGCGTAATCATTTGTAAGACAGTATTTGAGCAAACTCCTTATGTAAATGTTTCTCCCGTTTCAAAACCACTTCAAATATTCTCTGCCATTTCCTAATTTTTGTCAATTGCCCTCAGTTCTCAACTTAATGAAATATCTGAAGAATTAACTGTCATAGCTGTAATTTTGTTCTGTCATTTCCTAAAATGTGGTCAAGAATTTCCTAGTAATTTGAGCAGCAATTCTCCTGGCGAGGAGTAAGCTTAAGTAAGGGGGGGCTCGAGTGTTGTTTGGGCTCCATTTTGGGTCAGTCTAATAAACAGTTACTACCAACCCACACCCAGTCCACACACCACACAGGCATACATCCTGGGGTCTCTCCAGCATCCAACCCAGCTGGCAGCATTCTGGGCTGCTTGTGTGATTTTGTGCTTAAAAGCCAGTAGCAGCAACAGCAACAGAGGACCAGAGGTTGGAGGTTGGGGGGGGGAGGTGCACATGTTTGTTGTTGCCTTGTTGACTGGAAAATATGACCGGCAGCTGTTTGTTGTGCCTGTGCGACTTGGTTCAGCCTTCTCACCCACTATTGTCCAGAGTTCCCTGTCAACCTGTATAAGTCCTTTATTCTTGTTGGTTTTTT
Source organism: Lordiphosa clarofinis (assembly GCA_018904275.1). Lineage (NCBI taxonomy): Eukaryota > Metazoa > Arthropoda > Insecta > Diptera > Drosophilidae > Lordiphosa > Lordiphosa clarofinis. The sequence continues at coordinate 42,116 of JAEIGQ010000147.1, forward strand.
GGAACAGCAGCAGCAGCTTCAATTGGTTAAAGGTTTTGTCTTATCACAATTGAGTTTCTTGCTGGCGCCATCTATGCCACATTGCCAGCAGCTAGCTGGCGCCATCTGTCGTTAAGCACTGGCAGCAGCCAAGCTGCGTGTTTCTTTTGCTGTGGTGGGCTTAAGAAATGAGTAAAAGAGCAAGGGGCGGGGGCTGCATATTTAGGGGTTGGCTTTTGCTAATGTGACACAATCTGTCCATAGGCCCAAGGACCAGGAAGGTAATCAGAATTGAATGCAAACTGTACGGCCATAAGACAGATGCTGAAGCGTGATCAGCTTGATTAAGTCTTAAGGGGAAAAGTTGAGCATTCATTAGCCCTAGCTTTAAAGCTTTATGTTCTTTTGCTTAAATGGTGCGTCGGCAGCGGCCGAGCAAACTGAGCTTTTGAAAGCACAATTTTTAAGTTTTAACCTAGTGACTTAATATATATTCAGTTAGGCCCAACATCTATCTATTCTGTGTAGCACAATGAGATCCGAGCAAAAACACCAAAGATATGCAAGTGTTCAAGTGTTCATTTCCAAATAAAAGGAATTCAAAGCTTTAGGAACCACATTACTTGGGACAGGGTATTTTGCTGTCAGGGCTCTCGACCGCAACACTTTTACTTGTTTTTTTTGAAATTATGTTATACTTGAAGGTAAAATTTCAAACCCATCCTGGAAAGGTTTTTCAATGGCTATTGGTTGTGCAGTCGAGTTGATTAAAATACAAATCAAATGCAAATACAATACAAATTAGCATTATGTATCGATTTGTCGAAGAAATTATAGAGATCGGAGAAGCTATTCTCAAGTTATGAGCAAAAAAGTCCAGTAAACCAGTGAAAATGTTTGTTATACAGTCTGGGTTTACGGAAACCATTCATACATTCCTCAGTAACAGCTTTTCAAAGCTCTTCAGTCGAGTTGAACTTTCGTCCGCCAGCTTAAACACGATGTGCAAGGTTACCGCACATGTTTTCAATTAGATTCATGTCCGGAGAACGCGCAGGCCAAACCAAAAGCTTGATATTCTTCTTTATTTACCAACCACGACTGGCCCTTAAAATGTGAATCAAAGCATTATCTTGCTGAAAGTTGGTGTCCGGGTCCGATTGTGTTAGCTAAAAGCTTCCCAAAACATCAAAGAGCCGCCCCTACAGTGTTGGGAGGTCGAAATGAGCTTAGACGCCTTTAGTAACTAAAACCATCTGGCCCATTCAAGTTAAGCTTTTTCTCATTCTTAGAGTACCACATTTTTTCACTCCTCCATTCAAAACATTCGAGGTTTCGTAATATACCTTCAGGCTTATTTATTAGATGTCATCCAAGTAGGCTTAGTCTTCATTAGTTCACGTTCAGAAGGTTACCTAAACTTATTGGATAAACTCTTAGTAGACTTTTTGGACCAAGAGTCGGACCCGGATACAATTTTTTTAGCGAAGATAATGCGGCCATACAGGAGTCAAGGGCCAGACGTAAGTGGTTCAGTGTCCCTCTCGCACTCGCACATGAATCAAATTAAAAACATGTGTGGTGTTTATGCTAGCAGACGAAAGTTCAACTCGACTAAAGAGCTTCCAAAAGCTGTTACTGAGGATTGGGCCAAAATACTGGACTCTGAGTTTGAATTTACGATTAGCGCCATACGCTTAGGAATTTTTGCAGTTCTTCCATAAGCCTTATTCTGGATAAATTTATTGTTGTCGGCATTTTTTTAATTCAATTTCTAGTAAATCTTAAAACATTTTTTATAAAAAATTCAGAAATCATGCTATTACTTTAATAAAAATATTTGTTATTGTTGATGTACCTTAAACTAAGCACGTTTCAGTCTGAGTTCTTCAAAACGAAGATTCTTTAATTAAGTTTCGATAGTCGATTTTACGAAGATTCTTTTGATTTTTCCGTGTATTTTGATACCGAATCGGAAATCGTAAGTCATTTTCACTAAAATAGCTGCTAACCACTTGACTTAACACCCCATTAAGTTGTTAGCCAAGTTTCAATCATGATAATCACAAAATAGCGTGGAGCGTGGAGGTGCTGGCCTTAACCCACCCATTGGCCAAGTGCCAATGATTCCTAAGGACAACAAATGACCCTCTCGCACTCACACACGATCAAAAGCCGAGCGACACACACACACACACACACACACACATAGAGTGAGTGAGTGAAAGAGTAAGCGAGGGTTGTTTTGCCCAAGGCGCAGAGAGAGAGCGAGTGCGCTGCCGTGGTGAGTTTGGCCTCTGCTTGGCCAGAGTGCAGCGCTGCTTGGACGACGCTGTCGACGCTGGCGTTGATGTGCGATTTAGATTTGTCACCAGGCACGTCCTGCTGATGCGGCTGCTGCTGCTGCCTTCTGCTTCTTCTTCTGCTTGTTGTTTTGTTTGCCAACGTCGTTGACTGGCCCTTGTGTCTATTTGTGTGTGCGTGTGTGTGTGTGTGTGTGTGTGTATGTGACAAAATGGTGAATTTGCTTTGGTCGTCGTTTTACATGGCGTTTTCTAATAAAATGGCAGCGCCCGCCCTACCCAAGTAACGGACCCTACTACAACTCCTCTGCTGCTGCTGCTCCTCCATTGCCACACCTCTGCTCCTGCTCTTGCCTGACAGCACTTCAGGCCACGTTGATGAGGCTTCTAACTTTGGGATGGACCTGATTCATTTGAGAAAAGCAAAACAATTTTAAGCTGAAAGAAATCAGTTGATATATACGGTTTAAGAAGTTGTCTTTCAAAAGTTAAGGTCTGACTGACTGATCCAAAAACAAAATATGAATTTAGTTCTGGTCCAAACTATAATTTTGTCATATTAGTAAAACTTGAGAATATGGGTCTAGACTGACTTAAATCTATCCTAAACAGGGATCCAAATCGGTTGTAAACCGAACCAGACCGCAACTAAACCGCTGAACCGAACCAAAATCCTTTGATTAAAACAGTTCGAAACAGTTCAGTTCAGTGATAAGTCTTAAGGCGAAATCTACCTTCAGACTCTGATACTTGTGAATTTGGATATTTTAATCGATTTTAGTTATTTTCCGAATCTCTGATTCTGTAATATTCCCTCTTATTATACCTATAATCAGAATATTATATGATTTGTGCGTTCTCAATATAAGTACGAAAGGATTTGTATGAACAGGAACTCTCTCGAATCGGATGACTATAGCCAGTGACATACGCAGGATTTGGGGGTTGGACCGCGAATTACCACCAATGGTTTATTTTTATACCCTTGCAAAAGGTATTATAATTTTGCGCAGAAGTTTGCAACGCATAGAAATATTCATTTCCGTCCCTATAAACTATATATGGGGCAATGATATATAATGAATACATGATGAATTCAATTTTAATTCATTATACAAAGTGTTATCTAGAAAAGATAACTTTTATAGTAACAAAACGGTATGAAGGGGTGTTCGTATGAAGCTGGCGTGTTTTAGAGATTTGTTTATATTGTTGTTTGGGATAATTTCGCTGAAGAAAGGTTTTTCAAATTCCCAGTAGTTTAGCCGTTTCAGGCGAAAAACATGAAAAAATTGCACTTTTTTCGAAGTTTTTGCTCTTTTGAAGCACTATGTGCCAATTTTTTGGGTCAGTCAGTTCATGACTTTTTTTCCTCTAGTTTATATCTTTAACTTTGCCAAAGATATAAAAACAAAACTCCAAACGGTTTATGATATTTGAACAGTTTGGGGTGAAAATATGTTGGGTATCAAAAAAGTACCTTTACGATGTGATAGGGCCAAGTCTTTTGGGAATTTTTTTTAGTTTCGGTATGTTCTTAAAAAATAACGGGGTCCAAAGGCGTAACCCATTTATGTGTTGCACTGTGTTATTGGCCCAAAGGAAGCTTATTATGAGAGAAGCTTTCTTTGGGCCAATTATAGTTTATTAACAAAGGTAAGGAGACAACTAATTTTAAGAAAACTGCTCACGACATGTATGCCATCACTTTTCCGATCTCACCTCTAACAAAAGACGGAGCGCACAGGGTGCCCGCTGTGTCTGTTGTGCATATGACAGAAAAAACACACACATTTGTACATATACACGCACTCAGCGCGCTCCAGAGAACTGAAAAAATCACTTTTTTCTTGTGTGTTTTTCTTTATTTATTCATGTCACAAAACTCTAGACTCAACTCAATTCAAACCGCAATGGCATCGAACGGTTGTGCCAGAGTTTTTTGATGCAACATTTTTGATCACATTTATTCACGCAACAAATATTTTCAATCAAACAGATTCAACTCATACCGCATTCGGATCAAACGTTTGAACTAGAACTTTTTGATGCGACACTTGTTTCTGTGTTCGATCGAACCAAATTCAGCCAACTCAGGCCAACGCATTGCGAGAGACATGGGAGAGAGAGAGAGGAAGGAGGACACATCCCTGCAGTGAAATTGTCAACTAGTAATAAAAAAATACTGTCGTACAACTAGTTGCAATACAAGTAGAATTAAACTGGTAGCAAAATTGCTGAATTCAGGTGAGTTGGGCAACAACAAACCTTAGCTTCCAAAGAAATTTGAGCTAGTTTTTGGTTGTAATTGAGCTGGTTTGAAACGAATCGGTAATGAGTGAATTGACCGACAGTTGTCAATATATGTACCAATACAGCGACATAAACAGGCTGTCGTAAGGTGCATATAAGGGTCAACTGGTATTTAACTGGTTGCAAATGGCTGCTGGATGGGATAATTCTCTCTCGCCTATGCCATCTGTCATTAAACTGGTTTCAAATGGCTGCTGCAGGGGACAATTGTCACATTCCTATGACATGCCTGTATAAAATGGACAACTTCAATACATGGATTTGGATAGGAAGTGCAACCAGTTGCAAGTTTTTAGGAACCGACACATTTCTGGTTGTAAACTAGACACTTTCCCTGCAGGGATATGATGTTGTTGTTGCAGGTCAGAGCGCAACAATGGTCATGGGCGCCAGTGTTTCAGCATATGCGTGAGTTTATTCATACGAGATGATTTTCATTCGCTCAGAATAATCGTCGTCGAGCAAGCGATCAAATCACTCGAACTGAATGGAATGAAGCGAACCTGATTATAAATCAGAGTGCCAACAATTGAATTGAATGACACTCAAGGGCGAGCATGTTGCGCATGCAAGTTCGAAACGTTGATCGCAACGCCAGTTTATTCGTGTATTGATTAATGTGTGAGCGATTTGCAATCGAATGAAGCCGTTCTCTGGCGCGCTCTCACTTTCTCTCGCGCTTTCAGCGAAACAACTTACATCAACCGTTATGTCCCCATAAAAACCTTCTATTGGCCTTCAGAAGATTGGAGAAAAATTTTCCAAATTTTCTTTCTAAGTGCGCGCCTGCATGCCAAATTTTAAAAAAATACAAAAAAATTAAAAGGTTCGCGATCTTTGTTCTTCATAATTTTGAAATCGGGGTAACATCCCAAACTTGGGGCCACTTTCTTTGTTTTTTGGGCTTTATTTCATCGCAGTGGGGCCTTATTTCATACTTCAAATTGGGCTATTGTTTTATTATGAAAGAACTCCCCAAATTTAGGGACTTATTTCATTATATATTTTCGGGATTTATTTTCTGCTGCGCTTTAAAAAAATTTTGCATTCTTGCGCTCTTTCTTTCTTCCAATTTTACTTCCAAACCAGGGAGTAAGCCTAAAATTAATTTCAGTTTAACTCAAGGCAGCAATCAAAAAAGTCTTGCGGTATTTCCGCAAGCTTGTCTTTGCAAGCGCGTAGTTCTAGTTGTATTCGTCGCTTCGGTTCACGCTAGAGCTATTTGGTTAGCTCTTTTCACGCGCTAGACTATCATCTGTCATGTGTCGAACAGTGTGAAGGCAGCCTTAGACAGCGCAACCGATTCGTTCACAAAATGTATACAGTCTGTGTTTACGGAAACCGCTTGTGACCCGTGGACTTAAATCAATTTTCGAAATAGCCCTTCTCAGAGCCTTGCTATGTTTTGTGTGTAGAATTGAGATCGCACTGGACTTTTGTTAATTCTAGTTGGTCCACCCCAGAAACACTGAAACAATTCTCTATCAGTCAGTTTGTGCCGCGTTTTGAGCTGAAGAAGTAAGATTTGCTTTCATAGGGTCCTTCGAGGTCCACCCTAAAGTTCTTTGTATATATGTAAGCCTACCAACTCGTAGGTATGTTTAGCCCAAGTGCTGGGCTAGCTGGATGCTTTTTTTGTTCGTTTTTTTTTTTGCAATTTCAGTTGGGCCTCGTCGTGTCAACCGTTGTCAGCTGTGCGGGATGTGGCGTAGCTTCAGGAATGGCGGCCATTGTTGTTGCCCTGCCTGAATGTTGTTTTGGCTTTGGCGTTGGCGTTGTCACCCCGGGGGTGAAAATAAGGCATTCGAGCGAGAGACACATCCCACATCTATTTATTTATACCTACATACATACATACGTATGTACGTGCGTCTGTATGTAATTCAAAGATTTTCCATGATGCGAGTACATAAGTCGATTTTCCCCGACACTAATTGAAATACTTTTATCAGTTTGGCCGCTGCTGTTGCTGCCCCCAGGGAGATGCGAGATATGGGGGATGCATTGATATGATCTAAGGACTGACTGACAGACTGACTGACTGACAGTCGTGCCCTGCTTTCATTTTTCATTTCTCTGTTTTTGTTATTTGCGCCCGATTGCGCAATTCTGCTGCTCGAGCTCACTGAGCCGGAATCTCGAGCTCCTGCCGCTGGTCAGGTAAAGGTTGAGGTAGAGCGGTCCCTGGCGCGGCACTGGGTCAGACCATACTAAAAATATGCATGCAGCTCGGCCTGCCTGCCCTCAAAATGTGTTAAATATTTCAATTTCAAATCCAATTCAATGCAATTCGCATAACCAAATCCGCACAACATGCAATTTGCATGGCCAGGGATGCAGCCGGCAGCCTGGCAGTCGGGCAGTCGGGCTGCTGCATTGCTGGCCAAATATTTGATAAACTTGTTTATTTTAAACATTTCTAGTTGAATTTTAGTTAAACTGTCGCCTGAGTGGCATCCCATTTGAGTTTCGATTTTCTCCTGATGCGTAATTAAGCAGCAGCACTTCCTCCATGAGCTGCTCCATTTGAAAAGGTTTTCTTAATGATGGCCAATTGCACTCGAATCTAATCTGGTAGAAACATTCACAGAAACTGGAAGTTTCGACTTTTGGGTGCACACTGCTGTATTGAATGATTGTTTCAGAAAAATCACTCTAGTCCAAGCTGGACTAGCTTATTTATCATTATGATAAGTCCTATAATTCAAATAGAAACAGTATCAGAAGTCGAATCAGTGTCATTTTTATACTCTGTACCTGTCTGTATATATAAAAGTCTAGTGTCACAAACTTTGTTAGCAAATTTCTCTGAAACGGCTTAACCGATTTTATTGAAATATTTTTTTGTATACATTTGTTAGGTGTGGAATAGGGTTTTAACTATATTTCGTAATTTGGGTGTCCCTCGGTATTACATTCTTTTAAATTGTCGACGCAGCAGGCTGTTCATCTGTGTAGGGGTGGCTATTTGGGCCGTCGAACGCAGACAGCAATACAGAAGGAACAGATCAATAATTAGCTTCCTAAAGTCAACAACAACATCAAGCGCTCCAAACTAAATAATTCATTGACAACCCCAATAAGTACATAGAGCATTTACATCTTCTTCTTTTCGCATTGGAGTATGAGCTCATCCTTTGGTCGTGATTGGTGGTATGGACAAAGAGTGTTCAAATTCAAACCTGTTTTTGCAGTCCATTCATGCTTTCAAATGACTTTGGTTAGAGCAAACAGAAATAACGCCCAATACACCGGCAAATGGATAGAGATTTAAGTCATCCTTCAAAATCAAAGGTAAAGTGTACCATAAAGTAGGATCATTGCTGGTTATGACAAGCGAACAACCTAAATTTTTACAAATCTACTTTATGGGCAATGAGGATGCTCCCTTGCAGCTCCAATAACCTCAATTCGCCTAATGCCAGCCGCATCGTTGGCGAGCTGGACTCCCTTTTGAATAGGCACAATCAATTATTGTGAGCAGCGAGCTCGCTCTTTTTTTGGCTCCGTACTGTTAGTTTTGTCAAAAGCATACACAAAACAGAGAAAAAAAAAGAGGCCAGCTAACTTCGGCTCGACCGAAGTTTATATACCCATGGAGCTTGATATATGCCTGACAGTTTGTATTACAGCTATACTATATAGTGGTCCGACTTCGACAAATCTTGTTGAAATTATGTAAAATCATTGAAAACTTATAAATACGAGCGTTGGGAGCGATAACATTGAAAACAAAAAAGTTTTTCTAACTAAGACTTTTTTTCAGACCTAACTTTTGTATGGTAGCTATACTATATAGTTGTCCGATTTCGACAAGTTTTGGTGAAATTATGTGAAATCATTAAAATCTTTTAAATACGAGCGTTGGGAGCGATAGCACTAAAAACAAAAAAGTTTTTCTCACTAAAACTAGTCTTTCAACCGATCGTTCCTATGGCAGCTACATGCTATAGTCATCCGATCCGGCCGGTTCCGTGCAAAGTTTGGTTAAGATAGCATTAAAACTGACGGAGGAGATAGCATAGAAACAGACGGACGTACAGACGGACATGGCTATATCAACTCAGCTTGTCATGCTGATCAAGAATATATATACTTTATGTGGTCGGAGATGCTTCGTTCTATGCGTTACAAACATCCGGACAATTTCAATGTACCCTCTCCAAGGGTATAAAAAGATCCCCGTGGAATGGATATTCAAACATCCACTTGAAAATCCATTTTACATTTTTCAGCTTTTTTGGATGAAGAATAATGATCAATGAAATATTTTTTATTTCTGATAAAACCTTTTTAAGCGAAAATACACCGACTTCGAAAATATCCAATTGATCCCAAAAAAGAGGAAAAAAAAATCTCCCCCCAAATAGAAAAAAAAAAAAAAAATTTTTTTTTTAATTATTATAAAAAAAAAAAAAAATCGGTGCAAAGCAGGCACAGAGCTTCTATAACTGCTCAAACTGCTTCCATAAGAGTTCTATAAAGATTGACTTAGTGCTGATTGAATAATTAGTAAGTATTCAAGTTCTCGTAGTATTAGTACATCAAGGGTGTTTGCAGGATTTAAATTGATCTTCGATGGTACCGAAAAATTTCCGATCTTAACTTTGATTGAATTAAAGAAAAGGTTTGCTAAAGCACCAATCAGAAGACTTTTATTGCTCTCGCTCTCGAATGGAGCGGGGCAGAGGACCTTGGGTTCACAAATGCCGAACAACTCCTAGAGTGGGTTAGATTTAAGAATAGCAAGAAAACGCTAGGGCCTGATGGATCTAGCAATTTCCTTCTTAAAAGATGCAATTTGCCAGTCCTCAGGCACCTAGCAAATATATTTAAACACTGCTATTTATAACTCTGGCTACTTTCCCACAAGCTGGAAATATAGTCGGGTTATGCCTATACCCAAGCCAAGTGCTAGCTCAAACAGCTTGCAAGGCTACAGGCCCATATCAATTCTCTCGGCTATTAGCCAGCTCTTTGAGAAAATGGTTATGGAGCAAATTAATAAACACATAGATAAATCCACAAATCCAACCGTTGATTTACGCAAATGATATCCTTCTCCTGGCGTCCAGAGCACAGATAGCCAGTGCAGAAACGGATTTAAATAATTATTTACACGTCCTATGCGAATACTTCGCTAAGTGGCGTCTGAAGGCTGCATATTCCGAGGTCCGGTTCAATCGGGCATATACCGAAATGCACGTACCTTTATTACGAAAATGTATGTTAATGTTAGGACCCCCATAGCCACACAAAATTCCGAAATAAAGTATCTAGGTGTCATATATGACCAGAAGTTAAACTTCAAGAGTCATATAGAGCATACTCTTAGAAGAGCTAAGGCCTTTGGCGGCGAGCCCGACCGTCCCAAGGCCTGAACTTATTAGGACATGCTCCCTTGTGTAGAAGAAACTAGTACAACCAATACTAGTTCATGGACACATAGCATGGTTCAATATAAAATTCAGACAGATGGAAGATCTTCGTCTCTTTGAGAGACGGGTCATCCGTCGAGCCCTGGGCAGAGGAGCCAGAGACCCTCTCACGCTTCATTATATTTCAAATAAAGTTTTGTACGAAAACACGAAAACCAAACATGTAGATGCAATCATTTACCAAATATTTGAAAAGTTCTTAGATAGCAACAGCAATAGCCCAAATCCATTGCACGCAGATGCTTTGGCTCAGAGAAGGCTGCCGGCCAACTACTCTGTCCACCATCTGACGATAAACAATATAGAACATTTAAAAGAAATAAGGAATTATGCACGATTCGGAGAGCAAACTCATTTTCTACCAAAGGAAACGATTGTCCCGGTTCCACGTCTATTCAACACAAAACTATTTCAACATTTCAACACGTCAATTCAACACCAGAGATAACATTCTTTTGTTAACAACTTGAATAGCTTTCATCCGAATGCAGGCGTTGTAAATATTGTTCGTGTTTAATTGGTTTTGTGTTGAATTGACGTGTTGAAATTGTTTTGTGTTGAGTAGACGTGGAGCCTTAATATCCTCCGAAAGTGTACGCATATTTGAAAGCATTATAGATAACATACTTTTGTTCACAACCTGAATAAATTTCCTCCGAATGCAGACGTTGTAAATATCGTAAAATTTTTGCCTGCCGCTTGTGTCACTCTTCTTTCCCAGCATGAATTTGTTTGTGTTTAATTTGAAATGTGTTGAAATGACGTATGTTTCATTGACTTTTTGAAATTTATGTGTTGATTATACCGGGAATTGGTTTATTAAATCGGCGGGGGATGAAGGTTGCAAATGTGGAAAAATTGCGCCGGAGGCAAAAATCGCAGCTTTTTCCCTATAATTTTTTTTTTTTTCTATCTCTGAAGGTACTACACACTTGCATTATATTTACTATTTACTATTTACTAATAAAAGTCATCGTTACTCAACTTAAGGTTCCACGTCTATTCAACACAAAACAATTTCAACACGTCAATTCAACACACGTCAATTCAACACAAAACAGTCTTCACAAAAAAAAAGTCAACACACGTCTATAAGTCATTTCACCCAACACTTCGTCAATTCAATTCAAACCAAATTTAAATTTAATAATAAATTAATTAATTTGTTTTGTGTTGAATTGACGTGTTGAAATTGTTTTGTGTTCAATTAACGTGTGTTGAATTGTTGTGTTGGGTGAAATGACTGTGTGTTTTATAGACGTGTCACCATTGTCCCATAGTTTATAATATAAATCAGTAAATTTTGACCCCAAAGATTGGCTCAAATTCCCCGTCTCTTCCTTCCCCTGTAAATACCTCCCATATTTTCCTCTCTTTTCAGCTCTTCTTCTATTTTTAGCTTTTTTCTCTCTGTCTCTTTTTAGTTATTAGGTTTCGTAGTTTTAGTTACAAACAATAAAAATCCTTAAAAAATCGCTCTCGCTCTCTTCCTTCTTCTTTGAAAAAGTAACGGCAAATGCCATTTAGTTGTTGTTGTTATCTTAGGAAATAAAGACATATGAAAGAGAGAAACACAAAGAGCGTTTTTGTAGTGATTCCATAAACATTCGCTCGTTTCTTGTGGAAGTTAACAAATTTTGCGAGCGACAGCGGGTGTTATCATAGCCGAAACACTGCACAATGTTAGAGAGAGAGAGAAGAGCTTAGAGATGACCGCAGCAGCAGCGCTGCATTCAGCTCCTACTCCTGGTACAGAGTGTCTTCGAATCGGACTGGACCGACTTTCTTACTTGTTTCCGAGTGTAGATGTAAGATTTTGTCACAAATGGATGTAAGATTCTATACTAGACTTTAGACTTCATTCGCCCAGTTCCCATTCTTTCTGTGTTGTTTAAAGCCAAAGAAATTTGCTACCAATTGAAGGTTGCCAATGGGGTTTTGTTTTGTTTTTAATTTTTTTTTTTTTTTTTTTTGAGAAAATCTGCATGTTATAGCTGGAGGCCACATTGTATGAATGGCTGGATGACTATGGATATGGAATATGCTGCTGCACAATGGCCCAAAAGTAAACAATATTGGAAAATTTTTAGGTGATGCAAAAGCCGCGCACGGCTCAGCGCCCAATCAATTTTTGATGGACGTGCGAAATTTATGGTGGAAAATATTTGGCTATGCACAATGAACTTGGCGAGTGGCCAGCTGAAGCGAACACATCGACCGGTGCGGCTGGCCAGGGCCAGGGCCAGGCCAATCAAGTTTGTTATGTTTTTGTTTAATTTTTATATGTGTCCATCCGCATACCCAGTGATCTCTGTGTCGAATCGTGTTTGATGGGGCCAGAGTAGAGGGTATTGTTGATGTCGGAACTCCGAAATATCCATTTAGTTGTGGGCGCTCTATGGTGCGTTTTAAAGTGCTTCCAGGCAATTTGACGTTAAACAATCACTGAAAAATACAAAAACATCAAATATTTAAAAAGTGTTCAAAATAGTACACTCCCCTTCACCCCTCCACCCCCAACCCTCTTGGCCAGCCAGAAGCCGGTGTTGCTGCCGCTTCGTTACCTTTTGCGGCGCGTTTGATTTGATTTATTTGGAATTTGCATTTTTGGCGCCGCCTCCCCCCCTACGGAGAGAGAGCGAGAGAGAGAGAGAGAGAAAACATGGCGTTATGCGTTTGCATTTTTAAGCATGTTGCATACTTTGGGGCACTCGGGCCAAGGGTCTGCATACATTCATGAAATTAGAATTAAATGGGCTTTTTGATTAGGTTTAATGCCCAACAGCATTAAAATATATATTCTTTAAAAGATTTCTCCAAATAATTTTAGCGTCACGTGACGCTGACGTCATTCATATTTTGTGTTGGAGTTTACCAGCAAACACACACAAGACAGTGTACAGGGATCTGGATGGTATTTGGGAAAGATTTGGGTGGGATTTGGCTGAAATCTGGGTAGGATCTGGGAGGGATCTTGGTTGAATCTGGGTATGATCTTTATGGCATCTAGGTGGATTCTGAGTAGGATCTTTCATAGTTTTTGGCGGTTCCCAACTGATCAAAGCATTGATTCTATGAAGAGGCAGGTAAAATCATGCTTTCTTTAGAGAAAAGCCTACTGAAGATTCATTCGGGAGAATAATAAAACGGTACCGTATAGGCAACCAGCCTTTTTTGGTGAATAATGCAACTTTTTCGGACCAAGAGAGATCTAATCTCAGTTATAACAAGTGAGAAAGTCGGTCAAGACCGACTATAACATACTCTGTACCTGTAGTAGAAGCTGAATGCAATGCTGGTGCTGCGCTCATCTCTAAGTCTCTCTCTCTCTCTCTCTCTTTCTCTAAGATTGTGCGGTGTCAGTTGTAATAGGGTGGGAGGGGGTGGGGAAGGGTGATGTACTTTTTTGCTCGTAACTTGAGAACCGCTTATCCGATCTTTGATATTTCTTCGGCAAATCGATACATTTTGCTAATTAGTAACTATCTCTAGAAAATACGAATCGTATATCTTCAATACTGTAGGAGATATAACGTTTTTTCCAAATTGCGGGGGCGGGAAGGGGCGTGGCAAAAATTTAAAATAAACTTGATCTGCCTGCAAGTATAAGAAGCATTTGTCCCATACATGTTAAACCTCAATATCTTACCATCTCTGAGATCTGTTTGTTCATACTGACAGACGGACATGGCTATATCTACTCGGCTGTTGATGCTGATCAAGAATATATACACTTTATATAGTCGGAAATGATTCCTTCTCCCTTGTTGTTCACCTTCCGTTGTTTCAGCTGCCCACCGCTGCAGTCATATATTCATGTAACCAAATTGAATAATTTCTAAAGTATGAGTTCGAATCACTTTATTAAACTGGTTCAAAAGCAGTTTTCATACGTTAACAGACCAAGTTTCTAGCTTACACAGAGGAACAAAACCAGTTCAGCAAATAAGTTGCCTTCTACCTCAAATATGTTCAGATAATGTTCGGATAATGTTTGCTTTGATTTCTCTCTTGTTTTGCTTTAAACTAAACTTCTTGTCAGCCCTTCAGATGAGAATCTGCAAAAGTCTGCAACGGATGAATGTGTAGGCGCGTCATTCCATACTTTAAGTGCATAAGTTAGCAGATATAATTCCCAGTCAAGCCCGAAAAAATACTTCTTTGTATTTCTGAGTATGTGGAGTAGGAACCCAGCCTACCATAATAATCACATCTTACTCTAAATTACCATTCTTCATACCAAATTTTAAGCTCTCGATATGATCCGTTTAAAAACCGGTTCAGAGCACCTTCAAACAAAATTTCAAGTCTCTGACTTACAAAATTTTTCAGTTATGGCTACGAACGACGTTTGACCCGGTTATGACTAATAATACAAATGATTTTTGTTTAGTAAAAGTTAGATTAGTATTTTATAAAATAAAGTTACATTTATTAAGTGAAGTTTTAAATTACTATTATATTTTTATTTTAATGATTGAAGCTAAAAAATTTTAATTAAAAAGTAGGTCCAGAATAACTCTCAACACTAATTTTCAAAGTGTTTCTCACTGAGATAAACACAAAAATCATAAGCAATTTCGGTTTCTCACTGAGTTTTATCATTTATTTTTGTGTTATATGTGTTTTCTGTTAACCGAAAAATGTTGAGAGAAAAATTTATCTGTTTTTAAATAACACTTAAAAATAATATTTATGCTCTAAGCGTCTTTTGATAACAGAAAAAAATAAGTAAAAAAGTTAAGTGGAATTTCTCTATTAGTTATGTAATAATAATTTACTTTGTAGATGTGATTGGGAATAATGTTTTATACCAGCGGTGGGCACGAAACTTAAGTTTGAGAGCAGCCCAACTACAAAAACAGTAAAAACCAACATTATCAGATAAAATCGAGTTGGTTTTTGCAAACATCTGCTTCAGTGCAGAGCGAGTCTCGATAGAGCACACTGCACCTGCTTCAACCCCAACCCTCACCCAGCTGGCGCGTGCGTCGATACGCATTATTTTCCACTTGGTTGAGAGTAGAGTTTGTCTGGCATTATTACAATTTTTGGTCCTTTTTAGTATATTTCAGCGATAAAATAATTTGTCATTCGTAAAAAGTGGTTTGAAGCATTCTTTATGACTTTGACCTTATTCTTTACCATTGGTCATCCATGGTATTTATCGCGGTTGAGTATTCTCATAATCATGGCTATAAAGTTATGTGTTATATTAAGCAGTGATATATAAAGCTCGCATTTCTGTGTGAATTCGCATTTCTTCGGGGTGTGAGCGACATTTTTCAATGACTGTTATTTGCTTTCGCATTGAGTGTGGTCACTTGTTGTTTTAAAAAGCAGTTTCTTAGGCACTTAGCGGTCTTATCACCACGGAGGTCCTGTAGCTGTGAACTGCGATAACGCATTGACGCATCCACAAGGTCAAACTTCCTTTACAAATTGCTTTAAATATGGACGTTGACGTACAATGCGCAGTACGTTCAAGTGGCCCAAGCGACACCAAGCCAAATTACACCAAGCATAACTCTACGGTTGATGAGGGAGGGAACATTAATCAAAAGTAGCCTACTAGAGTAAGATGGTAAACAGACCTCAGGATTCCAGTTTAAGCCACGAAGAGCAAACAATAAAAACTGCTTTTGCACAGTTTCAATTCTATCTTGATGGGTCGAATATTGCGGAGATCACACACAAGATCCGTACTCGAGTATAGGACGTACAAGAGAAATGTACAAAGTTTTCGTCGTATATGGATCATCAAATTCCTTCGACCAGCGCTTAATAAACCCAAGAATACTCCTGGCCTTACAAACAGTAGCCGTTATATGAGAGTCAAATTTACACCAAGAATGAAATGCATCCAAGTCAGCTTGCAAATTAAAGCGGGAAACCAAATCATTATATGTTAAACATAGTTTCACATCATTGGCACACGAAAGTGAGTCAAGACTGACGGAAGATCATTTATGAAGAGTGTAAAAAGCAATGGACCCAAGTGACTACCTTGGGGTACACCAGAGGTAACCTGGATTGGTTTGGAATATGAATTACTGAAAAGAACTTTTTGTGTTCTAGAACTAAGGTAATCAGAGATCCCAATAAGAAGGTTGGTTGGAAAACCAATTAAACTCAGTTTGAGAAGCAGCAAGCAGTGATTGACAGAATCAAAAGCCTTACTAAAATCAGTATAAATCACGTCAGTTTGCACATTACATAAGAATCCTTTGAGCACTAATGATGTAAGCTATAATAAGTTAGTTGTAGTGGATCGACGCTTTACAAAACCGTGTTGATAGGGTGAAATAATGGAACTGCATAAATTATGTATATTTAATTTTAAATGAAAAGTTAAAGTAAAGAATTCGGCAAAAATAATATTCGCCTGTTTAACAAAAACATGTCTTTTTGAAATAAATTTAAAGTCTAACCTGCCCACTGAATTTTTAAATGGCCGCAGTATTCTAACTGTGCAAAGGTAGCATAATCATTAGTCTTTTAATTGAAGGCTGGAATGAATTATTTTGGTTTTCGGAGTATTTTGTCTCAGTATTTTGATCCAAAACTAGTTCAACCGCTTAATTCCTTTCGTCTATCTCTAGCTTGGGCATTGAAATGGTTCGACTCTATAAAGTTGCAACATTTTTTGACTTTCTTTGGATCACGGTCGCCACATCTCGTAGCACATCTTCATATTATTCGTAGATGTCCCTTCGATTCCGCCTTTGGCCCTGCCTGGTGGCGCGTGTGGGTGAGGCTGCGAGGGCGTTGCTCCAAAAGCCAAGTGCAGCAATGTGCACTAATTTCATTGCTGAGTGCTTTTAGTGGAGGGGCGTGCTTCGCGGCGCTGGCGGAAAAACTTCAAATGGCAAAAGGAGGAAAAAAAAGATGTCAACAGCACCAATTAGTTTGAAAAATTGGCATAAATGAAGCCCGAAGCGAAGGCAGGTGGTGGGTGGTGGGTGGCGGGTGGCACAAGTGCCTGCCATGTTGTAAATAAATGTAGGGCCACTCGAATTCAAATTATGGGACCCTCCTAATGAGAAAGCGCTCGAGATGTGTAGGGAGCGAGGGCGAGCGAGCGAGATGTGTGGGCAGCAATCAAACGACAATTCCTGAATGGACCCGGCCAAGTCCTCCATCAGCTCGAAGTCAAGTGCCGCTGCTGTGCTGGGTTCGTCGTTGGTCATTAATTAAAATACACAAAATTCTGGCATTCTCTCTCCGGGGTCGTTGGGGTCACCTATTTCCTCTTCGGGGGGTTTTTTTTTTTTTTAATTACGAGACTTTTTCTTCTTTTTTTGGGTCCACTTCAGTACAAATGAAATTTCACTCCCACATTCCGCTTCCACTTCAGAGCTAAAGCCCAACAAATGCCAAAATGGCTGACATCTTGTGCCAAGGGTGGCGCTGAGCGGGTGGGAGAGGAGGGGGGTGGGGGGAGTCACCCTAATTAATTCACCCTCCACGCAAACACAAAGGCAGCCATTTAGGGCTCAAGTAGTTGGACAATTTCGAACGCCTATCCAGGGAAATTAATTTCGCAGGCGCTTTTAATCAAATGCTGGCACATGTGTCATGGATATGCCATTCCCAGGAGTTAGATCAACCAACCAACCACCAAACAGTCGACCATTCAGGGGGAGGGACTCAACGGCCATTGACGGCATTCAAACAGACAAGGAGTTGAGCCAAGTGGAAAAATAATGAAAACATTCGACGATAATGACGATGAGGATGAGGACGAGGATGACGACGACAACAACTTTGTTGACGACAACGGCGAACCCTTGAAATCGATATGCGGAGTGGAGAGTGCGGAGTGCGGAGTGTCGAGTGCGCCGAGTCCTTTATCAATAAACAGAAAAAAGCGCTAAGCTGACGTTAGGAAGTTTCATTCGCTTTTGCAACCCCCACACGGCAGACGACAGGACAGCATCCCATACAGCCAACCACCCGGCAGCCGGCACCCAGCATCCAGCACCCAAGCAACGGAAGTTGTCGATAGGCTTCAAGGAAGTAGACACTTTTTTCTGTGTGTCAGGCCAAACACTAGAGAGTTAGGGTACAGCGAAAGCATAATTTTACAAAATACAAGCAACGCGACTCTGCGTCGCACAAAGCATTGCAAACACTTTAAGCTAAAATGGCTCTGCAATGGAACCAGTTGGAGCGAACTACAGACAGGAATCGTTGGAGGAATTATGCTGTCTATCCAGGGAAAAAATGGCTTGAGTGTCGCTAACACTCACGTGGCTTAGTTCAAGAGCCGATTTTTTAAACACAAACTCTTTCAATGGTATATAAATCAGCAAGGGGGGGCACTCTTTCGGAAAATCCATAAAATCGCGATTAGATTATTACAAAGATTTTGGAGATTTGATAGAACAGTGAGTGTTAGGGGACAGTTGAAAAGGTGCTTTGTATCCCATTCATCGACCTCTTCGTGAAGCTACTTTTCCCGGAACAGAGCTGGGCCTGAGTTGTCCTTTGATGTCTTGGGAGCGCCTCTTCGGCTAGATTTTTGGAAGGTGCTCTGCCTCCTAGGACAATATTGTCTTGATAGACCGCGATGGTTCTGGCCACCATGTTACTGTGGGCTTCCTTCTTAGCATCCGCGCAGTTCCTAGGAGTAATAGGTTCCGTACCTGTATTTTCATGCGTGAGATTTTCTCCGCTGTGTTTAGTAGTTTTTTGGGTCTTTTTGTCTTCTGACGGAGGTGGTCAGGGTGTGTGATTACTGACCGGGCCATATGTCTGTTCCTCTACTGGAGGTGTCGGGGTGTGTTATTACATGGCACCCTGTGGCCACCCTCAGAGAGGGGCCGCGTAGTTGACCATTGATCGGCCTATCGTTTTGTAAATGGTTGCGATGGTCTCTTTGTCCTTGCCCGAGGTGCTTCCTGAATTGGCTTTAAGGTCTATGTTTCGACTACGCAACTTTTTTCTAACATCTTCTAAATGATTAGAGAAGGTCAGAAGGGGGTCGAAGATTGCTCCTAATATCTTGGGACATTTGACTGTGGGCACGGGTTGGTCTTTTATGCGAATGGTCAGGGACATCGTGACCTCTTTGGTCCAGGCGGTGATGATTTAGGGACTGAGAGACTAAGTTCCTGCTACTAAAAAGATCTGCTACACTCAGAAAAATTTTGTTCCTAGATTTTAGGAAAAGTATTTTTAAATGCAAAAATGGACTATAATTGTTCTGCTTAGGTAATTTTTTACCTAAACAGGCCAAATCTGGACTAAAATGTCAAAATTTAGGCGACATGCTTGTTTTATGAATACCTAAGATCCAATAATTCTTTACTCCATTGAGGACAAATGTTGAAAATTAACCTTCTAGGACCGATTTCAACCCCCCTCCAGGTAACCATATTAAAACGAGAGCATAAGTTAAAGTCGTCTCTAACCGACTTCGATATACCCGTTACTTATGAAAAAACATGTTTAACAGTGTTCCTGCGTTCCTTAGGGTGACCATCCGAAAAGTATGCAACATTTTTTTATTTTGCTCATAACTTGAGAACCGTTCATCCGATCTTGATCATTTCTTCGGCAAATCGATTTATTTTGCTAATTACTAACTATCTCTAGAAAGTACGAATCGTCTATCTTTAAAACTGTAGGAGATATAATGTTTTTTTTTAAATTGCGGGGGCGGGAGGGGGCGTGGCCAAACTTTGAAATAAACTTGATCTGCGTGCAGATAAAAGAAGCATTTGTCCCATACATGTCAAACCTCTATCTTTTACCATCTCTGAGATCTAGGTGTTCATACAGACGGACGGACGAACAGACGGACATGTCTATATCGACTCGGCTGTTGATGCTGATCAAGAATATATATACTTTATATGGTCGGAAATTATTCCTTCTGCCTGTTACATACATTTGCACGACTTTAGTATACCCTTTTTACTCTACGAGTAACGGGTATAAAAACTGTTCCAAATTTTAGGCATTTGTGGTCCTTCAACTGAGGCATAAAATACAAAAGTTTTTAGAATGTATGTATGTCTATATGTCTTAAGATTGAGGTGATAAAAATTCTATTTTTAAGGTATTGATTTTAGTTGGGAGAGTTATGCGTATATATTCAAGTTTAAAGCTTTAGAGCAATGGATTTTGTACCATCTATTGCTTGCACACCTCTAACTCCATAACTAAATAAGAAAGTAGTTTAAGTGAGTTCAATCGTAGTGCCTTTGTGTATTATTGCTAAATAAATTCGGAGACGTCTGGACTTTACTTAAAATAAAACAAAAATAGTGTTCTTGTAATAAACAATTTGTGAGAAAGTCCAACAAACCCTACTTATATAAACTCTATACCTGCGAAAGTCTCTACTCAGATGTATGTATTTTGCTGCTGCAAACTTTACTTTGCTCAATACTTGATTAACGTTTGTCCGATCTTTTCCATTCTTCCGCAGATTGATAAATAATGCTGATTAAAAAAAAAATAGGAGGTGAGGCGTGGAAAAAATTGAAAATTAACTTGATCTGCCTGCAAGTCTCAGAAGTAAATCTCTCCTACAGATCGGATCTCTGTCTCTTACCATCTCTAAGATTTGTTTGTTCATACGCTCACGGCTTTATAAACTCGTTTGTTGATGCTGATCAAGAATATTTATACATATTGTAGGGTCGGAGATGCTTCCTTCTGGCTGCGAACTTACTTTTGCTCATAATTTATCTTTCGTCTATCAAGGATATGAGAACCGATTATATGTTGCGTTGGGCCTATTTTTGTATTGTATACACTCTGAAATATAACATTTTACTTACCTATATATTGTATATCGTGCTAAGAATAATAGCTCTTTTATCTTATTTAATATCGATGCTTAAATATAGTTAGTTTTAACTAATAAACAATATAACTTTTGTAAAAAATTTATTATTAACAACAGGGAAATTATCACTTTTAAAACCTGAATTGTCTAGCGCTATGGATAGTTTATACCCTGTTTTAGGACTCAAAATGACTAAATTTTAGGAAATTCTTACCTTAATCCTAGCATATAAAGCATAATTTTGGCAATTTCTGCCTTAATTTTAGTAGTATTTAGGTAAGGTATGTCCTAAAAATTAGGACCCCCATTAGATAATTTTTTCTAAATTTTTAGGCAATTTTTGGCCTTTTTAGGCAATAAATTTTTTTGAGTGTATAATGGCAAGATATGAATTTAGCCTTAATTCGATCTCCGTTATGTTTCTCCCCGTGGATATTATAGAACAATCATTAGCATAGGCTATTAATTTAACTTCATTCCGTGGGGGTGGGATCTTTGCCTCGCCCTTTGGACTCGGCCTTGTGAGACTCCTAGCTTCATCTTCCTTATATTAGAACTCCACTTGGGCTTGCCTCCCCTTAAGGTAATTGGAGAGCCATCTTCTTACCACTGAGGTTCATTGGTACATGAGGACGAGGTTAACCATGTCAAACGCCTTGGAGAGGTCAAGTGCCACAATTTTGAATCTTTCATGCAGCCTTACTAACTTTAGTCCAGCTGTGACCGCTGTAGCGATTGATAGTGCCGAAGTGGTGCTGCGACCTGCTCGAAAACCCTGTTGGGACGCTGAAGGGATCAGTTGGTCTTTGAGGGTTGGCAGGAGTAAGATTTTTATAACTGGTGAGAGCGGTGTGATGGGGCGTTAGGAGGAGCCTTCGTCTGCTGGTTTGCCGGGTTTTGGCATAGGAATCATTTTTTCTGTCTTCCAAATGTAGGGAATGACTAATGTTTGCAGACTCAAGTTAAATATGTGTGTCAAGTATCTAAGACCTACATCCTTTATGCTAAAAGCATAATTCGCTAGTTTGAGCTCCGTCAGGTACAAATGGCTCTGGTAAGGCTTTGCACATTTGACTGGGCGTTGTACCTACTCCATGCTAAAAGATACCTGTTCGCTATGATTCGTGAAGGTTACGGATTGTCCACTTATAGTTTGTTCATTTGTTCCTTTGTCAATCTCCAGGGTGTGGAACAAAATGTCTGGTTAAACCCTTGGCAGATGCATTTGATGGGGTTGTGAGGCGTGACTCCATCAAGAAGATACCCGAGGATAAATTGCTTTATGTATATACTCTTGATCAGCATGACGAGCTGAGTTGATATAGCATGTCCGTCTGTCCGTCTGTCCGTCCGTCTGTTTCTATGCTATCCCTCCGTCAGTTTTAAAGCTATCGTAACCAAACTTTGCACAGTCTTTTGGTACAAATACCTACATTGTCGGACCGGCCGATCGTGCTATAGCTATATTAAACGTCGGTTGAAAAACTAGTTTTATGAGAAAACTTTTTTGTTTTCAATGTTATCGCTCCCAACGCTCGTATTTATAAGTTTTTAGTGATTTCACATCATTTCACCAAGCCTTTTGAATCGACAACTATATAGTATAGCTGCCATACAAAGTAAGGTCTGAAAGTCTTAGTGAGAAAACTTTTTGTTTTCAAGTTATCGCCCCAACGCCCGTATTAAAGTTTTTAATGATTTTACATCATTTCACCAACATTTTTCGAAATCGGACCACTATATAGTATAGCTGCCATACAAACTGTCAGCCACATATCAAGCTCCAAGGGTATATAAACTTCGGTGAGTCAGCTTTGAATTTTTTTCTAGAACATTTTGTGATTTTTTTACTCTAAGACTAATTTTAGGTTTACGAGTATATGATGTTAAATTCGATGATGTCTTTTGTCTTTGTATCAGTGAGTTTAGATCTACGTGTTAACTGTTATCCTAAATTAAAAGTTTTTTTATGTACAATTCAGGTGGGGATTGGGTTAAGTTGTTTTTAATGTGTCTAGCCGGAAAGTTGCTAATAGTTGTGATCTGGTTGTGTGAGTGTGAGCTAAATCCTACGATTAGCCAGGTCAGCTGGGTGGATCCTTCGGAGCCTTCTCATTGCCCTGATCCCGTTGATCATTCGCGATCTGAGAAGACGCCTGGCGAGGTTGTTTGGATGAGCAGCAATCTTGTCCAAGTATTTCGCTGCCTGATTACACCACATGCTCTCTCAATGTCTCGAGTGCGAATGAAACACTCAGCTCCGGTGATCCGTCTAAGAATTTTGGCCTGAGAGACCCTGATTTTGTTCAGGTGGGTCTTCGCGGCGATGCCATACACCTGGACACCATATCTCCATATAGATGAGCACCTTATTCCTAAGCGAGAGCTTGTTATTGGCGTTGGTTGAGTAGCCAACTCATTCTCGTCGCCTTGCTGCGTAGCTTGCCTGCTGCTTGAAGGTAAGCCTCATATCCAGGGTCACTCCCAGATACTTATGGGCCGTTTTGAGAGGAAGCACCTCACCATGCAGGAAGACTCCAGGGCTACTGTCTCTTCTGAGAGTGTGCGTGACACTAACACACTTCTCAGCGTTGATGGATATATTCCTGCGACAGGCCCAGTTCTCAAACCTCTTGAGATATTCCTGCCAACGCATCTGTTGCTGAATAGACGCATCTGTCTTGCTATGAGAAGGTCCTGCGGTTCCTCAATGGGAATATCCAGAGCAGAAGGCATATCTGCTGTGAACAGGCTGTACAGGGTTGGCCCCAGAACGCTACCTTGAGGTACACCTGCTCGAATCCTCTTCCTCTGGGATGAAAGGCTATCCTAGACAACTCTAAATGTTCTGTCAGAAAGGAATGATTTGACCATTAAGAAAAGCTATGGATTGAGTGTTCCCTTGAGCTTGGCTAGTAAGCCATCATATGCCAGACGCGGTCAAAAGCCTGTTGAATATCTAAGTACGCTGCCACGACGTACTCCTTGGCGTGGAATCCTTCCAGTATGAAATTGACCACTCTGTGTAGCTGTTCTGGGGCCGAACTGGAATTTAGGGATCCTCCTTTTGACTGCTTTCCAGCAGCTTGCCAAATGCTGGAAGGAGGCTTATAGCCCTGTAGTTGTCCAGCTCAACTGGGGGCTTCCCAGGTGTGTGAAGCATCACTATATTGGCTCTTTTTTATGAACTGGGAAAGTAACTGAGGTGTAGAGCTGCGTTGAAGATGAGCAACAGAAACCATACCGCCTTGCGAGGGAGGAGCTTTATCGTTCTGTTGTCAACCTCGTCTTCTCCAGGAGCCTTGTTGCATTTGAGCCAGCCAATTTCACTCTTCTTCTCTTCAATTGTGATAGGTTTGAAGAGGGACGTCCAGTGCTTCTTGGACCATTTGGAGTCTGTTGGTCGAGGCAGTCCTAAAGGGCAGAAACCTTTCCTCGAGATTGGAGGCAAGGGCTTCAGCTCAGTCCTGAGAGTCAGGATTTCTGACCGAGAATTTAGGTTGCACCTGTCTCTTGTACCTCCTAGTGAGCTTCCCCTACTTGCCTTCCCTTGTGTGATTTAAATCTAGATTGATTGCTGTGATTATATATCTCATCTTTCCATATTGATTCCTGTCTAACTAAAGCTGGGCTTCTAATCCAAACAACTTCTATAAAACTTCCAAATCCTATCCATTGCCTACTGTCGAATTGTGTGAAGCAATGTCAGTTTCAAGTAATCCAGAGTCCTAGAGTCTGGTATCTGCCTGTCTGTGGCATACACTTTGCCTCCTGCTGCTGCCAGCTTCCGCTCCGCAGAGTCGCACTAACAGGGCAAAGGCACGTAAAATGTTTTGTCGTTTGTAATCTATTTACACAAAAAGCGATCCCTTCCACTCGCCAATTTCAAGAGCAGCTAAACAAGAAGCGAACACACACACAGGCATCTACAAATAGGCATGGGTGACATTTCGGGACAAATCCGGTGTATACACACACACACACACGCGCACTCGCCAAATTTTTGCCCCCGGGGGCGCATTGAGTGGAGGTGGAGCTGTAGCTGGAGCTGAATGTACTCCATCTGCTGTGTGTCATCTTCACTACTCTGCATGTCTGTTGGCACAGGCCAAGGGAACAAAACGGCAAAAAGAAGAAAGAAAAAAAGTTGTGTTGGTATTTTTTTTCTTTTTGGTTCAACGTTTACCTTGGGCAGCCTTTTATTCGCAGTTGTTGTTGTATTCATTACTAATTTTTTTGTATGCTCTTGCCCATGAAGCGTTGGCTAATCACACCCAGAATCCAGGCAAAAAGACCCAGCATACGCACAGTGGAAGCGTTAGTAAGGCGAGCAAGTGGAAATATTCGCTAAGCTCTGTCTAGGGTCTCTGATCACTCGTATTTCCCGACATTCTTTGTTCTTTCAGTTTCATCAGTTTCTTCTCCTGCCGCTCCATCTTCTTTCTTCAAATATTAGTTCCTTTTTTACTACTTTCTCTTTTTCAGACTTGTTTTTTTTGAATAACTTCTTCATACTTTTCTGTTTATTTGCATATTTCAGAACCTTTATATTTCTTCCTGGTTTTTTCTTCTACTTCTTCTTCCTACTCTCTCTTCATCCTTTTTCGCTGTCCTTTCCGTTCTTTCTTCTTCCTTTTCTTCTCTAAGTAAGTTCGAACTTGCTTACCTTCTTCTCATTTTGCATTTCTCGTTCCAACCTTTCCATTTTTATTCTAATTTCTCTCATTTCTGTACTTAAATCAAGTATGAACGGTGTCAATAGTACGGTAAGTACAAAAATACTTGATTCAAGTACAAAAAACTTCTTATTTCAAGTACGATTTTTTTCAATTCCAAGCACTTATTTTGAGAAACTTTCGGAAAATTTCGGAAAGTACATTTTGAGCTATAATACGCATTTTTGGAGCATGGTTTGAGTAAGTCTATTTTGCCCCTAATTTAAGAAATGTTGTACTTGAACTAAGTAGCTTATTCTCTTCAATTTGTGGGCTTACTTTAAGTACTAACGTTTTAAAGTTTCGTACTTAATTTAAGTACATCCATGAACAAAACATGCTTGAAATTTTAAGTATTAAAGGGTTTAAATTCTATGCCGATCGATCTAGGTCGTTTCCTCAAAAAGCTGAACAATTCCGTCTTAAGACAATGCTCATAATTTTATCCTGTTTTGGTCTAGAATGTGATAAGAACTATTCGCTCTTCAAAATTCTTACATTGAGAACGAGTCGTTCTTAAATTTGAAATTGATCGTGAAAAATGTCAAAAATTTCAAAAATAAAATTCTTGATTCAAGAAAAAGTTTCAATTTAAGATAATTTCGTTCGAGCTCCTACTTTAAGTACAAATCGCTCTTAGCTTACATAAAGAAGTCGATATCATGTTTAAGTTCTTAAAACAATCCCGAATAGTGCTTAACATATCCAAAACGTCTTGTGAATTAAGTATTTAAGGATTCTTATAAACGCTCTTAAATCAAGAGAATCTGTACTTGAATCAAGAATTTGCGGGCTTAATTCTTGATTTAAGTACAAAAATTCTTGGTTTTCTCTCAGTGTATACATATTTCTTTTTCTATTTCTTTTTACCTTCTTTTATTGTAACTTTTCTTTCTTTATTTTTTTCTTTTCTTCTCTCGTTTATGCTTTTTTCCTTCTCTCCTTGTACCTTCTTTTCTACCTTAAGCTTCTTTCTATCATTTCTATCTTCCAATTTTGCTTTCCGTGCTGCTTTCTTCCCAAAGGATTCTCAAATGCATAGATCTATTTCGCTCCACAGTGCCTCAAATTTTGGTGCCAGGACGCGTGTTGGACCAACTGACGGAGGGACTAACTTGGCTGTCAAGTACCAAGTACCACTCGCTCTGTGTGTGTATGTACAAGTATGTATGTATGTGTACCCTCCCCTTCTCCTACCCTACCTATCCCAGTCCGAGCCGGAGAGACTCCAGGGCCTATGTGTTACGTGCCGTTGTCGAGTGTTTGGTAAATAACACGTTCGCTGTGTCGCCGCGTCCGCATCTCGCATCTCGCAGCACCATCATCAGCATCGCATCCATCAAGGGTGCCTGTACATAGGGTAGCTGGAAAGCTTTCAGGGTTGAAAATGTGTGCACACACAGACACACACACACACACACAGACACTGAGGGAATTATATATTAATAAAAACAAGGGCAACAAAACAACAAAACACTAAAGTGAAGTGCCGGGCCAAGCCGCCGCCATTATGACGACGACGACGATGGCACGGTGGTAACTCTGGTACATGACACGTGTAGCCAGTCCATCAACAGCCCAACCGCCCACAGCCCGCATCCCAAACAACAAGCGTCGCCTTTTGACTTTTAATGAAATGAATATTCCTACCCCTCCTCCTCCTCCCTCTTTGAGCTTTGTTGTTGCAGCTCAACTCAAGTGTCGATTTCAGTTGCACATATGGCCAGTCGGAGTCGCTCCTGGCTGGTGCAGCCTTTGGGTGTTGCCTGTAATACACTTGAGCATAATTTATGCCTGTTAATTAGTCCCTCGGAGTCAATGGCATTTTCCGTGTTTGTATTCCAATTGGATTGCTTTTTGTTTGTGTTTTTTGACATTGTCCTTTGTAGTGAGGAGCCACTTGAAAAGCGCTAATTAGTCCTTGAGAAAAGTTTAGCTAATGCTTAGCACCGCATTTAAGGCGAGGATCATTAAGAGCACATCATTTCCATTTCAACATCAAAGAACCAAAAAGCATTCATCTGTTCAGGAGTAACTAATTACCTCAAAATATTTAACGCACAGAAACAGAACTGAAAGTGTTTTTCAGTGTCCCAAAATGTTGATCTAATTATACCACCTCTGAAACCCGCTGAAAACCAGCGGAACCCGTTCTCCTCCCCAAAGGTAAAAAGAGTTTGTGCCCCTTCATCTTCAATAAAAGTAACTTCCTCTATGTTCAGTTTCTAGTTTTAGTGAATTTCTATGTAATTTGTCAAAGATCCAAAGTCCATGTATAGCTCTTTTTCAGAGTCCTTTCGGTGCTTTCATCCGTAGACTTTGCTATCGACTCATTCATTCACTTCCTTACAAATGCTAAATGCCTTTCATTGTTGAAATATTGTATGGAATTGATGTTTGGCGATGTCTATCGATAATAGATCCAAAACATTCTAAGCAAAACATCTATTGCGATGCCAATTTAAACTTTCTTTATTAATTTAGCTTGAGTTAAACGCTGATGGTTTTAAGGTACAAAAAGGGCTGAGCAACATGGTACGTTGTCAGAGTGGCGCCAGCTGATCAACCTATTTACATAGACTCCGAAAATGAGCTGTTAAGCGTGAGATTAATTCTTAGCAGCGAACATGCAAAATGTTAAGTGTGTCGAAATTGTAAATTTGTGCGAAACTTCTTAATTACATAAGCATGTTTAAGGCTCTCTTCTTCATTCACATTCAGAAGAAGAGGGTAACCTGAAAAAGGCGATGGCGCAAAGAACATGTTATATAAACCATAAAATTGATCATTGGGCTTAAGTAATTTAATTTGACACCTTAAAATTCATGAATAATTCAACATTTCAAGCACAATTACTCAATAATCAACCTTTACAGCTACAATTATCTAAGTAATTGTAAAAGTAATTAAATTTTGGAATATTCACTGAAAAATCGTAGTTCCAAGTTAAAATTAAAATGATTAAAAAATCGTAATTAGGAATTGTTTTTAAAAATGGTTAGTAATGGTAATGGTAATGGTAATGGTAATGGTAATGGTAATGGTAATGGTAATGGTAATGGTAATGGTAATGGTAATGGTAATGGTAATGGTAATGGTAATGGTAATGGTAATGGTAATGGTAATGGTAATGGTAATGGTAATGGTAATGGTAATGGTAATGGTAATGGTAATGGTAATGGTAATGGTAATGGTAATGGTAATGGTAATGGTAATGGTAATGGTAATGGTAATGGTAATGGTAATGGTAATGGTAATGGTAATGGTAATGGTAATGGTAATGGTAATGGTAATGGTAATGGTAATGGTAATGGTAATGGTAATGGTAATGGTAATGGTAATGGTAATGGTAATGGTAATGGTAATGGTAATGGTAATGGTAATGGTAATGGTAATGGTAATGGTAATGGTAATGGTAATGGTAATGGTAATGGTAATGGTAATGGTAATGGTAATGGTAATGGTAATGGTAATGGTAATGGTAATGGTAATGGTAATGGTAATGGTAATGGTAATGGTAATGGTAATGGTAATGGTAATGGTAATGGTAATGGTAATGGTAATGGTAATGGTAATGGTAAAATAAGATTATAAAATGTCCGTGAACTTTCCGGATCATATAGATATTTTATGAGTTTCCTCAATTCAATCATCAGCAATCTTTGCCTGTCTTCTATGAGCTGGCAGAGACTACCTCGTGAACTGCTATGACCACTTGGAAATTCAGTTTTTAGACAGTCAGCTGAAATATCTAAGTATAACTTCATCTGGGGTTTAACGATAGCTTGTTTGTCAAAAATATCAAAAAAAAATTTTAATAAAACAAAACTATAAATTTATAATTCAACTTTCAATTTGCAAGTTCTTGGTATAGTTTATCAGGATCTTGGCTTTAACATATCATCCATTGCCAACTCATCTTTGATTAGCAGAATGCAACCAACTGTGGCCTAGTCAAAGAAGCAGAGCACAAAACGTCCCCGAGATGTTGTTGGAGATGCAACAACAACTGCAACAAAATAGTTTGACAAAAAAAAAACGTCGCTTCAACGTCGTTAGCTTAATAACTGTCAACTGGATGTATACAGGCACAGTTGCTGGCCACAGGGGGGGAAAGGGAAGGGGCGGGGCTTGGCTTGGCTTGGCAGACACACATATATAGCTATAGTAAGTGTGTGTGTTTATATATATTTTCTGTTTTTTTTTCTTTTCCTTCTGGCCCCAGCCAAGCCAAAGTCGTATAATTACAACAACTGCAAAGTGAAATACTGCCTGAGGGTGGGGGTGGGGGTGGTGGTGGGGTGCTCAAAGGACATGTGCCAATATGGCAAAATGCGGTTGAGTGAGTGTGAGTGCCTTCCTCCACTCTCGTCTCGGTCGTGCTCATTTCCTCGAGTGCCGCAAAAAAACAAAAGATTCCTCCGTTCACATTGCATTTTGCACTTTATTAAAACCATATCAACGAAGCAGAAAAGTCAAATGCAATGTTGATTAGCCGCACAGGCAAACATCCGGCTCGAAGGAGCAGCTTGGAGGGTTGGCCTTGCGGTTGACAAGCTGTTGAAATTGGCGCTTGATGTTGTCCTTAGCCTCCGAAGCGAAGAGCGAGAGCAAGAGTCGAGCAATTGTGATTGGGAATTTGGGTTGGACTAATTAACAGGTTAATTGTTAATTGAAAAACATTTTTTTTTTTTTAGATGCATCCAACCCTTAAGACTAAGAATAAGCTGATGAAAGGAAAGGAAAAGGATGGTGGAAAAAGGTGACTCGTAGAGTGAGAGGCTAACTGGTCTTTTTAAACTAGGCAAACATGGGTAAAAAAAACCGCGAAAACTGTAAAATCACTTTAAAGCAGAGTTCGCAAATGTCACTGACAAAAAACGCGCTCGGGCTTCCCTCAACCGAATTGAAGCTGCAATCTGGCTTACTGCTCGGTGGCTGTGATTGAACACCCCATACCAGGCCCAAGTCAGTCAATCTCTCATAAAATGCGGTCTTCTCGCAGACCGAACTTTTAAAATGTTAGTTGAAAAGGTTGCAGACTCAAGAGACCGCCACAGTTTAGCAAAAGCAGAGATCGAGAACGTAGTTAAAGGGTGTTTCGGTACCTTCATTGAATGTGATCTCACAAAAGAGGCGGGCTAATGGGAGGAGAAGATCAATTGTTCAAGAAAAACGCGAATTTTGCTAAATTTTCAGAGGACCTTATTATTATTAGGTAATTATCTATACTTATAAATCTGTAGGCCCGACTGACCGACATATTATCAACCCACAGCCTAAACGGCTTATAATACAGGTTTGAGATTTGGCATAGACCTTTGATTAGTTATGCAAGCACGCACTAAGAAAGAAAATTTGGAGAATTTCACCGCCAAAAAATTATACAATATACTAATAATATATATAATTTAATACTTTACACTAAACTACAAAAAAAAATGGCCCAAAATCGAGTTTTAATTTTTCAATGGCTGCCATTTTGTCAAAAAAAAAAAAATTTTTGGGCCCCCCCACCCGGGGGGGGGGCCCCCCCCCCCCCCCCCTTTTTTTTTCAGTTTGTATTAATAAAAAACAAAATTGGAAAAATATTTGCGTTTTTACAAAGATTTTTTAAAAAAGGCCCAAAAAAAAACCCAAAAAAACCACCTCCTCACCTATTGTTTTTAGAAATTTAACAACTATTCACCGCTGCCCAAAAGCTACAAAAGACTAAGACTTAGTAGAAAGCGAACATGCAAAAACAGAACTTAAGTGAGTGAATGCCAAATGTATACATACTTTCGCTGCTGTTTTTGTTTCCACACTGAAACATACATGCACAGACAGCTAAATCTGACTTCGGCAAGCATTGACGAGTATGTTCGTCCCTTAGGGGCTATGATATAGCGATGACACTCTCTCACGCTTTACATCACTGGCGCTGGTAGCAGCTCTGAATATAGCAATGACAAAATAACCAAAACTGTACTGATACAATGTTTAGGTTAAATTCGGTTCTTTCGGCTCTAGACTTTAAAATATCGGTTCCAGATCTGAGCTTTACTTGGTTCTTTCTTACTTGAAATTTCAATCCGAAGGTTGAGATCAACTCCACTTAAAAGAATGACCAAATTGTCTATTAAAGTCAAAAGTTAGGTAACTTGTTGTCAGTTACTGTTCATTTAATGCACTAACCCAACTTTACAGCAAACATTTCACATTTGATCTGGCACTGTCCATATCCGTTTTCATTATAATTGCTACTTGATTTACGTAGCGCAACATTCTGCTTCAGCTTCAGCTCCTGCTCCTGCTCCCTATTTGCCTGGCATTTCAATTGTCGATGATTTGGCTTTCACAATTGAACCTGCTGGCTTGTTTAGGCAGGCCCCGGAATGCACGGGACTTCTCGAATGTCTCCTAATGAGCTTGCCGTTGTCCGGCAGTTGCAACTTTTGCCCACGCCCAATTAGTGACACTCAAATAACATGGGGCGTAGTGGTAGGTACAGGCCTTTTTTTTTTTTGGGCCGCAGCACTTAGAAAATTGCGCCATAATCAGCCACAGTTGAGTCAAGTCGAGACGAGACGAGTTGAGCCTAAAGTCAACAATGATTCCAGGCCCTGGTCCTGGTCCTGGTCCTGGGCAGGACAACAAAAGCAAATGGCAGACGGTTCTGCAAAAGTGCTGACTGTGACAGCTTACTTTATTGGCAAAATCAAATCAACATGGCATTTGCATGCAATGCCAAAGATACATCCATTCTCCGGCCCCCACCTCCGTCCGCCCCATCCGTAACCAGTCATGCAGCAGGAGCAGGGCAGCCAATCTGCAAATATGATGGAAATGGGCCAGCAACTGGATGGGACTGGGAGGCATAAATGGAGGCTTTTGCTACGTCCTCATCATCATCGTCGGCGTCGTCGTCGTCGTCTGCGCTAAATGCAAGTCAAACACAAGCCAAGAGCTCTGGGAAGAAGCCGGGCAGGGAGGGAGGGAGGTAGGGAGGAGGGTGCCAGCAGCAGCAGCGAACTGTGGCAGAAATACTTGTATGAGAGAGCGAAAAATTAAGAGCAAGTCCGAAGAAGATAACTAAAAGGGAGTCCTAATAAAGAGGAGAAAATAATGACTGTGAAAGGATAAAATATGGAATTTCCAAAGAAGAAGAATTTTAATGTCAAAAGTATGGTTGAAATACAAATTCTTGATTCATAATCTTCTTCATCTGGATCACTTAGGACCATAAGGTCTATGTGTGGTCCCTGTACGGTGTCAGCCGAAACTTCTACCTAAGGTAAAAGACTCCTAACTGCATATTTCCTTCATGTCCTTCATGTTGAACCCGGTACCTTATGCACTTAACGTATAGAATGACGCGCCAGCACATTCAGCTGTTGTACACTTTTGCAGATTCGCATCTAGAGGGCTACTTATGCATGGTTAAGCTGACAAGGGAGAGATCAATAAGAGAGCCAACTCGCTCTCACTCGCTCTTTCTCTTGTATATACCTGTGTTGAACATTCTCAAGAATTTTAACACCATCTAGTTCTTAATTTATGTTAAAGGTAACAAATTTTCTGAGAGAAGCTTGACTTGGCCCCGTTGGAGGAGCTGTATAGCCAATTTTCATCAGATTCAGATTCACAATTACATAGCTTTAGTTTTAGTTATTAACAATGGTTGTACAAACAGGGAATTTTTTAATCAGTTCAGTTACTTAAGATAAAGACAGATTATGTTGTATGTTAGGTTAAATACTATTAATACTATTTATTTAAATTCGTTTAGTTTGAAATATGTTGTTGTTGTTCTTGTAAGTGGTTTGTGAGTTTTTCCCTAAATTTCTGTGCATTCCTAATTGTCTTAAGGTCATGTGGAAGAAGATTCCAAAGTCGAATAGCATGCGGAAAGAATTGCCGATCAGAAATGGAGTGTTTATATTTCATACTAATTATATTTTTGGTTCTAAGCGAAGAAGCAAATCTAATATTGACATACAGATAGGAGGGACGTTCATAGATAATAATTTTGTGCAGAAATATTAAGACCCGCAGACATATCCAGGAGTCGAGGTTGATGTTATATATCTGTTTAGCAAAAGTTGATATGTGATCGGTCCTTTTTTTATTAAATATATATCTGGCTATATCATTAAATGCAACATTCAATTTATGCCTATATATTGAGTTGCAATTGCCAAAAATCTCTATGCCATAAAAGAGCTTAGGGAGAAGGTAAGCTTTAGCGATCAATTTTTTTGTCGTTGTGGGTATAAACTGCTTAGTCAAATTTAATTGTCTTAAAACTCCATATGTTTTTCCAAGTGCTTGGTTTATATGATCATCCCATGTTAATGTGTTGTTAAATGTAAATCCTAAATTAGCAGTCTTTTCCACATAGTCTATATTAGTACTGTCAATTTCAAGCTTTTGCAATGTGTCTGTATTATAACATTTCTTATATATGACTAAGCACTTTGATTTTTTAGGATTTATCTTTAACCCATTTCTCCTAGCCCAATCGCTAATTATACTTAGTTCGCTATTACAAATACTAATACACTCAGAAATTTTGGCTAACGGACGACTAACATACATTTGCACGTCATCAGCATACATTTGGACTTCACATTTAAACAAAACACTGGGGAGGTCATTGATAAAAAGACTAAACAATAATGGCCCTAGGACAGATCCTTGTCGAACTCCCGATTTAACGTCAAGAATAGTTGACGATCCCAATTGGGTAACGACAGCTTGGCTTCTATCCTTCAGGTACGACTTCATCAATTTTACGGCAGTATCCGAGAAATTGTATAGGATTTTTAGCTTTTTACATAGTACTTCATGGTTAACTGTGTCAAATGCTTTGCTATAGTCAAGAAGCGTTAAGAAAGTTATTTGGTCATTGTCAAGTCTGTTACGTATGTCCTCTGCAAATTCTACTGACTAATGTAGTGCAACTTCGATTTTTCCTAAGCCCGGACTGTCTATCGTTTAATAAAAATTTCTTTTCCAAAAACACATTAATTTGGGATGTCATAATTTGCTCTAACGCTTTGGAAAGGAAGGGCAGTATAGAGATAAGTCTGTATTACAAAACTGGTTATTTCCTGTTTCCTGGTATTATTGAAGTTGTGACTTTTAGCTCTTTTTCTTACAAGCCATTGGGAAATCAAGAAGTTGTCAGGTTTTCCGTATTAACATATGTGTTGTAACATGTCTTAAATATATTTTTTAGTTTGGAAGATATATTTTTAAAAAATTTATTTTTATATTATTTTTTGCAATTTTTGTTGGAGTACACTTATAAGACGTTCTTACTGTTCTGATAGTTTGACGAATAATTTTTGGGAACTTAATTTTTTTACTTTGATTTTTATTTTATTGAAGTAGTTACAATATTTCTTTTTTTGATTGATATTATTGATCTTTAGATATTGATATAACATCACAGCTTCGTCGCTTTTTATATTTATAAAAATGAAAATGAACTCTAATATAATTATTTTCTAAAAAATAAAATATGATTTGATTATTATTTGTTTCGTCTGCCGCGCCGCATTCCTTTATTTTTTCTTTTTTTTTTTAATTAATTAAAATGGAGGGCTTGCATCTCTTACATGCATCACTTTACAGTCTCTGGCGACGTTCGGCTGCCTTCGTTTGTGCTGTCGATTACTTTTCACTTCTGACATTCCCCATTTAATTTATAAAAAAATGAAAAATTTTTTTGGGTTTATAATGAATATTACTCTAGTTTTTAAATGTTGGGGAGGGTCCTGTTGCATTTGATTTTATTTTTAGAATTGATTCTAAGACTTCACACTGACTGACACATGAAACTAAAACTACTATCACAGCTGTTATTTATCAGGGGGTTCAGGTACGATATATCTAAATTATCAGGTACTAGTGGCTGTACGAATTTATTATTAAGTTCATTCAAATCAATACTTTCAGCCACTCTAGATATTAGTCTGCCAATTCCTAACTCTCTTATATTCCTCCACACATTTTGAGATGATTGCTCAGATAGCGCATAAGTAAACTTTGAAGTGTAATATCTACGTTTTGATGCATCACATATGCTCGTTACCATTCTTCTCAAGTTTTGATACTCATGGAGTAAGTAATCTGTCCTGTAGCGTTTCCACTTAGTGTACGCCATGTCACGCTTGCTGATCGCCTTTTTTACGTCAGTATTAAACCATGGTTTTTGAGCCGGTATAGATTTTTTACGTCTAAGTGGTACACATGTGTTAAATACATAGTAGTAATAGTAACAATAATAGTAATAGTTCACTGTTAAGTCACCGTTTAGTCACTCTGAAGTCACTGTTTAGTCACTGTTAAGTCATTGTTAACCCCTCACAACCTCCCACACCTCACACACCTACAACCCACCTGCTGCTACGGCAAATAGTAAAAGCGGCTCACTTTGTAAATACCAAATACATAGACAAGGCAAACCCAAAAGAATCTGTATCAAAGGCACAATTTTTGTAGTTTCAGTCCCCCAGTCGAAGGTGCGTAAAAGAACTTCGCTCAAGAAATTTCAAAAACGAATTAATTTTTTCAAGATTCGTTTTCAAATTATTCGTTTTACTTTTTTCTTAATGTACCAACTGCTAATAGTTTGAATTGGCCAGGCTTTAGTCTTTAGCAGAAAGCCTACTGATGATACTATGGGAAGGAATAGCCTTAGCTTATGTGTACACAACGATCTTAAGATGTTTTCTCTTTACTCTTTCTCTCCGAGCGAAGGTTTTGTTGTTGTCAAACCGTAATCCAAATCAGATCTGCCATGAATGTCATTAACTATCGAATTTACTAGCGAGAATAGTTAGAAATTTGGACAGAGGTTTCTTGGAAGTGCGTCTTGAAGCTCTTGAAAAAATCATGACCAACCGTAATCAAATATAGAAAACCTTATAGTGAAAGTTATAAATCTAAGCTGTGAAACCTTAAATACTGAATTCTTAAACTGTGATTCCTTGAAGTCAGCTCTTTGCCTTTTTAAAAAAATTTTAAGACTTGTTTGTATAAAGTCTGGTCAGTAGATCCCTCCTGGAAGCAAAGACATTCGCTAATTACACATATACAAGCCGAAGCTGAGGAGAAGGGAGCAAAAAGTCTAACAGTCGCTCGCAATAAGAAGCAATGAGTTCACAGAAGAGAGTTCTAATCTTTCCTTTAATCCATTTTTGTCCCATCTGCACCCACTGTGTGCCCATTGGATGCGTTTGCTTTCGTCTAGGTATTGAAGCTTGTAAAAATTGCATGGCGCTGCATTGCCGCTCGAGTACGAATGCCAAGTGCCGAGTGGGGGGTGGGGGGTGGCCGGTGAATGGCAGGCAGGCAGCCATCTTAGCCCTAGCCTGGAGTCACTCCAAGCACACAGTCGCAGTCATTCACATGCATTCAAGTGCCGATCCCCCGCTACTCAAACCACTCAACAAATCGCATTCATGACATTTTCTTGCATTGACTAAAGTGGGGGAGGGGGGGCTGCATTTTGGGGGCTGTTTTATTTATTTGTTGTCGTCGTCGTCGTCGTCGGGACCGCCATTTGCCTTTTTAGCCGCTGCCAAGGGTGGCTGCCTCTGCCAGGAGGACAGGCTTGGGCGCACTTGACGCGTTTTATAATTTCCGCAAATAACAAACGGCTTAATTTGCGCATATTTCCGTTTGGATTTGCACGACTCGAGTGCGCCGGGGACACTGGCAGGAAGGGGGAACACTGCCAGATTGTTGGGTGTGGCAGCTTAGGCAGCCATTGCTCTGCTTCTTGTTAAGGCATTTTTGAGCTTTGCGCGCAATATGCGTAATTAAAAAAAAAAAAAAGCGGACGGGGAAAAAAGTAAGTAGGCAAAATACGGATGAAGGGATCTTTGGTTAATCTAAGGGAGTTGAAGGGTTCTAACCAATTGGAGGTTGAGTCATGATATGTTAAATTTTTCATCTTAATCCTGCGTAAGAGGTAAAACGAAATGTTAAGGGCAAGACGGTGAAATCAAATAAAGAAAAGCATTTTGATTATCCCAGCGAAATTTGTAACCCCCTTTCGCTGATGAAATTGCTAGTAAGCATTAGGTTCACCGATACACAAAAAAAGGTTTTTAAATATTTCAGCTACTTCATTGGTTACAATTACTTTAAATTTTTTATTACAAATTAAACAGAAAATACTTAAATTAATTTTAATTCCCAATAATTAGCTTTTTAGGTACAATTATTGAAATAATTGTAATAGTAATTGTAATTTCAAATTACTAAATAATTCATAATTACATTTTTAATCACCCACAAACTAGTTCGCTTTACGGACCCTTGAAGGAAATTCTAATGATATAAATATAACTTTTTAGCACACAAAATTAGATTAAGATGGCTAAAGGCTGTAAGATATTCTCTATTTAAGCCAGGGTTGGTTCCTTCCAACTGAACCATTGTGAAACGAAATCTGGATACTTCCGAGAGGTTAAGTACAAGTTAGGGGTGACCAAGAATTTGGAATCTCCTTTTACTAATAGCTGGGAAATGGCAAAGAAGATGTCTCCTTCTCTTCCTCACACTTTCAGCTTCTACAGAAGTCGATGAGGCAGGCCCTTTAGGGCTCCAACCAGATTATAGATGTTTTCTGTACTTTGGCGCAGAAGACTTTTAAGACGTTTTAGGTGGAACTTGGCCAGCTTGTTCCATTGTTCTGAAGATAGTTTATATAAAGCTAAGGGCATCCCTATCAAGCTCTTATCTGGGAGGAGCTGAGTGGTATTGACGCTCCATATTGCGGAGATGCTGAGCGATCGCAATTAAGAATCTACGGCATTCCGGAGTCCTTAGAGCTGCTTGACTATCTGAGTAAATGTATATGCTTCTGGATGGCAACCAACTCTGCTTGATCAGGGAGCAGAAAATAAACTTCCATATTTAGGTCTGTGAAGAAAACTCCCCCTTCTACTTTGCTATTGAGCTTTGATCCGTCTGTGTAAATCAGTGTCTACCAAAACACACATGCTCATTTTGGCATTGCATGTGTGTGTTTAGACACGCGAGAGCCCTCTCATTTAACACTTGTTGGTTGTTGCGACTTCGCTGCTACAGATGATAGACATCACTGCATGTATACACAGAAAATTGAAACGTGCCGGACTCTGGGATAAATATAGATGGAATTTGCTCTACTGTGGGGCAA
The DNA here is from genome assembly GCA_018904275.1 of Lordiphosa clarofinis. NCBI lineage: Eukaryota > Metazoa > Arthropoda > Insecta > Diptera > Drosophilidae > Lordiphosa > Lordiphosa clarofinis. The sequence continues at coordinate 80,845 of JAEIGQ010000147.1, forward strand.
GTTATCCCAGTCAAGTCTACTAGGGTTTTTTGAATGACGTTGTGGGTATACGGTAGTCTGTAATGGCGGGATCCGCTCTAAAGTATTTTTGAGTGTCCTGAGTTACCCGTGTTTCAGGCTTCAGACTCTCTTAATTTCTGTGCTGTACTGCACGTTAACTGTTTAGATGAAATATGGTAGTTAGTGCTTCCGTACATATTTCAGCACTTCTCTGTATCTTGTGTAAAGTGCTCAGGACGGATGGTTTCTCTAGTGCTGGCCTCCATACTAGAACTCCATAGAGTAGTATAGGACATACAATGGCTGTGTAAAGCCAATGAACAATTCCCATCGCCTGCTTACAATACGACGCCCAGATATTGGCATTGTTTTTCATTTCCCGAACTATATTGTTTAGTGAATAATTTCTTGTGTTCAATTCTTCTGGAAACCCAAGAGCTACAGTTTGTTTCAGGCTTCATTGGCCTGTAGTGAGGCGTGAGGCCATACCGTCATGAATAGTTCAGTACCCACGCCTGGCGGCTAGAATAAGTCTCTCTCTGCTTACAACTTTCTCCACAACAATTGGTGAGATTTCCAGATCCGTGCATGAGGTCAATGGTCTGTCCTCTATAAGGACGCCATTGTCAAAACTTGGGCTTTTCTGAAGCCTTAGCAGTGCTTTGACCATCTACAGTCATCCAGACTCCGATGTTGTGAGTGGTTGCAACAGTACAGAATAAGGAGGGCGGCCATTTCTAGGTGGGTGCATAAGTCAGGGAGCGGGGAGTTTAATATGCGAAAAACCGCAGACGCCTCCACCCTCCCACGGCAGTCCCCAGATGAGCGCAAGCCACGACGCAGAGCTTCAACTATAAATTTAGTGCTCGGCAAAATGTGTCTTTTTCCAAAAGTTTCCACGTGCAATTTATTGCTTTTTAGAGTCTTGCGTTTTAATGAACGTGGATTGAAGCTAAAATTTCCAGTAATGGTCACGCCAAGATATTTAAAACTTTACCGTCCAGCTCCACGCCATAAGACCCATCTGTCGACCCTTGCACACGCCCTCTTCCCATCTCTCACAATTAAGACGTCGTCTATCCACCGCAGACCCGACGCAATTCAGAGAGCCAACGGCCGCACCGGGGGACCGCTAGAGCGCCACCTGCGACAGCCTGGTAGTGGGCCTGTAACGCCCCTGGAGGAAGCTGGTAACGTCGTCGACATACAGGGAAAACGAGGGCTAGGGGCATCCTGCACTCCGGTGTTATTTGGAAATTTGTGTAAAAGCCTCGTCCATCCCAAACAGCAAATGTTTTCTTCTCACTGACGAATTTTGGTGTCGATGTCAAGAGGCTCCGCAAGTCATTTGAGTTCCTAACAAATGTTAAATTAAATGAGCGGTACAAAATTTCGTTAAAATGTTCTAGGCTCGTATTTCGTTGAAATTCCATAATGTAAATAGAGAATAAGAAGAAGAAAGAACAAAAAATCGAGTGCAATTTTGTAGAAAGTGTAGAAACAGAAACTTGCAAATTTGTAATGTGGGATGTGATCAAACTGATAAGCGAAAGGAAGAGAGCAGAGCACACATACGAATTCGTTGTTGCTTTATGTAGGCTGCTATTCCATTGTGTGGCTTGCGGAATGGGCTTGGGCACCCCTGCATTATAGGAATCCGGCAAGGTTTCTGTTTATCATATACTTACAGATACGGAGAATTGTCGAGAAATTCAAAATCAGAAATGATTTAAATTGATCTTTTTTGGGTTGCCAGATCTTTGAAAACCATGTAAAATATTGTACAAATTAAAAATGTAATCTTTAAAAGCAGACTGAAATTCTTATTCTTTGTAAAGATATTCCCAAATCAAAATGGTGTTTACTGTACTTTTTTGGGGTTGCCGGATATTTGAAAGGCAAAGTGAAACCGATATCTCTGAAAACGAGTCTCAAAGAATCTAGTAAGGTTTACGTTCATCATCTCGGTACAGATTCGGAGAACAAGCGGGCAGTCCAAGATCTCAAATGAGTTTTTGTAATTTTTTTGAGTTGAAAGTCCTAGAGTCCTAGCCATATGTGGAGTAAAAAGTGGGTGCTCAAGGGCATGCTTCATCGATGAAATTAAATAGTAGTCGGAAAGGGCAATGTTAGGGATGAATCCATTTCTTCTATCGCTTTCTCGCCGAAAAGTAAACCTGGAGGCCAAAATAGAGTGCTCCCGTCAATCCATAGTTAGCCGAGGGTACCAGAGAAGCGAAGAAAGAACACCCTGTTCGAAAACTTGAATGTCCTGTTTTACTTAAGAGCTTATCCTTTGACGGAACTGGTAATAGCAAAAATTCTGTCAGAGATCCTTGAAACTAGGGAGTGTAAAGCAGTTTTGGTGGACCTACCTTTGCAGTACAGCATATGGTTCTCTCGCCAGGTTCAATTTTTCGCTCTGGATCGGACCCTCTGGTTCCCAATGAAGGTGTTATTCGTTTCGTAATCTGCATAAAATTGATTTACTTGCTACGTTTTTGGTCGTTTGAGCTTCCACTTGCATTTCTCCCTTGTTGATAATGTGGCTTGGTAGCCTAGAATTATTTTTCATCTACTTCAAGACGCTTACTCTCTCAACAGAACACTTGATTTGTTTTTTTTTTTGTTTTCTGGTCTATAGTTATCGATGAGAGAAACACAAGAATTTGTCTTGCCATAACTGTTTGCGTTAGACAATAGGGGGAAAATGAAACTCAAACACGCATACACACTTGCAGTTTACGGGATTAAGACACATCCATGCCTAAAAAAACTCGGCTAAATTGTGAATATTTGTATAAGTTTAGTTGAATAAAAGTCGCCTTGTGTCTCTTCTCTTGAGTTAACAGCTCGCACACACACACACACACACACAACCGGTGGAGCAATTATTGCATATTAATGTAAAGTGCCAGCAGGACACCCTCACTTGCCATAGCAAAAGGCATCCTACAGGATGTGCTAAAATATTTATGAGACTCTTTTAAAATTTGTCTTAAGCACCGGAAATACAAATACAAGAGAGCACTCATATGCAAGGATCTGGCCCAACCAAAGGTCCAAGCCAGCTCATGCAATATGCATGCTGGGGCGGATGGGCCCAACCTGACTGAACGCACACACACACGCACAGACACAAACACCAAGGTACAGTTAACGCTGTAAATTGTAGTTCCAATTTTCTTTGACTGTCACTTGCAGGCGTCTCGCCACTCCCACCCATCGGCCGATGATATCAAATCCCAATCTCAATCCTCGGTCCTCGGTCCCAAAAGAGCGTTGTGTAAATGTAAATTAAACGTCTCATTTCCGTTATGGGCTCAACACCCCAGAAATGCCCAGCCCACTTGGCAAACAACCACCGAAAAATCTGGTCGTGTCAACCATTCGTCAAGCGAGTCCCTGAGTGCTGAGTCCTTCAGTTCTTCAGTTCTTATTGTGTGGCTCATACACTCGTACCAATCCCAGACCCCCGCCCCTGACTTCCACGTTAGCGGCGTTGCCACCGCCTCCGGATGTCAGTTATTAAATTGAAGAATTTGCACCCCACACTTGGCTTTGTGTGTGTGTGTGTGTGTGGGTGCGTTGAATGGTGCTTGCGTCATTCTGCGTGAGTTTTTACTCTCTAATTAGAACGCCTAGGTACATGGGTATGTACTTAGGCACGAATGTACACATCCTTATGTATGTATGTAGTATGTTGTGACAGATGGCAAATAAAATCGACGATTCACCCCAACAAAAGAAGTGATTTTGTTACCCTAGAGATGATCTAAGATGATAGTTTTTTGATATCAGTTGATGAAGCAATTATTTTTAGTACTTACAGAAAGAGTTTAGGTAAAGGGAAATTCAGGCAATGGATCTGTATGCCCATTATCAACCCACAGAAAGAACTGCATATCCTAGAGATCTCAGATTTGACACACACCTTCGTTTAGTTATGCAGGCGCGACATTGAAAACAAAAAGTTTTTTTCACTAAAACTAGTTTTTCAACCGATCGTTCCTATGCAGCTAAAGTACATACGGGCCGGTTCCGACAAATGTGCAGCGTATTTGTACCAAAAGACTTCGTTGAAAGTTTGGTTAAGATAGCTTTAAAACTGACGGAGGAGATAGCATAGAAACAGACGGACGGACAGACGGACGGACAGACGGACAGACGGACATGGCTATATCAACTCAGCTCGGCATGCTGATCAAGAATATATATACTTTATGTGGTCGGAGATGCTTCCTTCTATGCGTTACAAACATCCGGACAATTTCAATATACCGTGTCCAAGGGTATAAAAGTATTACCCGTACAGTTCATTAAGACTAAGTACCGTGATGCGCTTCCTAAAGCTGATTTAGTATCTAGTACTTTTTATACTCTGTACCTAAGGTACATAGAGCATATTAAGTTTGTGCAAAAGTATGTAACAATTAGATGGAATCATTTCCGACCCTATAAAGTATATATATTCTTGATCAGCATCAACAGCCGACTCGATATAGCCATGTCCGTCTGTCTGTCCGTCCGTCTGTCCGTATGAACAAACAGATCTCAGGGAATGGTAAGAGATAGAGGTTTGACGTGTATGGGACAAATGCTTCTTATACTTGCAGGCAGATCAAGTTTATTTTCAATTTTTGCCACGCCCCCTACGGCCCCTGCAATTTGGAAAAAACGTTATATCTCCTACAGGTTTTAAGATAGAGGATTCGCACCTTCTAAAGATAGTTAGTAATTAGCAAAATGTATCGATTTGCCCAAGAAATGATAAAGATCGGATGAGCGGTTCTCAAGTTATGAGCTAAAAAAGTAAATCACCCTCTCCCCACCCTATTACAACTAACACCGCACAATTTTAGAGAGAGAGAGAGAAGGACTTACAGATAAGCGCAGCACCAGCATTGCATTCAGCTTCTACTCCAGGTACAAAGTATGTTATAGTCGGGCTTGACCGACTTTCTCACTTGTTAATTATGTACTTTTTTAGCACGTTTAGTTAACTTTTTGATCATTTTGTTATTCACCAACTGCAGAAATAACACTTTAGAACTCTTTTCAGTACTTTTTAGTATACGATTCAGTTTAAGTACAGTTTCCAAACGCTGGGTACATTCTGAACATCATTAATATAAAGTTTTATGATTTCGTTCAATTCAAAGAACCTTATTTGCGAATTAAGAACATTTAAAGCGATTTTAGTACGTTAAGGGCAGATTTCTCTTCTCCCAGATAGCTGTTATGTGTCAGATCAGTGTTGCCAAAACAGCTTTTTTCCCGTCATTTCTGGCTTTTTTTATTCCGTATTGCGGGAAAAAATTACAAAATGCGGGAAGCGGGAATTCTGGCTTTTTAAAAAGTGACTTCAGCTTATTTTTAGATTTATTTTTGTTTTAGAGCAAATCAATAGTTTTTCACCTTTGCCAGTCATTTATCGACAATAATTAACACTTGCCATATGCCTCGATAAATGGCTTCGAAACATCTCGGATAATCTCGAGCAGTTCTTGAAAAGGAACAATATGGTTCAATTCTATTGAAAATGCCACAAATCAACAAAATTCTTTAAATCAATGACACTGACGCATCCGGCCTGCTGAAAGATCTTTTGATTGCTATCAATTCTCTACAAATTATTCCATCAGATACCAATACTAATATAATACATGTAGACGATTTGGAGAATTTGCTGTCAAGGATTTATATTAAGGATAAGAGCTTGAGAAGCAGATTGAAATGCTTCAGATAAATAGAATATTGGAGAAATCTAGTTGAGCATGTGCTGCACAAATTTCATAGTTGATCTTATAAAGCGACAAAAGCAGAAGTTTATTTTTTTAAATTTATTTAAGTTGTCTTCAGCTGATTTGATTTTCGGATTTTCATAAAATTCATTGTATTAAGACATTTAATTTATTTCAGGTTGCTTGAAAATCACAGCATTCTTCAAAAAAATTACATATTTCAGTTCACTACATTTTACAACCAAATAAAAAGTTTTTCCCATTTTGGAAGAATTTTCCGATATTAGGAAATATAGGGTTAATAATTTTATTTATATTTGTGGAAATGGGAGGTTAACGATAATCGCTTTCAATGACTGAACGAATTCAAAGATTTTTGAGTTAGCCTCGTTTGCTATTCAGAGTTTGTCCTTGCCACGGTTCAACGCTAATGTTGAGCGTGCCTGCAGATACTACGTGTTAGAAGTTCCCCTCCAGTTACCTTAAGCTAACAGGTACAACTGAGGCCTGCGGCAACGAAGAGGACGAGGAACTTCAGCACTCTGATAATATATTAAAAATATTTTGTATATATAATTACATTAAAGACAAGAAAACGATGCGCTCTTTTTTTACGCTTTTTGTCGAAAAATATAGCTTTTTTTCCTCTTCGACCCGCTGAAAACAGATTTTTTTCTCGGCAAATGTTGGCAACACTGTGTCAGGTAGTATTACATTTTAATCTGTTATTTGTTTAACTAATGTGACAGATATCACTAGGTAGAAGATGTGAAATCGGCTAAGTAGACTTCTTTTATAGACTTCTTTTATAAGAATTAAGACTCTGCAAGAGCTTTTAATGTTCTCCATGAAGACTAGAGTCTTTCTTAAAACTTTTGATCATACTTAAGCTTACATCTAATTAGAATTAGTTTAGTTTTCCACTTCTGAACGAGCTTAAATAACGTTTTTATTACATTTAGTACACAATAAGTAAACATTTCTAAAAAAAAATAATAAAAATAAATAATATATGTTTTATTTTAATAATAATTTAAGAATATAACATTGTGTATTAAACTTAATAACTTAACATTGTGGATAAAACGCAAAATAAAGAAACTCATGTTAAGATAACCGACTTGGTTGCACCCGCTTACTACGCTTGACTTCCCTGGTCTGTCCAAGATATCAGACCGTTCAGCAGTAGGGGGCTTTGAATTTTTCTATTTTAATTTTGCTGCCTTCTAAATTATGTCTAAAATCTCCTTTTTTTAAATTGATGTTTTAGATGACAACGTAATAAGGTCAAGCCGCGCTTTCATCACCAGCCATGTGATATTACAGGTGGCAAGATGCTGTATGGTCGGGGAATCTGCAGATTCTTGTTTGGGGGGATCCTTTCCGAGTGCGGAGCGCCGCATGCGTATTCTGTCTATGAGTTTCCATTATACTGAGTCTCATTCTATTCCAATCTTTAACGGAGCTTAGACCATCTTTCCTGTTAAGAGTGAGAGGAGCACATACCTTATCTAGCTTCTTGCGCCCAAAAAACGTTTTCTTTTGCTTTCCTTCCATTTGTGTTCATTACATCAAATCTCATATTATTATTAAGTTTTTGATACAGAATTTAGCGTCACGCGTAACTTAATAAAAAATTATCGATGATTGATGAAATGACAGAGTTTTTCTTATACTAAAATAAACAGAGTATTAAGTGCATAAAACGCACAATTCACTAAGGTTGAAGAAATACAATTAAAGACTGGGCTTAAAAGGCAGCTTGATAATAAGAAGCTTAATAGGAAGTTTAGACCGTCACACTTGACTCAGTTTTGAGTTTAAATTATTTAAATAGACTCGAGAAAAAATACGTTCTCTCAATTTAGATACTAAGAAAAAGTCCAGCGTCACGCATCATGCGTAACTACACCATCAACTAGTCTTAACATAAAGAAGAAAAATCGTCACCCCGTCACGCATAACTGACAGCCATAAGTTTGATCAAAATCAATAGCGGGGAACAGCCCTAATAAATAATTCGCATTTAGCTTCTTTGGCTAATCTCCTAACGAGACTCTGACTCCATCTAAGTAGGCAACTGTCAAATGTCTCCTTAGGATGTCATTTAAGCCCTCGGTGGCATATTCACGCCTCACAGCTCTAATTTCTTTTCCTCTTTCTCTCTCCTCCCCCTTTCTGGGAGCTTTCTTTTTGTGCAACCTGCACAAAAATGGCGGCAGTTACTTCTTCTTCTTTTCCTTTTTTCGCCCAACAAAACAATCTTTTGAACAAACACCAAACAAAAGCAGCCAACAATATGCCGGAGCCCATTCTCAGCTTTGACAAACGCCCAAAAAGCACTTGCAGGGATTTTTTTTTAAACTTTTTTTGCTTGTGTTCTTTTTTTTGAACGAATTGGGTGAGGATGAGGGAGCCAGAGCCGACACTGGCAGTTAATTAAAATCGCTCGCTTGCCAGGGTCGAGCAACAGAGGAGGAGGAGGAGGAGAGAGAGGAGCATCAGAGCAAAATATCTAGAGAAATGACAAACGATGTGATGACAGAGCCTGAGGGATGTGGAAGGGTTGGGGTACTCTAGGAGCCTACACTTGTGAACATATGTTGTAAGGGTCGAGTGGGGTAGAGCTTAAGCGTTGGGTTTGGCTGTGAAGAGGTTTTAAAGAAAAAACGTCACGCGTAACTGAAACATTCAGAGTCACGCATCAGGAGGTAAATTGGATGAAATGGATATAAAATTAAGTTCCTAGAAATCAACTAACTTTAACCGAGAAGTCAAGGGCGTCACGCGTAACTAAATTAGAAATTAAAAGCGGGTTGGGTTACGCTTTACTTAAAAAAAGACTTGGACTACAAGACCTGACTCAAACTCTCGAATTTTCCCATAACGAAGACTTCAGTTATTTGAGGATTACTCAGAGTCAAGCGTCACGCGTAACTAAGACCGTAAAATGGATATGAATTAAGTTTCAAGAGATTATTTTGCTACATTTGAGAGAAACAGTTCTTAAAAGTTTAGACATGGGCGTCACGCGTAACTAAGCCTGAAGTATATAGGTTCCTTTCCCAATACACAAAGACTGAAATAAAAACGTCACAAGTCACGTGTAACTAGAAAAGACAATGGTTAAAAATTGCCATCAGAAAAGCAACAACAAATTGTCACCAATACCAAAGCGAATAAGGAAAAAGCAAACAAGATACAGAAGGACTTTATATTAAGGGGACATGTGTCAGTCAGGTCCTCACACAGTACCTATATATATAGACAGACTCCAATCCCTGTCCCTGCTCCTTATATACCCCAAAAGGACGCACAACAAACACCTAAAAGCGCCGGCAGACGTAGCTAACTATGCCAGGATATACAGGACACAGACATCACTCACAACAACAAAAAAAAAGCCTTACCAAAGTGAACTGAAGCCAAATGAAGCAGCCAGGCGACACGGGGGTTGTCTGACAGTCCAAAAAGGAGCCACCCAACCCTCAGCCCGTCCATGGCCATAGCCATACATATATGTATGTACAGAGCAAACGCCCAGGAGGGGTTGGTCCTGGCGCGCTGCTGTACATAAGCGGAGGGTTGCTGCTTTGCTCCTGGAAAAGCAAAGTAAAGCGCTATAAGAGCAAATATGGCTGCCAACACCCGCATTCGACACGTAAAGTGACGCGTTAGCCGGCGTTGCTATGACAACCCCTGGTCCTGGGCACCAGGATACTGGCACCAGGTTCTGGGTCCGCAACGAATAAAAAAATGGACGAAAAAAGCCAAAAAATAAAAGAAAAAAGGAAAAGAATCGCGCGGCAAAAAAGTTTTGCCTGCCTGTTTTTGGGATTTGTCCCCGTCGTCACGAAAATAAGGTTGATGTCTATCGGTCAGCCTAGCTGATAGATCGGGAGCTGGGGGGAAGCTGGGGATTTCATCGGATTGCATTTAATGAGATTTTCGGCAGAAGGAAAGAAGATAAGTAAACGGTTCATGATTTTAGAAGCTCTAAAGAAAGGCGCAAATATGAGACACAGTTAAGCGAAAAAAGTGAGCAGAAGTAAACACTTTTGTACTTATCTAGGTTTAATTGAAGTTAAGAGTCGAAAAGAGCCGATCAATAAATTCACACTAATTGGTTTTTGCATATAAACTTATTTCCAAAGAAAATCAAATCCCTCCCCTCAATTGTGTGATATCTGTAGGTACTAAGAATGATGACCAAAAACGAAGAATTATGCAAAAGCGTTCTAAAAATAGATTTGTTATTAACAGACTTTTGCATACCTAGAACATATGTTTCGTAACTGTGTGAAAACTCATATTTCGATTATATGACGAAATAGCCATTACAGAAATCGGACAATGAGTTATTGGATTAAAAAAACTTTGCAAAAGAATTTGCAATATCAATATCAGAAGATATATTTTCATGTTTATATTCGTCCGCGCGAGGCACATTAAAGCCCTCAACGAGTGGCACCACGAAAAGCCTCATTTCGAGGCATCATAAAGTCCTCAACGAGAGGCACACCAAAGCCCTTGACGAGAGACAAAGTCCTCTACGAGAGGCACCACGAAATCCCTTATTTCGAGGCTTTACAAAGTCCTCAACGAGAGGTAAACCAAAGCCCTCATTTCAAGGCATCACAAAGTCCTCAACGCATGGCACACCAAAGCCCTCAATGAGAGTTCATAGCTTGAGAACCGCTCATACGATATTTATCATTTCAAATCGTCATCAGCAAATCGATAAATAATGCGAATTACTAACTATCTCTAGAAGGTACAAACCCGCTATATACAAAACTATGGAAGATATGACGATTTTTTCAAATTGCGGAGGCGTGACAAAAATTGAAAATACACTTCATCTGCCTGCAAGTATAAGAAGTTTACCTCTATCTCTGAGATATGTTTGTTTATACGAACAGACAGACGGACCTGGCTATATCGACTTGGCTGATAATGCTGATCAAGAATATGTCGCTCACTTACTTGAATACTGGCATAACTCAAAAAATACGATTTTTGACTTAATGATGCAGATATATACGCTGTATTGTGTACAATTTTGTGTAAAATATTCATATTGATATCTCTTATACTTTTCACGGCAGATCAAAATATATCGAAATATTATTTTCCAGGTTCATTTTCATGTTAATGAAAGAGCGTCATATCTCAGTTGTCCTGCAGTCGATATGACACAATCGTACCTCGTCTTTCAGTTAAAACATCACATTTTCAAGTTTTATCAATGAGCATTTTAAATTTATAATATTTTACTAGATTATCTTGAAACTAAAAGAACCACATTTTTCTGTGATAAACACATAGAGAACTTTAAGCGCGGTTTTCTCAAAATGGACTATTTTGAGTTATGCCAGTATTGAAGTAAGTGAGCGATGTATCCCTTCTCCCTGTTACATACTTTTGCACAAACTTTATATAACTCAATGTACCTTTGGTACAGAGTATAAAAATGTAAAATTTGAAAACAAAGCTAAGAATTAATCTACAGTTTAAGGGTCCACTGTTCATCGGTCGAAAAATGGGACTTAGTGAGAAAAACTTTTTGATGTCAAACATCTTTAATTTCGGTAGGAGTAAAATTTGATTTGAGCGTCACGTGACGCTGACGCCAACCATGTTTCGTTGTTGTGTTTGCTTTGTGCAGTGGCTCGGCACACACACACACAAGACGGTTGGCAGAGTGATGGCAGGGGGAAGATTGGTGATGGGGGGGCGGAGAGAAATGCAGAGAACATTTCATTTACAGTTCTTTGCCTATGGCTCAGCCAAAAAATATCAAAACAGAGACACTTAGAAACAACCACAGCAACAACGAGAGAACAACTTTTGCTGTAAGCGCGAGAGGGAGAGTGAGTGCTACTAAGTACTGAAAAGACAGGGCACTGAGAGCAGCATCAAACCGTTTTAGTTGTATCATGGTTTTCTTTCTGATTTGCCATTACTGAGAGAGCTTCTTTTCTAAAATATAAGGGCTTAATTTAAAAACCATAATAATTTTGACTTTGGATCTTCTCAGATTTTGCTGATCATTATAAGTAAAGATAAGATAAATTGTAAAAGTAAATTTTCATTTAATGTGGAATTATAGGAATGATAAAGGGCATCAACTAAGGAATTCAACAGAAGAGATCTTGCTAAAGTGAAAAAAAAACACTAAAAATGAATGCTGAGTATTCAGACACTTTCCACACGCAAAGGCAGAGAATAGCCGAAAATGTACTTATTAAAACGAGAAGGCCAAGCTCAGTAGCGGATCCAGGAGGGGGGCTTAGGGGCTGAAGCCCCCCCCTTAGAGCTCAAATATCTTAATTCACCCAATATATGCAAAGAACAAAATATTTCAAGTAATTTAGAATTTTAGAAAAAAAAATGCAAATACTTAGATTGTTTTAAATAGGCATCAGCAGTAGAGATTACGAAATATCGATATCTAATGCTTGTTCAATATATTTTTGGTTTGTGTTTTTGTTAGTTTCGGCTACAAATAAGGAGGTTTTCTGAAGGCATTCTTTAAGATAGTTAGGCCGTGTGTGGCCCAGCGGTTAGTGAGCTGGACTGCTGGGTGGGCGGTCGTGGGCTCGATCCCGCCGCGGAGCATCGTTAAAAAAAAGCTTTCGGTCACCTTCACCAGCTATTGGCGCCAGCTGTGAAGTAACTAGCCATAAAAAAGCAAATTCTCAAACAATGCCGTTCGGATCCGGCGGTAAATTGTAGGTCCCTCTTTCTCGAACAAGTAATTTCCAAGAAATTGAAAGAAGCTTGGGTTGACCCCTTTGGACCTGTATAGCCAATTTTACTTTCTCTTGGATATTTCTTGTATTTTTGATATTACTAATATCCAAGGGAATCGATATTTCGACAACCCTAATCAGCAGTGAAAAGTATCTACAAACAAACACTGTTGGAATATGGGTTGAAATATTACGACCGATCGTTAAAAATTCGGTGGAATATTTAATATTTTGGTTAACCGCTGTTCTTTACGTGGCAACAGTTTACAGGAAGATTTATTTGAATCGATTCCTATCTTCTCTTCACCTTGCGTCACTGAGCAAACAGTTGTCGCTTGATGAGAATGGTTATTGTATGCACGAAAAACATGAATGCGTGTACACATTCGCTGAGTTGCTTTTTTACATAATTGGAACATTAAAAATGTTTGAGAATGATAGAGACAGCGAGACATCATCAAAAGCGGCACATTTTATGAGTGCGATTGGAAAAACGGAGTTTCTGATCTTTTTGCATGTTTTTACTGCCTTCAATGCTGCTTCAGAATGACTCTTTAGACTCCAGAACTTCAGATATCTTCAGCCTGTGCTCACGTCGCCCATGTGATTGAATTGTTACATGAACTGACTGAGTATACGACGCTTTTTAACCCCCATGTTAAATATTAATATGCAAAATACTATGCTTAGAATAAAGCATCTAAAAAGAAATTAGTAAATATTTTCTAAATATTATTTAGTTTACGACCGTTCTAAACAACAATTTTGGAAAAAATGCCATCGATGGGCCGCGAACTATAAAGAATTATTATACAACAAAGTCGAGGAGTTCATCAACGGGTTCCTTTTGAATGAACTTTTTAAATTTGCAGGTTATGTACTAAGAATATGTGAATTCTTTTCGTCAAATTTAAAAAAAAATCCGAAAATGTTAAAACTAACCACGAACCATATTTATAAAACTAACTAAAGTAATGAACAAATATGGTCTTAGTGACGTGTACGACTTTTTTGATTTAAAATATGTTTTACTTGAAGATAAAATTTTAAAATATGCCCTACACATCCAGCGAAGTTTTTCAATGTTTATTGTTTAAGCAGTTTGTGGATATTCACTTTAAAATCTGTTTTTTTAGTTTTACCTTCAAACTAGGGATTAAAAACGAAATATATTTCGATTTCTTTCAAAGCACATAAATTGGCCAAAAACTTTTTATACTCTGTGCCAATGGTATACAGAGAGAATGATAATGCAGTTGAACTCTAAGGGAAAGACAAAAATTGTTCAGAAAAATTACCAAAAAACAAGTTCTTTATTGTTACCTTGGGAAACACATCACCTTCAGAGCATATCGACTTTTTGTATGAGATGATCCGGTGAATCACTATGATGTTCACCGCACAATATCTTTTTATATAATATCCTAGGCCTAAGAACTATGTATTCTGAGCACAATAAGATCCGAACTATGTTGAGTGATTTAAGTGCCTTTTCTCACTAAGAACACTTTTTCGACCGAAAGTTCCTATGGCAGCTATAAGATATAGTCATCCGATCCAGTCGGTTTCGACATTTTAGCAAGACAATGTACAAAGTTTCAGCTCGATAACTTTAAAACTGAGAGACTAGTTTGCGGAGAAACAGACAGACGGACAGACAGATGGACGGAAAATGCTTAATCTACTCAGTTCGTCGTCCTGATTAAGAATATATATAGTTTATAGGTAGTCAAAATCGGTTGACTATATCATCTTATGGCAACCCATAGAACCGATATGTTGAAAATTTGTTTCCCTTTTTAAACTCGTTCTCAAACTCGCTGACAGATTCCCGTAATTTGGTCAAATTTGGATGACGATAAGTTGGAATTAAGCTTAGATTTTTATTTTGGTGTTTGCAAGGATTTAAAACGTGGCTACTGACAAAGTTAGATTCTATTTCTATTGTCTTAGATGCTTGATGAGAACCGACTAGATCAAACACTTGAAATATTTGGACATATTCTCAATGAGAACCACCTAAACGAATGAAGTCTCAGTTGATATCCCATTAAAGCTGTTGTCTGATCATTTGGAAAGTAAAAGGAATTTTTTTAAATTGACCTATTGAGTGGGCGACCCTCTTTCCATGTTGCCTTCCTACTTGGCTGACCCCCGTTGTATGCAGCCGAGTTTGCCACCATTTTTTGCCGCTGTTCTGGTAATTTGATATGGTTTTGCTGTTGTCCGCAAAGGCCGACAATCAAAATGCCGCGCCAACCGCCAACTGGCGACGCCAAATGGACGCCGTCTGATTCTGATTTTGATTCCGATTCCTGAATCTGCTCCTGCTGATGCTGATGCTGATTGCCTATCGTTTTCGCCAGCGCGAGCAATTAAAAGAACAAGCATGCATATCGCTTACCTCCGACGAAATGGAATGAAATGAAATCTATATAGGGAATCCAGTCAGCCAAACAAAGGGAGGAAGTTCTCTCTGTGTGTGTGTGTGTGTGTGTGTGTGTGCCCATTGTGCAGTTATGACAGGCGTCCCCCTTAGGACCTGGTCTACGTCGGTTACTTCAAAGCCACTGAAGCTTTTGTGAAGTTTCCTTGGACTTTTTGACAACCGTCAGCGTCAGCGTCAGCCGCCTGCCGCCTGCTGCCAGCTGGCCTGCCCGTCTGTCTGCATGTCCATCGCCTACACCTTGCTGGGGGCCCCAGCTTAACGCACAATTTGAGCGACAACGATCTATGTAATCCCAGACAAGGACAACTCTTTTGGCTTCTCAACTTGAGCCGATCACCATGCAAGATGAAGATCCCCTGGCAAATTGTCGATTGTCTGTTTCCGCTGAGGCTCAAAGAAAAGGATGTGCACCTTTGATGCCCGGTGGGTGCAGACACAACACAGACTCCTTTATCCTGGCTGCAATCTTCGGCTGCTGCGTAATATTTGGCAACCCAATTATTTTGTTTGTTTAGCCGGCGCTCAGTTTTTTTCTCGTTTTGGGCTAAACTATTTATTCAAGCCTTGAGCCAGCCAGCCAGCCAGCCAACCAACACACAATAGAGGCATACAGCCTTGAGCTATTATCCCAAAGGATCCTCGAATCGGCGGCGGCACGGCTTTTCAAATGCCGAATTCACGTTTTGCGTAATCGAAACAATTGTTGTTGCCGTTGCTGAGGGAGCGCCGATTCCACCGAGATGGATGCGCCGATAAACAGACAAAAACCCAAATCCCAGCAACGATACAAACAGAACAAATCCAGAAACAAAACGAATCGAAAGCCAAACAAAAACATTTAAGGAGAAAATAAAAAATAAAAAATAAAAAGTGCACCGAACTGAGCACCGGATTTTGATATACATTTTGGGTTAAGTTAAGGGACAGCTGAATGGATGGGAGCTGTGGAATGGAGAACTCACAGACGGAACCGGTTTTATCCAGCCCAAGTCTAAGACTTGACTCTGAACCACTTTTGAACCGGTTCGCTAGGGTTCGGAAATGTCATGGAAACGTAAAGGCCCAGTAAAGGCTCTTCTCTTGTAATCGAATCAAAAACTTAAGAAACTATGCTGTTCGGTAATTTAAATCAACAAATGCTGATTTTAGTCTCATTTAAAAGATTTCAAGACTCAAACAAGACTCTTCTACGGAGTACTTTTGGCTCGTTGAACTTAAATTCAAATATTATTCTAATCATAATTGTGGCAACACTTGGCATGTCTACGTAATCCACATCTATGAAGTTTTAAATGAGTATTACGAAAAATATAAGAAACATATATTAAATATAAGAAATAAATATTTTTTAAGACCAACCTTATGCTTAATCCTTGTGCTTAACATGAGAGTCTTTTTCGAGTCTTTTTATAATGAATTACATTTTGAGCAAAGGCATGACTTATTTTCAAGTCTTCCTTAAATCTCACATGAAATTATTTTCTTATTAAACATCAAAAAGGCTCAAAATAAACTCGTCAAGGTGAATCTTGTTAAAATGATCTTCCAAATGCTAGGTGGGAGAGATAGACTTTAAGAACATAAACAATCACAATACCAACAAGAAAGAAAGTCGATCAAGCTCAACAATGACATACTCTGTAACCCCAAGGATTGTATATATCTGATCCGTTTATGAATGTGGCAAAAAAGCCATAAAATGTGTGAAGTGCTGCCCATCATAATTGTTTGTTTTCCTTACAACTCGACTACCGTTTATCCGATTTTTATTATTTCTACAGTTAATCGGTAAATAATACTAATTATTAAATATGCGTAGAACCATTTATTTACAAAATTGCGGGAGATATGACGTTTTTTTCTAAATTGAGGGACAGGAGGGGCTCGACTCTGTGTACCTTAGGTCAGTGGCGTAGATAGCTTTTTGCAATGGGGGGTGATGAATTTCGGATATTATTTTTGTTTCGTTTCAGTTTTATTTATTGTTATCGGTAATAGTTTAGTGCTTCGGCCTTCTATCAGAAAATTTAAAAAAAGAGTCTTTCGATAGACCTCGAATTATTAAGAATTTTCATTCAAAAAATTTCGGGTTTCATCTATGGTAAATATAATAATGAAAATATAAATATTTAAACGACTTACTTCAAGAATATAAGGTAATTGCCCAGTATAAGTCCCCCTTAGCTCAAAAAATTCCTTTGCTGAACCGCAAACTATCAAGAACTAACATGCAATAAAGTCTCGACGGTTGGCCATGGATTCTTTCTAAATCTTTCAGGCCTGTTCCCATATCCGAATCCGATTAATCGGAGTCGGTAAGAGTTGTGATTTCTTAGAAACTATTGAAGATCGAAGGGGATTGAATGAAGGTTATTGGGACTTTGAACTTACAAGTCGTATAACATATTCGGTCATATGCTTTTTACAGCCAAAAAATGTTTGAAGTGTGGCGCAGACTGAGTTCTTTGGTGACGAAGAGCTTTTCAAAAACTCACACCCACACAAAACATAAAAAAGATCTCGCGTGATGTAAAGAGCGAACTGCTTTGTTAAACCGCAGAAAAGAACAATATTAAAAAAAATTTGGCAAATTCCGTTTCTAAAAATTTTGCCAAAAATTTTTCAACGAATATTGTCAATGAGGTAAAAAATTTTGAGGTAAGGTATGGGAAAAAATGCGACGTAGACATGTTTGTTTGTTTGTATTTATACACAGTCCGCTAAAACAATAAACATTGAACTCGTGTTGAGTTCCAACAGGCAAATGATTTCCCCATATTTTAATAAAAGATTGGCTTAAATAGGCAACCTTAGTGAATTATTCGGCCATATTTTATCAACTGTTTCTTGGTCCAGTATTTCAAATAATTGGAAAAACCTTCGCTTTGCTTTGATGCTCATGTGCTGTTAGAAAAGGTTTCTATCTATGCAAAGCACTGTGACGAAAGCACTGAGTACTAGGCTGAAGTCATTACAAAATTATTATTTTTATTGCTTATTTGACATCGGACGAATAGCCAAAAAAAAGTTTCTTATAAAACCTGAATTTTTCCAATATTATTTAAAAAGAAACCATGTACATATGTACCAAACATCCACCCCACGATATATATTCTTGATCAGCATCACAGATCTCAGCAATGGTAAGAGATAAAGGTTTGACATGTGTGGGACAAATGCTTCTTATACTTGCAGGCAGATCAAGTTTATTTTCAATTTTTGCCACGCCCCCGTCCGCCCCCGGAATTTGGAAAAAACGTTATATCTCCCGCAGTTTTAAAGATATATGATTTGTTTCTTCTAGAGATCGTTAGTCTTTCGTAATATGTATTGATTTGCTGAAGAAATGATAAAGATCGGATGAACAAGTTATGAGCAAAAAAGTGAACCAAAGAAATGTTGTACATTGTACAATAATTATTAATATCTAAAAACAAAAAGAAAAAAAAAACAAAATAAGCAAAAACAACTAAAAAATCTTCGCCTACACGCTGACCTGAGCTCTTATTATTTCCGCCCAAGTAAAACATTCAACGCAAAGTCTTCAGCAAAAAGCTCTCAGTTACTAAAGTTTTGCGAGGTCGGTAGACGCGATGGTAGCGATCCCCACAGTAAGAAGACAAAGTCAATACAAACAAATAGAGGCAAGCTAACTTCGGCTAGACCGAAGTTTATATACCCTTGGAGCTTGATATATGCCTGACAGTTTGTATTACAGCTATACTATATAGTGGTCCGACTTCGAAAAATCTTGTTGAAATTATGTAAAATCATTGAAAACTTATAAATACGAGCGTTGGGAGCGATAGCACTAAAAACAAAAAAGTTTTTCTCACTAAAACTAGTTTTTCAACCGATCGTTCCTATGGCAGCTATATGCTATAGTCATCCGATCCGGCCGATTCCGACAAATGTGCAGCGTATTTATGTATACCAAAAGACTTTGTGCAAAGTTTGGTTAAGATAGCTTTAAAACTGACGGAGGAGATAGCATAGAAACAGACGGACAGACGGACGAACAGACGGACATGGCTATATCAACTCAGCTCGTCATGCTGATCAAGAATATATATACTTTATGTGGTCGGAGATGCTTCCTTCCCTGCGTTACAAACATCTGGACAATTTTAATATACCCTCTCCAAGGGTATAAAAAAAGAGCAAATCAGAAATAAAACTAGTTTAAAATAAAATGTTAAAAAAATTTATTTTTGAATGAAAAGAAAAACATTTAAAAAACTTTTTTTTCGGCGTTTATTTTGCGAGCACAAAATGATCTTAAGTCAAGCTTAAGCGGTTCATAAAGTGTGCACAAAATGTTCCTAATATGACACCCGCTGTTCACGGTTCAAGAAAAACGGGATTACTTTACTTTTGTCAACGAATGGGTTTGATTTCGGTAGATTTAGAAGGAATTTTTTTCTTAGTGTATATATAGAAGGAAAGGAGTGGCTAAGAGGTTATGGAGAGGTTTTCCTGCCAATTTTTTTTTATGACAATTGGACTAAAAAAAACTCAGTATCAAGCTATTTTGCAATCAAACCTGTAATGGGAGTCAAGTAATCGCAAACGGGATATATAAACATGATGATCGATGATTAAAATATATCGGCTTAAGCTAAGGTCCCACAGGCAAATAATTTGCCCAAATTTTAATGAAAATTTGGCTAAATAGACCAATTTAGGAAACTTTTCGGCTATTTTTGACTAAATTGCATACGTATGGAACCCCAGTTTCGGTTTAAGGTTATGAAAAATCTGTTATCATGGCTATTTTGCGAATTTTATATGAAAATTTGGGCAAATTATTTGCCTGAGGGACCTTAGCTTTAGATAAAAACATTGGTGTATCGATGTTGCCGTCGATGTTTTTTCAGTTCTACTTCTTGTAGCTGTGGGTAGCGCTATTATCTTTTAAATACGTTTGAGTCGGCATCTCAACCATCACTACTATCGACCTCACTCGAAAAGATGCGGCGAATAGCGGCAATGGGGCAAAGTTCTTGTGGCTTAAAGCTTTCCTAATCAAGAATAGTTCACCTCACCATTTTACCTAATTACTCACCTCACGTTGAGCTTTTAGTGATGTATACAAATCAGCTGCCAGTGGCAACTTTTCTGTTTACATTGCCGACCCTAGCTTTATGGGACAGGCTGTAACTAGGGTACCTTTGATACAAGGTTGTCCTTGTTTTGCGCTCTTTATTTAAGCCCGTCGACGCCTAACGGGCCTGTCCTTCACTGCCGCGAACTTAAAGCTCTTTTTTCATTACTCAAAACTCCCCGCACAGAGGGCGCTCTGCCTTGCATTTCACCCTAGATGGCGCTGCCTTGGCACAAATATGGCCACCTGGCTGACATATCCTGGCCTTAATGCACATAATTTGCCCACCTAGTGGCAACGCCAGGTTCCTAGTCACGTTTTCCTGTCGATTTGTGTGACGAACACGGCGAATATAAAATAAAAATTTACAACAAAGGAAAACCCAAATCAATCTCTAAATACTCAGCCAGGTGCTAAGGACTTGTGAACCGAGAACCGAGTTCAGGCGGTGCAAAAATCAAAAAGAAAGAAAAAAACAAACGGAAAAGTGCAGCTGGAGAGTGAAAAGAAAGAAAGTAGAAAGTGAAATCGAAGTATAGAAAAATCCTAGTCAAGTGGAGGTCGAGTGGAGTTTGAGCAAAAGTTGACACCAAGTTGTTATTGTTATTGCACTATTATTATTATGTAAGCAAGGGCGAGGGGGGGAGGGCGAGGGGAGGGGCTTAATTAAGTTTTATAGTTAAAAAGGAAAACCACCCTACCCACCTACCTACCCCACCAGCAAGGACTTTGTCTAGGCAACTATGAATTTTCCTCTGACATTTTGATGACTAATTGAAAGGTGGTGGGGTGGTGGGGGGGGAGGGACGTTATATATCGATCTTAGGACTCAGATTATCGATAGCAATTTCCCATTTAGTTCAAGGCGAACGTTGTGACTAACCCTACCCCTTGTGGTTGTCCTTGTTGTTGTTGTTGTTGTAGATTGCCCCCTCCCAAGATGCTGCTGCTGCTGTGGCTCTGCCTCATGGGCTGCCTATCCGTGCCAGAGGTAATGACACTCACAGAGAATGTCACCCTCACCTCTCCACCCCTTGCCGCCCACACACTGAGCTCCAGCACTGCAGCACCTTTACCCGTCCTGGACCTGGATAGCGTCAACGATGCCAGCCTGGAACAAAGCTCCAATGGTAGCACAAGTGACCTAACCAGCAGCAGCACCACCACCAGCACCACCAGCACCTCCATTCTCACCAGCATTAGCGGTGGCGCCGGCTCCTCCTCCACCACCACCACCAGCACCGCCGCCGCCGCTGCCTCCCCCACCCAGCTGGAGCAACAGGAGCTCTCGCTGAGCGCCCCACTGCCCACCGCTTTGGGTAGCGCCATCAACTCAACCGCACCACATCCCTTCGGCTCGGCCAGTCCCACCAAAGCCGAGCAGGAGGCCATTTTGCGTGCCCTCGACTGGTTGAAGGAGAAGCGCGCCTCGGACTTTGGTTGGGGCAATGACACGCATGTGGTGATACTGGCCAAGGAGTTGTCCAGTGGTCGTGATCCCAACGACAGTGCTGATGCCCACATGCAGGTCATTCAGGAGCTGGAGGATACCTTGTCCGTGAAGGAAATGGAAATTGAGATCCTGTCCATGCTGGATCGTCATCATACCTTGCCCAAGCCTCTCAATCTGGACAAATTGGCGCGCTATGTCCTGGCCTTGGGCTCCCTCTGCAAGGATCCCAAGCACTTTCATGGCCACGATCTGGTGGCCACTCTCCAGCATCACGAACCCGTCCAGGACATTGAGTTCGCTCTGACCACTTTATCCGCCTGCAGTTCGGCGGCTCATGTACGCAAACGGCAGATCCGTCGCCTGCTGGACATTGCCAGCGGTGTGACGGACCAGAGTGTGGATGCGATTGCCATGGTCATACTGGCCCTGCGCTGCATTGTCACGGACCATCGGCATCGCCACCTGCAGCACTTTGTGCGACGACCGGCCCGCGGTTTGGCCAGTCTGCAGGATCAGCGCGGCAGCTTTGGTTCACTGCGCAGCACAGCTCTGGCCATGCAGGCCCTGCAGGATCTGGAATACGATCCAGCTGGACACTGGAATCGTACGGCCGCCTCACGCTACATACTCAGCCGTCAGCGGGCGGATGGGGGCTGGAGTGAGGAGCCGCTACAAGATGGTCAGGAGCCGGATATTGGTGTGGGCCTAACGGCCGACATCATATTGGCCTTGGGCTGGAAGGGCCTGGGGGCGGTACGAGCCCTGCAGTGCGATCATGTGATACGAGAGAGCAACGACCCAACGGGTAAGTGGAGCACCTCTATGGGAAGCCAACGTTTGCTAATCTCCAAGCCTTTTGCAGAGAATGGCGAACCCAAGCTGGCTGTGCCCTTCGGTCTGAGCTCTTCGGCCGAGGAATCGGACGCCAAGAATATCTCATATACCTACACACTGTGGGTGGGCTCCAATGTCACTGAGGCCTTCTCACTGTCGCTGGTGTCGCCCAAGAATACTAGTTTCTTCAAGGCCATGACACAGGCCGCCGAAATGGATCCCAGGTGAGGGAAAGTAGTTAAACCGCAGTGACTGGTGAGTTTTCTAACCATCGGTGGTAAGACTTTTCGCTAGCTACTGTTATGGCCTATGATTTATGAGTGAGGAGTGCAGTGGGTGCAATCGAGTCTCACTGATAAGAGTTGAATATTCTGTTGTTGATGTTGGACAGCTCCCAAATTAAAAAAAAAACCAAAAGGTGGACTTTATCTATTTAAGGAACAAAAAAAGATACAAAATTGGGTTTAAAATTCGTCTCACTATACAGAAAAGCTATCTTATCTTTTATTTTGCTCTTAAATAAAGGAAGATGTGCGACTTGCAAGCTAAATCCGGGGACTTATCTTAAAACACGATCAGTTTCGATTTTTCTTTAGTTTAGGGTGACCATAACTTAGGGTCAGGGCTTAATACCGGAACCGTCAACCAAAATAAACAGTTTTAAGTCACGTACCGGAACCAGAACCGATAATTACAATTCTTGAGAACTGAAAACCTCTCACTGTTATAATTGGAAGTAAGCTAGGGTTGTCAAATATTTTTAAAATATCGTATCGATGATATTTTCTGATTTGAAAAAATATCGATATAATTGATATTTTAATTTTTTAATTTTTTTCCTTTTTTCCCCAAAAATGGTAATACTCTGCCCTAAAATAAAAAAATATAGTCCATATTGAGCAACCATAAAAATACTTTTATGAGATTCGAGCCATGTTTGTATTATAATACAAGTAAACCCAAAATTCGGGTGGCCAGTTTGGGTTACAGTTTCGGATTTTCTCTCGACTTTCTTCTGCATCAGAAATTGTACGCATATTAGCACCAGCTGAGGTGGCCACAACAAAACTTCAACCCGAAATTCTAGTTTTGGGTAATTTTTATTTCCATTTGAATACACTGCAAATTGGAAAACATTCGTAACTCGTAGTCAGAATCCTCCACAAAGTTCCCTGAATTGTATGAGATTTTAAAAACAGACTTTATGTTCCAGCCACGTGAAGGTTAGCGTTAATCTCATGAACTGGGACTTCGGTTGTTATAGATTTAATTATAGATTTAATTTTTAAACAGATTACTTGATAATCAAGTTAACGTTACGTAACGGTATACCTATAGTAGTAGTAGTAGTGTTTTACTTTATTCACAAAATATGGATTCAAAGTGTACATAGTTAGAGACCTACAGTCCCAAATAGCCACACACTCGTACTACACTCGGATTCCCCGCTCGTCGCGAGATACCGAATCGTTCTGAGGTTGTGACTAAAGTAGGGTTACAGATTTGAATAAAATAAGATAACTCAGCTTTGGCTTAAAGCCGTCAGCTATTACGATAACTATTTGCTAAAATACAATTTGTTTACCTGTGCGGTTTACGACTATACTAAAAATCTTCAGACATTATACGATTTCTATATGTTGATAATTCTAAAAGAAATTTAAAAAGAATATTCCAATTTTCTCCGTTTAGAATTTTAATGGCTCCTTGCTTCCAATATACCTTTTTAATTTCTTGTAAAATTGGGCAAACTGCGATGAAGTGAAACGTGTCTTCCGGGAACGTAGGTTCAGCATTTCACATCTAGTTATACCTATATACGAGCATATAATATTAATCATAAGTTCTTACTTCTTAAAAACGTATAGTTTTACGAAATATAACGGGTACCGTATCGAAACCATAACAGAACTTTTAACAGAAACATTTATTTTGTTACATACCGGAACCTGTTTTCAATATCAATTGATTGATTGTGATATAAGGATAGCTACTGTGTCAGATTTTGCTCCAAGCCAGACTTTGGGATTCCCATAGCAGTTCCTTCATGAGGTATGTTCGCTGATGATTTAGATTTTCCTAGAGCTACAGGATAAACATATAAATTAATGCACTTGTCCCAAACAGGGCTGCAAACCTCATAAAAATCGGGAGGGGTTCACTCCGGGGTTCGAGCCCGGGAAACTTTTTTGGGTTCGGGTTCAAGGAGCAGGTTCAGAGGGTCGCTGAACCTAGGTAATAATTTTGTTCTTCGCTAATTAAGAAAACATGTAAGTAAATTAAAACAAACTAAGTGCCGAATTCTCTTTTTCCAGATAGCTGCTATGTGTCAGATCAGCTCACAATTTACTCTGCTCTTTGCAAGGTTATGTGACATATGGCTCTATGAGAAACATTTTATTCATAGGTTTAAGATTAGAGGCTTGATAATATCATATTCGAGCTTGGATCTGGTGCCGATTGCGCAACCGTTCCCGTATCTGAGTCCGATTGATCGGAATTGGTAATTGTGTTAAAGAGCTCGAACTTATAAGTTGGCTAAGTTGGATTTTTAAGTAACAAGCCCAACAGCACTGTCGGTTTTTGGAACTGAGAACATTTAACAATTCCGATTATGCATGATTTGATCGAAATCGATAATGGTGATTATAACTTTTAATACACGACACACACTAAGAAGGATGGCCGACTGTACAACTGCTTCAAGAACCTCCCGGTTTTATTATAAGTAGGATTTGCCTGTCTTCTGCAAGTCGGCAAAACCCATTGCAATAACTGTTTTGGAATTGCAAAGGTTACACAAGTGTAAAAAGTGGCAACAACAGACTACGCCAAATTGACAGAAGTAATCTTTTTGTATGTGTGTGCACCCATTTCGGCCCTTCTGTATTAGTGGAGAAAATTCTGTCGCCCTAGTTAATACAAATGGTGTAGGTTAATTTTAGTGTGTCTTCAGCAATATGTTCAACTGGATAAAACAAATATAGAGTTAGAAAAGTGCGCTGGACTGAAACTTGTGATGCAGGAACAGCTGATACAACAAATGCGAAATCTTTAAGTTCTTTACAATAATGGTTTTTTTCAAAATACACAACAAAATTTTAATAGAACATGTGTTTTGTGAACCGAACCCTTTTCTACTTTTTTTGCTTCGGTTCAGGTTCGGGTTTAGAAAGAAAAATATTGTTCTGCTCCGGTTCAGGTTTGGTTCGGACTTCCCAAAAATTTCGGAGTCTCCGACTCCGGAGCGGTTCAACTTCGAACCGGTTTGCAGCCCTGGTCCCAAACATGTATAATACAAACTTGGTGTAACTGGCACTTAATCTAAGACTTATTTTCATTTAAAAAACGAGAGCGCAAGTTAAAGTCGGCTTTAACTGAATTCGATATACCCGTTACTCATGAAAAAACATGTTCAACAGTGTTCCTGCGTTCCTTAAGGTGAACATCTGAAAAGAATGCAACACTTTTTTAACTCGGCTATTTCTCACATTTTTGCTCATAGCTTGAGAACCGCTCATCCGATCCTTACTCTATTACATTTGAACGACTTTAGTATACCCTTTTTACTCTACGAGTAACGGGTATAAATAAAAAGTATAATTTAAATTGAATTTTATTTGACATTACTTTCCCTTTACATACTAAAGTTACTAAAATTATTGCTTATAATGCTGAAAGCATACCGTCCAGCGATATTATTTATCTTCAATTATAATTCAATTAAAATTGGTTTTCCCGTTTTTTTCGGTCCCCCTCTTGACACTCTCACCACTTTTTCCCCACCCTCCTTTTCATCTTCCACCGCTCTTCATTCTTTCCCCACCCCCCCTCATTCAAACACATGTAGCTGTCTCAGAGAGCCATGACCTATTTGTAATACACACATACTTAATTTGTGTGAGTGTGATCCCTCTCATGTTCACTCTCTCTTTCGCGCTCTTAGCAAAACAGCTTAGTCCAAAATATTATCTGAGCGCCACAGTTCCCTTACTATTCTCTGGCTACATATGTATGTACATTTTTTGACTGACGGTCAATATATTTTTAAAGCTTTTGATGTGTTTAGTATGTATTCAATTCTCTATACCGTAGAAAAGTGTTGGTAACAGATATGCATTAGCTATGAGTGAGAGAATATTTGTAGAAAGATATTGTTGAGAAATGTAGGGAATACAGAAGTTGTATTTATGGAAGAAGAATTTTTTTGTATTCTAAGAATACATTCAAGAACATCACATTGACTAACAATTGAATTTCCTTGGCCTCTAGAAAAAAAAACGGCTAAAAGTTTTCTTCGATAAACAAAACAAAGGAAACAAAATCTTGAAAAACCCCTTAGCTTGACAAGTTGCTCGAATTTGTAGCTCCAGTCTTGGAGCCTTGGCTTTGATATACTTAAGTCAGGGAGTCCCGTTTCAATACTAATTTTCAATCCCCGATTTCGCTCCTTTTACAGATTCATTTTTGAGGCACGTGAATGGCCCAATGGTCACTATGTACACACTCTGTACGGCAAAAAGGAAGAACCGCGAGGGTAAGTTGTGTCATTGATATCTGTCTCCCCATATACGTATAAGTTCCCTTCGTCCAATTCAATAGGTATCACTATTGGCTGCTTTATCGATTGCCCGAGTTACCCGATCCCAATAATACGCCCGGGAATCAGCTTATTGCGCCTGTTGGTAAGTTCCATGGATTACCTAAGCCCTGCTCGCGCCATGTTAAACCCTTCCATTTACATTTCAGGTGTGGATGAGCTAATGGTTGAGGATGGAGAACATTATTTATATTGGTATAAGAAACTTTAAGCACATGGAAACGCATTGCGGGCCTTAGTCAAAACTAAACAGAAACCAAAAATATGATATAAAGTTAACCCACTAAGCAAAGCGCTATTGCTAGGGCCATAGCTAAACTACAGAACATGCATATACATAGCACATACATGTCTCTCTCTCTCTCTCTCTCTGTCTCTGTCCCTCTTTCTCGATATATATACATCTATATAAACTTATATAATGGCGTAATCAAAACCAAACCACACACAAGAAACAGCAGAACGAAAATCGGACACCAAACTCCGTTCCGTCCGTTTTTCGGCCCGTTTTGCGTGAATTGAGAAACCCAAGTTATCATTAACTAAACGATAAACCGAAAAACACCATGTGGGAGAAGAAGAGTTCAGTCCAAGCAAACACCGTACGTAACAATAAGTGATTGAAAATCATCCTTAGACATACATGAAAACAAAGATATACATACACCAAATCGATATATACATACAAGCATATATACAGC
The DNA here is from genome assembly GCA_018904275.1 of Lordiphosa clarofinis. Classification (NCBI taxonomy): domain Eukaryota; kingdom Metazoa; phylum Arthropoda; class Insecta; order Diptera; family Drosophilidae; genus Lordiphosa; species Lordiphosa clarofinis. The sequence continues at coordinate 108,485 of JAEIGQ010000147.1, forward strand.
AAAACTAGTTTTATATGAACGATAAACGATAAACGACTAAGCGACAGAACGACAAACCGAAGGCGCGAGCAGCAGAAGCCTCTATTGCCCATGTCACACTAATCCACTATACTCCAACTATGCATAACCACCACCACCACCTACTCATCATACTATACCCATCGCTCATCATTAACAACTAACTAACTAATCACGTCCTTTCTCGCTCCACGCCCCCACACGCCCTCCCTCATTTGTTAAACTTAACCTAACCAAAGACCTAACTTAACCTACTTGCAACTAAAATATTGTACTACTTACATTCTACCACTAGAAGAGCATTTTTATGGGCAAACTGCATAAGCATACCAAATGAGCTTTCTTTTGAATTTGGACACCTACTAGAACTTTGACTATGTTATGATACAGGATTGTAAGTTCAACGATTTTGCCTAAGATTTGAGCTAAAGCTAGCGAACCCTTTTGATTTGTTTTTGGTTGCCGTGAGTGAAGAAAGCAAGCAAAGAACAAAGCGTGAATAAACATCAAAACTACAAAATAATAAGAAAACAAAATGGTGTGTTTTACTTGGAATGATGTTTCTTTATAAACAAAAGAACTACGATCAGCGATTGTCTAGCCTAGCACGCAAGGGCCGAACACATTTCACCAAATGACGAGAGAGCAATCATCCTTAATGGAGTAAAAAGTATTAGAGCAGCGATGGCCAGCCAGAGCGAGGCCAAAAAGTGTAGAGTGTAACAAAGCTCCTTGAATTTGCTTCGACCTAATCGCTTCAAACTCTGTCGAGCAACTGACGCTTTCTTGCTCTCCCGATGTCAGCTTCGGCAAGCGTTCGGCTCATGTATGTGTGAATAGCGAAATGTTGTCGCCCCCGGGGGCCAACGCTGTATTAGAGAGGAACTTTGCTCAGTCGACACCGCTTCTGTCTGAAAATTGTCAGCTGTTCGCCTTCATTTACGCTCTCTAGATACTTTTTGGTCAGCTGTTCGCTCTCTCTGGATACATTTGGATTATGGTCTCGCTCTAACCACAGTGATTTCCTACTGGCACTTTAAAATATCTTTTAGCACCAGCAGAATTGAGAGACAGCGCAAAGTTCCTCTCTAATACTTTTTACACCATGGATGAAGTAGGTCAGCAGGCCAATACACCGAACCCTGGCTTTGCTGGATTCCAACGAAAGGACAAAAACACTAAGAAAACCAAGGTGAAAGTAAGTAAAAATCTTATAACAGCCAATTTTATTGCTTTTTACGCCGAATAACGGGCGAGCTAGAGAAATAATCAAACAGAAGGAGTAAGGCGTGAAGGTTAATGTATCTTATGTTTTTTTTTCACCGAAGGGATGGAATAGTTCATGAAGGTAAATTCATTTTACTGTTTATTTGCGACGAATAACAATCAATCTAAAAAAAGACGGGCATTCTTAAGAAACAAATCTAAAAGAAGAAAAAAGTCGTGAAGGTAGATGCTTTAATTGCTTTCTGCGCCGAATAAATAAAATCAAAATGGAACGGAAGGAAAAAGCCTTAAGTGTGAGTGCTTTCTGCATCGAATAACGTTAGAAAAGAAGAAAAAAAGATCCCCTTAGAAAGGATATTCGAAATAATCACCTTAAAATCTATTTTACATTTTTCAGCTCCTTTGGATGAAGAATAAAAAAGATATTTTATAGTGACAGTAGGAAATCACTGTGGTTAGAGCGAGACGACCATATTCCCTAATGTATTCAAAAAGCGTAAGTGACAGCGAACAGCTGACTAATTTCTGACAGCAGCGTTGTCGACTGAGCCAAGTTTCTCTCCAATACTCATTCTCCATGCCGGCAATAAGATTATGTGTTGAGAGCGAAAATGAAGTGTTATTGAAGTAAAATAATAATAAACATCAGGTAAGTGATATGTGCTTGCACTCAAAATAATGTTGTATTTAAAAATATGTATATTTAGTATCATACGAGTATTTTGAGTATCAAATCAGCCTTCATCTGCAAAAAATATCAAAATCATATTATATTATGTTTTAGTAGAAATATGTAGTATCACATCGATTTGAAACATTAATACTATTTTGATATTATTAAAGATAGGGCTGATATTTGATCTTTTTTTTTCTGTGTACTTTATTTGCTCTGCATTTTCACTAATAAAGGTAAAGTGTGTATGTGGTGTGTCGCATTTTACTCTACTTTTTTAATGAACTTCATTAATACTAATTTATTATAATATGTTGCTTGTGATCTATTACAGATTTTAAAGGACTTTATGGGAATGTTACCCGAAAAAACAACATTTCCGAGTCCCAGGAAAATGGTCCTTCCCAGCCTGTTTTACTGGAACCTCTTTAAGAATGTTAAAGGCAATTAGGATGGCCTTAATGGTAATTTATAATATTTATCTATTCTATTCTATTGAAAATCGAATGTAATGTTGTGAGCTATCTCTGTTAAATTGTGTTGATTGCATTAAATTGTTATCAACCATTGACCTTGAGCCAGCGCTGTAAAAAGCACAAAAACTTTGACGAAAATCGATTTATTATTTTTATTCTTTCCCTAATTTTTTATTTTATTTTTTTTCTATCAGGTAAAATTAAACTAAATTTTGTTATATTGCTGAACACAATTTTGAAGACTAAAGTCCGCAAGGTGTGGAATACAAAAGGTCGGTCATATGCGTTGATAGCAAACACGCAGGAGTCAGTAAACAGCTGCATTTGCATGGTTCACAGAATTAACGTCTTGAAACATAAAACGGAGATCAAGCTGCTAAAGTTCCAATTATATAGTTCTTATAGGGTAAATTAAAAATGACCATACACACCCAGAGAAGTCCCTTCGGGTGTGGACCTGTATTCAAAAATATTTTTACATATTTTAATTTGAACAGAATAGAAAAAATCTTCTGTAATTAATCTTATAGATCACCTTAATAATAAATATTCTAAATCAATACATCCATAATCATTTCCAACCTTAAGAGATTGGACCTACAATTGAATCGAAAATATTATTAAAAGAAATTAAGTTTGATGGTCCTTCCATTCATATATATATAAAGATCGTTTTGGCAACCAATATTTTTGTAACAAATATTACATTTTTATTTATAAATACAAATTATTGTGATGTCTTTTATTTGCAAATGATCTTTATAGCAGATGCATGAGATATGTAAATCAGAAGCAATGGATATTAAGGGGGTATTCCTCATGTGCAAAAATTTTTTTTCGATTTTTTTTTTCATTTTTTTATAGCTTGGAAATTTGAGAATACCGCCCCAAAAGGATTTTTTGAAATTCGAAATACTTCAGAAGATATAGCGTTTTTAGTGGAGCAATTTCTTCACGAATACAAGTAATTTTTATATTACTTCAAACTTTAAGCGCATTTATCTCGAAACCACGTTTTTCGAGCTGGCGACCATGATATCTCCAGTTACACTGAACCGATTTTGATGATCAAAACTGAAATCGACGCAGAATTGCCACCATTCTGGTCTGAACATCAATCATAATTTTAAAAAAAATTTTACAATTTTTTTTTTTTTACACTAAAGTACAAAAAAAGGGCCAAAAATAGATTTTTCATATTTTAATGGCCGTCATTTTGTCAAAAAAAATCACAAAATTTTTTTGGAGGTTCAGACCAGAATTACATCTATTCTGATTATAACCCCATTTTCACTTTTCATTTCTGACATCCTGGAGACCTTGAATAATGGCCGCCAGCACCACACCTTTTTTTTGGACACCCACATTGACGGCCGATAACTTTTGGAACAGCCCTCGCATCGAAGCAGTAAACATTTTTACTTTTATCTGTTTGTAACAAAATAAAAAAAAACAGATTTGGAAAATCTCTTCGCGTTTTCAAATAAGATTTTTTTTAAAAAAGGTCCAAAAAACAGCCTTGACATGAGGAATACCCCCTTAAAAGAATATCAATAACAGATCCATGGGATATGTCATTAAGAGCAGCAGGAAATAAGTCCCCAATGAAGATAAAATTAAAGAATTTTATAATGAAATAATAAAATTAAATAAGGCCCCAAATTCGAGGTATTTCATTTGAAATAAAATTTAACTTTCACTTTTACGTCTATTTCGCACAATGAAAACCTCTAAACTGATTAACATACATAAACGGAACTTTTGCATATCTGTAAAAATTTTCCGCGCATGAAACTCTTAGGGCCGTTTTCTCATGCTGCTGTTTTTGCAAATCTAGGTGGATTTGGTGCATTTTGTATTTCGAAATGCACCAAATCCACCTAGATTCGCAAAAACAGCAACATGAGAAAACGGCCCTAGTCTAAAAACATCTACAGATAAGAAAAATAACCGTTATTGAAGTCATACTAAAAACTTCATTTCTGCTTTTGGGGACTTATTTCATTATGAAATTTTATTTAGGAAATAATGCCTCAAAAAAGAAAATAACGTCCCAAAATTGATCAAAAATCGTTGTTTTTGATTTCTATATAAATTTTTGGGACCATATTTCAATTTTTTTTATTTTTTGTCTTATTTCATTAAGACCCAATGGATATTAAAAATAATTAAAAGGATCCAATGGATATGAAAAAAAGGATAGTTTGGAACAGCTTAAATAGATAGTTATTTAATATCCTATGGATATATTCATATCGTTCGAAAAAATCCAATGGATCCCAAAGAACGAGGAACTATAAGGACCATCAAAAACAATCCATTTGTTAGTGCAAGAACTAAAACCTTTAGTAAAAATATCCCTTCCCTGCCATTAAAAAAGGTATGTTTAATTTTTTACAACTTGGCGTTTATTTTTTTCACGTTTTCTTTTTTTTTTTTCCAATTCATTTTAAAAGCGTACAATAATAATAATAATAGTATTAAATTGCATGTTAACAATAATTGCGCATCAAATTGTTTACTCAAAACACTTAGCAAGATGGAAACATTAAATTGCTTATTTCATTAAAAAAAAAAAAATGTCAATATATAACGTTTAATTGCTTAGCTGAGAATAAATTGGGGAATGGGTTTAGAATTCAGAGAGCTGGGCTCGCTTACAATAGATGTGGCTGGAGTTTTTGTAGTCTTTTTGAGAAGGAATACAAAAGAAAAAGAAACACTACTTAAGTTCGATGCACCGAAATTGTTAATAATCTTGCAGATGTACAAATGGAGGACAAATTAGTATTCCCGGAGTTGCTTAAGGAAATAGATAATCTGTTTTGCAATAGTTTGATAGATTTTTTGACTTTGTTCTGCAAAATTATGTCATTTCATATGTAAAATACATTAAATATAGTTGATACAAAAATGTTAAAGTAAACATTTCTGGCTTGTATTTGTTTTTGTTTTGATTCGTTAGCCAACTTTGAGTGTTTTGCGCTGTATGTACTCGTATGTGGTGTATACGTATAGTTAGTATGAATATATGATCTTTGTTTTGTTTTGTTTGAAGAAGGCCGCATAGAGCACGAAGGCAACAGATTTACAACATCAAACACTTTACACATAGATTACGCTTAATACAAATACAAATATTGGGACAGATACACGGCACGCATATGACATATACACAGCATTCTCAAGCAAACAGTAATAGTATTTAATAGAGCTTTAACTTGATTTTTATTTATTATGTTTTCATAAATCCAGGTTTTATTCTGTATAATTGTATAATGATCGTAAATAGTGAGAGGGGAGAGAGAGTAAGGGGGAAATTGGGAAAGAAGCAAAAGTAGAAACTGTTTACGATGTCCAAATAGATAGAAGTTGGTGTTGAAGACGGCAGCTGCAGTGTTTCGATATGGAAGGTGAAATAATCCCTAGTTAAAGATTTTAAAAAAAAAAAATATTTTTTTTAAAAAACCCCCTTTTTTGGGGTGGTGTTTTTTTTAATAACCCTTGAAGAAAATTTGTAAAATAGTTTTAGGCGGTGTTTAGTGTACTTTAAACATCTTAAGCCCGGTGTTTACCATACTAAAAGTTTTTATATATGTTGATAAAGTTATTTAAAATAGGGCTAGGCAATGTTGAGCATACTTAAAAGTGGCGTAAGACCATTTTAAAAGTTTTCAAATCGCTTATTGCTCGTTTTCCCTATAAAGAGGCCTTAATTAAAGATACTCAAAATAAGAGTAGACGGTGCTCACGATACCCAAAAATGGTTTAAGACATTGTCGAAGGTAAGTCTATGATTTTTGTATTAAAAAAATAATGTTAGATGTTTTTGAGTATACTAAAAAGTTCGTAAAACGTTAAATGGACTGTTTTTACATTAAAAAGCGGTGTTAACGATATTAAAATGTTAAGTAAGATGACGTTGAATGTACTAAAATCGACATTTTCTTCCGAAAAGCAGTGTTTTCTATATTGAAAATGGTATTAACCGTTGAAAAATATCAAAAAGCTGCCTTGACGATATTGAAAGGGTTAATAAAATATTTAAAATAAGGTTAGGCAGTGTTGAAGTCACACTATTATGTAATGTAAGATGACGTTGAATGTACATAAGCCGCTTTGTTCTTTTGAAAAGCAGTGTTTACGATATTGAAAGTAGTATTAACCGTTGAAAAAAAAACAAATAGAAGAATATACTATATTGAAAATAGTAATAACCGTTGAAAAAGATCAAAAAGCGACGTTTAGGATATTGAAAGTAGTATTAACGGTTGAAAAATATCAAAAAGCTGCCTTTACGATATTGAAAGGGTTAATATTCGTCGTTGAAGATATTCAAAATAAGGTTAAGCAGTGTTGAAGACACTATTAGGTGCTGCAAGATGACGTTGAATGTACCAAAAACGGCTTGTTCTTTTGAAAAGCAGTGTTTACGATATTCATAGTAGTATTAACCGTTGAAAAAACAAAATAGAAGTGTTAATAGTATTGAAAGTAGTGTTTTAACCCTTGAAAAAGATCAAAAAGCAGTGTTTTCTATATTGAAAATAGTCTTAACCGTTGAAAAAGATCAAAAAGTGACGTTTTCGATATTGGAAGTAGTATTAACGGTTGAAAAATATCAAAAAGCTGCCTTTACGATATTGAAAGGGTTAATATTCGTCGTTGAAGATATTCAAAATAAGGTTAGGCAGTGTTGAAGACACTATTATGTGCTGCAAGATGACGTTAAATGTACCAAAACCGGCTTGTTCTTTTGAAAAGCAGTGTTTACCATATTCATAGTAGTATTAACCGTTGCAAAAAAAACAAAAAGAAGAGTTAATAGTATTGAAAGTAGTGTTTTAACCGTTGAAAAAGATCAAAAAGCAGTGTTTTCTATATTGAAAGTAGTATTAACCGTAGAAAAAGATCAAAAAGTGGCGTTTACGATATTGAAAGTGGTAATATTCGTTCAATATTATGTTCGGCGGTGTTTTAAAGACTAAAACGGCATTGAAGGGCTGATTTTTTTATTGAAAAGCGGTGTAAACGATTCAAAAAAAAAGAGAAAGTATCTATTGTTAAGATTCTAAAAAGAGGCGTAAAACGAAGTTTAAAATACTAAAACGTCTAGTAGATGGTTTTTATATAAAAAGTTATGTGAAAATGAGGTGGTAAGCTCTGTTAAGGAAACTGAAAAGAACACTGCTTTATAGAAGGAGTTTATTATACTAAAGTCAATACAAAGCGTTATGTTATAGTCGTTGTTCAAAGTACATACAAAGCGGAAAATAGAAGTTTTCAGTTTAAAACAGCGGTGTTAACTATATAAAAAGGTAAAGTATCTCAAATTAAAGATAACAAAATAATTTGGTAGGCAACGTGACAGATGTTTATACGGGGATAATCTCAAATTACGCTAAAATACCAAAAGCGGTGTATCGATATCTAAAGACGTTGGTAGAAATACAAGTCGGAAGCAATAATAATAATATTTATATACAGAAAAAGGAATTTTCTATCGTTCTCCGTACGGGTCTTAAGTTTAAGTTGGTTGGGATCAACAAAGTACAACCAAATTCTTTTCAGAATGATAAATAAAAATTTTCAATCGTAAAACCAATTTAAAAAATTTATTTAATGCATTTCTAAGCACTTTTCTCAGCATCTAAAACCTACTTTACATTTACTCTAGCAACAGTTGTTACTATGAAGTCAAAGAATCAGACTATCATAAGGTTCCCCTTTTTCATTGAAACCGAAACCTTTCTAAAACATTATTGATGTATTTGTTCGTATATGGAAGGTGTTTAACATTTGGTATAGACTGTCTTCTAAGACAAAGGAAGGTTTTTTTATTGGAGGTGTTAAAGATATGGAAAAGGCGGTGTTTGTGGTGATTTGACGTTGCTTTACGATTGTGTCTTACAATTTCCACATTTTTATAAGGAATGATGAGTCAAGATAAAGTTTGTCGTATATAGGAGGTGTTAGAGATACGGAAAAGAGGTGTTTTCAATGCTTTATAGGCAGCACTTTCCATGTAGTTGAAGAAAATCGTGAGAATAAGAAGGTTTGTTCTTAAAGGGGAGGTGTTTAAGATATGGAAAAGCGATGTTTCAGTGTTGATTATTAGAAAAGACGGTGTTTTACACTAGAGTCTTTCAATTTCAATGTTTTTAAAGGGAAAGCGGTGTTTGTGGTATTTTTACCGAGAGTTTCAACGTTTTGAAGAAGATTTGTTCGTATAGTGGAGGTGTTTAGGATACGTAAAGGCGGTGTTTGTGGCAATTGAAGGGAAACTGAGGCTCAAGGAACAGCTGCACCGCTTTTCTGGGTTCTCCTGTCCCCTTTCTCTCCCCTCTTAGTGTTATTTTAAATTTATATAGATTTATCTTTGCTTATTCTAAACATAATGAGGCGGCATTTGTTCTTAGAGAGTCCGTAAGGAAACCAGGTTGTGCTCCTCCTCCTCCTCTTTCTCCCACTTCATTTGACAAACTGTAACTGCAATGCATTCCTTAGTTCATTCAGCACCATGGATCCTATTACCATTTTCTCACAGTTGACCATTAAAGTCAGCGCCTCCTCCGTTTGCCATTGCAGTGTCAGCAGTACCAGACTCTTGGAGCTTAGTGTCTGACCCGCAAAGCAATGCAATTGTCCTGTGGCTGAGCTATGCGTATGGGCCACATTAATACACTCAAACACCTTTTGTTTGAGGGCCTGTACATCGATGTGTTCCCTCGCCAATCCTTGCAGTTCACCCTGATGTTCATTCATGCCACGCAGCTTGGCCCGTTCCTCGCGATAGCAACTCTCGCTGATGTGGACAGCACGTATAAGCTCACCCACAGGCGGTTTTAATTGCACTCGAGCTTGGCCAGCACTTGACACCAGCTCTAGTTCAACGGCATGCGTGGAATCATTGAAATCCACACCCAATACTCCACTCGTCGTCTGTTGGGGTTGCAATTGGGCAATGGGAGCAAACTCATTTAATTGCATGCCAGCAGGCAGAGTGACCGGTTGATTGAGATGTATATGGGTGAGCTCGTGGTCGCCACAGTTTTTGAATTGCAGCTCAATGGAGCACATGCTGGAGGAGTACAAGTGGGGGGCACGGGTGAAGCGATAGGCCAAGTGTAGGCCATGTCCGCTCACTTTGTTCAGCAAAATCTGATGCTTGAAGGCAATGTAAGAGGGTCCCACCAGTTCGAGACGCTGCTGTGGCAAATGAGAGAGCGAGGGAGCCACCAGAGGGGTTCCAGGGGTGAGAAAGCCGCCCAATGAGGGCGTCATCACGGGCCCAATGGGCGGTATGTCATCCAAATCGAGCAGCAAATCGAGATTACTTTTGCTGGCGTTTTCAGGCTGCTCCAGGGGCGGCTGTTTGGGCTCCTCGTCACTGCTGTCGCTGCTGCTGCCGCTGCCGCTGCCACTGTACGTGGACGATTCCTCGCTATCCGAAGTGCCCTCCACGGGTGGCTCAATCAGTTCCTTGGCCTTAGGTTTCTCCAACTCCAACTCTTCCTCGCTGCTTTCTTCGCTGCCGCTGCCGCTGCTACTGCTGCTGGAGGACTCGGAATAGGCTGAAGATTTATTCTCCTCCTCGGAGAGAAAACCCTTTTCTTTGGTTTCCTTCTTGGCTGGACTCTCGCTGGTTTTCTCTGGCATATAGCCAGCTATGTTCCGTACTGTGGCATCCGGTGCTACCGTGGGAAATGCGGGCAACTCCTTGTAATCCGTGGCTGGCATATTCAAATAATGCGACAGGGAGCCCAGTTGAAAGTTATTACCATCCCGGTACTTACTCTCTGGCAATGGAGCTGGCTTGCTGGCCAAGAATACCTGACGTGCGTGCTGTGTCAATACGGTCTCGCTTTGTCCATTCGCTGGGAAGATGAATTGACGCAGGAAACGTGCCCGATCTCGTACATCATAGTTGGTATCGTAACGAGCCAAGGTGAAGACATATTGGCACAACAGCGAGGTCTGCTGTGGATTGGTTAAATAGAGTTTCACTCCCAGATTCAATACCTGCAGCTTGACCACATCCTGTTCATCGCCAAAGGATTTGGCCATTTTGCGTAGGACATCGGGCGCTATAAGGGGAACCTTTTCGTTGTATTCACCGATAAGCCAAATGATGGCCGCCCTGGCCGCAGGCACATTGATGTAGTCAATCAATTTGGCCATTTGGCTGATGATTTCATGGTGTTCCGCCGCCTGGGTTTGTAGCAAACGCTTGATGACCACCACACTCTCGGCCACCACATGTTCTGAAAGGATGAGAGGGGAAAAATGATTAATTTACGGGGGAAATTTAACCCTCTAACGGGCAAGGCCGTCTGTAGATATTAATTCAAATTGGATGCATTGTCGGACGAAGAGTTACTTGCATTCATCAATTCAGTTGAAAGTGGAGATGAAGATTTTAGTAGTGATGATAGTATCATGGACGAGGACTTTGTGATGGACAACATAGAGCCTAGTAACTCAGATCTGCTCTCGCAGCATAATGAGCAGGCAATAGAGGAATGTATCCAGCAAATGAATGAAGCTGATAATACGGCTGCATTTGTGCAGGCAATAAAGCTGTCTTTGAATATAAGCCAAATCGAGCAGCCATCAGCTTCATCATCATTCGTTGATACATCATCTACGGCCATTACCAATTCACGCTTTAAACCAACTAAAAGAGCTCGATCTCCATTGCCAACAATTGAACATCCAGGACCATCAATACAACCTACAGCTGGTGGTTTCACATAAAACTATAATCAGTTTAGAAATGAAACATTCTTACATGTCTTACTTTGATTTCACTAGTTTACAGCCAAAAAGACCCATTTCTACTGAAAATTTTTTTTAGTGTAGTTTGGAATGGTGATCTCAAAAATCAATTTCAAAAATTTTTTCATGGCTCCGTTTTTTAAATATAATTTTTTTTTATTTTTTGGTAGGGGCACTTACATTTTAAGCCATATCTCACTTTATAATTGTCAGATAGAGTCAAGCAAGATAAGAATCGAAAGGTTATTTCGCTGCCGGTAATCGAGTAGAACATTGTTTTTAAAACGGTTCATTAGTTTGACTACAATATCCAAAAATACTTCGAAAAAATCGATTTTTTGCCCGAAAATACATTTTTGGTCGCCTGGAAAAAATATAAAAAAATCCAAAAATATTATTTTTATTTTTTCTACATAAGAACCGCACTTCTACGAAGAAAAACAGATATCGATGATCGAAATCTGTGAACAAACACAGGAGCTGTAAGCAATTTAGTGCAAAAAAATGTGATATTTTCCTGAATATTTTAAAATAAATTTTCGTTTGCTTCGACTTTTGTTCCGTTTTTAATTTTTATTTTTGTTCTGGCTTTTCGTTTACTTCATAATTTGACCAAAAAACGAAGAAAAGTACAATGTTAATTTTTGGAAACACACAATATACTCAAATTTGACTGTTAGTTCCTCTACTCAATTTGATCCATCTATGGTACGTGTTACACGATTTTCCTCACAAATACCGTATTTTCTTCGTAAAAGTGCGATTCTTAAGTAGAAAAAATAAAAATAATTTTTTTGTATTTTTTTACATTTTTTCTAGTCGTTTAAAAATGAAATTTCTTGGATTTTCGAGCAAAAAATCGATTTTTTTGAAATATTCTTGGTTGTTGTATTCAAACTACTGAACCGATTTAAAAACAATGCTCCACGCAATTATTGGCAGCTTCATTACCTTTCGATTTATTTCTTACTTGACTCTATCTGACGATTATGAACTGAGATATGGCTTAAAATGTAAGAGTACCTACCAAAAAAATTTAAAAAATTAATATTTCAAAAACGGAGCCATGAAAAAATTTTTGAAATCGATTTTTTAAATCACCATTCCAAACTATACTAAGAAAAATTTTCAGCTGAAATGGGTCATTATTTTTTTTTTTTTTGTAAACTAGTGTTTACAGCGCTTAGTTCAATTTCAAAGGAATCCAAATTATTGTGGCGTAAACGCTCTATGTGTTTACATGTAAACGAGGTTGCTTTTCGTGGCGATTCATCATTACCTATTGTTGTGCAGAAGCTCCAAACACCAATGGAGTTTTTTAATTACTTTTTCACAGATGATATTATTGAATTGATCGTAGAAGAGACAAATCGTTGTGCTTTGCAGGCCAATATTAACTCCACATTTATAACAAATGGTACTGAGATCAGAAATTAGAGCCCTGCACGAGCTCACACTAAATCATTGTTAACAGTATGCAATCACACTGTGAACACTATCAAACCGATTCATATGTCGAAACGAAACAGCTCTTATTGAATTATTGAATTTCATTTTAATTCAAAGATTCATTGAGTCAAAGTTAACCTGCCATGTGATTCTTGTTATCTCGTATGTCTCGGTCTCACACTAGTTTCAGTTCGTGTTAACAGTGTTAACAGTTTGTTATTTACAAAAAAAAATGGAGAACAATTCTCGCCATGTAAGTTTATAGGTTTAAAATTGTACGCGAAAATAATAAACAAGAACATTTATTAAATTTTTCGTTTTATAAATATGTTCCATAGAGTCCTCCACCATCTGGAACAATAGCTGAAATAAGGGCCAATATAAGTAGTGGCCTCTATAGCATTAGCGGAAAACACGGTAGAAGCAAGTGTGGGACGTGTTTGGCCATGTACTTGGGGAGACAAGAAATGAAATTCCAAATGTGGTTGCGTGCCGAACATGCTTAAGTGTTTTTAAATATAATGGCTCTATGTCGTATTTAGTTCGACAGAAATGCTACAGGATCTGCAAAATAATCGTGCTTGGAAAAGAGAATGAACCTACTATACACGTAGATGCGGAAACGAAATCATTGGTCACAAGGACTGTGACGAAGTGGGTCGTTCAAAATTGTCGGCCATTCAGTGTTATAAGCGATTCTGGGATTAAAGACCTTATATCACTTGCCCTTGAAATAGGAAGTCGAATTGGACCTAATGTTAACGTCAACCAACTGCTTCCTCATCCAACAACGGTATCACGAAATGTAACGGACCTCTATAAAAAGGAACTCGCTTTAATAATGAAGGAAATATCATTAATAAAAGGTAATGGATATGCAATCACGTCAGACGCGTGGACGGATAGTTTTTCCCAAAAATCCTATATATGCGTAACTTTACATTATATATGTGAAGGTACAATGAAGAACCGGCTGTTAGCAATTATAGGCATGAATGGAGAATCTGCAACAGATACGCTTAAAAAGTACTTAAATTTTCATTTTTGGGCTTGTTAATCATGTTTATTCGCAGGACTATTTAATATGCGAAAAAAAAGAAGCTCTATATCCGGAAATGATGACATGGTGAACGAAATTATGTTTTTAAATATAAATATGGAAAATAAAAAAAAAGAACACAGCTATTAAGCTGTACCTGAGAAATAAATAAAAAATTGTAATATTACTATTTTTAATCCTCCTTGGTATTTTTTCGGGATTTACTAAAGAGTCAGACTCGAAAAGTGATTCAAAACATTCTTTACGATCTCGACTATATTCTTTGACATTGGTTATCCATGGTATTTATCGCGGTTCAGTATTGTCATATACATGATTATTAAGATATCTGTGGTCATTTGTCGCCTTGCAGGTCTGTTTCTTAAGCACTTAGCGGTCTTATTACCACGGAGTTCTTTCAGCTCTTAATTCCGCTCTGCATTTATCTTTATAATTTCCTCTTGGTTGGTTGTGAAGTTTGTTTGGCATTATTATTATTTTTGAACCTCTTTGGTAATTTTCCGCGATTTAACGATTTGTCAGTCACGGAAAGTGGTTTGAAACATTCTTTAAAACCTTCACTATATTGGATAACCATTGGTTATCCAAGCTATTTATTGCAATTCAATATTTTCTTAATCATGGTTTTGTAGTTATGTGCGGTCGATTTTGGTCTTAAAAAACAGTTTCTTAAGCACTTAGCGGTTTTGATACCATGGGTATCCCATAGCTGTGAACTGCGCTTATGCATTGATCAGTGCACGAAATACTTTCGTGTTGTATACAAACCCTGTTTGCTAGTTTTATAATGTTCATAGTGTTCACAGTTTTAACAGTGTTCTCAGTGTGATTTTCCTATCATATACATAGATTAAGTTCCTTTGTTAATGCTAGCACTCACACTGGCTTTGTTAACGAATCGAAGTAGATCATCAACTCCCAATCAGATAGTAGATAGTTTAGTAAAATGTCTCGCTTTGACAGTGTGAGCATTGATACTGTTGCCTGTAACACATAATTTATTTCAACGAGATTGAATAATTTTTTGTTTAGTGTGCACTCGTGCAGGGCTCTAATTGGAATAATAATGTACATGTCGGCGTATAAATATCCCAACAAGGCTACGATCCATTGTTTCGCATCCGTACACTGTCTAACCAACTCAACAGCCAATTTGATTCAATCCCAAAAACGGCTAGACTTTGTGCCGATGAACAGATGTGCAGTACAAAGACGAAACACCATCTTCGTCAATATATGCCTTACAAGCCTCACAAGTGGGATGTGAAATTGTTTGTGCTTTGCGATACTAACGGTTTCGCATATCGTTTTGAAGTCTACAATCGTGCCGGCGACAATGTAATCTTACCTGACGCACCTGATCTTGGAGCCATATCAAATGTTGTTGTTAGACTATCGCAAACAATCCCTACTTTGATAACTTCTACACATCGCTGCCACTGTTGGTTTATTTACGAGCCAAAGGAATTTACAGTTTGGGCACAGTGAGAGGTTAGTGTTTTAGTTCTGTTTGCCAATCATAGATAATGTATATGCTTTTGGTACTTATAGCTAATCGTTTACCAGGATGAGCAAGGAGGATAGAGGATTTTCCATAGAGTACATGACCTCAATTCAAGGTGTCGATCTAAACACTGTTTTGTGGAAAGATAACAAGTGTGTTCGCTTGGCATCAACTTATGTTGGTATTGAACCTTTCGAAAGAGCCAATCCTGATAAACAAACAGCGAAAGCTGCTCGATTTGATAGAAAGCAAAAGAGATTCAAAGAGACTCACGGGCTCATGGGTCTACATCATATTCGAGCTAAGTCACGAAATATTATGACAAGGCTATTCTATCATTTTATAGACATGGCTGCTACGAATGCATACATTTTATACAAACGCTTGCATGCCGAAAAAGCCAATGATTCTGGCATTCTTTCTCAAGAATATCCGCTTTTACAGCTTCCACAGTTGGAAAAAGGGCTTCTCATCAAGATGCTGATGTTCGGTTTGATGGCGAAGGATATTTTTCCAAAATGGGTGGATAGAAGAGGGAAAAAAAAGTGCAAAAAGTCCACAACCCAAGTCGGTTGTTCAAAATGCGACCTTCACTTACACAAATGGGCATAAATATTTTAACCAAAAAAAACCTTAAATAAACAATAATCAGGCCTGTTCCGAATTCCGAAAACGAGTGGAATTGTCGCAAATCGAGTTGATTGCTGTTCCGAATTCCGCAAATCGACCAGAATTGTCGTTTTCGAAAGTTGTGCTGCAGAGTCAGCAGAATGAAAAGTAATTGCTATTAAAAGCATTAAAATAAATCGCTAAATGATAAACTAATCTATTTAATAATGTTGAACATTTTTAAAATCGTTTAGCATCTCTACTTAAAATGTTTACAGTTCAAGTTTATTTTAAAATGATTTTTTTATAAACATCTATAAAATATTGCGTGAAAAGCAAAACCGAGCGGTCGTTTTCAAACCGAGCTGTTCTGAATTCCACTTTACGTTTTAGTCGAAATTCGATCGTCAATCGATAGCTGCTAGGGTTGCTTTATTTGAATTAATTTATTCGGTCAGCACTTTTTCTATTTTATTTAGCTATATTTAACCATATTTGACATCACATATTCAAATGTAACAATTAAAAACTGTTTTAAATAAAAATAAATTGACTTAAAGTGTAAATAAGAGCTTTGTAAATTAAAATTATAGCGATGATGCCAACTTTGGCTGCTGTCGATATACACAAACACGCGCGCAGGCCAGCCAGCTGTTTATTAAAGCGACTTCCAAAGCGAGTTCGAAAAGTCAAAATGAAGCTAAATCGTTCGGAATTGGGAACAGCAAATAGTAAAACGTTCGTTTTCGTTTCGTTTTTACTTTTTGAAAACGTTCGGAATTCGGAACAGGCCTGTATATCTTTTAAACGAAAAATCCTAAAATTTTGAAATTTATATCAAATACTGGTATAAAAGTAAGCTTTCGATTTAACATAAGTAGTACTCAATCGGCTGCTTAGGTTAGAAAATATAAATCAAATGTGCAAATGGGGGTTGGCATAAGTATTTTGACAAGTACCGCACAGAACATCACAGAACCGTAAATGGTAAATGAATGATTGTTTCTAGACAATTTTTTCACGCTGAACCCGAATCCGGCTTTAGAAATTCCATATCTCTAATAGATTGACTGTAAAATGGACATAAAGATGCAAAAATATGGCTTATTTGCCCATTTTCCCAGGACACTATATCCTAGAAACGGACTTCTTCTTCAAATTTGTTAATGTCAAGTTATAGTACTCAGTTTTATCTGAAAATTGTAGTTCAACCTTTCCTCAGTTTCATAAGATATAAGTTCCTTATCGATCTGCAAAGTATGGCCGATTTGCCTGTAAATCAGTAGCTTAGTACTAAAATTTAAATTTGCATGCAAATCGCCCATACTTTGCAGTTTGATCACGAACTTATATCTTATGATATAAATATGATATGCACATCATTTTACAGATTAAACTGAGTACTATAACTTGACATTTACAAATTTTAAATAAATATCCCGTTTCTAGGACATAAGGTCCTTGGAAAATGGGCAAATATGCCATTTTCGGCATTTTTATGTCCATTTTACACTTAATCCATTCGAGATATGAAATTTCTAGAGCCAGATTCGGGTTCAGCATGAAAACTTGTCTAAGAACAATTATTCTTTTAGCATTTGAGGTCCTGAGCTGAGAATAAATTAATTTTGAATTCTTGTCAAAATACTTATGTCCACCCCATTTGCACATTTTGATTTTTTTTCGCTAACATATGCAACCAATTTTGTACTACTTATGTTAAATTGAAAGCTTACTTTTATACTAGTATTCGATATAAATAACAAAATTTTTGGATTTTTTGTTAAAAAGATATAATGGTTTTTTTTTTGTCAAAATAATTATGCCCATTAGTGTATGTGGAACAGTCGACAAAAATTGTTTTTGGGATTACCACCACAGAAAATAACATAAACTGAACTCTTTCCCCAATTTTCTTATTAAAATTTGTTTGATACAAAAATATACACCTGTCTTTTATTTTACATGGAAACCAGCAAGGCCGTCTAGAGACGGCCTTTACTATTTTTCACCTGGAGAACGTTCTAGACAACATTTTCACCTTTTTATACCCGTTACTCGTAGAGTAAAAAGGGTATACTAAAGTCGTGCAAATGTATGTAACAGGCAGAAGGAATCATTTCCGACCATATAAAGTATATATATTCTTGATCAGCATCAACAGCCGAGTCGATATAGCTATGTCCGTCTGTCCGTCTGTCCGTCCGTCCGTCTGTCCGTCTGTCCGTCTGTCTGTATGAACACCTAGATCTCAGAGATGGTAAGAGATAGAGGTTTGACATGTATGGGACAAATGCTTCGTTTTTCTGCACGCAGATCAAGTTTGTTTCAAATTTTGGCCACGCCCCCTCCCGCCCCCGCAATTTGGAAAAAACGTTATATCTCCTACATTTTTAAAGATAGACGATTTGTTTCTTCTAGAGATAGTTAGTAATTAGCAAAATGAATCGATTTGCCAAAGAAATGATGAAGATCGGATGAACGGTTCTCAAGTTATAAGCAAAAAAGTGAACCGAGCCCCCCCGCTACCCACCCTAAAAAAATGTTGCATACTTTTCTGATGGTTACCCTAAGGAACGCAGGAACACTGTTAAACATGTTTTTCATGAGTAACGGGTATATCGAAGTCGGTTAGAGCCGACTTTAACTTATGCTCTCGTTCGTTTCAAATTAGGTTTATTTTACCTCAAAAAAAAATATCACTGCTATGCGATTGCCCTATCGATTTTGCCTATTAGAGGGTTAACAGGCACCACCTTTACTCACCATCATGATTGGACAGCAGATGCACCAATCCACTCAGACAGGTCTCTGTCACCTCCTTAATGCTTGCGGCACATCTTCCTATGGCCTGTATGGTGGCAGCCACAAACGAACGATCGCTGCTCGAAATGTAGGTTTGGAATTCGCGTAGGATTAGCGAAATACTGCCAGCCGAGGCCAGATTGGTCAGTATGTCCAGTTTGAGTAGCTTCAGGTGTGTGGGATCGCTGGTGCGCACAAAGAACGACTTCAAATGTGGCTCGAAAATGGCCTTACGCCGCGTCGACATGGAGGCTATGCAATTGAGCACCACACTCTGTACCTCTTTGTGCGAACGAAGCAAGCGTATCAAAGCCTTGGCTATCAGCTGCACCTCATGCCGTGGGGCCACATGATGATACAGCTGGGCCACAGCCATCACCACCGAGGCATTGCGGGACTGGAGCAAGGGTTTGGTCTGACGCAGCAGCAAACGATGATCCACATCCAAATGATAGTTAACAGGTGACAGGGGAGAGCCCCCATTGTTGGGTTTCGAGGGCTTCTCCTCATCACCTGAGGAGGCCGCCGAGGATGAGTCACCGGAACCAGGCGATGATTCATCATAGAATCTCTCATGATTGGCCGCCCCACCCTCGTTGGCCATGAGATCCTCGTCAGCATTGGGATCCAGGAACTGGGTGCGGGCATAACGTGTCAGCATATTGATTATTATAACCTGACCCCACTCATCCACATCCACCAAAAGATTGCACAACTTGCGATAGTTTTTGTGTATCAAGTCCACACGCTCCGGACACACTTCATCAAAGGCCATCACCGCCGAGCCCACCACCAGAGTGGTGCGATCCGAGAGTAGCTTCTCAATCACCGTGACCAGCTCCTCCTTTTGGTCGGCATCCAAGGAGTACAGCTTGGGTATGGCATGAGCGGCGGTCTTGCGCACATAGGGACTCAGATCGGCGGCACTGTCCCGTATGGCCAGCATGACAATGGGCACAATCATATTGACGCGTATGGAGGACAGCACCCGCAAAGCGGAGGCCCTAATCAGCTGATTGGGATCCTTAAGAGCACGCTGGAATGTGGAGATGGACAGCAGGGCCAAATCCTGCTGCTCCTCGGCATAGCGCACCAGATACACATAGACCAGTTTCTTAACCTCAATGTTCTTGGACACCACATTCTTGACCACGGCGGGGAACAAATCGCTGGCATCACGACCTCGGGCAATCATGCCTATGATACGCTTCATGGCCTCCAGCTTGAGGCCATCCTTGTTGCTGTCCAGCATCTGTTTGAGATCATCATGCTTGCGGCCATCGCTTTGGAAGAAGGCAGCACCGCTGGCCGGATCCGAACCGAATTCCACATCTAAGCCCATTTGGGGTCGTTCGCCGTAGCCGGCCACCAGGGCGAACGGATTGCTGGCCGCATTCTGTTGCATCTTGCCTCTTGCTCGCACTCTCTTTCACTTTGTATTATGTGTGTGTGTGCGTGGGCGTAGGAAAATGGTGAAAGCGTTGACGTTGAAGCTAATAAAACCTAAAATGAAGGCGGCAGCTGCTGTTGTTGCTTATGCTATCAATTGCCCACAACTTGGGGCCCCGGGGTTATAGGTTAAACGTTAGATCTTTGATGGAACAATGAAATCACTCTTCACTCTTCCATACCCGCCATAGTGGAAATAGCAGTCGCCTGGGTGTGACCAGACAGCAAAAATCTCAGCTTTGCCTCCAAATTTGGCTGTAAAAAAGCTGCAACGGCAGCACTGTTTACTTTAAGTATTTCTTGGCTACGCACAAACGGTCTCTCTATTGCTAGCAGCTCGTGCCGAGTCAAAGAGAAACCCCAAATCACACAATGTTCAAGAAGTATGTATAGCAAGTCCTTAAGTGTAAACACAACCCACTAATTATATCCTAGATTCGAGGAAAAGGACAGCATCTCATCCATACAGCAGCTCAAATCGTCTGTACAAAAGGGCATACGGGCCAAACTGCTGGATGCCTACCCAAAGCTGGAGACACACATCGATCTGATATTGCCCAAAAAGGATTCGTATCGCATAGCCAAATGGTAAGCTTTTAACTAATACCAACTCTAGCATTTCATTTTGCTAAACTCACCCCAGCCATGACCACATCGAATTGCTGCTAAATGGAGCCGGCGAGCAGGTGTTCTTCCGTCATCGTGATGGTCCCTGGATGCCCACTTTGCGTTTGTTACACAAATTCCCCTACTTTGTCACCATGCAGCAGGTGGACAAGGGAGCCATACGTTTTGTATTGAGTGGAGCGAATGTCATGTGTCCGGGTCTAACATCGCCGGGTGCCTGCATGACACCGGCTGAAAAGAGCACCGTGGTGGCCATTATGGCTGAGGGCAAAGAGCATGCTTTGGCCATTGGTCTGCTGACTCTCTCCACCGAGGATATGTGAGTAAAGAAACTGCCAAGTTTTGTATATGATTTTTGTTTTAATTTTGTGTGTGTTTTCAATTAGACTGAAAGTCAACAAGGGCATTGGCATTGAGACGTACCATTTCCTCAACGATGGCCTCTGGAAATCGAAACCTGTGAAATAAACTCCTCAAACAGCAGCTGCGGCGGCTTCTTAGTCTTCTTCGTCATGAGAGCAAAGAATGATGGTTTTTGATATGCAAACTAAAAGAGAATTCTGTTTTTTTTTTTTCTTGTAAACCTTAAAATGTCAGTTTAACTATGTTTAAAGCAATTCGAAATATAATTAATGGCATTTAAAAGTGGAGCGATTTTCCAAATACTTAATTTAACCCAAATTAAAATGGTTCGGTTGTTAGCGATCTGATCTGTATAAATCCAAATGTTCGCTTATGCTGGCTCGTGGCCCCATCCAAAGAATGGAAAAGGGTGGATTCTTTTCTATATCATAATATACTTGGAGCTAGTAAACAACTTGTAACATATATAAATAACAAGATTTTTCTAACGAAAAGTGAAAATGATTCGACATTGATACGGGACAAGAAACAAGTTCTCGCCACGGAGTTTGATGTAAAACCAATTAAACGTAATGTTTGTGCAGTTCCCCGTGTCCGTTTGAAAGTTTAGCCTAATGCTTGTTGGTATGTTAATTATATGTAACATCTCCAGAGCGAAGCTGTAGAAAGCTCGTGGTACTGAGCTCAATTGATGCATTTGAGGCGATCATTGAAGCAAAAACGGCGACAGTACGAGAACAACATGACAACGCTCGGCCATATGTTACGCAGCCGGTCAAAACATTGCCCCTTCCGACTACTGTTTGTTTTCGTCCATGACGCATGCCCTTGAGAAGCAGCACTTTCGCTCTTATATAGAACTTCCAAACTAGATCAATTCGTGGAACGCATCAATTCCATTGCCAGAATAATGGAAAAAAGGTTTTGGTAACATATACAACTTTCCGGGAATTTGCACACCCTGGGGCGGATTTTCCAACATTGAAAAGAAAACGCATCTCAAACCAAGCTCCAAACCAATCGTGGGACCATTCCGTGGGCGGAAAATTACATATTGGCATTTCTATTCTTTCGAACACCTTTAATAATAGTAAATAAAAGTCTGAATGAAAGTCTTAATAGGCTTAACTTATTAAAAGTAATAATAGATTTTGGGCAGTTTTTTGTTTTGTAAAATTGTTGGATTCAACCGTGACAATATTCTTATAAAGTCTGTCCAATTTCCAGAAGTTTTGACTTAGAAATGGCAGATATATCGTCTATAACACACCCAGATTTTGAAGATTTTCATATTTGCATCTACAATCAAAACGAATTACCACTTTATACAGAATTTTTGTTGTCAAGTGCGCATTGGATATGAAAATTCTTGATTCAAGACTGAATTTCTTTGTACTACATTTTTGAATTCAAGAGTTTTTCATGCTGAACCTATTCCTACACAGAGGGAAAAAACGAAAGCATTGGCCCAACTTGAGCACTTCAAGAACAAAAATTCAAATCCAGTTTATATTGTTCCGTTTAGAAGAATGTTTTTAACTCAATAGGGAATATGATTTACTATATAATATGATTAGCAACTATTTTAATGTTGCTATTTTGCTGCCATAGGATTAGAGGACATCGCTGTACAACAACTTCATCGACCAACTAAAACTACATCACCCGACTTTCAGAAAAACACATTACTCTAATGCTTTATTGAAAGATTTGCCATTTATTAGGCATCAGAATTTTGATTTAACAGAGCTCTGTTAACTGAGCAGGTATTAAAGTCAGGTTATGCTAACGAATGACAGTTCAATGTAAAGTGTATGTCTTTCTGCTGCAATTTGCAATGGCCAAATATTGAATCTGTATCAGTACTTTTGATCTGTAGAAATTAATCGTGGCGTCCCTGTAGTTGAGGGAATTCGTGATTCATCATACAAAAAAAAAGGTGTTAGGGTCGATAACACTCATGAGGCTTTGATGTGAAACATGATGCTAAATTTAAGGGCTTATTTTTAAAATCACAAGCTCTCTCAAGGGTAATTAAATCAGCAATGACAATCTTTTAAAAGAAGAAAACAAGGAGCTAGCATTGGGAAGATCATTTGAACAAGAATAATCTGAGCGAGTCATATTTAAGATCTTTCAATTATCAAAATGAGATAAGTAATTTAAGGAAGACTCAGAAATGGCTCATGCATTTGCTCAAACACTGATTGATTGAAAAACGAATCGAAAAATACTCCCAAATGACTGAAAAATAAGTCTCAACTGATCTAAAAAAAGGGGTATAAGCGACTCTTGATAAAGAGTCTCAACTAGGGTACTATTTTCTTCCGAGAAACAGTATTATTTACGAACAGAAAACGAGCGCATTTATAGCTACTATATTAATCAGACTGATGAATTGATAAAAGACTCAATGGGATCAGAGAATTCATAAAATGCTTGCTGGGAACAAGTTCACTGGCTCCTGTTTTCTTCCTTCTTTTCTGTAAGCACTGTCAAGTCACTGTTTAGTAAATTTTATTCAAGTCACTGTTTAGTCACTGACAAGTCACCACTAAGTCACAATCAATTCACTGTTACCCAGCGGCGCAAATGCCCATTACAAGTTCGATGTTCTCTTAAACACTTTGAAGGCTGGCATACTGGCCGTTTTCGTAGGCATACTGTATTCAAAGCAGAATACTATGTAATCGGGAAAGTGGACGTATAACAGAAAACACTTCGGCTTTAGATTACAACTCAATATACCATTTGAGAAAATGTTCACAAAACGATACACCTTGTGTGTGGACTTGTGGACTAGCTGTGCGCGCGTCCACACACTAGGTGTATAGGATTGTAATGGAGATCAAAATTAGGAAGGAAATTAGTAAGGAATTGAATTAGGGACCCATAACACAGAAACACATGGACGACGGCGCGTTAGCTCACTTGACTATTGGGCATATGGAAGAACTGGCGACAAAATCATAATTAAGAATGTAAGCAGTTGGCACTTTGGCGACCGAGTTGCCTTTTTTCGAAAGTTAATTTACACAAACATGGCACAACTGTTATATACACACGAGCAACAAATCGACCCGAAGTTAAACTTCTCAACAGACAACTGTGTATTCGAAACGTAGCGAGAAATTCCCATTACGTGGGCACCTACTACGATGCATATTGTGGACCAGCCTCATTCACCTCTGCGCCGCTGGGTAAGTCACTGACAAGTCACTGTTAAGTCACTGTCAAGTCACTGTTTACTCACTTTCAAGTCATTGTTCAATCACTGTTTAGTTACCCTCACTTTCCTCCTCCCACTTTCTGCCTCTTTCCACTTTCCCTCCTCTTTCCCCCCTCTCTACTTGTGACGCTCTGCTAAAACAACACAAAATATGCATGACATCAGCGCAGCGCTATAGCGTCACGTGACGCTGAAATTAAATTTTACTCCTACTAAAATCCTTCGTACCAAAATTAAAGATGTTTCACATCAAAAAAAAAATTGGGAAGAGAATTCAACTACCAAAAATTTGTTTAGATTTATTAGAACTATGATTTTTTCCACCTTTTAGAGGTCGTTGGAAACAAGTTTCCGATTTCTCAATAACTTGGTACAAGAAGCAAGCTGACCTTGCAGCAGTTCTTAAGACAGTTTCTAAAAGTCCGAAGATGGCAATCATGATCCAAAATATAATGTCACACACAATCAATTACGCTTTGCAGTCTTCCGCCTACGACGCCTTGGTGTTGATTTCAGATTACTAAAGAGCAATATTGTACAGTTAGGCCTCCCGCACACAGAGAGCGGTGCGGAGCAAAGCCTATCCGTATTTGAAATCAAACACACTGAGTTCATAGAGAGCGCGCACACCAAAAGCTTAGCAATGCGGAGCGGAGAGAAGCTTATCCGCTGTAAACAATTTATTAGTTAAATAGTGTCCTTTGACGAATTGTGGAACAGGCGCAAAGGAAACGAATGATAAACATATACTTAGTTAAAATTGTTGAAGCTACCTTAACCGTTTGCGCGAATTAAGTGAATTTGTTATATGTCGGTCCCAATTTACTGAATTTTGGAGAATTTTATTTTAAACCATTAAAAACTTAGTTAAAATTGTTGTCGTTGTGTGTTGCAAGTACATAAAATGCGAATCAAAGCTTCATTTCAAAAATTGTGTATGAGGTGATGCTTACAGAGGACCCTTTTATCATAATACACATAACTATGGTAAGTTTGATCCTAATCGGATGCCTATAGCATATAAGTGGAATATTAGGGAATATTATTTGGTTTAACATAATTTTGTCGAGTTTGATCCAAATCGTTCGTCATATAAAAAACTGTCCAGCCGAATGGTTGTGTCTACGTCACGTTAAATATTTAGTTAAAATCACAGATGAGGTTTAAGTTCGGTTTATTGGAGATGGCGTGCTGCCGGTAAGAATGAGTGTCACACAACTGCGGAGAGATAAGTCAGAGTGTGTGTAAGTTAGAGCATCGACAGTTGTAAGTGAACCAGTTAGATGTACTGGATCTGTGATTGAACTTGAAAACTTTTTTGCTCAATTTACATATCAAATTATGACTAGATTGGATATAAATTAAGATTTAACTTGTTAGAAACTATTTTCCTACCTTGATAGTGAAAAATATACCTCAGACTTTTTAATTTCTACAAATTTAATTAAATTGCTAAAAAAAAATAGAAGAAAAAAGAACATCGATTAGAGAATTTGTACCCTCTTTTACCGCTAAGGCTGTGCTGCGTTGATGTCAAAAGTTATCTTCAGCCTATCGATAATATTTTGTGATTACCGCCAAACAGCTGAGCTGTCGGTTGGTACCTGCGCACTGGGTCTTTGTGTCCGTATGGTAATGTCATGGGTCCATGCGTCAATGCTGAAAAAAAAAAAAAAATAAAAGCAGATTTTCAGTTGCTGCCAGCATTTGTCGCACATTAACTGAGCAAATTGCAGCTTTAAATTCAAACTCAAGAGAAAAGAAGAGAAAAGTAAATTTATAAAATTCTAAAAAAAAAAACAAAGCAAACCTCTCCTACAAGTGGCAGTGAAACATTACAAAAATATTCAAAGGAAATAATCAAATAATGGTAAAAGTCTAAAAAGTGTAGCATACTTAAGTGGGCATATGTGAACTTAAAGTTGCAGCCGCGTTCAGTGCAGTGTGCGTGCTTGTCTATGTGTGTGTGTGTGAGTGTGAGTTGGCAAAAGTTTTTCAAGGAAAACGGATACACACTGTTTGAACCTTTTTTTTAGGTGCAACCGACTGCATGAAAGTGCAAAGTGACATGTTGAACGGCTTGTAACTGTATGTGTGTGTGTATGTGTGCGTGGGGGGTAACTCCACAGGCGGCGGTTTCAGATAAACACAGACAGTGTTTCAATTTTTATTGATTTTACTCCGAAAAAAAAATAAACTGTGTTTCCTTGACAGGCTTTAATTGAGTTCTTATTGATGGTGGGCCCAAGCCAAGGGCTTTAAGTTGTACCTAACTTCCCTCCCCCACGCCCCCAAACACCGTCACACATTCACACCTAAGCGCAGGAGGAGTCACACAAGTAGGAGGAGAAGTAGGAGGTGCTACAATATGGAAGACCTCTTTCTGCTGATTATCAAGGAGTCGACGGGCACCAAGCACAATGCTTTGCGCCAAACGGCGCAAATTGCTTACGGTAGGTGTAGAAGTTTAACTTGCCATGCAAGAACGCAATTTCCTTACTTCCTTTGTGGCCCGACCCCCACTCCGTGCTTGCCACATTTGTGGGTATTTCCTTTCTTTTTACGCTCGTAGAGTTATTGAGCCCATTTGTAAAGTTTGTTTTATGGTACTTGATTGATATTGCTCATTTGTGCTTGTACCAAAAGCAATTTACATTTGTAAAACAAAAAATCTAAATTGGAAAAAAATATATTACAACCATTACAACAAGCTTACAACTGACAACTGCCTTGTTTGATAAGGCTACCTCAACAAATAAGTGTGTTTTTCCTTTTAAAACTAATTTTGTGTACCTTAAATTCTATGTCAGCTATGCGATAGAGTTATTCAATTAAGTTTAGGCTTTACTCTATGAACTTAAAAAGCACAAAAATTATATCTACCAAGCTTAAACAAAGTTTATCCTGCTAAAATATATTTTGTGTACCGTAAATACTAAGATAGGTGTTTGATATTGTCCATCGAAATGGACCAAACTCAGCAGAACTGATCGAAATTGCTTAAAAATTGATAATTAGTAATTTTGTACCATAAATCGTATGACAGCTATATGCTATGGTCAACTGATTTAAATCAAACTTTAGTAAATTAATTTAAATTGCTAAAAATTGATAGACACCAAGTTTCAGAACGTTATCTTGGTAAACAAATCAAATTTCTTTTTAAAACCTGTTTTCTGTACCATTTATACCAAGGGAGCTATATAATATAGTCTACCCAAAATTATAAAACTCACCTAAATTATTTGTTATATTCTAAAAATTTAAAATCACTAAAATGCTTAGAAAAATATTCATTTTGTACCGTAAAACCAATGCCAGCTATATAATATAGCCAACGTTTTAGATTCAAATCTTAGTAAAATGGTTGAAAATGCTTAAAATTATATATCTTACCATGTTTTAGTTTGCTTTCTGGCAAAATAAAAAAGTTTTTCGTACTAAAACTTTAAATTGTACCTTAAATCGTAGGGCCGATATAGGCTAGAGACCTCTGTTTTAAGTCAAACTTTGGTAAATTATGTAAATTAACTCAAAATTGATAATTACTAAGTTTCAGAACGCTTTTTGGATAAAAAGAAAGTTTTTTCATACTAAAAGTCATACATTGTACCATAAACACTAAGACAGTTATTTAATTTAGTCATCCACAACTGATTACTCTTGGAATAGTTATTTAAAATCGCTTAAAACTTGATGATCAATAAATTTTTTCAAAAAAATTGTATTTTTGTACCATAAATCGTATGACAGCTATATGCTAGAGTCCTCCGATTTAAGTCATACTTTGGTAAAATTAAGTAAAATCGCTTAAAATTGATAACTACTAAGTTTTAGAACGCTTTCTGTATAAAAAAGAAAGTTTTTCATACTAAAAGTCGTACATTGTACCATAAACACTAAGACAGTTATTTAATTTAGTCATCCAAAACTAATCACACTCATTAGAATTATTTAAAATCGCTTAAAACTTGATGATTGATGAATTTTTGATAATAATGAGCTTTTTGTACCATAAATCGTATGACAGCTATATGCTAGAGTCCTTCGATTTAAATCAATCTTTGGTAATTGAAGTGAAATTGCTTTAAATTGATAACTAATAAGTTTCGGAACGCATCCTTGCTAAATCAAAAAGTTGTTGTTACCAAAAGCGTTACGCTGTACCATAAACAGTAAGGCAGTTGCTTGATTTAGTCATTCAAACTTGATCACACTCATTAGAATTATATAAAATTGCTTAAAAACTAATGATATCTATAAATTTTTGACAAAAATACAATTTTTGTACCTTTAATCGTATGACAGCTATAGGTTAAAGGTATCCAATTGAAGTCAACCCTTACTGAAAGAATTGAACTTGCTTAAAATTGATAAGTACAAAGTTTCGGAAAGCTTTCTGGGCAAATACATAAGTTCTACTCAGTCTAAACTATTTTTTGTACCTAAAATCCTATGGCAGCTTCTTGATGTAATCTGTTATCTGAAAGATTGTTTCTTGCCCAAACTGTAAGGTCCATGTTCAACTCTCTCTCTCTCTCTCTTGTTTTCTTGATTTGCTGACTTTGTGAACGCTTTTTATGGTTCTTTGTTTTGCTAGCATCCTTCCCCTTCCCCTTCCCCCCATCTCGTCAGACTTATCTCATCAGCTTAATTGCCTTAGGGCATTTCCTTGCTTGACTTTTATGACAATGGGATTTAATGTTAGTTCCGCTTGCTCTCTTCTCGTTGGCAGATAAACTATATCGACAGCATGGCATACATCGGGATCCGTCGCATGAGCTGCGCTCCGTGTGTTTTACAGCTCTGCAAATGGCCTTGGACACGAAACGGCCAAAGTTTATAACAATGGGACTGAATGGTCTGCATGTAAGTTGAATGCAATCAGAAGCAGACATAGAGAAAGAGGACGGATAAGTCAATTTCCCACCGGAAATCCCTCAGCACACACACACACACACACACAGACAGCAGAGACTTAACTGGCGCAGGAAGCGTTGGCCTAATTGCTGCTGCTTAGGGCAGATTTATGTTTTAATTATGATGCATCCCCTCCTCTTTCACTCTCTACCACAGCGCGTCATCAAGGACGAACGTTTCTATATAGGATTAGAGCCCGAGGATGATTCCGTTTGGTTGCCCTCCCAACTGTTGCGTGCCACCAATGGCATTTTACCCTCCACCAGCAGCGAGGATACGGTGGTCAATGTGCTGCGCCTATTCCTGGCCATGGCCTGCTCACCCGCTTGCACACTCAATGGACGTCTGCTCATCGAAATACTTTCCCGTTGCGGTGAGTGCTGGGAGATGGGTTCGCGTGCCACCAAGGCGGCTTCACTAGCTGCCGCCTCGCAGTGTTTGCGCACCTTTTGCGCCTTTCTCATCGAGGAGGCCGAGGAGGTAAAGAAAACGGCGCCAGCTGGTCTAATGACTCAAACTCAAGCCTCCGCGGTGTACAATGAGGTGATACCGGTTATGCAGTGGCTATGCAGTCGTCTGGTTGAGCCCAATGTGAATGCGTCACCCAATAAGAAGAGCGAAAATCCCAGTTCGTTGTACTTGACCGAGTGCATACTAACGCTGAGCTCGGCTTTACCCCGGAATGTGCATGCCAATCCGCATTTCACTTCATTTCTGTGGCAAAAGTTTTGTCCCACATTGGCGGCGGCCTTGGGCTCACCGGGACGCATCAATTTGGATAAGAAGTTTACCTACAAGTGAGTATAAGGGGAATGTCACGGTCGCCATGAAAAAACAGACTTTCAGAGACCAGAGGTGAATGAGCGAATCAAACTTTGATTTTAGATGGTTGGCTGTACTTGGTCAGGAAAACTCCTTTCTCTTTAGATTGTCTAAGTGCTTGTCGAGCACGCAGACCTGTCTTAGCAGAAGAAGTACTTACTAATTAGCCTGAATAAGTTGATTCTTTAGCACTTAGACTTTTGTTTTTACTGTCTATATGAGACAATCAAACTTCGGTTTGAGTCGGTTTTCTTTATTATGTCAGGGTACCTTCTTCCTCACCAAAAGACGACTTTAAGTGTCTTACTACTTTTCAGACAGTCTTTTCTTCCTTTGCCGTCTTTCAGCGTACTAACATCTAATTCAACAGGTGGTCTAACTGCTTTCTTTTAAAGCAAGCAAACTACTTTTTCAGTGGACGTACATCAGCCTTCCATCAACAGATGGCCTCTGTCTTTTTTGTCAACCACATTTCATTTTACCTTCTTCTCCTTCCTTTCCTTCTTTCAATTGGTGGACTACCTAATTATCCACCAATCTCCTGCTTTTGCAGTCGAAATACTTGCCCTTTCGTCAGACTAGCCAGACTAGCCACATCTTCTTTTTAACCACAGTTCGCCCTTAAGCAGAATATATGCTTCTATCATCGACTACTCAATTCCTTGCTTCTTTCTTCTTCTTAATTGACGGCTTGACGGTCTCGCCCGCTGCTACTAATGCCCGCCAGTCGCCTCTGCTCCGTGCGAGCTGGCACCAGTTTTTCACACCAAGCTTGGTAATGTCTTTCTGCACCTGGTCGTTCCATCTTAGTGGAGGTCGTCCCACCTTGCCTTGTCCCAGTTCTTTTGCATTCCTCTTGTAGACCATTTTTTGTTTTAGCTTGTTTGCCCATTCGGTTAATGCGCTTAATTAGACAAGTATCCCCATAGAGCTCATACAGTTCGTCATTCTTTCCGATGCGAAAATCCTCGCCAACTTTTAAAGGTCCATAAGTATTGCGAAGAATCTTTCGCACGATGATATTCGATGATATTGCCCATGCTTATGCGCCGTATTGCAGGACTGGGATGATAAGCGACTTGTATAGCGCTATGTTCGTTCTTCGAGCGTGGTCTCTGTTTTTCAACTCCCTACTTAGCCCGTAGTAGCGCCGGTTTGCAAGAGTGATTCTTCGTCGGATTTCCAGACTGGTGATCATCGTTCCGAGGTAAACAAAGTCCTCTACAACATTAAAGTTGTACTCTCCTATTGTAACAGATTGTCCAAGACGAGTAGACTTCTGTTTCGAAGATTCTAGGTACTTCGTCTTGTCCTCGTTTACCGTTCCGACTGCCTCTCAATCTCGGAAATTGCCATGCTTACCTATAATGTCAATATCATCGGCATATGCGAGTAGCATTACATCTTTATTAAAGATGGTGTCCGATCTGTTGGCATTTGAGCACTGGCGCAGTATATACCCCAACAGCGGATTAAGGAAGTCACACGATAAGGTCACCCTGCCTGAAACGGCTCGGAGAGGTTCATACCTATTTTGAGGCAGCTTTCAGAGCTTCTCAACGTCATCATGCAAAGTCTAACATCTACAAAGGTAGATAGGGCTTCAAAAAACCTTGACCTTATCGGTGTATCGAAAGCGGCTTTGTAATCTACAATAAGATGGTGGTTTTCGATGGTTCTCTCATAGGTCTTCTCCAGGATTTGATTTAGCTGGACTTACCAGGTCTGAAGCCACACTGGTAGGGTCCAATCAGAGTGCATATAAGTGGCTTTAGACGTTCACAAATAATACGTGACAGAACCTTATATGCGATGGGAAGGAGACTGATCCCGCGGTAGATGGCGCAAACTGCAGGGTCTCCTTTTTTAAAGATCGGGCAAAGAACCCTTAGATTCCAATTAGTCAGGCATGCATGCAGAGAAGTAGGTGCATGAACCTTGCCAATGCTTTGCCTCTAGCCTTGAAAAATTCAGCGGGTAGCTCCTGTTGGTTCGGCGGGTTTATCTCTACTCGCTACTTGTATTTTTAGTAGTAGTAGTAGGTTTTATTATTTTCTTATTATTTCGTTACAAAATTGTATTATATCTTAAATATTAAGCGTTGTAAGGCATGGTTTTAAAGAACCGTCAGCCTATCTTTTGACTTTGCAACCCACGTTGAACCGTCTGGTATTACACCGGGCTGCCAAGCTCGTCGCGAGATACCCGATCGTTCCCATTGAGTTCCGAGAGTGCACAGCCGTTCCGTTACAATTAAAAGCTAAATATACCTATGGAAATTCATTTATTAACCACATTCTGTACTTCATTGCATATTCTAGGTAGTTTACTAACCCAACCCAACTTCCATCTATGTCACCATTCAAGATATTTAATGTTTCCTGGAAGCTTAACGTAGATTTACGTAAACACCTAACTCGAAATTCGTTTCGTACTGCACTTCGTCCTAGGAAATGGTGAATTGATTCGTCCTCCGTCATGTTGCACAAGTTGCAGAGCCTTGAAGTTGTTTGTTGATTGCCTTTTAGGTTCAGCAAATCGCCCCTAGCTTTAAGAACCCACGTTATGTGTTTCTGTCGTTACAATATAGTGCTCCTTTTGTATATTCGAGATGTTTGTATATTCTACTGTCGCTAGCTCTTGCTTTTTCAGTGTAGTTCTTTATTTGTTCTTGTCTAAGCTTTTCTATAAGATTTCCGCATACTCTTCTCCAATCCTCTCGTGATGCCTTGTTTTGTAACTCGTCGCCGTAGTGTTCGATATGTCTCTGTATGTCTTTTTTCCAAGCGATGTTTCTTTCGAAAATTTTATTAGACAAAATATGAGGGAGTCTATTACTTCTGAATTCGTACAAAGTTTTTCCGACATAATTTAAGTGAAGGGAATAGGTATAAAAATGGCCATCTTCCATGCCCGTTTCCAATGCTACTACGTAGTTCGGTGTTCAGTCCGGTAGTTTTAGTATCCTTTTGCAAAAGTATCTATTAAGCTTATCCACCTAATCGAAGCAAATATTTATACTCCTGTACTACATTAACTTTATTATTATTGAAATACCAGGACTCATTACTTGCCAGGCGTCCTCCGTTGCGAAAGATCATGATTTCTGACTTCATCAGGTTTACTTCCATTCCTCATTTCAGACAGTATGACTCTAGTTTCCTTCTACTTTATCAGCTAGTATTACAATGTCATTCGCATATAGTAATATCCTGATATTAATGTCGTCAATGCAGAGTCCTCCTTCGAGATAATCATGTAGATCGTCCAAATAAAGTGCAAATAGTAAAGGAGACAGCAGACATCCTTGCTTAACGCCACTCTTTGTTTCGAATGTATCGGATAGCTCTGTACCAGACCAAACTGCGCTCTTTGTGCTGTCCTTGTCGATACTCCCAACATGTGTAATTTATAAATTAGTAAACTTCTTGGAATTTTGTCAAACGCGGCTTTGAAGTCAACGAAAAATGCGTAGACTTTTTTCCTTTCTTCAAGTTTTAGTTGCACTATAGAGACCTGATTATATATATTGTCAATTGTTGAGTAATTTTTCCGAAAACCAGCTTGGTATTCTTTTAGCTTTGAGTTTTTCTCTGCCCAGTCTGAAAGCCTTTCATGTACAATACCCATCATTATTTTAGTCGAACAATTCATGAAAGATATTCCTCTGTAGTTTCCGGGGACATTCGTATCTCCCTTTTTGTGAATGGGGAATATAATACTAGTTTCGAATGTTTGATCTAATGGCTCGTCATAGTGTTTATAAATTCTGTCGCTACTTCTCTAAAGGCGACATCATGTTTGTCATCGGCTCCCAGTAGGTCGGAGAAGTAACTTCTCCATTTGTGAAGTGCCACTTGCGTGTGAGCAGATTCCCCTGTTCGTCGTTGCATTGTGTTACTCTGGGCTTCAAACCTTCCTGTTAATCAAGTCTCACTCTTGGCGAATAACATCAATAACATAACGCCTTTCCTGCTCATTCTTTTTTCTTCTAAAAAGCCGCTTCTCCTCTTTTTGATGTGAAACATCTTTAATTTCGGTACGGACGATTTTAGTAGGAGTAAAATTTGATTTTAGCGTCACGTGACGCTGACGTCGTTCATATTTTGTGTTGTTGTTTTGCGGAGTTTCCCGACAAAACACACACACACAAGAGAATGGTCGGAGGGGAAAGCGAAGAGGTAGGAAATATGCTGTACAGAGGCAACTGGGTGGGTTCTGGGAATGATCTGGGTGAGATCTTGGTTTTATCTTAGTGGGATCTGGTGGTATTTGAGAGGGGTTTGGGTGGAGTCTTATATGGGCGAGATCTGGGTGGTACCGGGGTGAGATCTGGGTGGGATATGGGTAGGATTTGACTGCGATCTGGGTGGGATCTCGGCGGGATCTGGAAACGATCTGGGTGGAATCTGCAAGGAATCTAAGTAGGATCTGGGTGGGACCAGGGTGGTATCCGGGCGGGATCAGGAAGGGATCTGGATGGAATCTGGTGGGGTTTGGGTGGAGACTTACATGGGCGAGATCTGCGTGTTATCGGGGTGAGATCTGGGTGGGATCTGGGTAGGATTTGACTGGGATCTGGGTGGGATCTCGGCGGTATCTAGGTGGGATCTGGAAGAGATCTGGGTGGGATCTAGGTGGGATCTGAAAGAGATGTGGGTGGGATCTGGTCGGAATCTGGTTGGGTTCTGGATGGGATCTGGGTGGGACCTTTGTGGGATCTAGTTGGAATCTGGAAGGAATCTGGGTAGGATCTGGGTGGGATCTGGAAAGGATCTGGGTGGGATCTTGGTGGGATCTGGGCGAAATCTGGATGGGATCTGGAAAGGATCTGGGTGGGATCTTGGAGGGCTCTGGGTGGGATCTGGAAGGACTATGGGCGGAATCTGGTCGGGATCTGGTTGGGTTCTGGATGGGATCTGGGTGGGATCCCAACGGGATCGGGGCTGGATCTGGATGGTATCTGGGAGAGATTTGGGTAGAGTCTGGATGGGAATTGGGCGGGATCTGGATGGGATCTTGGTTGGATCTGGGCAAGACCTTTGTGTGATCTAGATGGGTTTTGGGATGGATCTGAGTAGGATCTTGGTGGAATCTAGCTGGGATTTGTATGGTATCTGGTAAAAAGTGCCCTTGCTTATTTATATACCATTGAGAGAGCTTGTGATTTGAACATAAGCTCTTAAGCTAAGCATCCTGTTTCACATCAAAGACTCGTGAGTGCTAGCGACACTCACTCCTTTTTTTTTCTTCTGATATTGGGCCATAGCAGCCCGCGTTGTTCCCTCGTCTTTCTCTGCAGTAGCGCGGCGGCACTCCTCATCGTACCAAATTCCTAGCTTACCCCCAAGTAATGGGAGTCTAGGACTAGGTAGCTGCAGAGTAAGCCCTGAACCTAGAAAATGAGGAACTGACAAATAAGATAGCTTTTCTGATTGGCTTCGAAAGTTTCTCCACAGTTTCTTAAGTGCTCTAGATCCTTGAGGTCGAGGTTAATCTTCAGACATCGATTTAGCCGATTCGAACGCTTGCCAATTCTTGTGCATGCGATAAAGCAGGACTGAGCTCAGGAACTTTCTCAATAGGTCTCGAACAGGGCCTTGTAGTTCAAGAGCCCAACGAACCAACGAACCAACGAACTTGACGGTAGACTTGGGTGACTTGGAATTTCCCATAGAGACCTCTGAAAGTCTGTTGAAGACTTATCTCCCTGAGGGACTCTAACATCTAGATGATGGATCAGAGATTCCAACCTACCTAGTCTTGATATAGACTCTGAATGTATTTGGAGGTACTTTAGGACTCTTCTTGGTCTAATGATATGTCACAGGTTTGCAGTAAAGAGGAGGAACACTTAGCCAGTTAAGCTGTTTAGAGCCGTAATGGACTTTGCTGCTAGGGTTCTTCTAGGTTTTAGCTCTGGCTCCTTCCTTCGTGTCAGTTAAACTTTTGACCCAGGAACAACCCGACTTAAAGTCGTAGTTCAAGTTCCTTCTCCTACTTACTAACCCCCCCATTTCTCCTCCTCCTGCCCACAGAGATGCCCTGCATATGATTGAAAATGAGGCGCGTGGCTTCTTTACGGGTCCCGGCTTGGATGGTCCCCAGGCTCGTTGTGTCTATCTGACAGCCATACAATTGCTACGCATAGCTGGAGCACATGGCTCATTGCGTCCCATGCTGGAGGCACTCTTCCATCGTATGCTCTTGCTGCCAGCCCCACAGAATCGCACAGAACCTCTAAAATGTGTACGTGAGATTTTCAAAAGTCCCGAGCGTCTCATAGATCTGGCCGTTATACTCTATGTGGATAAGAATACGGCTCAGGGTTGCAGCGATGAGATGGCCCTGTTTCGTCTGTAAGTATACCAAGACGTAGCTTAACTGGCTCAGCCTTTAATATGATTTCACTCTCTAGTTTGGTGGATGCCATGGAGGAGTGTGCTTATGGGGCTAGCGCGGGTAATGCCAATGAGGCCAGTCTTCAGGCCAGCGTGGAGTGCATGGTGGCTTTGCTGGATAGTCTGCAGGTTTTGTGTAGCGGCGAATTGACCGAGTCCATGATCAGTGATCAAATTGTGCAGGTGGTCAACGCACGTCACGATCATTTGAAGGATGCCGACTACTCGGGTCCCTTGACCTATCAGAGCATGGCCCGACTGCCGGCTCCCTATAGGGATGCCATTGTGGAGTTTCGCCAGAATGTGTTTGAGACGTCGTCGGGTTCGGAGAGTGAGGGTGAGCCGGCCCATGAACAGGATGCGGCCTCGAATGGTTCGGGTGATACCGAGGGACCGGAGGATGATGAGCCCAGCAGTTCCAGTGACGAGACCTCGCGTGTGGAGAATCGCTGGCCCTACTCGCACCTGGAGGCTCCCGTGATGCCCATACGCACGGATAATGACAATGATCGCCAGCATGCCAGGGACTTTGCTCGAGCCTTGCGTCAGGATTTGGTGCCCAAGCTGCTGCGTCTACGTAGCTGTGTGGAACTGGACGAGGCCATGCAGGAGTTTGCCTCGGCTGTTTGCCAGGAGAACAGCATGAACTTCTCGGACTTTGATTACAATTTGACGGCCATCAATGCGGATGGCATCTACTTGGCCATTTACTCCTCTCTTTTGCTCAGTCTGCAGCTGATGAAGGCGGGTTACTATGAGCAGGCCTTGACGAATAAGGATATACTGGTGCCCATGTCGGAGCAGCAGTTTGTTACCTCCGTGCAGAATACGGGTGTTCTGGTGTACCTCTCCTCGCCCTGGCTATGCGAACTGTATCAGTCGGTCATTGTATGCAATGTAATGGAGGCCATGACGCGACAGCAGGTGGAGGGTACAGGAGCACGCTGTGCTCTGGTGGATATGCTCTGCGATGCAGGAGGTTTGGGTGCCACCCAAATGCTCTCCGAATGGCAACGCCTGCAGACAGCCACGGTGAAGCATAGCGATGATCTGCACGACAAGCGCCGTGAGGCAGCCAAGAAGCTAAGCAGACGCCTTCTAACCTGCTGTTGGGACTCCATGGTCATTGTTCTAAGCTCGGGTCTGGGGGATCTGCAGTCAACCGCTTCCAATAAGCTGGTGGCTTTGTCGAAGCGCACCTTAAGGGTCAAGGCCAAGGCGAATAAATCGAATGGAGAGGCCTTGTATGCCATGTGTCTGGATGGTTTGCACTCGGTAAGATTAAGCCCTCTCTGGGATAAACTGGAAACTAAACTCTAATCTTGTTTCGACAGGCTGCCACTCTCAGCAATAGCCTGAATCTGCAGCACTTGGCCGGCAAGATCCTTAACCTGTTGGCCTCGAATGTGTGCCAGACCTCGGGGCCACGCATCTCGGCCAGCCAGGCCATGTCCATGGATGTGGTACTCACCGGTGGTCTCAATCTGGGCAGCTATAGTGCCGACTGTTGGCCCAGCATCTTTGCCGTCTGTCGGCATGTCTCACAGCTGGAACATGAAATCTTCAGCATGCAGAATCCACCCATATCCGCCTCTCCGGGCAGCAGTCGTCGTGATCTGGAAACGGG
Organism: Lordiphosa clarofinis; assembly: GCA_018904275.1. Classification (NCBI taxonomy): domain Eukaryota; kingdom Metazoa; phylum Arthropoda; class Insecta; order Diptera; family Drosophilidae; genus Lordiphosa; species Lordiphosa clarofinis. The sequence continues at coordinate 146,522 of JAEIGQ010000147.1, forward strand.
CGAGAAACTGAGCAATGGCAATGCCCCAGATAAACTCAATCTGTCCTCCATACCCATAGATGATGATGAGACCTGGTAAGCCCTCTCAACTAAACTCATCTAATTTGTCAGCTTAATTCTTTATCATTCTCTGCTCCAGCGTGGATGTCTACAGCTTTCTGCAGGCTCCCATGCAGAGTCCTAATACCAACATCACCTCCATACTCAAGGTCTACTCGGGCACCAATGAGACGGTCTTACTGAGTCAGTGCGACACCTCCAAAGTGTTGTGCGCCTTGTCCCATCAGGCTGAGAATCTGTTTAGTGATGCCGCCGAACGTTTGAGTTTGCCCTCGTTGTGTCAGTTCCTCAAGCATCTGTGTCGTGCCTCACGTGAGCAGCTGTACAAGAGTCAGGTGGCACGCAAGGGTAGCCGCATCTGGTGGCCAAGTAAGGGTTGGAAGAAACTGGATTCATTGCCCATGTCGCTGTTATTGCATCGCATAGGCGATGTCACACTCAAGGTATTCCGTAGCTCCAGACCATTGCTGCATGTGCTCAAGGTTTGGGCCATAACAGGACCACATCTAATGGATGTAAGTACAAAATTCACTTTCTTTTCATACTTCAAACTAATAATAATAAATTTGATTTTAATGAAAGGGCTATAGCATAGGGCTGTCAAACGATTTTAGGTACAAAAGTGGGATTTAGTGAGAAAAACATTTTTGATTTTTGCCGCAACGTTTTGAAACTTAGTGGTCCTTTAATTTATGCCATTTCAAATAAGAATGCTTAATTTGATCAATTTTGGTTCAGTATATAAAGTAGCTGTCATAGTAATTTAGGTACAAAGTAATGATTTTAGTGTGAAAACTTGTTTTATATCCCATAAAGCGTTGTAGCTTTAAGTTTCTGACAATTTTGAGTAATTTAGTTAAGATGAACTTAAATCGGATGACTATAACATATAGCTGACATAGGATTTATGGTACAATAAGTGAATTTTAGTTAGCTACTCATTGATTATCAATTTGTAGGCGGTTTTATATAACCATGTTTGGTTTGATTAGTTTTGGATGACTACATCCCATAGCTGTCATACTATTTAAGGTACAAAACATCAGTTTTAAGTAAGACAACAATTTTATATTCCAGAGAAGATTGCTAAAACTTATTTGCTATACATTTTAGACTATGTGAATTAATTTTCACAAGTTTGGCTTAAATCGGTTGACGTTATCACATAGCTCATATAAAAATTAAGGTACAACAAAATTCTTTTTTAGTCTTGACAACATTTTACTCAGTTTGATCCATTTGGGTGGATATTAGTAAATAGCTGCCATAGTAATTAAGGAACAGAGTTTAAGTTTTAGTACGAAAAATTTTGATAATCTTCAAATTAGCATCCTGGAACTTAGTACCTATTAATTATAAGCAATTTCAATTAATTTAGTAAGTTTAGACTCAAAAAGGAATGACTTTAGCATATGGCTGCCATAGGTTTTATGGTACAAAAGTGTAGAAACACCCCAAAACCTAATAGTGCCCAGTTTTGTGCAAATTCAAACGATTTACCAATATGTGACTTTAATTGGAGGACTGTATCCCATAGAATTTATGGTACACAAAATAAGTTTTAGTACGAAAAAGTCACTTATTTGTTTAGGCAGCCTCACCAAACTTGACAGTTGTCAATTTTAGGCATTTACTTTTAGTTTTTATCATGCTTTAAATCAATCGAATTACTCTAACCCATAGCTGCCATACAATTTATGGTACTAAAAGTGGAGTTTTGTGAATCCCTTACTGATTATTTATTTTTAAGCGATTTCAAACAATTCTAGCCAAATTTAATCACTTTGCTTGACTATATTCCATAGCTGTCATAGTATTTATGGTACAGTTAATTGGTTTTAGTAAGAAAAACTCTTTTGTTTTTTCAGTTAGCACCCCAAAACTTAGTAAAGAACAAATTTAAGCAAATTCAAACGATTTACTAATATTTGACTTTAATTGAAGGACTGTAACGCATGGCTGCCATAGAAATTATGGTACACAAAATAAGTTTTAATACGAAAAAGTCACTTATTTGTTTAGACAGCCTCACCAAACTTGACAGTTGTAAATTTTATGCATTTTTTCTTAGTTATTTTCAAATCTTAAATCAATCGAATTACTCTAACCCATAGCTGCCATAAAATTTATGGTACTAAAAGTGGATTTTTGTGAATCCCTTACTGATTATTTATTTTTAAGCGATATCAAACAATTCTAGCCAATTTTAATCACTTTGCTTGACTATATTCCATAGCTGTCATAGTATATATGGTACAGTTAATAGGTTTTGGTAAGAAAAACTTTTTTGTTTTTCCAGTAAGCACCCCAAAACTTAGTAAAGAACAATTTTATGCAAATTCAAACGATTTACTAACATGCGACTTGAATTGGAGGACTGTATCACATGGCGGCCATAGAATTTATGGTACACAAAATAAGTTTTAATAGGAAAAAGTCAATTATTTGTTAAGGCAGCCTCACCAAACTTGGCAGTTGTCAATTTTATAGATTTTCTCTTAGTTTTAATCAAGTTTAATCTCAATCGATTGACTCTAACCCATAGCTGCCATACAATTTATGGTACTAAAAGATGGTTTTTGTAAATCCCTTAGTGATTATTAATTTTTAAAAGATTTCAAACCATTTTGACAAAGGTTATACTCTTTGGTTGTCTATGTTTAAAAGCTGTCATAGTATTTATGGTACAGTAAATAGGTTTTAGTAAGAAAAACTTTTTAGTTTTTTCAGTTAGCAACCCAAAACTTAGTAGCTAACAATTTTAGGCAAATTCGCACGATTTACTAATATTTGACTTTAATTGGAGTATTGTAAAGCATGGCTGCCATAGAATTTATGGTACACAAAAGAAGTTTTTGTCACTTATTTGTTAAGACAGCCTTAACAAACTTGACAGTTGTCAATTTTATAGATTTTCTCTTAGTCTTTATCAACTTTTATATCAATCAATTGACTCTAACCCATAGCTGCCATAGAATTTTAGGTACAAAAATGAGATTTTTAACTTATTTTACTTCTTTACTCCTTTCCTTAGGCCGCCTGTCATCGGGATCGCATGATATCGAAGCGTGCCATTGAGTATATACATGACATTATCACCGCTCTGCTGGTGGAGCAATCCGAACTGCCCTATTTCCATTTTAATGAGGCTCTACTGAAACCCTTTGAGAATCTACTCAGCATGGATACCGATGTGGATGTCCAAGATCAAATTGTGGCCTGTCTGTATGAAGTTGTAGAAGCGCATCGCACTGAAATACGTTCCGGTTGGCGGCCCCTCTTCGGTACCTTACGCAATGCCCGCAGTCGTATGCTGAATATGAGCAACATTATTGATATCTTTCGTGTGTTCCTGGACTCGGATAACACTCTGGTGTTTGCCAATGCGGGACTGGATTGCATTCTATGTTTGCTTTCCTATTTGGAGATATCGGGAGCGAACAATAATGCCTGCGGCGGCTCGGAGGAGGATAATGCGGCTTTTCGTCCCACAGACTTTCTGCACGAAACTCTACGGTTTCTGGAGCGTTGCTCCAGCATTTTGGGCTTTATGTATGCCATGCCCAAGTGTCCCAACTTCCATTCCACATACAAGATCAAGGGTATTTCCTACACGCACATCATAGACGCCAATATACCCAGTTCGATGGAGAACTTTACATACTTTGGGAATGATTATTTGCAGACCAAGAATGAGCAGTACATGATCTCGTACCGTTCGCTGCACATAGACAAGGATACCATAGTAAAGATTGAGGAAATGGATAAACCCTCGGGAGTGTTGAAGGTGTGGTTTCTGCTTTTAGATGGCCTGACCAACTCTCTGATAGTGTGTCCCTACTCCCATCAGGCTCCCATACTGCAGACCATATTCAAGCTGTTCAAGAATCTAATGGCCAGTCCCGGCATAGACTTTGGTTTCTATTGCATCAATCATCTGATGATACCCATGATACAGGACTGGCTGCGTTATGTGAACAAGACGGGTGCCTCGTGGCAAATGATTGAGAAGAACTTTAAGCATTGCTGCTGCATGACCACGGATTTGGTGGTGGAGTTCATAGAGAAGTCGGTGCCGGAGCAGCGCAGATTGGGGGCCAGTTGCAAGACGCGTCTGGCGCAGATTGTACACCCGGCGGATAATTTGATTTACTCCAAGCTTAAGTTTGTCACGGAGCCCAGCAGCTCCAGCTCCCACTCCAATTCCAGTGAGGAACAGCCGGGTATGGGCAATGCTACCAATCTGATGGAATCACCCACCAAAATTTCCAGTTCGGCCACTTTGGCTCTGAAGCAGCTGCTGTTGGTGTTGATTGAGTGTGCGGCCCAGTCCCAGGAGGCCATTGCTCGCATTTCGGTGTCCTGCCTGAAGCATGTTATACTATCCACTGGCATGCTGTTCAATGAATCCCAATGGATGATTGCCTGTTCGGCCATACATCGTGCCTGCACCGTGACCATAGCCCCACTCAGACAGCTGTCCTTTGCCTTTCACGAGAAGTCGCACAGCTTTTATGGGGATTGCGCCAATGTGAAGGTGGCTGCACGCAGGGACAGCACTTTGGAGGAACTGGCACGCATCTACTCTTTGGCCCAGCAAGTCTTCCTGTCGGACAATCAGCGTGAGCCCCAGACTAACCAGAATCCCACCAACAATCAGAGTCGTCCCACGGACGATCGCAGCTATTCGTTTCTGTTGTATCCCTTGAACAATGGCTTCAACTCCAATCTGGATAACTTTGTCATACGGATTCCCTTCAAGAATCTGGTGGTGGGTTTGCTGGCCAATCAAATGCTGCTGCAACTGGTGGCCAAGTTATTGCTCTCGCGTCTGAAGTGTGTACCCCAGGCAGTGTCCACCTGTATTTTTGATAACTATGCTTCCACAGCGTCTACCCCCACGCATGACTATGATCTGGACTTTCGTTCCAAGGAGATTTTGTTGCGTTGTGTTAAGCAATATCTCATGTCGGCCTTGGAGTTCGACTCACGTCCTGGTCTCAAGTTTCTCATGCAGAAGGTCTCAAATATAGAATACGCAGCCAATCTGTACAAGCAAATGACCTCCTCCTGGATGATTTACTACATAGCTTTGGTGGACTCACATCTGAATGACATTGTGGTCTATAATTTGGGACCGGAGGATTTGAATTTCATACTCGAGTCCTGCTCGCGTCTGAACACCACCACCGTCAAGAAGAAGGAGAACTTTGTGCGTTATCTCTTCTGTCTGCAGGATGCTTGGAATTTGGTCTGTGAGTTGTACCTGAGTAATTCCAATTTGCATGACTTGGAGTCCACGGGCAAGGCACGCAGTGAAACTCGCCTGACCAAGTCAGCCCTACCACCCAAAGTCCTGGTGGGTAACGAAACCCTGGAGTCCAGTGCCGAGCTCAGCAATCACTCACCCTCGCCCAGCAAGTGTGTGCAACTGGAGGAGGAGAATGTGACCATGACCACTTTGATCAGTGAATTCCAACCCAAGTGCCGCAACAATCCCTTCGATACCAATCGTCAGACCAAGTCCGAGGCCGAGTCCATTTCCCCCGAGATTGAGCAGCAGCGTGCCAGCAGCATACTAAAAGACTCCAACTATAAGCGTGCCGCTTTGGCCCAGCTGGTGGTGGCCTCCATGGAGCTGTTGCGTTCTTTGCCCAACGAGGCGGAGGAGAATCTGAAGTTACTAATGACGCCCACCATACGGGAGGCGTTTCGTCTGGTGCAGTTGCAGGGCAATGAACTGAAAGTGAATCAGTTTTAGGCAATGCTTGTTGAGTTTTATTTTGATCTGTAGGTGCTAGACCACTAACCCAGCAACTCCTACACTCTTCCCGTCTCACTCGCTCTCCAACTTGCCCCATATATGTCAAAGTAAAAGCTCAACAAAGAAGGCGACCATGATCTGTACATGTTTAACTAAGTAGAGTAGTCCCTCCTTACCCGAGTATTTTGTAGGTGCACCACCTCCTCCTCCTCTAAGTGTTAATTGTAAATGGAATCAAAAGTAAATCTAGGAGGAAGCAAGATCAGTTTGAAAGTTACAAAAGAGAGATCTGTAGAGCTATTTCAGTTTGAGACGATTTCTAAATATTACAAATTATGAGGTAATTAGTTGTTTGTTTTCAAAATAGGCAAGAAAACGTACTTTTTCAATGTTATGTGTATAGCTTTTTCAAGGTTCTCCCCGCTTTAAAAGAATCCCTTTCCAACCAAATCTTTCTTTTTGAGGGTTACCTGTATGACTATTTCAAGGCCCTGTTTTTCAAAAGAAAGCATTTCCAGGATATATAGCAGGGCTTTAAACCTCCTAAAAATCGGGAGGGGTTCACTCCGAGGCTCGAACCAGCGAAACTTTTTGGGTTCGGGTTTTTAAGGAGCAGGTTCACGAGGTCGCTGAACCCAGGTTCGAGTTCGAACCTTTGTTCTTCGCTAATTGAGAAAATATGTAAGTAATTTTAAACAAACTTAGTGCCGATTCTCTGTGTCAGATAAGCTTACAATTTACTCTGCTCTTTGCAGGGTTATGTGACATTTGGCTCTATAAGAAACATAAGATGAGAAATCGGCCCTTAAAAATTGTATTCATAGGTGAAAGTTCAGAGGCTTCATAATATCATATTCGAGGTTGGATCTGATGTCGACTGCGCAATCGTTTAGTCTATATGAGGACTGTTCCCGTTTCTAAGTCCGATTGATCGGAATTGGTAAAACCTATTAAAGAACTCGACCATATATTTTTGGCTATCAAGAGGATCGAATGATAATAAGTGGGACTTTTAAGTAAAACGCCCCATAAGACCTGTCGGTTTTTGCAAGTGAGAACATTTAACAACTCCGATTCTGCATGATTTGATTGCAATTGAAAACGGGAACAGTCCTGAATATTTATGCTTAATACTGTACAACTGATTCAAGAACCTCACGGTTTTACTATAAGCAAGATTTGCCTATCTTCTACAAATCGGCAGAGGCCATTTTTTTTTTTTTTGAATTGCAAAGGTTATTCAAGTGCTTGAAGTAGTCTTTGTGTATGTGTGTGCCCCCCTTTCGACCCTTCTGTATTAGTGAAGGAAATTCTATCGCCCCAGTTGACACAATTGGTAAAGGTTAATTTTGGTGTGTCTTCAGCAATCTTTCATTATTCCTGACTATCGCTGGATAAAACAAATATAGAGTAGGAAAGTGCGCTAGACTGATACTTGTGATGCAGGAACAGCTGACGTGTTTTGAACCGAACCCTTTTCTACTATTTTTTGCTCCAGTTCAAGTTCGGGTTCGGGAAGAAAAAATTGTTCTATTCCAGTTCAGGCTTGGTTTGGACTTCCCAAAAATCCCGGTGTCTCCGACTCGGGACCGGTTGATTCCGAACCGGTTTTCAGCCCTGATATGTACAGAAGAAAGCATCTTTTCAAAATCAACTGTTTAGCTATCTCAAGTTCAACTTAAAAAAGTGTACTATTTAGTATAATGTGGAAGCCGATTTTAAGAGATTAAGTAGAAAGTATTTCCTTATTTAAAAAGCACAGTTCTTAATAGAAGATTCTTAATCAATCTTTATTTGAGATCAAAAAGTCCTTTTTCAAACTCTCTCTAACTTTGCCGTTCTGATTCGGCGTTAAGCCGTAGGTTCCTTTCTCTTATGTGAAAAATTTAAAGCACACTCGCCAGGAGATTGAAAGTAGCTTGGCTTGGCCTCTTTGGGTTTAGGCCATAAACTAGAGCTAACAAGTCAGAAAGTCAGTCAAGGCCGACTGTAATATACTCTGTACCTGTAGTAGCTGCTGCATTGAACTTTCTTTTGATCAAAGCTTGACCAGTAGATGAACAATGCTGGTAGGATAGATGGCGCCACTTCTAAGTCCATTTAGCTGCAGCAGCTTGAGTAAAGTTCATACGAACTTTATTATTTCCAAAAGGTACGAACCATCTATCTACAAAACTTTGGGAGATATAACGTTTTTATCAAATTGCAAGGGCGGCAGGGAGGCGTGCTAAAAATTGACAAGAATAAGAAATATATGTCCCATACAAGTCAATCCTCTAACTTTTACCATCTCTGAGATCTGTGCGTTCATATGGACGGACAGACAGACATGGACATTAAAGCGTATAGCAAAAACGAAATCTACGGTCAATTCTAAGAAAATTTCACCAAGAAACTATGGGTCTACAATGAATTCGTAGTCCGCGCAAATCGACTTTATATATTTATGTTACAATTAACCAAAAATCAAGTTAGAAAGTCGGTGAAGCCCGACTGTAACATACTCTGTATCCCCCAGAGTTTGCATTTATCTGATAAATTTTTATATAGAATTTCATCAAACATAAAATTCAGAAAAATGCATAAAAACTTTATTTGAATCGATAGTACCGTACATATAATTTAACGATTGAAGATTATTTCATGCAAATGTTGACCGTGACTGCACCTCAATTGGTCCATCCGCTTAGTCCAATTTTGGCATACTCTTTCCAACATTTCGGCCGGTATCTCACGTATAAATGCTTCAATGTTGTCTTCCAATGCGTCAATTGAAGCGGGCTTGTCTGTATAGACATGAACTTTAACATAGCCCCACAAAAAATAGTCTAAAGGCGTTAAGTCGCACGATCTAGGCGGCCAATTGACCGGTTGTTAAGTAACGATAAACTTTCTTAACAGAGCACGCATTTAGATAATAAAATTCAATAATTTGCAAGCGTTGTTCGTTTATAAGACGATTCATGGTTAAATTATAGACCAAACTGAAGATGTTTGACAGTTAAACAAAACACAAAACGTGCGTGAGCTGTTTAAACCAGTGTTGCCACAAAGATAATAGCTTTACATATTAAATACTTTTAGTTCGAGTATTTGAATTTAAAAGAATGTAAAAAGACTTTTTATAGCAGAAGCATGTCGCTGCAAAGGCACTGAGCTACCAGAAGTAATAAGATACGTAAGGGCCAGTGTGGATAGTCCCGGCATGGACAACTTATGCAAAATCCAGAAGATTTAAGAATTACTCTCCCAGGATGTTTACGGCCACCTAAGTTCAGTTCACTATTTTGCGTTTTTCCCATTGAATGGCCTGTTTTGGGCATCGACCTATTAAGATATTACGATTTCACTTATATTTTATTGGATTCAAGTGGCTTGAACCTTTTCCCCAATAGGTTACAAAGCGACTCTTTAGTAGGGATGCCCTAGTCAGATTCAACTTTAGCAATCTGTATTTTGTTGAATAATAGGGGAATTAACGGAATAACCAAACTGACAGTGACATAATATTCACCGCTTATTTTCTCAGTTGCATCTTTAAATGGGCTCAAAAGGCTACAAAAATCACGGCAAATGTTTCATTCTTTAGCCGATAGCATTTCTGGTAATTCTTTATCATATTCGGCCCTTCTTATAAAAATGATTGCCACTTTATTTGCAAGACCCAAAAAGGACGTCAGCCTATCAAGGCACGAACTCCATCGCATGTCAACGTTTTGCTGCAGGGTCTTAAAACAACCTTTCGGAATTCCCTCATCGGCCAGGGCTTTTCGCAATTGGTCCATTAATGAAGGGCTTTCCTTCAGTATGTCAAAAATTTTGTAAAATGCCGAAATCTCCTCCACTGTGTCATCTACCACCAAGTGGATTGTAAGCGAAAAGCAATCAACATGTTTCCCATTTACAAGCTTTCTTGTTTTTGAGGTGCGACGCTTCTTTTAATTACTTTTCCGCACAAATTACACTTGGCTGTGCCATTTTTAATGAATTTGAATCCATTTTATCTTTGCGTCTTTTAAATGCGTTTATGCGCTCGCTGCTCAGATCTTAAAGTGACCAAGGCACAAATATCATAAAATATCCCCAAAAAAAAAATCGATATTCGATTTTTGAACACAAAAAAAAAATTACGATATAAATATATCAGTTTTAAAAAATATTATCGATATATTGATATTTTGATATATTTTCGATAACCCTTCCATCAACTTTGAAACGGTGCTACCCATCAAAAATTTTTGTTTTCCTTATAACTCCACCATCGTTCATCCGATCTTCATAATTCCTGTGGCGAATCAATAAATAATCATGATTACAAAATATCTCTAAAAGGTATAAATCATCTAATTGCAAAACTGTGGAACATATGAAATGTTCTTAGAATTGATCGTAGATTTCGTTTTTGCTATATGCTTTGTTCGTTTTTTTTCGACCCATACACATAGGAACTCTGATATAGCTTAGCTTGATCATGTCGGATATTTCATAGGGTGATCCGATCATTACCGTAGCTACATATTGGCTAATCAGCTCCCAGTTTTCGCTGCTTTCCAGCATGAGTGGGATTATGTTCTCCGCTGAGATCCATTCAATGCCCAACGATTGCTCTAAGTGTTGCCTGCCACAAGCAAAGAAGGCATGCTCAGCATCCTCCTCTTCGTTGCTGCAATAGGTTCAGTTTGCGTCTGCCTCATGCCCAAAGCGGTGTAGATACTTTCGGAAGCAGCCGTGTCCGCTGCCCATGACTCCTATTGATCCATTTCCCAAGTTTGGGAATGAGGCGATGAGTCCACCGACCCTTGGTGGATGAGTCCCACCGGATTTGCCATCTATCCAAGCTTGCTTCCTGGGCGGAAGTTCGTATTGCCTTTTTCTGCCGTGAACCTCGTTAAACACCTTCGTGTTCACTGCGGCCAATTCGTCCATCATCTGAGACTGTGCGAAATGCGCAGCATATGCGGATTGCTCCCAGTCGATGTGTTGCCTCCAGACCATGACTGTAACTTTTCACCTTCAACCAGATTGGAGCAGCGTACAACATGGTCGACCTCATAACGCTGTTGAGCAATTACCTTCGACCTTGCTTCGGGCCTCGGGTGTTGAGCATTATCGCGGAAGCTGAGCCTGGTATCCAACATAACTCCAAGGTACCTCAGCGCTCTCTTTGAGGTGAGCATTGCATTACCCACGGTAATTTGTGCAGTCTCCACCTTTTTATACCCGTTACTCGTAGAGTAAAAAGGGTATACTAAAGTCGTGCAAATGTATGTAACAGGCAAAAGGAATCATTTCCGACCATATAAAGTATATATATTCTTGATCAGCATCAACAGCCGAGTCGATATAGCCATGTCCGTCTGTCCGTCCGTCCGTCCGTCTGTATGAACACCTAGATCTCAGAGATGGTAAGAGATAGAGGTTTGACATGTATGAGACAAATGCTTCTTTTACTTGCAGGCAGATCAAGTTTGTTTCAAATTTTGGCCACGCCCCCTCCCGCCCCCGCAATTCGGAAAAAACGTTATATCTCTTACAGTTTTAAAGATAGACGATTCATTCTTTCTAGAGATAGTTAGTAATTAGCAAAACGAATAAATTTGCCAATGATAATGATCAGATGAGCGGTTCTGAAGTTATGAGCAAAAATGTGAAAAATAGCTGAGTTCTAAAAGTGTTGCATACTTTTCAGATGTTCACCCTAAGGAACGCAGGAACACTGTTAAACATGTATTTTCATGAGTAACGGGTATATCGAAGTCGGTTAGAGCCGACTTTAACTTGCGCTCTCGTTTCTGCTGCTAATGAGGACAGCTTCAGTCTTGTGGGGGGCAACTTCTAAGTCCACTGAGCAGAGCCACGACTCTATCTGCCTGATAGCTCAAGGTGTTTTGCCACTACTACCACAGCTATGTCGTCCGCAAATCCGACGACTTGCACTTTCTAGGGGGGAGTGATAGTCGCAAGATGCTGTCATACATAACGTTCCATAGTAGAGGACCTAGAACGGATTCTTGTGGAACGCCTCCGGTTACTTCATATGTCTCTGTGCGTGCACTGGTTTCATACTTGAGTAGCCTGGTATAAGAGAACTCCAAAGTTGCAGTTCCACCTAGCCGAGTTAAAGGCGTTGCGGATATCTAGGTAACTACTAGACGTTATTCCTTTTGCCGTTTCTCCATCTGGTACCTTCAATCGCGTTCGCCGCAGTGCTAACTACCTTCTGGATGGCATCGACTGTGAATCTCCCTTCCTCAACCCCCCTTGGGGGTGGGGAAAAAACAACCAAAGGGGGGCAAAGGGGGCACTAGGGGGGGAGTAGAAGTTTTTTAGTTTTGTTACAGATGAAAAGTGCCTATATATGTGTGCGCAGTTCTTTGTGTGCCCGCTTTCAAATTCAGCCTAATATTTGTTGGTGTATTAATGATGTACAACATCTCCAGAGTAAATCGCTCTTGCTGTAGAATACTTTTGGCATCAAGTATTAGGAGAATGTCCGCCTTCTGCACAGTGGGCCGCAAGTGCGGTTTTTTGTGTGTTGATCTCTTGACCTGTGTCTAGATAGTCTTGTCTTATGCTTTGATTTTGTGGTTCCAACATATTATTTGGTCCCGTCTCCAGCGCATGGTATTTGGTACATTAAATTATTCTTGTTCCACTTTGCAACATTACTTTTCATATTGTTAAACAGCGCGGCCAAGGTGAATGTTGGCTTGTGGGCTATTGTGATTTGATCCTTGTCGTATAGGTCAGCTTTGGCGAATCTTTCAGAATACTGGGGAGTATATGTCAGTTCAGTTCGTGTTGTTCGATACCTTTGATGATCGACTTGATGATCTTTTGGGGAAAATCATTCTTTGTCAGTATATTTTTAGTTTGGACTAAATTCTCAGTGTGGAAAATTTTATCGCTGTTATCTAGTTTATTACCATGCTTTTTTGGATGTTTTGGATGGTAAATTGTATGGTCCTTGTGAAATGAATTCAGCACCTGTAGAGTTGTTAGAATGTCCTCTTCTCTGACTATCGCACTTAAGGACTTTTTCCATGATTAAATCTGCTATAATTGGTGACGCTGGAGATCCCATGGGGAGACCTTTCAACTGAACATACAGTTCTTCTTCAAAATTGAAGTATCGGTTCGCGTTTATACAAAAAGTTAACGCTTCTAGAAGTTTTAGAGTTTTTTTTTTGGCATATTCGTGTGGTCAACTGCCAGGTCCGTAGGAAATAGTGATCATAACTCGAAAAATTTAGTCAAATTCTTCAAAATGGTTTTTACTATAGATCAGAGGTGCCCGAACTCACACAATCAAGCTTTTTGCCATATCCCAAGGGATAGGCTTTTGACATTTTGGGCACCACTGCTATAGATGAATGTTTTCCGGCTCAGGATCAAACAATTAATATGTTTCTTTTCCGATATATGTATTAAGGTTATTCATTTCAAAAAGTGTGCAACAAGGAGTCTGAGAACACCATAGAACATTTTTAATTTCAGTTCTATGCTGTTTACATTTTGACTATTGCATAATGTTTTCTTCTTTAAATATACAATATTTAGCTAGTTACTTTTGCTAAGATCATGTTCAGTTTTATACTGATTCTGACATTAATTTTGACCATACTTTAAAAAAGTGGCAAATAACTACTTTTAGGTCTTTTTAGGGGTCTAAAATTCCTTGATAAATTAGATTTGGAATGAGAAGAAGTCTCTGGGAGGCTTGAGTGGAATCAGAGTAAGTTACTAAAAAAATCAGTGTGACCGTACAACAGCAATTTCTTCTTCCTCCTCAAACACCTTCAATTAGTTCTTCACCTTCTTTTCTCGTTCTCCTTAAGAATTACAATCAACATATCGCTTAGAGAATTGCTGATATCTCTACCAAATCGACAAACGATTTCTCAACTCTATTTACATATATTTCTCTAGAACCACAACAGTATTTTCACTATTACAAAACAAAACTGTATAAACTCTACTTGTTCTCTGGCTCAATGTTGAATGTGAAAAGTGAACTTGTATTATAGTGATTAATTTGCATACACTATATATTAATTATACCTATAAAATATATATATACATTTATGATATAGCAAATGTTAACTAACACAAAAATCAAAGCCGCCCATTAATCCACGATTACCACCATTAAACATTTAGAGACACACACACACACGGACAGACACTCATTGGTGTGCGTGTGTGTGTGAGTGCCCAAGTAGTCCCGCGCTGCCTTTATGAGAAAACCAAAACTAGCATACACTTTTGTACCGATAAGCGTACCTAAGCATACCGAGAACACAAAAAGCTACCAACTAAAACTTAATGCTTACGAAATTCGCTTACTTTCACATCCTTCCGCACCGCCTAACCAACCCCCCTCTAACAAACAGAGTTATGTATCTTCTATATATTATATATATAAATGTACTTATATGTATTATATAGTTACCACTTGGGTATACTCTATGTTGTAAATGTCTAACTAAAAACGAAACAAAAACACAGAATACAATTTTTATACATATACATCTCTATATACATACAATACATATATATATTTTTCGCTTGATCTATGTATTTCTGTTATCTATTTGCTCTCGGAACTGTATTACTGATGAATCAGTATGAGGAAGAACAAGAAGAACTCTCCAAGAGTGCATTTGTAATACGAATGAAAATATATAAAAAAAATATGAACATATATGCAGATATATATCTGAAAACATTAAACAACGCTTTCGCCACTTTACTAAACAAAAGAAACAAAAAAAAAACTAAATATAAAATGTGTTTTATTTTAGTTAAGATATGATTTGCAAATCGAAAGCGGGGAAAGTATAATTATATTAGAGATCTGTCCTTTTCTATTAATTAAGGAAGTCGTGGGGACAGTTTAAAATAATTATTAAATTATTAGGATTTTAAGAATCTTTATCGTCCCTTTAGGTCGCCCCAGTTATCGGTCAAAACTCTTTGTTTTTAAATTTAAATTTGAATTTTTAAAATCCCGCTGCACTGCTTGCGGCGAATTCAATTTGGCAGCTAATATGTTAGCTATGGCCACACTAGGTGGCAGTGTTGCCATTTTAGCTACTTAGCTATTCATGCTATCAGCTACAAATCTAGCCATTTATAACTTAAGTTAAGCTATTTTTAGCCATTTTGTTAATTTTGAGTCGCAGTGCAGAATACTGAATACAGAATTTTCCTCAGTACAACAGAAGTAAGCATTGATAATTGAGGGTACAATCATTAGAAATAGTTAGAAACAAGGCTTATTTTAGTACTTAGGTCAATGAAGGGTTCTGTCTACGTTGAACCTTGCCTGGTGAGGGCTAAATTGCTCAACAGATTTCAGCTGAAAACAGGACTGGACACCCAATTATTGTTTTAACTTGGATTTGGCGACAGAATAAATTATATATTTGTAAGGAATTCGAGTTTTATATACAACCATTTTGCAATTTGTAGTACCGAACCGAAAAGCTAGACTCAGAACAAGTATAGGTAGAGGATTTTCTCTGCATTGGTTTCGTTTAAGGCTCAGTTAACAGTTTAAAAAATTCAAAATTCCGTGTAATTTGTTGCTGAAGAATGGTTTAAAAATTTGACTTGGCAGAAAAATTATTATTTTAAATTTTAACAAGCCAAAAAAATACAGAAAATGCATTTGCAGACTATGACAAAATCACAAACTTTCCTTCAAATCAGATCAAAACTGAGACTTGCCCATTTTTATTTGTTTTGGAGTTACTGTCTCCAGAGCTGTTTGTAGACCTCAATTTAAGTATTTTTGAAGACTTAAGTCTTTCAATTGTACTTATTTTTTTTTATTTTAGTTGTAAAAACTAATTTTTTCTAGGTTTTGACTTTTAGCAACTTTGTTTTTTTTTTTAGCTATTTTTTATTTTGCATATTTAGCTACTTTCGCACCTAATATTCTGGCAACACTGCTGGGTGCGTTAAGGTTTTCGGACTCCAATAATTAGAAAAACGTCTTCCCTTGACTCAAATTTTATATTTTATCACTTGTTGCCCTAGTCTATGTTCAAAAATCAACCAATTGTGGCCTTAGCTGCTACTTTTCCCTAACTTAATTCATGGTTCAACTGTAGTTAGTAACTTGAAAATTTGAAAAAGCGCGCTTCACTGCTTGCGTTAAATACATTTGCCAGCTAAAATCTTAACTCTGGTCACACTCGCTGGTTGTCAACGTTTTTGGTTTCAATTTGTTGCTGAAGTTGTGAGCTTCGGTTGTGCAGCGCGCGTTGTTTTTTGTTTGTTTGTTTGTGTTTTTACGAATAACAAATAGTAAATGTATAAATAAAATAATATTTTACGCCGGTTGCAATTATTAGTGCTTGTTTTTCTTTATTTTTGTTGTTGTGTTCTTTTCGGCCAGCGATAGCACCTGTGTGTGTGTGTGTGTGTGTGTGTTTGGTGTCGCTGACTGTGCAGTCAGGCCTGAAGTGAAGCCAAAGCCACAAAAGTGTAAAGTGCAAGCGACAGCAAGTTGTTGTTGTGTTTCGCTTTAAAAGAATTTCGCGCATTCGCGTGTGTTGTTGTTGCTGCTGGTGCCGCGCTCCAATTGTCAAGTTTTTGCTGCTCCTACTGGGCCGGACTGCCGCCCGCATCACAAATGAGGTAAACAACAATAAAAAAAAAAAAAACTTCTTATATGTGTAATTTGAGACATTTGTTTAGTTGCGGCAAACAGTTGCCTGGTAGCTTCCCCTCCCCCTCACCGTGCTCTAAGCTACTTAACGGGCGACACAATTTTTGAAACTTACAGTGAGAAAATAGAGAAGAATTGAAACGATAATTGTTTGTGCGTGGCCTTCAAATTGAAATTCGGTTGTTGTCATCATTAGAGGCCGCCAGCCTTGCCATTGAGTAGTGTCTTTTGTTTGGTAAATGGGTTAAGGGGCCTAAAAATTACAAAGCAAAGTCACACACACACACACACACACTCGAAGAATTGTCAAGCAAGCAGAACCACTCGATCTGCCAAGCAGTGTCCTTAATTTGTATCACACTGCTTGCTTTTTAATTAACTGTTTTTATTTGAACTGCTCCTGATGTTCTCTCTGAACAACAGGGTGAGTCATCTAGATATAGCTGTGCCGGAATAAGGATCTGCCATAACTTTAATTGGCTTTTGTCGTAAATTAAACTTTTCAACCTTCTAAACCTTCTAAGAATCGGTAGGGGTTCGAAATCGCGAATAATTAGAGGGAGCTTAGAAGTCGGCTGAACCTAGATTAAGTTTCGAACCACGGTTACCTACTCCGTTACATGTGATATTAAGAAGAATGATTTTTGAGATGTGTTTTTAGTTTATTTTGAAATTGAGATGCGCCGCTAATGCATTTTAGGAAGTTTGGTAAATGGTTCCAAATCCGAACAGCAAGAACACCAATTTGTCCTTCTGATAGAAGAAGTTTGTGCCTTAAGATAACTAAATTATTTGTTCGTCTTGATAATGTGAACTCAATTAATAATAATTTTCTTGACTAGCTGGATACGTGGTCTCTGCGACTAAGTCCATAAACATATCGGCCAATGTTTTTTTGTGCATCTTTCAATTTCAGGCAAAATGGGTAAAATAAATGCTTTTGCTTTTTGTAGGCGGGACAGATTTAAATTTCTTAACACGCCATATGTTCTTCCTACAGCTTTCACTAAATGCGTGTTCCAGTTAAGATTTCTATTGAAATAAAAACCCAATTTTCTTGCTTCTTCCACATATTCTAATGGATCTCGACATGCCCACCAAAACGTCATTTGCGGTTTTGCACAAAATTTTTTGTTAATTTTATTAACAATTTCAAAAATCGAAAAAAAATGGAAAAAAGGGTTTTTTAAAAAACGTAATATCTCAGGGTTGGTTCATCGGACAGGTCTCAAGTTGATATTGGCGAAAAGTTCTTTACTAGATCTACTCAAGTTATAATTTTATAGATTTTTAAATTATTAAATAATATTAAGTAAATGTTGCTAAAAATTATTTAAAATTTTTTTAAATTTAAAACCCGATGAAGCTTCTAAGTATAAACAATTTATTGCCCTGAATATAACTTAAATTCTGGTGTTTTCCAAAAAATGGAGACTTATATAGTTTAAAAGTTATGAATTTTTGAAGTTGTAAACAAATAAAAAGATGCCCTTGCCATGACGTCAGTTTTAAAGCTTTTGATTGAAACTTGGCAAGTGTGCTTTATATTTATCAAGCTTTTCAAAAATGTTAACATCACGCGGATCGGACGACTATATCATATAGCTGCCATACGTATTCTATGATTAATTAAATTTTTTTGTGGTCACCCTGAGTTTGAAAAGTCAGTTATAACACAACTAAATTCAGCATGCGTATGGCAGCTAGATGATATAGTCCAAGGCATACTAAACAAGGTAGGCTCTCTCGCTCTCTCGCTCTCATGACAACTTGTTAAGTTTTAGTCAGTAAGCAACTGTTGTAAGCAAAGCATCTCCGCGGACGAATTTTTTGTGTTTTTCTTAGTAGCTTAGTAGGCTTTGTATTGAAATATATTACTCTCTCGCTCTCGCTCTCTTTGACACAAATATTATGAGTTGTGAGAGAGCGAGTGAGCCTACCTTGTTTAGTATGCCTTGATATAGTCATCCGATCCGCGTGATGTTAACATTTTTAAAAAGCTTGCCCGATTACAGCTTTCTAACTATTACAGTTTAGCTTCTTGTTTTTTATACGTTTTTTATATATGGAAAAAAAATTTTTTTTTTTTTTTTGTTTGTGAACGTGTTGGTGAATTTTTGTTTTTTTTTTTTTTGTTTTTTTTTTTTTTTAAAAATAATTTTTTTTTTTTTTTTTTTTTTTTTTTTTTGATAAAAAACAGCTGCCAGAAACAAAAAAAACAAGGAGTTTTGAGAAAGCAAATGCAAAATGAATGTGGAAACCTCTTTGTTTTGAATAAATGAATTGGCAGAGGACGTGGTTTCGCAAGTAGCTCACGGAAATTCGTGGAAGGCTCTGAAGAGCCCCACGCGTAGTAACCACCTTATCAGGGTACATGGACACCTCAACATAGATTGCCACCATTCAGCTTATCCCAAAAAAAGCTTGGCAGGGACGCCCATACACTCTGACAAGATAGTCACAAGGAATAAAACCCGGCGCCTGGTTACGGAAGAATGGTTCCGGCTTGCGCAGTAGCTAGGATCACATGGTCCTCGTTTAACCTGAAATCGAAAACATCTTACTTGTGGTCTTGGCTCTAACGGGTCACTGCCTTATTGGCAGGCATGTTGCACGCTTGGGCGTCGCTCAAGTACTCATAGCTAGAGATGGGCTCGCGACGGGATTCCAGCGGGACCCGAGAGAAGTAGGAGATCAAGTACGACGATATTGAATTCAAATTTGTTGGTCTGGATCGGGAGGGAACGAAGGCGAATTGTTCTTATTCGCCCATCTCTACTCTTAGCCCATGGCCACTTTGTTAAAATTTGCATTTTCAGACCCTTCTTTGCGCGGTCAGGAGTCCTTTTTAATGGACCCGCCGGGGCTGGGCTTACAACAAAGTTAAAAACATTAACCGGCTAACCAAGTCTTGATGAAAGAGGGGATAGAAAAGCTGATAAAGAGGCCAAAAAGGGTAGATCCGTGACTAAAGAGTAACTAAAAAGTTACTTATCAGTGACTCAACAGTGACTTAACAGTGAATAAACCGTGACTTATCAATGAGGGAGGGACGGGGGGGAACAGTGTGGGAAGAAAGTGTATTACATAGAAATGTCAATAAATGTGATGCTTTTTCAAGGCAGAGACTATTATTCGAAAATATTTGAAAATAAGCCCTTAAATTTAGCTTCATGTTTCACATCAAAGCCTCGTGAGTGCTAACGACCTTCACACTTTGATTTAGTACCATAACTATTTACCTTTTACCTACTGAGGTAATATATTGAACATAAAATGGTCGAGTTGAAAATATTTTAAAATCCTTAAAGTGTAGCATTTTCATGTACTTGTCTATGGAAAACTATCATTAAAGTTTGACGATTGCGTGGGTAAATTGCTACAATCTCGTATGTCTAATAATTATGTTATTCCACAAATTCTACAAACTAAATATTTTTTAAGGTATTTTCTCCACAATAAATAATAGAAATTGTTGTCAACTATTTCATTGACAATTGTTTATATCAAGCCTCCCTTCTCATCATCATCATCATCATCTGATTAATCTGAAGCTTGCCAGCAAGTTCGTTGCCTAAGTCTTTTGATTTTGATGCGATCAACTGAGCCAACTACAAACTTTTTTTTGTTTTTTTTTTTGTCTTACGCTTTTGCTGTTTTTGTTGTGCGGCGCTCAGATTACTGGTTTTAATTATGGGCAGAGCCGGAGCATGCTTTAATTGCTCACGTGTTGGGACATAACAAAAATATTTGCACGTATTGTTGGTTAATTTCAATAATTCAAATAAAAGAGAAATTTTCATATGTGACTGTGGGACACGTGTGTGGATGCACCTGCTGCAGGCTTTTACTTCCGTGGCGGCCAATCAGCGTGACAAATTGTCGATAATCTGCAACTGCAAGAGCCAAGAGAGGCATTTTTCTGGTGAAATTTCCCAAATTTGCAGCCAATGTCAACGCGGGTTATGCCACAGCAAGCGCAGACTGGCAGACAGAGGAGGATGCGCACACATAATCGTGATGCAGCTCCAACTTCCCAGCCACATAAAATACCAAACGCCAATGTCGTCGTCGTCGTCGTCGTCGTGTGCAAGGAGGATTCGATGTCAGAGTGGCAGCTGCTCCTTGTCGGGAGAAAGCTGCCTGCAGCACTTTTACTTCTGCCTCATTTTAATTGCAGAACATTAACCAAGGATGAGGACGCCATTGGCTTTCACCTTCCAAAGCCAATTAATGGCCAACTTATGCAATGCCACCACCATAGGAACTGTCCGCCAAATGCCTAACCAACTGAGACCCTAAAAAAAAAACAAGCTAAACAATTTTGCGCTTCAAATCATACAACGACTGCAACCTGCGTGTGGTTGTGCCAGATAAGCAGCTCCTCTTCAGCAACGGATGATGATGACAATGATGATGATTGTTGGATTGCATCAGTTGGGAAATTGGCCGCGCGAAGGCAGCCACTGGCAAACGCCCCCACACACACACTCAGACTGTACAAAGGCACAGTGGAATGAGACTTAAAAATTATTGGATTTACTTAAGTATTAATATCTAGTTTTCTATGACCTCAAGTTTCATAATTTGGATACGCATAGAAACAAGCATCTCCAACAATCGATCAGAAGAGGAGTTGTTTTTTTTTTCTAATTCATTCTGTCACTCTCTGTTTTCAATGCAAACGTACCCACTCCTCGTATTTATAAGTTTTCTATGCCTTTTCATAATTCAACCTGGATGCAATAAGAGGATTTTTCTTTCATTCTGTCATTTTATTTTTGTTAAGGATTGTTTGACAAATCATCATAAAAAGACTCACACCGCAACAATGCCCGACAAAGGTACTGCAACAGCTTTAGAATTTCTCTTTAAATGGATACATCAACAAACAAAATCCGAAAAGACTCTCTTACTACCGTTACATCCACAAAAATGCACTGTTTAGTGTGGTTTATGAGCTGCTGAGATCATCGTATCTCGTATTTCTTTAAGGCCCTTCTCTAGTCTAGTCAGAGTTTTTCGCCGTTTTGAAAAAAATCATAGAGAGAAAACGGTTAACAAAATTTTAATTCAGCTTTTTACGTTTTATTTATCAATGCTTGAAGAGAAATACAAATACAATGCAAATACAAAAGAGAGACCTTTGACATCAACAAAAAGTTGCTATCTTTTTTATTTTTGTGGCCAATAAAGTGGCTCACAACCCCCCATGACTCAGAACCCCTCATCTTCCCTAAGTAAATTGTGTGCAATTTTTAAAGTTAGGTGTCAGACGATCAATGCGTCTCAAGTTGTGGCTTCGAGGAGCCGTTAAAGTAACCAAAACATCGCAATGAAAATTATGGTCTACGTACAGCAAGGTCCTGTTTAGATCAACGGAACAATGATGCAACAACAACTGCAAATGAACGTCGTGAAATCCAAATCTACAAGGCTTCTAATAGGCATATTATAATTAATCCAATGAACGAATATACAATTCATTTAGTAATCAGCAAAGCGCGCGGGTCTACTAGTTCGATTATTAAAAATCAATAGAAGCTTGAACTGGACTTATTTGTCAAGCCTATAAAGCAGGGGCGCCCATGCCCATTGCGCAAGACACACATGAGTTGTTGTTCTACGCAAAGGAATAGTCTGCGCGTATACGATTTGCGCATGCCATAAGCCAGCAAAAAGCAAAAACAATTCTTATGCCTGCTCTGTGTTTTGTTGTTGTCGCGCTCTGACCTGCAACGACAACATCATATGTGTCTCTCTTCTCTCTCCTATGTCTCTCGCAAACTGGAACCCAACAACAAATTGCTTATGCGTACGGCTGAACGCTTGTCGCGCTATCGAGGATGATTTGCGTAGCAATGACCACACACACACACACAAACAAAAATCGGTTCTCTCTCTATCTCATTTTGTTGTTATTGCTTGAAATATATTTGGTGTATGTGTATTGTTTTTGGCGCGCTGGTGAGCTCGTTCTGGGCACCCCTGCAGTAAAAGCTTGTTCCGAGCCTCAGATGCATATCCCCCCTGGAGCCTACAGAAAGAGCAGAGGCGGTTAATTAATATTTTATGTACCGTGGGTGTCAAGTTTTTATTGTAGTATTGATTGAACTCAAAGTTGTATAAAATCGGGTGATGTTGGGTAAATAAGAATTATTTATATATAAAAGAGGATTTATACAATTGTGATTAGATGCAGATGGAAATCTTCCATATTTAGATGCAACAATTAACAGACATGAAACCTTACCAACGATTCTATAACTTTCTTCTATGCATAGACCCGAGAGCAGCATTAGAACAAACGCTATTAGAGCGTTTTATATCTTAAGTTTCTTTTTACTTTTGAGTTATTTTAACCACTGTGCTTCCGCCTAGTCTAGTCTCTCAGTTTTAAAGCTATCGAGCTGTATCTTTGTACTGAGACTTATCGGATGACTATATCCTATAGCCGTCACAGGAACGATGGGTTTCTCTTTCAATCTTAATGAGCGCCCTTGGCTGTAAACCATTTGAGCATTTTAATTGCATGTAGAACCACTGTGTTAATACTCATCCATACATTTATTCATGCAGCAACTGCAGTCGCCGCTATTGAACTTTTGCTATTTGCCAAAATTCCCACACACCTGTTGTTGGCTTTTGCTGAGCAGCTGCTGATGCTGCTGCTGCTGCTTCGGGTGCCGCCACCCACCCATCCACCTTCTCACTCTTGCAGCGTGTGAAACGCTCGACAATTTGTTGTTTTTATTTTCATTTTCATTTTTGAGGCGTGACACGAAACTTTTATTTCAAGTACGAGTCGAGTACATTGTTTTTGGGACGAGGTAAATGACCGCCTTGAATTGTTTAGCATAAATTGATGTTTGTTGTTGAGCTTAATTGAAGTACGCGACTCCTCCAGCCCTGCCAGAGAGCTGGTAGCCCACACTCCAGCAGCCGGGGCAGCTGGCACAGCTGGCGGCAACAGCTGCCTGTGGCTGCTTGTGCTGCGCCTGACCAAACTGGATTGCCTGGGCGCGGTCGCCAGCTGCAAAATCAAAAACCAAATCTTCTTTCTTTCATTTTTTTTTTCCTTTAGCGAATGCAGCGAAAGTTTTGCACCATCTTCAAAGTCATTGCTCTTCCGTTTTCCAATAGCCAAAAGTTAATTCTAGAGCAAGAAACTAGAAGTATATGAAAGAAAATGGACTGGGGTTATACCCTGTGATCTTGAAATGAACTGGGAAAAAATAAGAAAATCTAAATTTGGTCCTTCGAACCGGATTTGAAAAGAAACATTTGAATTAGCTGAAAATTCTGTACTTAAACCAATGAAACTTAAAGTAATCTTAATGAAAGGCATCTTCAAAGATTCCAAAACAGGCGTGAGGTGTTCCTTAGATTTAAGGGAATTTAACTAAACTCAAAAACTAAAACGATATTTTTTTGGAACATGCTTATGTGTAGGAGACTGTTTCCCACGGGCACAATTGCCTCAAAGCGAGAAACTTCCAGAGCTCAATCACGCGAGCAGTATGCCAATTCGAAGCTTCACATAGAAAATACTCTGACACGAGCTAGACAGCTCCATTATTGGCCCGAAATAAGTGAATTTGAAAAATATCGATACAGAATATTGGAGTATTTGCAATTGGCTCCGTATAAGTTATTTCATGGTCGGCTGTGCAAGACAAAACTTAAACAAAAACAAATGAGGACCAAATCAAAGAATTATTTTGATAAAATGCAAAACTATTAACGGTTCCACGTCTATTCAACACAAAATAATTTCAACACGTCAATTCAACACAAACCCAATTAAACACGAACAAATTCAACAGAGCACAATTATAACTCAAGATATTTGAACACATATACAATTTCAACATAATCTATTTCATCACAAAGCAATTGAACATCGCCAAATTTCAACACAGTACAATCTGAACACTGTGTATAAAAATAGAACACAACAATTTAAAAACAATTATATTTTCAATCCTTCAAGTAGCAAAGTCAGTCGAACCGATTTATTTTGTAATGTGTTGAAATGACGCATGTTTAATTGGTTTGCCTTGATTATACCGGGAGTTTGTTTTTTGAATCGACGGGGAGGCTGCAAATGTTGTAAAATTGCGAAATGTTACCTGCAGCTAGTGTCTCCCTTCTATCCCTGATGTTGATACTACACAGTTCCACTTCTATTCAATACAAAACAATTTCAACACGTCAATTCAACACAAAACAAATTTATTCATTTCTTATTAAATTTAAATTTGTTTGTACTGAATTGACGAAGTGTTAAATTGTTGTGTTAAATTTGTTCATGTTTAATTCCTTTTGTGTTGAATTGTTGTGTTGGGTATAATGACTTAGTGATGTATTGACGCGTGCTGAAATTGTTTTGTGAAGACTTTGTTTGGTGTTAAATTTGTTTGTGTTGAATTGACGAATTGTTGTGTTGGGTGAAATGATTGTGTGTTTTATTACACGTGTCATCCTATTAACTATGCTGAATGTAGGAGATTTGGTAATGTTCAAAAAGAATCGAATGGCATTATGGTAAAATTGAAGGCATAAGTCAATAATAGATCC
This sequence comes from Lordiphosa clarofinis, assembly GCA_018904275.1. Lineage (NCBI taxonomy): Eukaryota > Metazoa > Arthropoda > Insecta > Diptera > Drosophilidae > Lordiphosa > Lordiphosa clarofinis. The sequence goes on from JAEIGQ010000147.1 coordinate 171,604, forward strand.
TACATCATAAAACAAGCATTTTAGGAGAAACAGGAGTCAAACCCAAGTGACTTGCCTTATGAAGAAAATATTAACATTGGTAAATTTAATGACAACCGTCAGATGCAAGAGATTGAAATTGTTGTACCATCTACTTATACCGGGTGGCCCATTTCAAAATTAGAAATAAAACAAACTGGCTCGATATTTTACAGAGGTTGAACATTAATGGGAAATGTTGGTTCATGTCATTTATTTATGAAAAACAATTTCGGTCAAATGACCACCACGGCTGACTTGGCAATGGACAAGTACGTACACGGGTTCGTTTATCCACCAACATTCCGCACAGTTTGAGACTCGCTACTTTGGAAAATGTGTTTATAATATTTACCATCGTTTTTCAAGCGAATAGCGATTCATTTCGTAAATGTCAAATTTGTTACTAAATATTAGTCGCTTTCCGAATGACATTTGACGTTTTTAAAGTCAAATTATGAATAGTTCAAATTCCAAACAATAGAGGGACCACCCCGAATATAGTAATGAGAACTCAGGAGAGCCATCAGTGAGTAGTGAGGAAAGCTTATCCGATGAATTATAAAATTCAAACTCCTGAATCAGATCCTAAAGGCTCTCCTGAAATCTCTCAAAGAAATATAATTTTGCCATCTACCACTAAAAGAACAATCCGATTAAATTACCCAAAAGATATGATTATAATCAGAGCTGTAATGTATTCATTACTTCCCATCTTTAATTACTTTTCATTACTATAAACACAATTTTTTAGGTAATGAAAAAACAATTCCTGATTACGATTTTTTAATAATAGTAATTGTAACTTAGAACTATGATTATTCAGTGAATATTCCAAAATTTAATTACTTTTACAATTACTTAGATAATTGTAACTGTAAAGGGTGATTATTGAGTAATTCTGCTTGAAATGTTGAATTATTTTGTATTTGTAGGTAAAAATTTTGATTTTTTTCAAATTAAGTTTGGAAATCACCAAATTTAATTGTTTGCTGATCAAGGTAACAAAACCCAAGCAAATAATAATATAAATCATTTATTTGAATTATGGATACAGAGATATTAAATATTTGAAAGAATACCGCAACAATTTTAGACTTTTCCCTAAGTGGGTGTTTTGTTTCTGTTGATGATGTTCAACTCAATGATACGATTCCAATACTTCCCGACCTCCTGGAAGTTTGCGGTAATCGTAATGATCCCCAAGAAGGGCAAGGAACTCTATAAGCCCAACTCCTACCGGCCAATAAGTCTACTGCAAACTCTCTCCAAAATATTTGAAAGAATATTTCTTGGAAGAATGTTGGCAGTTAGCGCGGTTGTAGAGGCTATACCAGACCATCAGTTTGGCTTCCGCAGAGGACACTGTGCGCCACAACAGGTCCATCGACTCACTAACCACATTTTAAAAACTTTTGAAAACCTCCAATACTGTTCCGTCGTCTTTGTGGATATAAAGCAGGCGTTCGATCGAGTTTGGCATAAGGGCCTGCTTTTTAAGCTTAAGTCCCTCCTCCCTCCAGAACAATATCTATTGATCCGCTCGTTTCTCCTAGGGCGCCGTTTTACGGTTGAGCTGAGAGGCGAGCGGTCCAGCATCCGTCCCAGTACCGTATTCGGAATGTTCAGTCAAATACCTTGAGGTGACTCTGTACCGCCGACTGACCTGGAAAGCCCATGTGGTACGAGCAGCAGCTACAGTTGCAGCTAAGGCCAAGGACCGCGATTGGCTTCTCAAACCTCGTAGCAGACTTTCGTTGCGTTGCAAAATCCTTGTCTACAAGGCTATTATCATGCCTTTCTGGACCTGGGGGATCCCTCTGTGGGGTACAGCATGCTCCACTACACTGAAGAAACTCGAATCTTCAATAAGCCGAGTACTACAGCGCATCGCGGACGCTCCATGGTATGTCAAACATACGACCCTATACCGCGATCTGAATGTTTTGCCTCTATGCGCCAAAATCAACTTGCATATTAGCAGCTATCATGACCGACTGGTGGCCCACACCAACAGTCATGCCTCTGAATTAGCTACTAACAGGCTCAGAAGACGACTTAACCGACGACACCCCTCTGACCTCTGGGTCCACGGAAGGCGTCCTTCGGGTCGCCTCATCAAACTGGCTTAAGTGTCCCCTTGGGCACCACCTATAAGGCACGCTGCTGGTTCCCATCAGGAAGACAGCTGCATTTTTCAGGGTGCATTGGCAGCTCTTGAAGTGCTTCTGGCTGCTCTTTAGACTAAATAGGAGAATTCTGTTTTTCTCTAAAACAAATTTCTCACAGATAGTCTATTCATGGTAAAATGGCCACGAATCACGCGTGAGGTGTCAAATAATGTACACTGAGAACTCCACTGAACTTCAGAAGAGTCAAAAAGAGTAAGAACAATTTCAATAGTTCACAAGTTCACTCACTCATAAACTGTGGCTAAAAGTTATCATAAGATTAAACGTAGTTTAACCACAGGAAGCCCCATATACCCCCAATTGATATCCTCTAGCAGCCGTCTAAAGACGGCGGCGAACATCGTTTGTTGTTGTTGTTGCTGTGGTTCCAGCTAGAAAACTCGCTCGCTCGTTTGCTTTGGTTAAGCTTATCCTACAAATGCCAATCCGCATAGCCCAACCAGTCCACAGAGAGCGCAAAAATGAAAAAATGAAAAAAAAAATGCCAACTCGAATTACCAAAGGAGCCTGGACTGGGCCTGCCTGGCGGCCAGCAGCCTTATAATTTCAATTTTTGTGTGTGTATCTATGAGATACGCGCCGTTGCCGCCGCAAACATGAATTGGCATTTTACATTTTGCATTTAGCAATTTGCATTTCGCAGCGACCATCACCATCCTCCATCTCCTTCTGTCCGAAGGTAATTAAAACACAATTAACGCCACTTGATGATGATGATGATGACGAGGCTGCCTCCACTTGGCTTAGCCAGGAAATGCAATTAACCGATTGGCCCACAAGCCGCCAGCCAGCCTGCCGCATTCGAAAGTCTCCAACCGCTGCCGCCGCCAGGTGTGTGAGCAGTGTCTCGAATGTCCAAATTGCCCCAGGGGTATGGGAATGGGTGGGGGGTGGGGGGATTGCATAAGTCACCATAAGCCCCGCTTTGTGTTCAATTGTTCAATCAGTCAATCAATCAGTTGGTCAATCTGTTGGAAAAAGTAGGCGGCAGAACTTTCTATTGGTCATTCATGATTCTGGGAGGAGGAGGAGATGATGGATCGAAATGAGAGTTGTCCCAGTAGAAAGTTAATTGGGTGGAAATTCTTAAAAGTCTTTGATTACCCAAGAGATTACGTCAATGCCTTCGATTTGACCCAAAAAGGTTCGCTTGAACTTTTGCACCGACTTTTGCCCAATTGTGAAGTCAGAAATTACAATAAAAACAAAATGATTTACAAGCCAAAACATAAACAGTTAATAAATCGTCTGGTCGTTGGCCAAATTGCTGAGGCGGAGGAAAAACGTGAAAAATGGAAACCAAAACCAAAAAAAAAAATATTCAAATTTCTATAATTTTCTGTTTGGCAAGTGAAGCGTAGAATTACGTGAAAAAAAAGTGAAATTAAGACGCAGCCGGCGACGCCGCGTGAAAGCAGCCAATGCCGCCGCATCGAATGTCGCGAATTGGCCAATGCGTGTGACCCAATTTCGAATTTCAATTGCAAGAGTTCAAGTTTGATCGAAAGTAAGGTTCTGCTCGTCTCTGGCGGAAAACTTTCGCCCAAGCACAGCCCAACCCAACCCAAATGTTCCTACCGAGCACATTGTGTTTTGCTTATCAATTTAAACAGAATCGGTGTTAATGCGAGTCCAACGAGATTCCATTAATGCTCATGTCACGCACTTGGTAATCCACGACGAGTCAAACCAAAACCAGATCTCTGGCTACGTGATCTTGTTGATTGATGCCCGAATGTTTCACTGGGGGATGTGGAAGCTGTGGAGAAAGTACAAAAATATATTCCAGCAAAAATAATTATGCACTAAAAAACAAAACACTCGAAAATTACACACCAATTTTTCTTGTTTATTTTTAGCTTACTTTTTTTTATTATTATTATTTTCTTGCAATTTCTTTTTATACCCTGTACGATAGGTACAGGGGGTATAGTGAGTGTGGACAATGGAATGTATGCTTGTTGCCTATTTCAGGCAGGTAGAGCAAATGAGTCAGTGTGCGCGCGCGCATGCGTGAAGCTGATCAATTAATTTCAAGCGTATTATAAAAGGCAATCGAAGAAACAATAGAAAAGTCTATGAGAGAGAGGGAAAGACAAAGTAAATCTCAATATTTATCGAAACTAAATATGAACGAAAATGTATGGTTCAATCATATGCTTCATTATCTTTAAGGCTGCCCTTGGTACTTACAATAGACGAAGCCTCTTGTACAAACTGAGCACCCGAGGTCTAACCTCAAAAATTCTGAAGGCCTTACAAAATCTATGTGCCGGCAACATTGCAACCGTGAGGGATGGATTAAAACTGTCGGACAGGTTTAAAACGAATACCGGAGTTAAGCAAGTCTTTTTTCTCTCTACATATCAGTGGTTCCCAAAATGCCAAAATCCTATCCTGTGGGATAGAAACTCATAATTCTGCCGGCATAGCAGTCGACACACGCATAGGAAGAGAAAATACGTTTGTTCTCCAAATTGCACGCTCGGCGCCTTGCTCTCCCACGACGCACGAGACATGTTTTCGTTTGCTTGTTGCTCATGTTTTGACGTCATGGCGTTTACTTCGTGCTTCGCTTTTACGCACACAAGCGCAAAGCTTGATAATGTGAGTTTGGGCACCACTTCTCTTTATCGATTATATTGCAGAAATCCTAACAGGTGGTCTTACCATTGGCGGCCACACCGTCAAAATGCTGACGATATGTGCATCCCCGCGGGAAGTTCCCAAATTCTTCAATGGGGTTTGAAAATAAATACTGAAAAATCTAAGATTATATCCATGTTCCAGGCAACTGTAAGAAGCTTTATGTGTTATGCTGTTGAAATTTGGGAATTTTTTAAATTCGACGACGTTGAACGCTTGTTGAAACTGGCCTTCCAACTCGGTATACGTATACACTGCAACAGCATTTCAACTATGTGGCCAGAAAAAAGAATGCCTAAGCAAATAATGAGTCAACTGCTTCTTGGAAAAAGTCAGTTTTTGGATAACTGTACCATCATTTCAAGCAACTGTGGGCTTAACTATGATTACACCAAATACAAGGATGGCGTGAACACTTTATAAGCCGAGCTAGTCAGAGCACTAAAAGGTTCACATGTAAAAAACTGACTCACAACCTGGGTCAATCAAACTATTTCCAAGATAGCCGAGCGAGATGCAAAATGATTGCATTCAACTTTAGGCCACACAGAAGGGGCTGAAGGAAAATGTGAAACATTTTATCGGCACTTGTCCCAGCCTTAGAGAGGTGCGATTTTTGCACTTCCATCGCATAACTTTAACCGAGTTTGAACTACAACTTGGTGCTCCCCAACATCTTTTTTAGCAGAAGCCTTTGTGGCTCGGAGACCAATTATAAACGAAGATTTTAAAGTTTTTATTTATGTTTAATTTTTCCAAAAAAAAAGTGTGTAGAGCCGTCCTCATTGACGGAAGATCCACTATTTCGTGACGGAGTAAAAATAAAAGGCGAAATCTGTAGGCCCAAATGACATATTATCAATCCCCAGCGTGAGTGAAGAAATGCTAAAATGTAACGAGAAAGAGTGGAGAACGCAGGAAGAGGGAGGGGGGGGAGAGAGGAATAAGTGGAGAGCGTTGGAAGAGAGAGGGGCGAGATGAAGGAGTAGAAAGCTGTGCAGGAGGGATAAGGCAAAAGGGGGAAAGCCAATTAGAAAAGAATTAAAATTGAAGAGTGGATCTACCACACAAAATATTGAGATATATTTTTAACAACTCCGACTACAACAGCCTTAAGACTACGAGAATCCGATACCTGGAACAAGGGCAATTCGGTACACGCCACCATACTCGAAGACCAAACGGGTATACCATTAATTACAGACTACTGTATACCACAAACGAAGTTCGACAAATGTTACGACGTCTATATCCCAAGCCGAAACGATTGGAACAACCTGTTCCACAGCAGAGCTAACGCCATTAACATCTACACTGATGGTTCTAAGCTCGACGAAAAAGTAGGAGGGGGAGTTTTCTCTCCCAACCTAGATTTGAACTTATCGTTCCGCCTTCCTGATCACTGCAGTGTGTACCAAGCAGAAAAAAGCAAGAAGGAAATGTAAATATACTAAATATTTATATACTTAGATAGTCAAGCTGCCCTTAAAGCACCAATGCTAAACACTTACTAAATGTCGCTTATCTCTCAACGAGATCGCACGACATTTTAGTATACACCATGTAACGACTCCTTTCAGAGAGGAGCACAATAGGAATGCTTATGGCGACATGTAAACTTCACACAAAAGCAGAAACACTTCGTCTCGCTACGAATCGGTGGAAAACCCTTTCTTCCTGTGCAGTAGCGAGGCTTACGTGGCCTACATTCACTTTTACGTCACAGAAGGGACCACATATCACTTCTGGTGGGGACCCTCACGGGTCACTGTCTAGGCGTCACTTACCATGACTTTTGCAGAAGTTGCGAACACGAAGAAGAGGAGGAGTCGGTGCAACACCTTTTGTGCCATCGCCCCGCCTTGAGTTGAAGGAGACTCAGGACACTTGGTCAACCTTTGCTACTCAACCTCTCGGAGACATTCCAGCTCTACTCAAATTTATTCTGTCCACACAATGGTTCAGTAATGATGACCCCCCTTAGTATTAAAAAGGGTTAATAGAGAATAAATATGTGAATTAAAAAATCAAAAAATTGTATATCATGTTTTAACCTCTGCGAAAAGCCTTTAAAGTTTCCACAAATATTACGTATACGACCCGTTCACCGAATCGAAATTCTGTCGACGAATTCTTCATATCATTTTAAAAGTTGTCAAATTTGAATTTAATCGAACAACAAATATAAATGGAGCAGGAATCGAATGTATTTTTGGTGGGTAGACTAGGACCAAATTTTGACGAAGCGAGACCATTTCCAACGAAGAGATGCGTTTTTCCACGCTTTTATATGGGACTAAATTCTTAAGACTGCCCATTTCAGAAAGTGCGACTAGTGTGGCTCGCAAGTTGAAGTCAGTCATGGTCCACGAGCGGGGTTTCAACAAAGGGCCATGTACGCATGAACGCACTGTCCTTCTAGTCAGATACTACAGACATAATAGTGGAAACCATTTTGGCTACTGTGGGCAATTCGCTAAACTCAAGAGATCGCTCCGTGGACACCGTTTTGAATCGATAAAGAAACAGAGCCCCAAACGAAGAAGAAATTAAAGACTATAACAGAAGAAGACTTTGCAGCATGTTTTTAAAATTGTTCTACAAACACAAACAAAATTGTAAAAAACGTTGGCACAAGTGTAGTGCAGTAGGGGGAGCTTACTGAATTGACAATATTCAATAAAGAGTTTTTGATTTATGAATAATTTCCCTGTATTTTTTGCCCATAGTAGTATAGTAATCCGCATTATTTTTCGATCCTGAAGAAGCTTATTTATAAGCAGCCCAGTAAAAGTAGACTATTCGCAGGAACGGCTGCAACCGTGATGTGCAGCACTTCAGTTCAGTGTGGGACCTGACTTCAAAGATATCTTGATATCCTCTTAATGAACGGCTAAAACTTGCTTTCATCTAGAAGTAAACAGCGCGAAATAGTAAAAAATTTGCCGTAATATACCAAATATATTTACCTACATATTGTTTCTGTTATATAAAAAACATTTTTTATTGGTCATGGTAACTTTTTGTCAAATGTTATGACTTCAAACCAAGTCTACGCCAACTACTAAAAAATTAAGAATGTAGTCATGGGCAACAGTACGTCTGAGTGATAAACTTTAAGTCCAAGTCGCAGACCCTAAACCTTATTTTTTCTTAAAAATTTTTTTTGCTATTCGTTTTATACACAAATATGCAGCGTTTAAGCGGGTATCAATATGACGTTACATTTTTCCATATATAAAATGTCCGACCTAATGTACAATGTACATTTTTCTTTACATACGCTAATGAAAACCCTCTACGATTTTTGATTAACTTCTTCTTCTTTACGACCATAGGTATGGAGTTAATACCGTTTTTCTTCCAAGACAATGCATCGCGACGTTATCGGGCAATGATAATGTATTTTGTATGCACATTCTGACTTCTAACAATAGGAACAATTTTTGTTTTCAACAGGACGGCGCCACAACTCACTCAATCCGAGGAACGATCGTTTCATTGCGTCCATTGTTCCACGTTTGAAATTTTTTTTAAAAAATTACGATTAAACTTTATTCCTTCTGACTTCTTGGATTTTACTTGAAGTCAGTTTGGTCATAAAAATTTGACATATACGGGATGTGCCACAGAAACCGCCCGAGTTTTGTTAGAAGATTTATCAAAGCTACCTTCTTAGTGGCTCCCTCTGTCAATGGTACGGACAGACGGACATGGCTATATCAACTCAGCTCGTCATGCTGATCAAGAATATATATACTTTATGTGGTCGGAGATGCTTCCTTCTGTGCGTTACAAACTTCCGAACAATTTATATATACCCTCTCCAAGGGTATGAAAAGATCGAATTAGGCTTACAGCCAAGTTGTCGTCAGTTCGAGGGTATATCACAGTCGACTGTTTGACTTGCTTTCCCTTTTTACATTTTTTGGGCAAATCATTTTAACGACTTCTACGGAAATTTCTACTTGAATAATTTTGTTTTGTTTTCTTGAAGATGTAAATTAAAATGGTCAGCAATGATTGTGGTTGGGCTGCTTACTTTGCTTTTTTCTTCTTTTTTTTTTTTCTTTTTCAATTAAAGCTTAACGGAAGCGCTCAGCAAAGTGTCAACAACAACTACAACAATTGGGCATGACAGGAAGCCAACTCATTAGAACTAATTGCCGGGTCGGGCCGATACAGCGAGAGAGCCGAGGTGAAAGGCCTGCTGCAGAGATTCAAGCTGCCCAAATGGCTGATTATCGTTATTATTATTACCCGTCCGTCTCCGTCTCTTATTGTTATGGTTGCAGTTTCTGGTGACTGCAGGTGGTGCCTGGGGTGATTGGTTTCGGTGGGATTGTGTAAATTGTATCGGCTCACGATTATCATAATTATGAGGCCTCAACTTTATTTGTGTTTGCATTCAAATATGGCAATAACAATTTGTATTATGTGGTTGAGTTACACAATTCAATTTTTATTTAAAACCGACCCGGAATGGGATCATAAACCGAAACTATAAATTGAATGGGGGAAAAAGTAAACTTTGAATGGGAAAAAGGAGAGTGCAGATTGGGTGTATTTTCTTATTATTCTCAGCTTTCTTTTCCCTTTCCTTATTTACAGTCGCACCTGAATCTGCTCTATACCCCTCCATAATCACAATGCTTATGATGATGACATCAGCCTCCACCTCCACCACAGCCTCAGCTGTCTCATCCTCTAGCCAATTGACCGATTGCAGCAGCAGCAGCATGCAGGGTTCCAGCACGAGTTCAGCATCCAGCGATGTGATGACTCTTACCACCACGGCTGCCTCCTCCTGGTGTGCCATACCGACCAGCTCACGTTTACGTGTTTTGCGTCTGGTGCGTCCGCATCAGCGTCGTTTGCTGGTGGTGCCCGAACATTCGGCCACCTATGGCTTTGCCGTACGCGGCGGCAAGGAGCATGGCACTGGGTTCTTTGTCTCGCATGTGGAGCATGGCGGTGAGGCTCAACTGAAGGGTCTAAAGGTAAGTCAAACGCTCTGGAGCCCAGCCTTGAAGTAATCAATCCTTTTGATAGATTGGCGATCAGATTTTGCGCATCAATGGCTTCCGTTTGGATGATGCCATACACAAGGAGTTCATACAATTGGTGGGCAGTCAGGATCGGGTGACTCTAAAGGTGCGAGGAGTGGGCATGCTGCCTGTTAAGGAGTAAGTGGCAAGCTCCATCATTTTCTATACAACTAATCCAATTGTGTTGACAGTCAACCCGGCGAGCGTTTGTCCTGGAATGTGGTCAAGCTGCCCAGTGTGAGTGGCACCCCCTCGGAGAGTTCCTTCAAGTGCGATCGTCGCACTGCCAGTCGGGACATCAGTGTGGTGCTGCATGTGGCCCCGCGCACCAAACTCGGCCTGGGCATTTGCAAGGGTCCGGAATGGAAGCCGGGCATCTTTGTACAGTTCACCAAAGTGGGCAGTGTGGCCCGTGAGGCTGGCTTACGTCCCGGCGATCAGATCTTGAGTGTCAACAGCATCGACTTCTCCGATGTGCTCTTCAGTGAGGCGGTGGCGGTTATGAAGAGTTCCAGCAAACTGGACATGGTAGTGCGCACAGCCGCCGGTTGTGATTTGTTCCCAGGCGAGTCCAGTGGCTACAATAGTTCTGCCAGTTCGGTAACCGGCGATCAGAGTCCCTGCTGGGCGGATGCCAAATCAAAACGCTTAACCGCCGTACGTGAGGAGTCACTGGCCACAGCCAACAACAACTGGGCAGCTCCAGCTGGTGTCAACAAGACCATCATTAAGCTGTCCGAGAATGGTACCTCCATTAACAATACCTACATAGCCAGCAACAGTCAGCAGCAGTCCCTGGAGAAGGCACAATCTAGAAGCAACTCCACCATGAAACGCAGTACAACATCTGGTCCAGCTAGTACGGTGCCAGCTCCACCGCCTCCAGCGTTAAGTAAAAACGAAGCGAACTCGTCCAGCGCCTTAGGTAACAGCAGCAGCCTGTCTAGTGCCATAACCGAAGAGCTCAAGAAGCGCAAGGAGGTAAGTGGATTAGTGACTGAAAGTCCCAGCTAATTGGCCATCTTACAGAAACAGCAACGCAATCGAGATGAAGATCGTCAGCCGCAGCAGAAACCGCAATCGCACAATGGCAACCAGCGTGGCGGCAGCAGCAACATTGCCCAAGTGTCACACAGGCAGAGAACAGCAGCAACAACAACAGCAAATGCTGGCGTCGCTATCAACTCCACTGGCAGCGAGCGCATCAGCAGCAGTGGGGCCGGAGGCGGTGGAGGCGGAGATCAGCACACCGCGTTGATGGATGAATTCAAGCGAGCGCACCAGCGTATGTTCAGGAACGGGTTCCATGAGAGCGAACACAAGGTGAGCAGCAGTTGCTGGTTGTTGTTGCAGCTGAAGTTGCAACACACTTGTCGAGTGTCGTCCATCGTCAGCTACTGGCAAAGGTCAAGAGAGCTGCACTTGTTGTGCTGGATTAAACCAGAGATGGTAGTTCAATGGATATTACTTCATCCTCGGGTGAGAGGGAAGAGCTTTGTTGTTGATAAGAGCCGATGGGGAGAAAAGATACTGGGTAATTGTTGGAATAGACTCTTTGTATTTCGGAAATAGTAAGCAAAAAAATTAAAAGTGTAGTAGTTCCAGTTGGGACCTGTCTTAAGAAGAGTAGAAGAGGTTACGGTCGTTGAAAAAAGGAGTGAGTGGAGAGGAGTGAAACATGATGCTTAGCTTAATGGTATATAAATCAGCAAGAGCATTCTATAGAAAGAAGAAAACTAACAGAGAGTTGAAATACCAGCAACAAGATCCCTTTTATTACTTTTAATATTGTGCTAATCCGTAGATAAATGGTGATGTTTTACTCAAAGTGAGATCGCAGATCCCAACCAGAGCCCACGCGGATCCCTCCCTGATTTCACCCAGATCCTTCCCAGATACTACCCACATCCCACCCATATCCCACCTAGATCTCACCCAGATCCCTCCCAGAAACTACCTTGATCCCACAAATATCATACCCAGATTCAACCAAGATCTCACCTAGATCCAACCCTGATTCCCAGATCCCGACCAGATCCCAACCATATCCCATCCATATCCCACTACGATTCTACCCTGATCCCATTCATATCCCACCCAGTACCTACTTAAATCCCACCCAGATTCCATCCAGAACCAAACCAGATCCCGACCAGATCCCGCCCAGATCCCTTCCAGATCCCGACCAGATCCCTTCCAGATACCGCCCAGATCCCACCCAGATCCCTTACAGATCCCTTCCAGATACCGCCCAGATCCCACCCAGATCCCTTACAGATCCCACCCAGATCCCACCCAGATCCCTCCCAGATCCCTTCCAGATCCCTTCCAGATCCTACCCAGATCCCGTCCAGATCTCACCCAGATCCCTTCCAGACCCCACTCAGATCCCGATCAGATCCCTCCCAGATCCCTTCCAGATCCCGCCCAGATCCCACCCAGATCCCTTCCAGATCCCACCCAGATCCCATCCAGATCCCACCAAGATCCCACCCAGATCCCTTCCAGATCCCAACCAGATCCCATCCAGATCCCGCACGATCCCCTTCAGATCCCACCCTGATCCCTCCCAGATCCCACCCAGCTCCCAGCCAGATCCCACCGAGATCTCACCCCGACACCACCCAGATCTCGCCCATATAAGACTCCACCCAAACCCCTCTCAAATACCACCAGATCCCACTAAGATCCCACCAAGATCTCACCCAGATCTTTCCCAGAACCCACCCAGTTGCCCCTCTACAGCATCTTTCCTACCTCTTCGTCTTCCCCCTCTAACCATTCTTTTGTGTTTGTGTGTGTCTTTGTCGGGACAATGCGCAAAACAACAACATAAATTATGAAGTACGTCAGCGTCACGTGACGCTCCTACTAAAATCGTCCGTACCGAAATTAAAGATGTTTCACATTAAAAATCTAGCTAGACAGGGGAGGTAGGCGTTAAGCCTTTGCTCGAGTTCACGAGTCCTAAGGTACAGGTTGAAGATGTGCGTTTGAGATCTGATGCCCAGCGGCCCGTGGAGCTAAAGCATGATGGTCGCTAGCCCATCGATGTCCAAAACAGTTTCTTTGGCACTGATGGACACAGGCTCCCCATTGATGCATCAGAACGTTTGGGGCGTACGATGAACTGCCTCTGTTAAAAGCAGTTGCACATTTGGTAGCATCGATGGTGTTTAGCTTCCAAACGAGACGGTGACCAGGTCATTTTTGCGGGGGTTAGTGAGTTGCTTGATAGTGCTCCAAAGCGTCTTTGAGCACTTGTCAAGTTCCTTGAGCTTTTGCAACTAGATAGATAGATAGATAGCTGTTTATTTTCATTTTGGTTCATTTTCATAGCTTACAGCTTTACATTGATTAACTAATAAAAAACAAACATTTAAAGCTTGGTTTAAAACCGTCAGCCTTACTTCTATTGTATAACATAAAAACATTAACAAATTTAAGCCTATTCTTTTTTTTATATTTTATAAATATAAGGGTTTTAGTGACCTGCATTGATTTTAGTCAAAGTTTTTGTGCTTTTTACAGCGCTGGCTCAAAGTCGGGGCTTGGATTTACAAATGTCAAATTCTCAAGTCTTTATTCGGCATATCGTCGTGTAAATAGCAATGAATACCATGGTTGGAGTGTGAATAAGCATAGAAGTCTGCTGATGAGGATTTGGGGACAAATCCGAAACAGTCTGTCCAGACATACCAATTGCTATTCCGATGTAATGTTGTGAGCTATCTCTGTTAAATTGTGTTGATTGCATTAAATTGTTATCAACCACTGACCTTGAGCCAGCGCTGTAAAAAGCACAAAAACTTTGACTTTTTTTTATAAATATTTAAAAATTTTCATTTATAATGTTTCTCCTATAATATGAAGCCATCTCTATGTAACTCGCCAGTTTATTCCATCCCATCCCCCCATTCAGGGTCATAAGCACCTCTTCTTCAGTAAACGTACAAGTTTTAAAGTATCGCCAACGAAATTCCCTCCGTATTGGACATCGGCCCACAAAATGAGGTATACCCTCCTGCTCATTCATATTGCAAAGCGAGCAAATACCTCCATTTACAATTCTTCTTGGGCAGCTGTTTAACCATAAGAGATCTCCTCTGGCCTTCATTATCTCGCTTTGCTTGAAGAACTCGTTGCAGTATGTGGGTCCGATTGTTGCACTTACTAACGCCTTGTTCATGTGCTGCATGCGGTTATCTGCTTTTGATGCATTTAGGAACCGAACATTGTAGTCAATCCAGTCTAGGTGCGAGTAGTTGTCTCCGAGTGAAATGCCATTTTCTCAGCGAGGATATGCGGGAGTCTAGAATCTTCATACTCAAATAATATTCTTGACAGGTATTTGAGATGAAGTGTTAGACTATAGATGTGTCCATCTTCTAGTCCTGCGTCAATTCCCAATATGTAGTTCGGTGTGCTTTCTGTTAGCTTGAGTATTCTCTTTATAAAATATCGCTGCAATTGATCTGCTTCTTCCTTTATTTCTCCACCCCAGACTGTTGTTCCATAGCACTGTACTGAGTTAAAGATTTTCCATTTAGATGCTAGGTTCACTGTACCTTTGTTGATGAAGTTCGCCCACACCGAGTTTATACTCGCCTTTGCTTCTTTTGTCCTGGCTGCTTTTGCAACTATTTGTTCGCTCAAGGACTGGATTTTGCCGCATCATCCTACCTGAGAGCGTCTCTCCTGACAGCAAGGGGTACTGTCTCAGCTGGGAAGAGAGAGCGCAGCTGTGGTATGCGTCCTGCTAAGGGTACATCGTTCTGGGCTGCATCAGAAAGGATGCGCCTGAACTTGCGCTCTTCATTACTGACAGTGGTCGGTGGTGAGAGTGTGGCAAATGCAGTTTCCGTGCTTGAACACCTCCCAATCTGACTTATGGGTTATGGGGGGTTATGTCTCAAGGTCTGCTAACCTAAACCAGGTTTCAATTCATATCTTAAAAATTATTTAGGCTTTGAACTTCTTAATATTCAGACTAAGAACTTGGGTTGTCGATATATCGATAACAAATAACTTTTTTTTTGGTTTTTGGACATAAAGGAAGGATCCTAAGGCCATTCTATTGGATTTTTGTAATATCAGTAATACTACTTAGTAATATCCAAAAGAATGCCTTCAGAAAACCTCCGCTTTTGTGGCCAAAAATATATTCCACAAGTATTCGATATTTCGAAAGAACCAAATCTCAGAAATTAATTTGTTATTTTATGCTTTAAAAACGGTTCCAAACCAGTTTTAACCAAATTAGAAATCAGAAGATTTCCAAATCAAATAAAATTTATTTCAAAGATTCATTCATACGATATTAAAACAATTTGGACTTAGTTATTGTGCATCGTCTTATCGTCTCATCTCCTGTTTTGATCCGATCGTGTTCAGCCTGATTCTGCTTCATATTGTTGCCTTTTCTGCGAAGTTGAAGTTCTTCTTTCTGCCCCCATAAAACGAAATCAATGCCTAATTATGATCTATAAGCTGAAGTTTTCAAGAATTTGGATGTAACAGAGAAGAAATAACTATCAGGCGTGTTCCCGTTTTCGATTCCGATCAAATCATGCGGAATCGGAATTGTTAAATGTACTATCTTCCAAAAACCGACTGTGTTCTTCGGCTTTTAATTTCAAAACGCTAGCTGCCTTCATTCGACCCTCTCGATGACAAAAAGATTCGCCCGAATTCTTTAATCGTCGCTTAGAAATTACAGCTCTTTCCAATTCCGATCAATCGGATTCGGAAACGGGAACAGGCCTGTATACAATTTGCGCAGTTTCTTGCACTTACTCAGTGAATAAGCGTCAAACATGTCAGTTCCTTCTCTTTGTTTGTCTCTTAGCTGCTTAGGCATTTGCCATTTTTGGCCATAAAATTGACAAAGTTTCGCTCTCGGTTCCGCACCCAATCTCAACCAGATGACTCACTCTAGGCCCTCTAGAACAGCAAAAAAAAAAAACAAAAGCAAACAGAGGCGTGAGTACACATACTCCTCAATGGTCTTATCTAATCGTTTTGGCCCCAAACCTGGTGAGCTCCAACTCAATAGCCAGAGTCGAGCATAGGTGGCGTCCAGTATTGTGTTAACTGCGTTGTGATGAGTTTGCTACGTCCCAAAAACGAAAGTGGTAGTAGGGAAATGCCCACCATGCGACCCGTTAGCATGGGTCGTCCACTGGTCACAATGTCCACCTATGAGGTAGTTTCCCATTCCCCATAAAAATGCAGCTTGGTTTATTGTTAACTCTTTCCCTTTTTTTGTAGGAGCGCAACGAGACACTGAAGCGTACCTCATTTATGCCCGATGATAGCTGCTATCGGAATAGTAACCGCATATCGCTGATGAATGGAGGCGGCGCCAATAATCACCACAACAACAACAACAACGGCAGCAGCAGCAGCAGCAGCAGTGCTAATGGTACCAATGGAACAACAGAACTACCACCCCCGGTAAGCTATCAGAAAGCGCTGTAAAATGTGATTTATGGGTACCGCAAAACCAAAGGCACGTTTTAAAACTTAAGATCAAGGGACAGTTTTTGTTTGAAGCCAAACAAGCTCAAAGAATAATCCCTTGTAGCAAATATAAAATGTAAAATTGGCTTTACAGCTCCAAAGGGGCCAAGCCAAGCTTCTCTCAGCTTCTTGCAGCAAATATAGCTTCGTAAAATTTGAGTCATTCAGGCCTGTTCCTGTTTCCCAATCCGATTAATCGGAAAAGATTCAAGAATTCGGAAGGTAATTACGATTTTAAAGTTAAATGTCCAATAACACAGTCGGTTTTTGGAAGCGAGAACATTTTACAATTCCGATTCCGCATGATTTGATCGAAATCGAAAACGGGAACAGGCCTGATTGTGCTCTGAAGTTTTTTCAAACTTTCGTAAGCGAAACATAGCCTGGAATAATTTATTTTCTACTCAAAAGCTTCATTCGTTTTATTTTCCAGAAAATCTTTTCAAGTATTTTGTTTATCAAGCTTTTCCGATAATTTCAGAATGGAACCAAAAAGATATTACAGACTCTCACGTCTTTTTAACCAAATTTCAAAGGGTTCTAAAAACTGTGTCCATAATTTTCCATCAGATCCATCTATCTTTCCATCTTCTAACACAACTTTATCGGATCACCCCTTACCAAATATCTTTTTTTCTAAGTATTTCGTAATACAACATTTCATGATTTTCCCAAAACACACCCAACTACTATGTATTTTTCCCTTATCTCTGAATGAGATCACTTTAGTATATACCTTGTATGAAGATATCTACACAAACCTCCCAGAAACATCTAAACTAGAAATCGCAGCTCTACTTAAGTTGATTCTGTTTACAGTATAGTTGACTATATACTTAACAGAGATAATGAAACTGACCGTTACAACAGATAGAGGAGGATGACTTCTTATCAACTGCAGCTGCATTGTCTGTCAGGGGAAACATGACCCATCTTAGCCGAGATACAAATTCTTGTACACTTTAATCGAAAAACCTTATCAGCAGAGAAAACTAGAAAGAACTAAAAAAAAGTATTCTCTCTTATCTGCCAATTAAAAATTATTAATTACTTTAATCGGTACTTCTTAACTAACGGTTCTTCATAATCAAGTTAAAAACTTGACGTTTATATTGCGTCAATGCGTTTGTATGTAATACTGCAACGTCTAGGAAATCCAGATTAACACGTAGCACATACCCTGGATAAGAGCTATCATTCTGTAGTTTGTAATAAGATGCTGAGGAAGCACTTTGGACAAATTGAACCCAAAGGTTGAACGGATGTTGTCCTCTTCTTCTTTTAATTCCAATTCTGTGTGGGATCTAGGGCAGCGATGGCCAGCGAGAGCAAGACCAAAATCTGGGAATGTATTAGTGTGGAAAAACAAACTTCCGTGAATTTGCCTCGACCTAATCGCTTCGAACTGTTTCAAGCGACTGACGCTTTCTTACTCTCTCGGTGTCAGCTTCGGCAACCGTTCGGATAATGTACGTGTGAATACCGAAATGTTTTCGGCCCCGGGATGGAACCGAGGACCAATGCGTCTTTTTAAACTGTTCCAAATGCTTTCCGTTTCCTTCTCCAAGTTTGTTTTTAGGTCTGTGTGGTCATTTGGTTCTATTTCATTCTATGCAGCTCTAGTTTACACTCTTCATAATTGATCGTCTGAGTAGTTCGGAATTCGGTATTCCCTTGAAAAAGATATATTAAAATATTCCGGATGTTTGTTACGCATAGAAGAAAGCATCTTCCATAGTTACGTCCGACTGACTGATTATCAAACCACAGCCAAAACAGTTTATCCTAGGTATTTAAGTTTTGTGTACAGACTTTCGTTTAGTAATATAAACGCGCACTATGAAAAAAAAAAATTCGAAAACTTGACCGCGAAATGGGTGAAAAGGTCAAGGAAAAGTTTCTATGGGACACATAAATGAGCGCTCTGTCTTACTTTAAGTTTTTTATCGAAATCGCGACGGGTTCAGCTAGTAAAGTATATATCGCTCACTTACTTCAATACTGGCATAACTCAAAAAATACGATTTTTGACTTAATGATGCAGAAATCTGCGCGCTTTACTGTACTATTTTATGCAAAAATTTTCGTATTGCTATCTCTTCTACTTTCCATGTGAGATGAGAATATGTCGCAATATCATTTTCTAGGTTCATTTTCATGTTGATGCAAGAACGGCCATATCTCAGTTGTCCTGCTGTCGATATTGACCAAACATACTTTGTCTTTCAGTTAAAATATCATATTTTCAATGTTTATTAATAAGCATTCTAAATTTATAATATTTTACTTAATTGAGTTGAAACTAAAAGAACCATTTTTTTTAGGTTAAATCAATTGAGAACTTCAAACGTGTTTTTCTCAAAATGGATAATTTTGAGTTATGCCAGTATTGAAGTAAGTGAGCGATATATTCTTGCTCAGCATAATGAATATAGCCATGGCCGTCTATCCGTCCGTCCGTCGGTTTTAAAGCTATCTTAGCCAAACTTTGCAGGAAGTCTTTTGGTATAAATACACTGCACATTTGTCGGAACCAGCCGGATCGGATGACTTAAGCATATAGCTGCTATAGGAACGATCTGTTGAAAAACTAGTTTTTGTGAGAAAAACTTTTTTGTTTTCAATGGTATCGCTCCCAACGCTCGTATTTATAAGTTTTTAATGTTTTTACATAATTTCACTAAGATTTGTCGAAATCGGACAACTGTATAGTATAGCTCCTATACAAAAGATAGGTCTGAGAACAAGTCTTAGTAGGAAAAACTTTTTTGTTTTCAATACTATCGCTTCCAAACTTGTTACTGATCAATACTATATGCTACCACAGAATTCTGTCAAGTTTGATTAAAATCAGATGACTGTAGCATATAGCTGCCTTAGGGACGATCGGTCGAAAAAGTAGTTCTAGTGAGAAAAACTTTTTTAGACTTCAATGGTAGCGTCTACATACTCTTCAGTTATGAATATTATCTGTTTCAACGGAAGTTTTGAGAGTTTGATCAAAATCGGATGTCCGTCTGTCAGAGCTACAATTTGTAAGTTTGAACATTGTGACAGGTCTGTTCTCAATTCCACTTCCGTTTTCGTATAAACGATTGATGAATTGGCCCACTCTTACAAATATAAATGGAAGCTGTGAAGAACATTTGTGGTAACTAGATCAAGGCTTCCTTTTTCCTACTACAGTGAATATCGCTTATATGCAAAAGTTATAATGCAGCAATATTTTTGAATATAAGCGATATAAGCAATTCAGTGAATTATGTTCAGATAGATAGATTAGATAAGTATAACTTAAGTCACATTACGTTTCTAATGACGCAAATAGGCTTAACTACTAAAATTTTTTTTCAGTCTTTTCAATATGAGATTATCTTACACAAATTGGTATGCAAAAATCTGTTATTTTTGTTTGGTAGTTGTTTTCTCTCAGCATTTCCCAAGATCTGATCTTCAATTTCTTTAAAATCGGTAATATCGGCATCTATTTAGATTGAACCTTGCAACTTTCCTTTTAAACTTTCATGCTTGCTTCCTTTTAGTAGAGCCTTGAATTACAATCTAGTAGCATCGCCATTATATATGCAATCTGGGTGAGTGAGTTGAGATGATTTGAGTTAAAGCGCTCATGTACTGTATTATTTGTACTGGATTCCTTATGAATCTTTGCGAAGTTAATAGAATTTAGTTTTTACCAACGCTGTCGACCGCTGCAATCTGGAGCATAGTCTTCATTAAGCTTTATGGCGAGCTTCTGTGCCTAAGCGTGGAAGAATTTGATGTATAATATTTGCATATAAGCGATATTTGCTTATAAGCGATTTGCATACAAGCAATTAAATTCTTATACCAAAGTTGTGCATAATGCTCTAAAATATTAAACTTTTGCATATAACCGGTATTTGCATACAAGCGGTTCGTCATATATATTCCGATATTTACTGTATTTGAATCCACTTAACGTTGAGCTAACGGCTTAAACCATAAACTTTTTTAGCAATCTACTCTTCTACAGTACTACCGTAATCTATGAAAACCGAATGGAAGACGGGAATATATTCAACTCACCATTCTATTTAAAAAAATAAATATATAAATTTTACCACAATAAGAACCAAGTCAAAACCCCGAATATATGCAAGGCGCCTTTATGGTTACTTTTTTTCTTGAGAAGCACACCATAGCATTTTAGGACTATTCTCAGTTACCTCTTAACCATGGCTCTGGCTCAACTCTACCCAACTAAAGCAGGATAGTGCTGGCCATCGCTTTAGCTAGACACTAGGTATAGCTCGCTCAAACAGTTAAAGGCTGTTGCAAAATGGGATCCGTTCCGGTCTTTAAATATTTCCCATGTGTGTTTCTAATTGGGCGCATTATATTCGTCTTTAAAGCGGCTATTTTATTGGTCGCCTTTTGAACCATTTTCGGCTGAAGCCACAGAAAACATTTGGGCGCCCTGATGGGGCATCAGCTACTCCCGATATATTTGGGATGCAACCTGTAGAGTGTGCCTTTTTGTATAATCCAACACAATATTAGTTTTCTTAATCTTGTGGCGTTACTTTGCACAGTTCCTTTGGCGCCATAAAACAAATTTTTGGACAAAGTTAAAAAAATCATAAAAGAAAGGAAAGTAGGAAATTGTCAAAACATCTAATGCAGAGAGAGTATTGGTGTGTAAAAATCAAGCGACACAAACCAGCTCTATCCTACTTCATCGACCGCTGGCCAGCGACTAAAATGCTGTGTGCTTGTCAATCACTGATCTAAATTATACATTTAAATAAACACAAATAACAAATTTCTCTTCTCTTCCTTAGCCTCCACAATTTGCCAATCCTCAACAACAACAACAACCACATCAGTCCACAAAACCAACGCCTCCACAACAACTGAAGCTCAGCAATGGCAATTCTGGTCCCCCAATTACCAAACTGAAGCAACCTTCCTCACCCATGCGTAGTGCCAGCATCAGTGTGGGTGGTTTTCGTCCGCCAGCGACACCTCTACCCGACTATGAGACAAACAGTAGTCCAACAACAACGCAGCAACAGCAAAGACGCACCCTGCGTCTGGGCACGGTCACCATTGGCGAATATGGCGAACAGCGCGGCAAGCGTGAGACTTTACGCAAAATGAACTCCATCACATCTCCCACATCGCCCACATCCGCCCACTCCGCCTCATCGAATGGCATTCTCAAGAATGGGAATCGCAGCAGTGCCAGCTTTAGCAGCAGTCGTCCACAGCAGCCGGAGAAGACCATTAAATTTGGCAATTGAAGCTGTTTTCTTTGTTTGTTTGTTTACTTTTGTGCAATATGAAGCTGGAGAGAGTACAAAACGCTCAACGTTTTTTTTTTTTTTTTGTAATATTTAATACTATTATTATTATTATTATTATTATTTAATGTATACTGTAAATTACTTTTTATATGTACACGTGTATTATGTATCGCGATATCTGTATGTATGTGCGCTTGTGTTTCTAATAAAAAAAACAAAAGCAACATCCACCCAACTGATAAGCAATGCAACAAATATTTCACCGCTTGCGTCAGCTCCAAATACAAATCTCAATTACATTTGAACCATAAAGATATCTAAGCACGAGTATTATGGGTGTGTGTGTGCGTGTGTGTCTGTTTGTCTATTGATATTAATAGATCATTTTAGTGCTGAATTATATGAGTATAAATTTTAAGTAGCATTTTCCGACACTTGATTAGACACGTGTCCGTTTTTGGCAGGCATAAAAGTCGATCAACTAATTGGAACAAATTACAATGCTCAAGTGAGAAACAACAGAAAGTCCGCCTGAAGATCACTAAAATTGTCACCTAAAAAAATGTCCAACTGTAAAAAAGAATCAGGTTGATTAGGACCAACGTTAATATCGATTTACTTCTAACAAAAGCTCAGAAAGGAAATCATTGCGACACGGCTCAGGTCAGTTCGAGACCATTTAAAGCGGGTCCGAGAAGGCTTTAATGGAGTTAAAAGGCTATAACAGCAGCAGATGGGACGAAAATTTGTGGAGATCAGCTTAGGTGGACGTCACTGTCACGTTCGACAGGTCTAGAAGACACTTAGACTTAGATTATCATGACGATTTAATGGTTGGCCATTATCGACAGGTAAATAGGAGGTGAAAGCGAATTTTGCAAAACAGAAAGACCTTAAATGCTTCAGAATCCCGACCGTTTCGTAGCGAATACTGAATACAATGGCTGTATTCCAATGACTTCATTTGGGGCGGAGATTATCCAAAACACGGATTGAGTCCAACATTCAAGATTCAAGGCCAGATTCACCATCGAATCGTTAAAACCTGTTTGAAGATGCACACAATACACAGAATAGAAAGATCCCCCTATAATGGATATTCGAAATATCCACTTAAAGATCCAATTTCTAAAATATCCATTTCACATTTTTCAGCTCCTTTGGATGAAGAATAAAGATCAATGAAATATTTTTATATTGACTTCAAAAATATCTAATGGATCCCAATTAAGGACAAAACATATTGAGGATCACCAAAATCTTTACTTATTTTTCTCAGTGCAGCATAATCTGTTACAAATGTATTTTAATGAATATGAAAAGAGTAATTCCTCATGATCTGCAGCAACTACTTTGTGAATATCATGTATTGATCAGTCTGGGAGGGGATGGAAATTGTCTAATTGCAGTCAGCGGATATGGGGGTAGAATAGTGAAATAGTGGGCCACGGTTATAATGGGCAAGAGACGGAAACCCCTGACTACTAGCGAGCAGGCAGTCAGTGTAATACGGGGACTTAAAAGCAATTACGTTAGTATCCTAACCCGCAGGAATCTTCTAAAGCGGAAATATAAAGAGGAAACGTTTGTCAAGTCGAAAAAAACAACTGCCAAACGAAAGGGAGAGGCTGTCAGATCGAAAAAGAACCTAACAAGATTCCGAGTTAGCGAGAGTTGTGTTGCGACTGGAAGGCAGAGCCTTGGTTGAAGTATGCTGTTAGACATTAAGTAGGTACAATATATTATTTGATGTTGGAGAAATAGAGCACCGCGAGCAATCCTGGCCCAACTCAAGCTCCATTTACACGACCTGATCGCTCAGATGAGTTTTCGTCAGACGATAAATGCCACTCAGATGAATGCTCAGGCCAAATAGAACCGGTTCTATTTCGTCTGAACGCTCATCTGAGTAGCTTCATGTCTACTCGGACGCTTTTTTACACAGTCAGACAGCAAATCAGACGAAAACTCAGATGAGTGATCAGGTCGTGTAAATGGAGCTTAAGCTTACAACTTTCCTAGCAGTCCTATTTCCTGTCAAGGACTTTCAAAGGTTCTAGATCAGCGATGGCCAGCGAGAGCGAGGTCAAAAAGTGAGAGAGTATTGGTGTGCACAGAATTTGCTACGACCTAATCGCTTTGAGCTCTGGCGAGCGAATGACGGCTTTCTGCTCTTTTGGTCTTAGCTTCGGCAAGCGTTCGGGGCGTGTACGTGCGAAATATTTCCGCGCCCTGGGAAGAACCAAAGGCGGTCATTGCTGTTCTAGATCTAAATTATTAATATTGTTTTGGTTGTAAGTTGTGTTTCCCCAAAGCTGCTAAGTCTGCACCTTTGTAAAGCTCAGAAGAAGTTCAGAGGAATCCTCCTTCTCTTTACAATATCTGCATAGTTGGGTATTTGTTATACCCTTTATCCTTCTTTATCGCTATTTGGGACAACAATAAAATTGTTCAGGCAAGCCACGACATTTGTTGAATTTAGCTTGGGGTAAGGCCCATCGCACACGGATCTTAAAGGTGCAGTTAAGCTGTTGGTGTACGGCCTCGCTATGTGCTTTGTGCGTATAATTTTCCAAAGCAGATATGCTACGCTCCGCTCCGCTCCGCTGTCTGTGTGCGGCGGGCCTTAGACTCGTAACAAAGTCCGCATTTACATTATAAAGCTTCCTTCTTAAAGTGCCTCATGAAGCGTTTGTTTGCAGGGTAGAGGTCAGTAAGAGCAGACAAATCTTTATGGCTTTTGTGCAGAGGCGGCCAAATGGAGTGGAGAAAAAAGTGCGCTTGTGTTGGTGAACAAGAGAGCTCTCTCCAGACAACATGCGTTTTACTTGCATTGCAGTACTCACCGATTCACACAACCACAACGTCGGCTCGCGTTTGCTTAAGAATACGACAGACTTCGGCTCGTGCGAGCCTTAGGTGGACGGGTCTGCTTTTGTGGCGTTGAAGTTTTTCGACTATTCCGATAAATGCTATGCAGGATTGATTTGTAGGTAGCTCTTTATCGATTACTCCTGTTGTCAGATAGACTCAACGCATGTTACAATAATTACAAGGTAACGCGTTTTTATCAGCTTTCGATAAAAGCCCTACATCAGGGAATCAAAGACGGAATACACCTGATTTGAACCAAAGCCGATTGATAATACGGAAGCTGCGCAGTGCGCTACCTTGTAATTATCATGGGTTCAACAAAGACTTCACGAGTCAAACTTCATCATGAAAATGTGAACCTAGTTTCCAAGAAGTCAAAAAGAGATTGTTAAAAAGGCGAACTTAAAAATGTGCGCACCAAATAAAGATACTGTCAGCGTATAAAAACCACTTAACTCTCCAGGTGCTCGAAGAAAACTGACCAACCGGAACGCCCTTTACCAAATCCAGACGGTACGCGAACGCTCCGAAGTACAGTCGCGGCGGAAGAAAATCAGTCCTATTACGTTCCAGACAAAGATATAAGATATAACGTAAGATATTACGTTCCAGACAGATATAAATACTACGTTTCAAATGCAGACTACGCGTCGCGTATGACACCATTTATTAGCACAGAGTACAGTCTTTTATCTGCAGAAAACATACGTCTAGCGTCTTAACAGCAGCAGTAAGTGAACAAAATTGAACATGTTCTTCTTCAATTGTTCCAGATAACTGCAAAAATCAGTTTTTTCTTGATTACGTACTTTTAGATTCCAGCTCAGCAAACATGATTGTCAAATTTACCAATCGCAATCGGCAATCACTGTATTCAGCAGGTAAAATCGGCAATCATTAATCACAAATCGTTAATCGAAATTACCTGCTGAATACGCCCAATCCTAAAAACTCACTGATGAATATATTCAGCTCGACCGATTGAGCCCGAGCTTTTGTTTTGTTCACATATATTCATCGAACAAAGCTCTGGTTCGAATAAAATCACAGTCATACCGCAAACGTCGACTGGCCAGCGCAATGTTCTCTCTCTCTCTCTCTCTCTCTCTCTCTCTTAAGAGCAGGGTTCCCCCAGAAGAGACAGCTAAAACATGACTTTGTCTCTCTCTAACACACAATGAAGTACGACTTCGGCAAGTAAGTTCGTGCTCCCGGGGCTATCGCTGGGCTATCTCTGCTCACCTCATACGAGGTGATCGTCGTTGAGCCAATCACGAACATGAATATACTCAGAGTCCCAAAGGCGAACATTTTGAGAATGCCAGTTTGATGCATTGAGCGCAAAGCCAGTTTATTATAAATAGTTCTCTGAATAAACAATTATTTTGTTCTGTGAGAGTTGTTCAGTCTACCTTGCTCAGTCAGTTGTTAAGTCTCTGATATTGCCAATCTATTTGTAACATTTTTCCAACGTTGCTACTCTGCATCTGCTAATAATTTTGTGTCTAAATATTCTTATTCTCAGACAAATTCCAACTGCCTTGTATGCGCCCGTCGTTGATGCAGATAGTGTTTTATCCAGCCTACAATCAATGAAGTCATTTTTCAGTTCCGGACCTGACAAAGTTTCCAGCTGTATGTTGAAACTTTGTACCGACTCCTTATGTGTGCCGCTTTGTAAACTTTTTCCTAGTCTTTGGAAGGAATCCTATATTATACCTAACCATAAAAAGGGACCAACTACAGGTGTGTATCGAAACTATCGGACATTCCTAAGCTTCTTGAAAGGATCCTGCCTCCCCAACTGCAACATTATTGTCGTTCGGTGATATCTAAATCTCAACATGGTTTCATGAAGAATCGCTCTATCTCTACGAATCTACTTGAATTTACTTTTCTTGTAAACAAACTGCTGTACTGATTTTATACCCAGTCAATCACGAGTTCTTACTACATAAATTGTGTCTGCTCGGTTTCCCACCAATCCTCCTCAACTGTATAAAGTCTTACTTAAGTGATCGATCTCAATGAGTTCGTTTCAAATCAGTACTATCCAGCTCCATTAATGTACTATCTGGTGTCCCCCAAGGTAGTCATTATGGCCCTTTACTATTTAAACTTTTCGTTAATGATATCCCGCAGGTTTTATCCCATTCGCCGGCACTGATGTATGCCGATGACCTCAAACTTTGTTTGTCGTATAATGACCCTACGTCTCCTATCTCTTTACACCTGGTGCTCGGTTAATAGCCTTCCTCTTAATCTCAGCAAGTGTAAATGTATGACTTTTAGTCGTAATCAACCATATGAGCTTGAGTATATGATTGATTCCATCCCTTTGGAACGTATTCATAAAGTTGATGATTTGGGTGTACAATTTGTCAGTCATATATCAGTCATCGCAAACAAGGCAAGGGAGTTCTCTAGGCAAGGGAGCAACTCTATGTCTTACTAGTGAGACCAATACTACCAAAAATATCAAGATCAACTGGAATCGGTTCAAAAACAGTTCTAAATTTTTTCTCTTCGAGGCTTATACTGGGATTCCACCATTCATCTTCCTCCTTATGAGGATAGATTAGTGTTCTTTTTATTCATAAACTCCTGTCAGAAGATATCGACTCTATCGCTTTGTTATCTAATATAAGTCTCACTCTTAGTTCACTGATTGTTCAGCTGTTATTGGCTTGGCATTTCAGTTTGTTGTCAACGTATGGTAACTCTGTATAATGCAACTTTCTGGTGTGACCATCACTTCGCTTTTCTTTATGTCTTCAGGTTCAGCTTATTTCCTACAGTCAGAAGGGACAAGTGTATATCGACTCGGCTGTGGTAACGGGTATAAAAACTCTTTCCTTGAGCAAATTTCGAGCAAGTCGGACTTATAAGCCAACAAAAGATTATATTCTTTGTGTATGAGCCAGCTAGCGAATACATAGACGGTCAATTGGTTCGAATGCTATTTGTATTGAAGCCTTACCCAAAACTACTGCGAAATATTAAGCTATTTCAGTTTCTCTTGTTCAGTGACTCTTGTTCAGTGGGTCTATTTCAGTGACTTTTCTAGAGACACTTTTCTTCAGTGAATCTTTTCATACCCTATTTCTATATTATTCTCTGATGTATTAAAAACATTTGCAAGGGTTTAAAAACTTCGGCAAAGACGAAGTTAGCTTGACCTTCTCGTTTAGTGTCTTTTGTACATTGACTCATAATCTCTTTCTCTTGTTCAGTGACTTTTGTTTAATAACTCTAGTTCAGTTACTTTTGTTCGGTGACTCTTGTTCTTTTACTTTTGATAATCATAATTGTTCAGGGACTTTTGTTTATACACTCTTGCTAATCACTCTTGTTCAGTGACTCTTGTTCAGTGACTCTTACTCGATTGAATAGACAGCAACTTGTAGACTGCTCCCAGTGTAACATTGGTGAATTGTGTGATATTAAACACTTCTTGGAAAGATGTCAAATTCTTCGCTAAGGTAAGTTTTATTTAGGACAATTGATCCGAAAATCTTATATCAATCTATTTGAAGAATCATATCTTTGGTTGTATATGCCTTCTTTTGTGTCGAAATATTCCAATTCAATTTCAACTTCCTTCAGAAAAGCTTTGTTCAACTTCAAAAACTTTAATAAAAGGTTTGACTTCTTTAAACACTATTTTACTGTGAACATTGTATAGTACGGTCACTCTTTGTGTTACCTGGAAAATTACAGTAACAGTAAAAACCCTAGGGTTACCTTTATGAACATCGATAATCTCCAGAGCAATCCTGTAAATGTCAAACAACCATAGTAGGCCTTTTACCTTAAACTTCAAAACGAAAAAATAAATTCACTTCGTCATCATTTGCAGAGCAGAGAGTTAGCCACTTCCATTGGAAAAAAATCTGAAAGAAAGGAAATATTTCAAAACTTGCACAAGATGACTCACTTTAATGTTTTGGCCATTAACCAGTCGCTCGGTGAGTCCTCATCTTCTAGCTAATAAGCTCCTCAATGTAACTAATCTAAGTTTTCTGCCCCCGGAAAGACGAATATTACCTGCATCACGTGAAGCCCGAGAATAAATTCGAAAAAGTCGGCTATGGTCGTCATCCCACTCAGGCCGAGATTCGTCGTCATTATCATCGCACTCATTACTTTGGACCTGCCTATCCGCGGCAGCATCTGCGTTTGTTGGAGGAGCAGACACGTCTCGCCAAGCTGGAGGTAGAGCGTAAGGCAGAGCTTAAGGCCTACAACGCAGAGCAGCTAAGAAGATTTATGGAGCGCGAGAAAAAGAAGGAGGAAGTTGTAGAGAAGCCAGGCGAGAATAAGGATGTGGTAGCAAAGCCAGACGAGAAAAAGGATGTGGTAGCAAAGTCGGGAGAGAAGAAGGTTGTTGAATGCAAACCAGGCCCCCCAAAGGAGGTTAAATCAAAACCAAGCGTCCCAAAGGATAAGGCAGCGAAACCAATTGTCCAAAAGAATAAGCCTGTGAAACCTGGTTTCCAAGAGAATGTGTCAGCTAAACCTGGATACCATTACGAGGAGGAGTCATTTGGTCAAAACTTATTTGGATCCTTGGTTTTGAAAGTTGACAATGAAACCCTTTATGATGAGTCCTATAAGAATGAAGAATTCTAGATAACCAATCGATCTGTTTCACACCTTCTCAATTGTAACACAATTTGGACTTGTCAAGCGGCTGGCGATGACATAAGTACAACAAATAAAATGTTGCAGCTGAAGCTTTGTGTTTTTGTTGTGGTTTGTTAACCAGTAAAAGTGGGCGGCGGTGGCGGTAATGCCAAACTGGAAGATTGCACAATCCAAAAACAATAACGGCAACAACAACAACTGACCAACTGACTGAATAAAAAGCGAACGTTTTTTCGGCTTCCTTCCTCATATTTTTGTTGCGACAGTCGTTGGCAACATTTGTTGACAACAGCATGTTGCTGGCTGTCGTTGTTGTTGTTAATCAAATTATGACCCATAAAGTAAACATTCGACGACTTTGGCAACAGGGCCCAGTTGGTTTAGTTAAAGCACATTGCACAGTGGTCTAGTTAACACATTTCTTGGCTTATTTTTATTGAATTGGAAATTTTGTGGACATGTTGTGGAATCTTCTGCTCGGGCGTTTTCGGTGTCGCTGATCACGAATTCGAAGTCAGAATTTAGTAAAACAAAATGGCGGATCCAAAATGGCGGACATTTATTCAAAAACGCATTTGATTGCGCTGAAACATCGAAAAACCCGCTTATCGATACTATCTCGATAACTGTGGGACAAATTTAATTTATGTCGACTTTCGTGCTCAGCGGGCCAAAATACTTTACAACAAGTTGGTTTGGTGAATTTAATATATATTGTCACGACAATTGTCGCACAAAAATCATCACCGAAACTGAATCTGCCGCTCTCCGCAGCTAATTTTTGGCTATGTTCTAAAAAATTGTCTAAACAACAATTTCTATTTTGTTTGAGAGTGGGATTTGCTGGGACTTTTGACTTATTGCTTTTTTTAACACGACAAATAAAACCTTTAATGTTATTAACGATTCGCTATTTTATGCATTGTTTATAATAACTTTGAGCAAAACGTTCAAATTGTACTTACTTTTGAGAGTAGAATCCATTTTGCAGATTCCAAATCGGTTTTCTATACGCTTCTGAACGTTGTGTTATTTTCAGACTGCAAACTAGATAGACCACTATAACAATTTCAATCATTAAAAATCCATAAAAAATGTTTTTTTTCGACATTTGGCCATTTTTTTGGGATTTGGGACCATAGTGCGACTGCCACTGCTTGACAATGGTCATCATGCTACAAGCGTGTTATTCTCCTTCAAACTCATGTAGATTTCTTGTAGCTGGTAAGCATACCTCTTTTTTTCCTTAACCTTAATTTTCTATTTTCCAAGTTAGACTTCCATGGGCGGGGTACTAGTCACTTGTTCATTGGAGACGGAAATTTGGTCTAACAAATGTGGTGACTCCCTTCTCCAATAATCGCGAACTTGACGTGATCAAAAAAAAAACTGGGTATGAGTTATTGCTATCTGATGCCTCTTGTGCCAAGGCCGGCATCCTAACGCTTTCGATGCCGCCCTACAGTCCAGATGTGGCCACCCACATTCCTCGCCCGAAAAGACCGATGAAAGGCAAGCATTTTGAGACGACAGAGGGGATCCAAGCAGCATGCACCGCGATTCTCAAGGCTATTCCGAAGAATGCATTCCGTAACGCCTTCAATGCTTGGAAATCGCGCTGGCAGCGCTGCATCGACGTAGAAGGAGCCTATTTTGAAAGTTTTTAAAGAATTGTAACAATGGGCTCCATAAATTTTTTTAAATCGACTCACCGGACAAACCCTATAGAAACCATTGACCGAAAAATTAATCTTAGTACAAAAAAACTCTTTTGGTTTTAATTTAATCGTTCACTTACTCAAATCAGATAACTAACTATCTTTCAGAAAATGGGCTTTAGCTAGAACAATTTTAAACTTTGATATTTTAAAGCATTTGCAAGGGTAAAAAACTTATTCTTGATAACAAGCCGAGATCTACTTATTGTAAGCATATAAAAGTAAAGTTTTCAAACATAGATCTTCTTGGATGTAAGTACAATATTCCTGATAAGCAAAGAGACGGGGAGGAGGAGACACTATCACCCCGAACAACACCACACCACCTACTTTTTCCAAGCTTAAACTAATTTAAAGATACATAGCCTTGCAAAGGGTAGCAAAATATTGCCCAGAAGTTTGCAACGCTTATAGTCATAGACGTAGGAACTTTCGGTCGAAAGAGGGGTTTTAGTAGGGTTGTCGAAAATATTTACGATATATCGAAATTTGCCCAAAATAAAGAATATTTATATCGTATATTTTTCGGAGGCGATATATCGGTTATCGAATATTTTTGATGTGAAACATCTTTAATTTCGGTATGGACGATTTTAGTAGGAGTAAAATTTGATTTCAGTGTCACGTGACGCTGACGAAAGATTTTAGTAGGAGTAAAATTTGGTTTGAGCGTCACGTGACTCTGACGCCAACCATATTATGTTGCTGTGTTTACTTTGTGCAGTGGCCCGGCAGCCAAAAAATCAAAACAGAAAACTACCACAACAACAACGAGAGAACAATATAGAGCGTACTCCAACAACTTTTGCTGTAAACGCGAGAGGGAGAGTGAGTGCTACTAAGTACTGAAAAGACAGGGCACTGAGAGCAGCATCAAACCATTTTAGTAGAAGTAAAATTTGGTTTCTGCGTCGCGTGACGCTGACGTCATTCATATTTTGTGTTGTTTTGATTTGTGCAGTTTCCCGGCAAACACACACACAAGAGGATGGGCTGAGGGGGGAAGTGAAGAGGTAGGAAAGATGCTTAAGAGGGGCAACTGGGTGGGTTCTGGAAAAGATCTGGGTGTGATCTTGGTGCGATCTTGTGGTATGTTTGAGAGATTTGGGTTGAATCTTATCTGGGCGGGATCTGGGAGGGATCTGAGAGCGATATGGGTGGGATATGTGTGGGATCTAGATGAGGATCTGGGTGGGAGCTGGGCGAGATCTGGCAGAGTACTGGGTGGGATCTGGGTGGGAATGGGGGTAAGATCTGGGTGGTTTCTGGGTGGGATCTGTGTGGGATTTGGATGTGGATCTGGGTGGCAGCTGGGCGAGATCTGGCTGAGTTCTGGGTGGGATCTGGGAGTGTTCAGGGCGGGATCTGGGTGGGAATGGGGGTAAGATCTGGGTGGTTTCTGGGTGGGATCTGTGTGGCATCTGGATGATCTGGGTGGCAGCGAGATCTGACTAAGTTCTGGGCGGGATCTGGGTGGGAATGGGGGTAAGATGTGGATGGTTTCTAAGTGGGATCATGGCGGGATCTGGGCGGGATCGGGGTGGGTTCTGGGTGGGATCTGGGATGGATCAGGATGGGATCTGAATGGGATCAGGGTGGGATCTGGAACGGATCTGGGCAAGATCTAGGTGGGATCTGGAAGGGATCTGGGTGGGATATGAATGGAATCTGGAATCGATCTGGGCGAGATCTGGGCGGGATCTGGGTAGGATCGGGGTGGGATCTGGGTAGGATCTGGGTGGGCGGGATCAGGGTTAGATCCGGGTGGGATCTGGGTGGTATTTGGGCGGGATCTGGGTGCGATCTGAATGGAATCTGGGTGGGACCTCTGTGGGATTTGAAAGGGATCTGGGTCGGATCTGGTGGTATCCTGGGAAGTGAAACATCATCATTTATCTTCCGATCAGCGCATTAAACTTCCTGAAAAAATTAAAGAACACTGCAGCAAGTGATCCTGTTTTTAGTAATTCTACTCTACGTTATTTGTCTTCTTTCGAAAGAGCGACCTTGCTGATTTATATATCATTGAGAGAACTTGTGACTTAAAAATAAGCTCTTAAACTTAAATCATCATGTTTCACATCAAAGACTCGTGAGTGCTAGCGACACTCACATCTTTTTTTGGTAATATTTTCGGCGATATTTTTGTTTTAGCGTTCGGTCGCACTGTTGCGAATGACTGTTTCTTGTGCTCTGGACATTTAAGACAAAATTTTCAAAAGTTATTTAATTAAATTTGATGCACAGAAATCGCAGTGCAACAAAGTTTTAGGAACGAGTGGAAAATGTAAAAGGGCACTTAAAAGCAAAGCATGGAAATGCTTGGCTGAAATGCAGCTCATCAACGGCAACTCTAACTATAAATGATTTTGAATTCTGGGAATTTGGTTCCTTTGTGTGCTGCTATTTATGCATTTTTTCATATGGTGGATATTTATATCGTGAGACACATTATACATATGTTTGTAAGTCTATAAAAGGGGCATAAACAGGCTCGTACATGTTCAATCTTTGGAAGCTTTAATGTAAATCAATTGTAACTATGTTTAAAATCTTTAAATTTGTTTAGACAAAAAATTAACCAAAACAGACATTAGAAGTGTATGCGATAAAGAATTTGGGGGCCTTTTAAAGTAAATATGGAAACTAAGTAATTAAATTTTTTTGTGTGTGTATTTCGCGTCTTTGTCAGAATTGATTGAAGAAAAGCAAAAAAGTTCAAGGAATATATGTAAGGATAAAGTGAAACAGGACTTTCATTAAATCTGTAGTTCAAGTTCCAAGTTCAATTTGTGAAAGTTAAAAATTAAATAAAAACTTAGCAACTTTTGTTAATTTAATAAATATTTAATAAATTCAAAATTTTTAAACGCAGATAGATTATAGTTCTTATTACGCGTCAAATATTGTTTCAATTACCTCAAAAGACCTGTTCATAGTTAAAAACCCGGTTTTTATTGAAAAATATCGATAATATCGATGTTTTTGACACTAAAATAATTATATCGAAATGATACATTTTCAATATCGCCAAAAATATCGATATAGATATTTTTGAAATATTCGACAACCCTAGGTTTTAGTGAGAAAATTGTTTTTGTTTTTAATGTTAACGTTTCCCTACTTCCGTCCCCTCTATAACACAGTTAATACTCAAAATAACCTGGGAACGGAACCAATAAATTGTGAAACACACTTCCACTGGTCTGATTCGCGCACACCTTGCGCATGTTCAAATGACACAGATTTTGGTAAATTTAACATCTGGGCAATTAATCGAATACCAAGTCGACGGTCTAAATTCAAAACTTTGCGCACACGAATCACATTGTCGGTGTTTGTGGAAGGTCTTCCAGCACGGGATTCCGGCCTTCCAAAAAGGCCAGGTGCCACCAAAACAAAGCACTTCTTGCTAAAGCAACATCTGGGTAAGCCTGCTTCATATCATATCAAACGTCTCTGTCGCAGATTTACCAAGTTTCACACAGAATTAAATCGCGCGGCATTTTCGGGCTTGCACCACTCACAGAAACACGTTGCGCGAGAATGCCTGTCCTGACTCTCTTGGTGCTCGGAGACAACTGACCCACCGCTTGTTTGTAGCTACGAACGCTCTCTAACGAATCTAGTCGGTGCGCGCATGCTCCGAAGTACAGTCGCGGCGGAAGTACAAACCCTGTATGACAGCTATAAAATATAGTCATGCGATTTTGACAGTTTGAAAGCATATTAAGAATCGCTGAGTTTTTTTTTCAATCAAAGTAGGCTGGATAAGTTTGATTGTTGATTTGAAGCAAAGTTTCGTCAGTTCTTTACGGGCACGCGCCCCGTAAACAACTCATTTTTATTTCTTTTTATAATTAAAATATTTTTTACTTGCCTTTATGCACAGGCATGTCAAAGCTCTAGCAGCACCTTTTTCTTATTTTTTTTAAACCGAGCAAGACGTCAGTCTCGTTATTCAAGACCAGAGCCACAAATTTATTTCTTTTTATATTTAAATTACAAATTTGCTAATTGGCTTCGGCTTTCTCTGACAGTTGCACATTTTTGGTGTGAACAACTGGAGCCAGCCAGGAATTCGTTTTCGTACATTAAAACTTTGGTGTAATGGGGTTAAGTGCCAGCAAAAATCCCGCTTCCATATCTGGTCTATTATGTGTTCAAATTGTACTTACCTTAGTGCAGGTGTTTGTCGAGTTGCTCCATAGTCCATCGTGTGTGCCAATGGCCACACGCTCTCTCAGGTTAAACCAATAAAAATAAAATCGTTGCGCAGACGCGGCATTTCAGTTGAATTTTGGACCTGGTCGCGCACAGACGGGGCTCACTTCATAAGCGCAAAAAAAAAAAGAAAGAAATTTCGCAACCATCATGTTGTTGTTGTTGTGGACGTTGCTGCTGCACTTCACCGCCGGCTTTCCCCTGGCCCCTACCACCCTGGATGGGGCCACACCCATTGATGCTCAAGTTTCGGCTGCCGAATTTGGTGCACTGGACGCCTTTGCCGAGGATGCAGCTGACTCAAGCCAAACGGCAGCCAGCGAGGCGGGTTTCAAGGTGAGTTCATATTTTGTGGAGATTCAGTCAATTATTCAGATCAAACTCTTATGGTAGATCTCCTTGTTGCCCACACCGGCTAAGACGGCTGAATCGGTGAATCTGGAGCAGGAGGGCATACCCTCCAAGTTGCTCAGTGTCTATGATAATAGTCAGAAAAAACTGGCCGATGTTTCGCAGGTGAGTAGAGGGAAGGAGTGTTTAGGGGAAACTTGTGTTAATCTTATACCGAACACAGCCTCTGCCCATTTTGGATACCATCAGTGAGCAGGAGAAATATGGTAATAATGGCGACATGTTTGATGGCATTTCACGTTCCCTGGTCAATGGTTACGAGGCATTCTCCAATCTGCTCAACAGTTTTATACAGGTGAGAATTGTCAACACTGGGGAACTTTTGAATCAATGATGATTTGAAAGTCAGTTCAGTCGAATAAAGAGCTCAAAATTTTGAAATAAGCTGTCTAAATCAGCTTTGGGTTTGTAGTGGCCCATTTCGCCCTCACCGCCCAGTACATTATTCTTCTTAAAAAGCCATGCTTTTCATTAGAGTCGCTTAAGGGGTAATATTTGGTTACAGCTGTTTTTCGAAGGCCTAAAATAGACTAATAAAAAAATATTCCATGTATCTAAAAAACTAGATTCAATATTAAAACTGTCCTGTTATTTCAAAACGTACGAACGATTTTAGTAGGAGTAAAATTTGATTTCAGCGTCACGTGACGCTGACGTCATTTATATTTTGTGTTGTTGTTTTGTGGGATCCTCACACTTAAGAGGATGGGCAGAGAGGGGAATCGAAGAGGTAGGAAAGGTGCTGAAGAGTGCCCCTCCGGGTGGTTTCTGGGAAAGATCTGGGTGGGATCTTGGCGAGATCTGGTGGTATTTGGGAGCGATTTGCCTGGGATTGGGATCTGGTTAGAATCAGGGTGGGATCTAGCTATTTGGATCTGGGTAGGATCTGGGCGAGATCTGGGTAGTATCAGAGCGAAACCTAAGTGGGATCTGGGTAAAATCTGGATGCGATTTGCTTGGGATCTAAGTGGGAACTGGGTGGGTTCTGGGCGGTATTCGGGTGGGATTGGGATAATTTCTAGAACGGGATCTAAGTGGGATATTGTTAGGTGGAATTTAAATAGATCTGTTTGGGATCTAAATGGAATCTAACTAGGTAGGATTTAAATGGGATCTGGTGGGGATCTGGGAGAGTTATCTTGGTGGGATCTAGGAAGGATCTGTGCAGGATATGGGTGAAATCTGGGTAGTATCTGGGCGGGATCTAAGTGGGATCTGGGTAAGATATAGGTGGGATTTGGATGGAATCTAAGTGGGAGCTAGATGGAATCTAGGTGGGATCTGGGTATCAGGAAATCAGGGCCGAGTCTGTATGGGATCTGGTTGGGATCTACCTAAGTTGAATCTGGGTGGGTTCTGGGAAGAATCTAAGCGTGGAGTCTGGGCGGGATCTGGGTGGGATCGTGGATCTCACCTTGGTGGTATCTGGGTGGGTTGAACATCATCATTTATCTATGGATCAGCACAATAAAGAAGACTTACTGAAAAATGAAAGAACACTCGTATATCTACCCCCTGTTAGTTCATCTTTCGAAAGAGTGACCTTGCTGATTTATATAGCATTGAGTTAGCTTAAGCCAAGTATCATGTTTCACATCGAAACCTCGTGAGTGTTAACAACACTCACACTTTTTTTTTAAAGTGGTCTTTAATAAATTGGTTCTGGAAAAATATTTTTCTACAAAAGGAAAGAAAGTCGTTTTTTTATAAATAGGACAACCTTTTCTAAGATCAGTTTCTAAATACTTTCCTCAGCGAAATTGCATTTAAAAATGTCAACTTAGTCAAAGTTTAGCCCTTAAATGAACTGTTTCAAATTTGTATAAACAGGAAAAGGCATTATAACCAGGTATGCGAACCGAACCGCCAATTTCAAATGATAAACGGAACCACAAAGCAGCAAAACCAATCCGGTCGGTTCGATTCACTGACAAGTTTTTAACCGAAAAGAGCGAATTAGCTGCTGGCTGTCAGTAAATACAGACAAAGACCGCTGATGGTTTGTTAGAGATAGCAATGAAACGGTTGTACAGTCAACTAGACTCCCTTGTGGTGTGTTGTGTTCCTGTTTTAAAAGTTTTGTTCAACCATAACAAGACCTCGAGCCGGCTTAGATTTGACAATGTACTAAAGCAATGCCATCCACCAGAGACTCATCGGCAATCGAATATCTGATTTATCTGCTGAATGTGCCCAAAAATACTTCTTAATTTCGAAATTTTAATCAGTTTCCCTAAATAGAATATATCCCACTTTTGGTTAAATTAAGTTTCGAATCGATCCTTAGCTATGCCGGATTGATGTAGTCCAGTGTCCGGCACGCTCGTATCTTTTGTGTATTCAATACTGCTCAGCGGCAGCGACATTAAGACACAGACAGTGTACAAGCTAATTCTGCTCTCAATGCAACAGCAAAATAGTGCTAACTGAGAGCACTCTCGCGTGAGAAAACACACACATGTAAAGGCAGAATGAGCATGTGTGTTTTGCCGGTCACTGATGTAGTCTTTAAGAACATTTTCATCTCCTGTCGTTAGATTTCCTTTTCTTCTTTGGAAGTTGTTTATTGATTTTTTTGACTATTCCATTTTCTCTGAGGGACGATATTCTAACTATTCTGAGGTGCTTCTTCATCTTAGACTAACCTTAGCCAGGAGTTGCACGGACGGTATGTATTCCGTTCATGCTCTGGTAGCAGACAATCGAATAATGTACTGTTTTTACAGTGAAATTCTTTTGGACTAAGACTAAATAACTGACTTTATATATTTGGAGTTAGTTTTGCATTTGGCTGGCTTGAGGTCGGTGGAGAGTTACACTTCAATGTAATCAACACAAATCAACAGAGATTAATTACATCAATTTGGAATAGCAATTGGTATGTCCGTACAACGATTGCTGTTTCAAGGTGTAACCACATCTTATCATCAGCGGACTTTTGTATTGCATATTCACATTCAAACGTCCACACAGTTTTCTTTGTAAACCGTGATTTCGCCAAATAACGAGTTGGGGACTCCAATTTGCAATGGGACGAGGCCATGATTCTGCCTAGAGTTCTGAGTTAGGATAGCTATTCGAATCCTTTCAAAGAATACAAATTCAGATTATTATAAAATAGACGAAAACTTTTTTACCGAAAACTCAAAACTAGAAAGGTCTCTGCTACATTGACAGTTCAAAGATAAATTAGGGGGAAACTGGAACTTCTTAAGCCTTGTCGAGGTCATCAAACCTTAAAATATCTGTCTTTGGATTTTTGGTAAATTTTCTATAAAATATTCTGAATTTGTTGAGTCAAGTTGTGCAAAGAACTTGACATGTTTAAAATCGTAAGGAAAATAGTCCGGAACATAACTTAAGGGGGTATTCCTCATGTGTAAAAATTTTTTTCGTTTTTTTTTTTTTTGTTGCATTTTTTTATAGCTTGGATATTTGAGAATATCGCCCCAAAAGGATTTTTTGAAATTCGAAATACTTCAGAAGATGTAGCCTTTTTAGTGGAGCAATGTCTTCACAAATACAAGTAATTTTTATATTACTTCAAACTTTAAACGCATTTATCTCGTAACCATGTTTTTCGAGCTGGCGGCCATGATATCTCCAGTTACACTGAACCGATTTTGATGATCAAAACTGAAATCGACGCAGAATTGTCACCATTCTGGTCTGATCCGCAATCATAATTTTAAAAAAAATTGTACTATTTTTTTTTACACTAAACTACAAAAAAAAGGGCCAAAATTAGATTTTTCATATTTTAATGGCCGCCATTTTGTCAAAAAAAATCACAAAAATGTTTTGGAGGTTCAGACCAAAATTACATCTATTCTGATTATAACCCCATTTTCACTTTTCATTTCTGACATCCTGGAGACCTTGAATCATGGCCGCCAGCACCATACCTTTTTTTTTTGGACACCCACATTGACGGCCGATAACTTTTGGAACAGATCTCGCATCGAAGCAGTAAAAATTTTTTTTTTTCAAATAAGATTTTTTTTAAAAAAGGTTCAAAAAACAGCCTTGACATGAGGAATACCCCCTTAAGTTTTTTGAATGATTTGGTCTTTCAATATTTTCACGGGTTCGAACCGAAATTTGCCCATGGTAGATGTTTGGAAATGTTTGATTTTAGGTTTTTGAGCAAAAGATATTGGTTCGAACCTTGGTTCAGCTTATTTAATAAAAGTCCAATTCATGTGATTAATACTCAAAATAGTATACAGAGTTTCAGTACTTTCTGTACCAGACAAATAAAATTTTCAGACCCGATCAACTGAAACTGATAAGACAATTGATACGTTGATGGTACCGATATGACAGTTAGTTAAAAGGCTGTAAAAATCTTCAAAGTGTTTGTCTTAATCGTTTCTCTATTTATAATCAGATATTAGATAACAACACATGGGCTAGATTTTAAAATGTCTTTAATTTTTTGAACCCAGCCGAAGAAGCAATTTGGTTAGGTCTTAGGATTAGTTTGTAGCCCTGATTTTCATTAAGTTTTACGCAGAGAACTCTGATACTCTTGTAATTATTATTTCAAAACGAAAATGTAATAGAGGGATTCCTGAAAGTGATTTGCTTTTGATTTGATTTCGTGAAACAGCTGATGACAGCTGCTCCCAGAAAGTGTAAGGAAAATAAGGTCATACTAATTGATTTCGTAAAATCAGCTTCGAAGCTGATTTCAATTTGCTTTCGTTTTAGTGTGACAGTTCTCTTACTTGGTCAAATATGTTTATGGTTACTTATCTGCACAGCTCTACTAGAGAGGTCGAAGTTACAAATTCTTCCACAATTTTATTCCGCCCTTCCTCTTTGGATCTGTCACGTTGTATATGTGTGTAAATTGTATGAAAGCAAATCAATATGAAATCAGGATCGTTCCACCAACTGCTTTGCTTTTGCTTTCACGAAAGCAAATCAACTTTCAGGAATCCCACTAATATTTAAGACTTTTCTTGGTTATAAAACTGGCATTATTCTTAAGAAAAACTTACCATAATATATTACCAGCTGAGCCCGTCGCGACTTTGTCCGCATCCAAGTATTCGTTTAACTAATAATTACGAACTAAATATCAATACGAATTGACCTCATGACAGACACTGTTCAATTTAATACAGTTCAAATTGGCTTTTCCACCGCCTATTTACAACTCTCGACTTTTTCCCCTTGCCCCTCCCTCTTCAAACGCTCTCCACTCTTTACCGTCCCGTGTCATTCCTCTCTCCCCCTTCCCACTTCCTGCGCTCTCCACTCCACTGGCGTTTTGCACCCACTTCGCGGACAAATTTTCCAATTTTTCTTCCTTAGTGCGACCCTGCATAACTAAACGAAGGTCTATGCCAAATCTTAGATCTCTTGGATAATATGTCAGTCTGTCAGTAAATCGAGCCTAGAATTATAAGTATAGATAACCTGGTAAGTCTGAAAATATGGTAAAATTGAAGCGACAAAGCGACCATCCATTAGTATATCCTAAAATCTCATTCAATGCTCCCTACATTAAAGAAAAGTTCATTAGAAAGGGTTACTTAATGTGGTCACAGAACCTACAAATGTAAACAAACTTCTCGTATCTCATTTGAAACAGAAACGGTCCGTTTCGGCTTCAGATTCGGGTGGTCATAAGTTTAGAATGATCGGTTCATGGTTCATGCCCGAGGGTCCCGAACCAGTTCTGCGTTTCTACACAATTTGCACCAGCTACGGATTGTTAGAGTTAGATTAGACCATACCTAAAAGACAGTTCAGTTATAATCGATAATGAACGATATTGGGTTGGGCTTTCATCACCAGCTTTTACTGTTTGTTTTGACCATGTGCCATTCACATATTGCTCAAGAGACGCCGCCAGGTGCCAATTAATGCGCGATTGTTATGAAATTTCTCCCTCTCTCTCTTTCGCCCCAAACAGAAACCCAAAGAGTTGGCTCGCAGCATATCCAAGGGCATCACCGCTCAGTTGGACATTATTGGAGGCAAGCTGGTGGGCCTTTAAGCTGTATCTTTTCTTGTTGATTTAAATAAATACTTTAATTTATTATCTTGTAACTTAAAGCGAGTTTGTGTATTGATTTTCAGGAATGTATCGATAATAATAATCATAATAATAATAATATATATTGTTAACTACTTCGTCTCTCGGTTTGCTTTGCGGGCAGTAGATAATCGTTTTGTAATGCTTCAGTTATACGGGGATTAGATAAATAAGTGGTTCTTGGGGTTCCTACACTACTAGAGAGCACATCACAATATGGATACACCAACTAACTAAGCAAAGCCTTAAGCCAAATCAACAAAAAAAAAAAACATTCTACCTTTTCTTTTACATTAATTTTTGGCACATTTCGCAATTTGTTTCCGCTCCCACCCACCTACAGTCGTGTTCAATCCTCCCAACTGCTGGTGCGTGTCTGAGGATCGATCGAGGGTGAATACGATTTGTATGTGTCCGAGGCACGCTTATGCTTCACCGTGCAGAACAGCAGCATGGAGGTGATCAGGCCGAAGAGCTGCACAAACGCTATGCCCAGTCCAATGGCGCCCACCACATTCAGCTGGCCATTGAACCAGCTCTGCAGCGAGTGGGCACAGCCCTTGTCCCACCACAGCGTAGGGTTCTCGGATCTGTTGGGGAAACTTAGTCAGGAATACCAAATCAAAGTACAAGAGTTGACTCCCACCTGCCGCAGTCCATGCGCAAGAGGCCATCGCCCGAGCCCTCGGTTAACAGTTGACGCTGATCGTACAGAGTGCGACAGCAGGATTCGGGTACCCAACGCTTGCCACTCCACGATTGTATGTCATACCAGTCCTCGTACGAGGACACACCACAACACTCAAACTGCAACGGGGGAAAACCAGGTTAGAAAGTTCAAAGTCCCAGCAAAAGATCAACACTTACCGACTGCTGCACACTGTCCCAAATGGCGGCCACCGATGGAGCCACCAGTGAGCCACGATCGCTGGCATTATAATGCCGCTCAATGCCAAATCGCAGCTCATTGGCCAGCGTGCGTCCCAAGCCGCCGCGAAATAGAAAGGCTATGGAGCCCAACAGGAACTCGCTCATGAACAGCAACACAATCAGCATGAAGTACTGCACCAGAAGAGGTGGGGCAGGTTAGGGGAAAGGAACAAGCAAGGACTACTCACCAGCACCAGCAGACAGCGCGATTGTATCCAGGCGCCGCAGCAGCCCAAGAAGCTCACCACAAAGCCAACGCCGCCCATTCCCATGAAAATGGTGTCCGCACTGAGACCGGCATGTTGGGGCAAGAGTGTGGCATAGCCCTCATAGCTCAGACGCAGCCAAAGACCAGCTCCTAGAAAAGCGCAACTGCACAGCTGCAGGCAAAATAAAAACGGGGAAAGTACAGAGTAGAAATATGTCGAGTAAATACAAATTTTAGATTAATAAAAGGAGGGCCAACAAGGTTCTGTACCGTACCCAGATCAAGTTTGTTTCAGACTTAAAAAATGTATTAATATTATTTTATACCATAATAAGATGTATACCATAATAAGATCCGAGCAAAAACACCAAAGATATGCAAGTACATTTAAAATAAAAGGCAGGCCCATCAAAAAAGGTAAATTCTAAATTATGAAAAGTAAAAATGAGAAGAAAAATATATTCATTTGAAGAAGTTAACTCAATGTCAATGCCATTGGAACCACATTACTTTTTACAGGGTATTTTGCAGTCTTGAATTTCTAAAAATTTTGCTCTTAGAATCGAGTTAAGTTCGTTCTCAATTTGATCTTTATAGGCAAGGGGAGTGAGGAGAAGATAACTTTGAAAGAACAACGTTGGACGTGCTCTCACACAGAGAGAGAGAGAGCGCATGTGTAGTCTATTGTTGTCAGATGTGAGTAAACATTTCGAGTGTGCAAAAGAAATCAATGAAAGTATAGTATAAAATAAAGACAATATTAAAAACACCTTATTTAAAAATAATATTATTTATATAAGAGACGGCACGCTCTCTTGATTTGTAAAGGAAACTAACAAAAGTTTCAAGAAACAACGCAAACGCTTTTTTGAATTTAACGACCAGTTCTAAGCTCTCTCAAAAAGCTGCTTTAGCTTTTGGGATTGGAACTTTGAGCCTAAGCTTAAGCTTATGTACACCAAAAGGTTGAATGTTGTTAGCCTGACCTGACCTATTTTTACTTTCATTGTTCTTTGAGCTTCCCAACTGATTAAAACATTGATTGTATGGAAAGACAGGTGAAGCGATGGTTTCGACAGCGATAAGCCTACTGAAGATTCATTCGGAAGAATGATGAAATGGTACCGTATAGGCAACCAGCTCATTTTTGGTGTACAATAATGCATAAGTTGTTTTCAGTTGTGAAAAAACACAACTTTTTCGGACCTTGAGCCAGCTAAACACACTAATTAAAAATATTAAAAACATTACAAACAAGTGAGAAAGTCGGTCAAGCCCGACTATAACATACTCTGTACCTGGAGTAGAAGCTGAATGCAATGCTGGTGCTGCGCTCATCTCAAAGTCTCTCTCTCTTTTTCTCTCTCTCTCACCCTTTCTCTCTCGCTCTCTCTCTCTAAGATTGTGTGGTGTTAGTTGTGAATGGGTGGGAGGGGGTGGGGCAAGGGCGAAGTACTTTTTTGCTCATAACTTGAGAACCGCTGATCCGATCTTTATCATTTCTTCGGCAAATCGATACATTTTGCTAATTACTAACTATCTCTAGAAGGTACGAAACGTCCATCTTCAAAACTGTAGGAGATATAACGTTTTTTCCGAATTGCGGGGGCGGGAGGGGGCGTGGCAAAAATTGAAAATAAACTTGATCTGCCTGCAGCTATAAGAAACATTTGTCCCATACAT
The DNA here is from genome assembly GCA_018904275.1 of Lordiphosa clarofinis. NCBI lineage: Eukaryota > Metazoa > Arthropoda > Insecta > Diptera > Drosophilidae > Lordiphosa > Lordiphosa clarofinis. The sequence continues at coordinate 216,062 of JAEIGQ010000147.1, forward strand.
GTCAAACCTCTATCTCTTACCATCTCTGAGATCTGTTTGTTCATACGGACGGACGGACAGACAGACGGACGGACAGACGGACAGACGGACATGGCTATATCGACTCGGCTGTTGATGCTGATCAAGAATATATATACTTTATATAGTCGGAAATGATTCCTTCTCCCTGTTACATACTTTTGCACAAACTTAATATACTCTATGTACCTTCGGTACAGAGTATAAAAACGAAAAACTATGCTCCCACGGGGACTTGATCCATGGCCTGCGCATTTTGTAAGCGAACCAGACGTTCACTTAATGAACCAACTGCGTTCATTCTTAAATATGGTTTCGCCGCGACTTGTAGCTTATGGAGAATAGTCGAGTGAGCTAAGCTGCCCGTCCACACTGTGTGTGTTTCAGTCTTCGAGGTACCTAGTTCAAGTTCCAGTAAAGTAAGTAAATAAAAATTGTTGTCTTGTATGTAGCTATCTCAAAATCAATCACAGCATAGAAAAAGTGTGTGGGGTGGCTGGTGGTAAGTGGGTAAGCGGACTAAACACCTCCCAACCCCCTTTAATTATTATTTTTATACCCGTTACTCGTAGAGTAAAAAGGGTATACTAAAGTCGTGCAAATGTATGTAACAGGCAGAAGGAATTATTTCCGACCATATAAAGTATATATATTCTTGATCAGCATCAACAGCCGAGTCGATATAGACATGTCCGTCTGTCCGTCTGTCTGTATGAACACCTAGATCTCAGAGATGGTAAGAGATAGAGGTTTGACATGAATGGGACAAATGCTTCTTTTATCTGCACGCAGATCAAGTTTATTTCAAATTTTGGCCACGCCCCCTCCCGCCCCCGCAATTTGAAAAAAAACGTTATATCTCCTACAGTTTTGAAGATAGATGGTTCGTACCTTCTAGAAATAGTTAGTAATTAGCAAAATGAATCAATTTGCCGAAGAAATGACAAAGATCGGATGAACGGTTCTCAAGTTATGAGCAAAAAAGTGAACCAAGCACCCAACCCCCTCCCACCCTAAAAAATGTTGCATACTTTTTGGATGGTCACCCTAGGGAACGCAGGAACACTGTTAAGCATGTTTTCTCATGAGTAACGGGTATATCGAAGTCGGTTAGAGCCGACTTTAACTTACGCTCTCGTTTTATTTTGAGAATTATTCGTACTTGGATCAAGTACAGAAACTCTTGAATCAGGAATGTCGGGATCAAATATGGGCATTTCCACAAAAAAATCCACCAAGACCAAAAAATTAAAAGTGCTTATTCGAAATATTCAGTTTCACGACCTCGCTACGTAGCGAATCCTAATTTATTATGAAGTAAATTTATTGATGTGGTTATCTTCCTAAAAACAACGAGTCATCTTTAATGATTTAACTTCTGAGATAGTATGTGCACAGAAAAAAAAATGATATTTTTTCATATCAATTTTAGGCCGATATGATAAAATATCAAATTGATATTTTACTAATTTCAAATCGATATTTTTTTACATATCAAATTAATATTTTTAGTATCATTCTGAAACTATTTAATATCAATTTACGTGAATGATATTATATTGGATCAGAAAGATATTATTTTACTGTCAAAATAAAATGAAAATATTGATATTTTGTAAAGTTCATTTTAATCTGGTTAATATCGTTTGCGGATATATATATGTTTGCGGATGATGTTAAGCTGTCTTTGACGCTTTCTTCTCCCGATTCGTATAAATGTCTACAACTTGACCTAAATTATCTTTAATCTTGGTGCAACGTTAATATGCTCTATCTTAATCACGATAAATGCAAGTTCATGTCGTTTTACCGCACTAAACCTGCTTTGAATACATACACTATTGATCAAAGAGCTCTGGACCGTATAACAACAGTTCAGAATCTGGGGGTATTATTTGATCAGAAGCTTTGCTTTAATGACCACATCTGTGTCATATCCAACAAAGGTAAGAGTTTGCTGGGTTTCATTAAGCGTTGGTCTAAAGAGTTTGAAGATCCATATATAACCAGGCTTCTCTACGTGTCTCTCGTTCGACCATCGCTAGAGTATTGCTCGTGCATCTGGTCCCCTCAATATAGCTTCTATCAAGATATACTAGAATCGGTTCAAAAACAGTTTCTTCTCTTTGCACTCAGGGGCTTAAACTGGGATACTGTTCGTCGTTTGCCTCCCTATATAGATAGGCTACGACTTCTAAACTTACCCACTCTAAAAGACCGCAGGACTAGTCAAGGTGCAATTTTTCTGCATAAGCTAATTGTTGGTGATGTAGATTCGTCTCTCCTCCTAAATCGTATGAAGTGGAACGTACCCTGCAGAGCAACTCGCCGTTATGGAAGTATGCAGATCAAATTACGCTCGTCATAATCCTCTCCGAGTTCTGTGCGATAACTATAACGACCATTACCATATATTGTCGTTTCAATGCTCCCACTACATCAATTCATGCAATCTTTTAGCTTTTTTGTCTGCACCAAATATGTAAATCCACTTTGCCGGCCAATCGATGTGAGCAGGGGCATATCGTAAAAAAGGTCTCCTTATTTGGTCGGTGCGGTAGATAATTAGATTTATTTACTATTTCATACACACGATATAACTATTACAAAGAAGCAGTCAATTGCTTGTCTTCAAATAAACAAATAAACAAATAAAAAAAATAAAGAAAATTTGTGGATCAAATAAATTCTAATATACAGTTAAAGTATTCAAAAACATTCTACAATTAATCGCACTATATAGTTTTGGCAGATTTCGCTAAGTTTTGCTTATATACTAATGGCCAAAAACACCACTTCCATTTTTTGTCGCGTGCGAATCGCTTTTAAATGGGATTTATCTTGGAACCAGCTCTAGGTATGCTCTCTACTTTACCACTAAAAAGAGAGTTTCTCTAGTGCTATAAGTTAAAGTAACAGAAGAAAAAAAAAATATTCTAATTTGACTTTTATTCCACTTGAATGCGTACGACTGTCGCGTTCTACATCATGGAAATACCCATATCACGCTTTCCCACATTCCACCCACATATCACTCATTTCCCGCCCACTTCCCAGTGGGCATCCCTGTGTTATTTCCAACAACAAATAAAAACACAAGTGAATTCTCATTTTGAACTTACAAACCGAGTTTTAAGCCAATCGGATGAAAAATAGTTTTTTGCATGCAAAATTTTCCGGCCATTTTCCTCGTGGGCGGATTTTCCAAAATTGGAAAAAACACGTGTCAAATTATTTTGCGTACCATGGCTAACAAACCAAGTTTCAAGTCAATCGGATGAAAAATAACATTTTTCCCATACAAACTTTTCCCACGCTTTTCCGACTTTTCCGGGTGGAGTTTTTCAAAACCCCGTTTTAGTACGCACTTTCACCACCAACAGAAACTCCTGTCTAAATTACAGCCCTCTATCTCTTACCGTTTAGGCTGTGCGATGATTGCCAAACAGTCAGTCAGTGAATCAGTCAGTAAATCGGGACACTCTCTTTTATCTTCGAAAAATATACCAAAAAAAAATTATGAAAAATTGGCCCTTTTGATATGATTTTTGTCAAGCTTATGATCAAAATATGACGACTTTTGTATTTAAAATGTTTCTATGATATTCTCCTATAAGGATATAAAAAGAATTAACACATACAAAATTTTTTTAATTTTTATACCCGTTACTCGTAGAGTAAAAAGGGTATACTAAAGTCGTGCAAATGTATGTAACAGGCAAAAGGAATCATTTCCGACCCTATAAAGTATATATATTCTTGATCAGCATCAACAACCGAGTCGATTTAGCCATGTCCGTCTGTCCGTCCGTCCGTCTGTCCGTCTGTCCGTCTGTCCGTCTGTCTGTATGAACACCTAGATCTCAGAGATGGTTAGAGATAGAGGTTTGACATGTATGGGACATATGCTTCTTTTATCTGCACGCAGATGAAGTTTATTTCAAATTTGTGCCACGCCCCCTCCCGCCCCCGCAATTTGGAAAAAACGTCATATCTCCTACAGTTTTGTAGATAGATGATTCGTACCTTCTAGAGATAGTTAGTAATTAGCAAAATGAATCAATTTGCCGAAGAAATGATAAAGATCGGATGAACGGTTCTCAAGTTATGAGCAAAAAACTGAACCAAGCCTCCCGCCACTCCCACTCCCACCAAAAAAAAATGTTGCATACTTTTTGGATGGTCAAGGAATGCAGGAACACTGATAAACATGTTTTTTCATGAGTAATGGGTATATCGAAGTCGGTTAGTGCCGACTCTAACTTACGCTCTCGTTAGAGATTAAATCCGAAACTCATCCCCTTTATTTCCCATATATTTCAAATTTTCGATTTTGAGAGCAAACACGCGTCCACTAAATGAAGTCTGATCACTGCCAAACATTTTACTATATCGATTAGGACTATAACGAAACTTTTCCGCCCGGTATTTTGAAATCAAAAAAAAAGTATAATTTAAGTTAATTATGCATAGAAATGCACTCATAGAAATGTATCATGACCAACTGAGGCACAACTCCAATAGATTTGCCTGTGATCTGGCGACAAACAGATTATGAAGGAGTCTTAGCAGATGACAACTTTCATAAACAGCATGCCTCTGTCGGCCTCTTCAATTTGGTAAATTGTGCCATTGGCACCATCCCCTACCAATATTTGCACGCTGATAGTTCCCTAGCTAGAGACTCTCTATACGTGACTGTCCTAATTAAAAAGGCTTCTATCGTTCCATAGAAGCGACACGAGTTGGTTACAGGATAAAACAAATTTCTGTTTAGGGGATCAGTGGCACTTCCTCCTAGTAGTAGACACAGGCTTAGTCTTCAGTTTTTGTATCTTGTGGCTGAAGTTATTCTCCACCGATTTCACACTCAATGACAAAACAATTTGTTGGCTAATTCAATGAAACTCTTCTGTATATGAAAACCTTTGTGCTTTGTTTTTTGTCATTTTTTTTCTCTTTCTTTCTGTACACAGGTAAATCTGCGACAAGACATTACAATGGCCCGGGAAACAGTTGACAGAGTCGAATGAATGGGTACAATGGCGCTTCCGCTGCAGACACCGACACGCAGGGTGTCGGCAAAGTTCTTGACAAACGCATTGATATGCTCCCTTAACATATCCAACTTTATCGGGTACTCACCCAGAGTATGATGTTGAGCCAGCAGAAGGTGCGGCGTATGCATGTGTAGCCGGCATTGGCCATCTTGGAGGAGCGGTGAGAGATGCGAGGCGAGGCGAAGAGACGGTGGAGAGGCTGCAACGAAAATGAAATAAACAGAGGACAGGCTGAGCTTCGCATAAATCATGAGCACGCTGCGCTGCATTCATTAGATACATTTGTATCTATTAAATGAGCGATTTTCGGAGCGACCTCATTGTGTGTGTGTGTGTGTGTGTGTGTATAAATAAACTGAAATTCATAAATTTCCACAAATTTGTTTTTCTTTTTGTTTTGCTGTTTGATGGTTCCATTTGGCATTTCCTTTGTAATTGGAGTACGTCCACTGGACAGCATGGGGGTGGGTGTGTGCCAATTGTCATTTGAGTATATACTAAATATATACTTAATACATATATATGTGCCAGCGAGACTAGTGAAGAAAGCTGCCCATTTGACATCTTTTTCAATATGCTAATTTCCAACATGTCTAAACAATTCACTTGGGTAAGCGTCAGTTCCCTCCCCAACTTGTTGCATCTGCCATATGGGAACATATTTTATGGTCATACAATGGTCGATTGTTGTTGTTGTTTTCGACTACAAAAGAATAGATTTCCATATCAAATTTTAAATATATTCATGTGGAAATACCAAATAGAAGCTGAGAAACTATCGATAGTTTTGAGGTTTTTGTGGCAAAACAATTGACGGACTATCGATCATTTTGATTTATGATTTTATGATTTATGAACTTTTCTGGTCGAAAAATAGGAAATATACGATACACGTAAATTGGAGTAGAGATAACATCTCACTTCTGGTTGGAGTCATTACGGGTAACTGACTCATCGGTAGGCTTTTTATAAGGTGCAAGAAGAAAGAAAAGAAGTTTGTTGAAAAAGACTCAAGACACTTGGCAACCCCTTCAAACTCAACCTTCCATCTGAGACAAAGAATTCGCCTCTACTAAAATTTGTATCGTCGTCACAATGGTTCAGCCTAGAGGAACTCCTCTAATCTAACGTTTTAATGTAAAGAACTTAAGGATGTTGCATTTCTTTTTTTGCAACACAAGTATTAGAGAATCCCTCCGATTATGGAAAAATTTCCAGCCCTGGCTCTAACACACTTTAAAGAGAGACAATTTCTTGTGCGTCCTCCTGACTGATCTACACTGTTGTAAGCATGAAACATGATAGTCTAAAAGGTTGTTGTCTGTATAGCTTTTTCAAGAACCTTTCGGTTCAATCAGCAGACGGAATGATCGTTTTTTTTCCAAATTTCTTGTAATTAAAATATTGACAAGCATCAAATAAGTTGCATACTGTTTATTTCAATTTAAAAGAGAATTCTAAGCTAACTTCTTATACGCCGTATGGCAAACGGCCAAGCAAAACGAACCATACACTGAGAAAAAAATCAATCTAAAATCAAGATTATAATCTTGAATCAAAGAGAAACGTTGTCAGAATTCGACTAAGACCAGATAATCTTAAACCAAAGTTATATTCTCAATTTTAATCTTAATCCACTAATCTTGGATAAAGATCGTTTGTACTCGACTTTAAGATGGAACAATCTCATTTTTTTATAATGAAAAAACAGACAAAAAAAAAATTATATTAAGCATTTTCTTATTTTTTTTTTTTGGATTTTTTTTGTTGTGTATGCTTTAGTAATTAACAATTTGTTGTTTCTGAAACTCTTATATAAATGTTAATTATTAATTCGCTGGTACTGGGACTTGAACTGAGTACCTCAGAGTGATTGACCCTACTGCATCATTTGTAAGGCGCCACCAGTCGCAGTATAAGAACTCAGCACGACAAAGCTTTCTGCTAGCTGAGTTCTTATACTGCAACTGGCTGCGCAAAAAAATTTACATCAATAGCCGTGATAGTTAAGTCGATGGCAAAAGCTTCATTGGAGCGGAAAGGTTGTGGTTCGAGTCCCAGGAGGGGCCAGTTGTTTTTTTTTTATACTCTGTACCGAAGGTACATAGAGTATATTAAGTTTGTGCAAAAGTATGTAACAGGGAGAAGGAATAATTTCCGACCCTATAGGGTATTTATATTCTTGATCAGCATCAACAGCCGAGTCGATATAGCCATGTCCGTCTGTCTGTCCGTCTGTCTGTCCGTCTGTCCGTCCGTCCGTATGAACAAACAGATCTCAGAGATGGTAAGAGATAGAGGTTTGACATGTATGGGACAAATGCTTCTTATACTTGCAGGCATATCAAGTTTATTTTCAATTTTGGCCACGCCCCCTCCCGCCTCCGCAATTTGGAAAAAACGTTTCGTACTTTCTAGAGATAGTTAGTAATTAGCAAAATATATCGATTTGCCGAAGAAATGATAAAGATCGGATGAGCGGTTCTCAAGTTATGAGCAAAAAAGTATTTCGCCCTTGCCCCACCCCCTCCCACCCATTCACAACTAACACCACCCAATCTTAGAGAGAGAGAGAGAGAGAGCGAGAGTGAGAGCGAGAGAAAAGGAGAGAGAAACTTTGAGATGAGCGCACCACCAGCATTGCATTCAGCTTCTACTCCAGGTACAGAGTATGTTATAGTCGGGCTTGACCGACTTTCTCACTTGTTTTTTTTATGTATTCTTTTATTTTTTTTTAACAAAATAAATCTTGTTATGTATATCATAAAGTTTTTTTTTACTGAAGCTTTACAGAAAACTGTAGATGGTTGATAAGTTGCAAGATGATAAATCTTGTTTTTAAGATTTTAAATCTTATTTCAAGGTTTTTCAATCTTGTTTTTATAAGATGGCAAGTGTCTCGAAAAAGAGATTTTCAATCTAGATTTTAGACAATAAAATTATGTATGAATGTAACAACTTATTCATAAGTTATTTCATAATTGAGATATTTGTAATTAAGTGAGAAGTCTTATAAAAATTTAAGAAAAAACGGTAATTTGGGATTATCTCGAAATCTATTCAACTGAAAATTTTTTAATCTCCAGATTCGCGTTGCGATGGCACGGTGTTATTACACCAGCATATTACTATACCAAGTCTGAAAGCACTAGCAATGCGTCTTTTCCTTCCATCTAGAACTTAAAGGGGTCCCGATCTAGGGTAAATAACCACAATAGTCGTCATGCTGCAAGCTTGTTATTCTTACTTCACACCTGAGCGACATCAACAAGTTTGCGCAGAAACAATCGACTCAGCTCGTAGTTCTTATCAAACATATATATGCACTGAGGGCAAAAACCTGTTTAGAAAATAAGTTGCCTTTAACTTAAGATGGTCTCAAAATGCTTCGGAACAAATAATCTTAATGCTCCTGGAATAAGTAAAGTTGTTTTCAATCGGATAATATTTGCTTTAAACAACAAAAAAAACCGGGTTTCAACAGAGAGATATACAAGAGAGAGATCTCTCTTTCTGATCTCTCTCCCTCAACAAAGCGTAATAAGACCTCTAGATGTGAATCTGCAAAACTGTGCAACAGCTGAATGTGCTGGCGCATCATTCCGTTAAGAGTTATGTCCCCGTGTGAGGATTCCGCCCACACCTGGTCCAAGTTCAATCAAATTTTTTTACCAGTTGGGTTAAAAATGTTGTTAAAAACGTAATAATATTAACCAAAATCTTGTTTTTTTTAAAAAAATGGAACAAAATCAACTCAATTTGAGCTTTTGCATTCTTAAAAGTCATCAATTTGAAAATTTTCATTTAAGAAGCTAACTGAAACATCATTACGAGCTCTAAAAACCATGTTGAAGCCTCTGTAAGTCATTGCACCGACTCAGTTCTTAGTAAGCATCTGTGCTATATATAATCTAATGGGATCAAACATTTGGAGAAGTCAGGAAGTAAGCAAAACGGAAGAAAGTTGAACTTAAAGAGAATGAAGGTAAGATTGAGGAAACAAGATAACTTTGAAGAGATCCTAAATAGCTCAATCTGTGTTTTACAACATAATGTGAAGACCTGCAAGCTGAGTTTTAAGCTGAATCAGAGAGAGAGAGAGAGAGAGCTAAGAGCTGACCATACCTTGACCATAATAACAACAGTTCAAGGAAAGCTTCTCTACTCTCTATTTAAACTTGTGTGCTTTATGATGTTCGCTCAAGAGGGTGACAAAAGTGAGGAAACATTCTCTAACAAAATTCATCTAAATATTTCCCCATTTATCACGAAGTCAGCTCTAAGAAAGCTGGCGAAAATCTTGCCAACTTTGTTTGTTTGTTTGGCTTTCGTTACAAATGTCAATGACTTGGCCCCTCCAGAGCTGGTTTAGGCCAGCGAAAAATGTGGCAATGAAAATTATCTTTACCCTCTGCTTTGTCTGTGTAAGTGAACTGATCTCTGTGTGGGTAGATCCATTATCAAAATGGAGGGCCAAGCAAAATGTGGACAATTTCCATGGCATAAATCACTCTCTCGCCCAACATCCGCCGTCCGCAGTCCGCTTAGCCCAGCGTCTAGCGCAGCGACTTTTGTCCACTCTCGAATTATGATAAATGCGCAGCAGCAGCAGCGGCCGCCGCAACATCCATTTGGATCGTCGTGGGCCGGGAAGGGGACGGGGGGACGGGAGAGTAAATCGTAAAATTTGCAGCGTCAAATGGCATTAAGCCAGTCCGCGTTATTGAGTTAAATTGGAAAATAAGCGAGCTACAGTTGTTGGACCCTGCAATTGTTCGCACTTGGTCAGCCCCCTGCCCAATCTTGCTGGGTTATTATTTGCACTATTTCATTATGATGATGATGATAGTTTTTTCAATTTAACTCTTTCACTGTATGCACATTCCTAGAAAATTGGATTTGCCCGCCCACAAAACACTCAAATGCAGGATCATAAAAGATGCAGAGGAATCTCTTGACGAGGCCAAGGGGTTTGTCGCGTGCCTAAATCAAGTGTTTCTGGATCAGATTTGTTAAAAGTCGATAAGTACCGTTTTTGTTTTTGAAATGGAGTATTTGATGGAATTTATGGTACAGGAAATGTATTTTAGTGACAAAGTCGCAACTTAAAGTTCTGTACCTTAGTAAATCTTAACTTCAGACGCTTTTAAGTAATACTGCCAAATTTGTACCCAATTGAATGACTATAGCATATAGCTGCCATATGATTTAAGGTACAAAAAGCTGTATTTAGTCTTTAAACTCTGCAGTTGTCAATTATATTTGCTTTGACCTGATTCTGTTGTAGATCTATATGGTACAGCTGACATAGGATTTTATGGTACAGATAAATGTTGTGTACCCTGCCTAAACTCTTAAGTTATTAGTCTTATCTTTGTCTAAATAATTCCACCAAGGATAAACATACCTTAGGATTAAGAGAGAAGCTTGACTTGACCCCTTTGGGGCTGTGTGGCCAATTTTAGATTTACATACCTTAGGATTTAAGGTACCGAAACCCAGTTTTTTGAGAAAAACTTATTTATTTTCTATGGTACGGACTTAAGACTTAACAATCATCCATTTTATTTGCTTTAACATAATTCCAGCAAGTTTGAACATTAGCAAATGTCTATATCATGTAGCTGCCTTAGGATTTATGGTACAAAAATAGGTTTTTTTGAGAATATCTTATTTTTTTTTTTATTGGTTCCGTTCTAGTGGATCTGCTAAGCCGTATTAAAATCGTTTGCATTTAATAAAGGACTTAGGTACTTAGCTGACTTGGAATTTTAGGTACAAAAAGTTGAATTTTGAGAGAAAAACTTGTTTCTATGTTTTGAAACTCCCTGATTATTCATTTTAGGCCATCTGAAATAGTTTTGAATAGTTTTCACAATTGTGTATGACTATACCAAATAGTTGTCATAGAATTTTAGGTACTGAAAATAGATTTTGGAAAGAAATTCGTGTTTTTTTGTCAAAAAGGAGTTCGGTAACTTAGTGCTTACTAATTTTATGCCGCTTGAGATCAGTTTTATGACTATAGCATATAGCTGCCATAGGATTTATGGTACAGAAAACAGTTTTTAATAAAATAAACTATCTTTAAGTCAAGGTAGTTATATAAAACTTGGCTGTTGTCATTTTAATATATGTTGAAATACTTTTGCCAAGCTTTTAAGACCATTGGGTAGCTATATCATTCAGCTGGCATACGATTTTTGGTACAGAAAATTGATTTTGGTAAGAAAAACATTTAAACTCTTTAGGTAAGCGGCCTGAAACTTATTACTTATTTATTTTATGCCGTTTAAATTCACTTAGTAAGGTTGGACTTTAAGGGGAAGACTATAACATATAGCTGCCATACGATTTTTGGTACAGAAAATTGATTTTAGTTAGAAAAACATTTAAACTCTTCAGGTAAGCGGCCTGAAACTTATTACTTATTAATTTTATGCCGTTTCAATTCACTTAGTAAGGTTGGACTTTAAGGTGAAGACTATAACATATAGCTGCCATAGGATTTACGGTACAAAATATGGTCTTATACGGAGAAACCCCAATATACAAACATTGGATAACTTTGTGGTACAGGAAGTGGATTTTAGTGAGAAAAACTTTAAATTTTCAATGGCACTTATCAGAAGTATGGGGAAAATAGCTCTATTTCATCGTGAGTCACGCAGTCAGCTCTTGACCATTTGATTGGCTGCCTAGCCACCTCTCAAGCTGTGTTTGTTGTAGTTGTTGTTGTGGTTGCTGCACAAAAGTGTCGTCCACCAACAGTTTTCTCTTTTTTTTTTGCGACAGGAAAAGCCAACGGGTAGGGGGCTGGGCAAGATCGGGGCACATCTTTGCTGTTGTTGTTGTTGTTTACTTTGTTCGTGCCCCATTTGGCTCATTTCTTTTCAGTTGCAAATTACTTCAAGTTGTTTATTTGTTTGTTTGTTGTTTTGCTTGTGGCAATTGTGAACTGAACAATCGCCTGGCTATATACGATCGCCTCAAATCAAACTCTTCAATTTTGGACACTTTCGGACACAGCAAAAAAATGTGCTAATATTTTGTGTTGTTTTTTTTTACACTTTTCGTACCGAATTCAAATTTTTGTAATATTTTGTTTTTCCCAAATTCGATTTTCTTTTTTTGGTTTTCCCGCGTGTTCTATGCTTTCGCTGCGCTTGTTCAAAATAAACTGACAATTCTGCGCATTTGATGTATAAAAATAGTAAGGCAGCCGCCGCCAACTGGTCGAGCCGAAAAGCAAAAGAGCCGAGAGACATACAAAAGCACGAACCACTTTTCGTATGCAGGCGACAGCTGCCCCAAAGGTGGGCAGGGGCAGGGGCAGGTGGGGGTCTACGAATCAACTGGTGACAGTTGCAATCTCTCCGCGTCCAAGTCTGGCGCGCTCTGCATACTTTATGAATGAGATTTATGTTTAGATTTCAGTGTCACGTTTTGATCCACATTGGACAAAACGATCAGCTGGTGTCCCCACACTTCGTTTACACAGTTTTTGGAGAGAGGAAGGGGGGGGCGGGTGAAATGGTACGGGAAATGGCTCATCTACGTTACGTTAGAAATGGTGGAAATACTGTAATCGTTTGCTCTACTCTGCCTTGATTAAAGCAGATCAAACATATTTTGTCACAAGTTAAGGATGGTCTTACTTTTTATCAATAAGTCAAAGAACTGACCATATAAAAAAGGGTTTTTATTTACACACTTTTTACATTGTTTTAATTTTTACCCACGCTTTCTATTTACAATTGATCTGTCTGTCTTTTTGTCTACTATATACTCTGTCTTCCTTCTTCTTTATAGTGTGACCATTCTTCGACTACGCTACCATCTTGGCGGTCATTCAAAAACTACAGAAAGAACAAAGTTCTCATCAGTATAACTTTTTTCTAACACAACTTTATGCTTATTTTGGGTCTCAACTCAAATACAACACCCGGACCCTGTTAAAGCCCGTCCCTGACCTCTTACGAATTTGGACTGGTTCGTTTCAAATGGTTATAGAGGCTTAAACTATCTGGTACAACCCACGATCCAATATAGTGGTCCAAGCAATTTACTTTCCAATATCAAAATGTTGACATTAATTTTAAGTTCCTTATGATCCTTCCCCAAATTAACATTAAATAAATTCATATATGGCTTGAGCTCCTTTCAACCTTTTGGATGGTGTACTTCTTGTTTTCACTGAAGAGAAAGGGACCTAAAACTGTTTCAACCTTTTAGCTTGTGTACTTCTAGTTCTCAATAAAGAAAAAAGGGGCCTACAGTTTACCAGCCTCCCCGCAAATTGAAAAAAACTCATATCATCCTGAATGTTTTATATACACAGTAATCATCACTATTTAGCAATTCTCTCAGGGGTTGGTAATATCGATTAAGAATCATTAAATCGCAGGATTCAGAGCTTCTTACCACGCGCGTTTTATAAAAAAAATTCCCTGCGGCGCTCTTACTTTTTACTAATTTTACCTCCAAATAAGGGACTAAGCCCGAAATTAATTTCAGTTTGAGTCAAGGCATTTTATTTATATGGGTTCTAGGGACCTGTTTTTTGTCAAAGTTTTGCATTGAAATCAAGGTTTAAAAAGGAAATCTGTGTGGTCGTTTGAATGTGAATATGCAATACAAAAAGTCCACTGATGATAAGATGTGGTTATCTTTGAAACAGCGATCGTTGTACGGAATTGCTATTCCAAATTGTTGTAATTAATCTCTGTTGATTTGTGTTGATTACATTGAATTGTAACTCCTGCCTTTGTCAAGGCATTTATTTTGGCCATTCCCATTTTTCATCAAATATAACCGTAATAGAAATCGGACGAATAAGACACCGCAACCGATTAGTTATGTATACAGTCTGTGTTTACAGAACCCGCTTATGAAAAGTGGATTTGAATAAATTTTTGAAATATTGCTCGCTTTTGGGGCCATTATGTGTCAATTCGCCCTTCTCAGAGCCTTTTAATGTGTTGTGTGTGGAAATGAGTTTGTGAAAGAAATATTGAAACAATTTACTGAATCAACCTTTTTGTTCTATTACTCAGTCTGCCCTCGCTTTTTGAACATATCGCTCACTTACTTCAAAAAACACGATTTTTGACTTAATGCTGCAGAAATATTCGCTGTATTGTGTACTATTTTGTGTAAAATTCTTATATTTTTCACACGAGATCAAAAAATGTCGATATATCATTTTACAGGTTCATTTTGATGTTATTGCAAGAGCGTCATATCTCAGTTGTCCTGCAGTCGGTATTGCGCAAACAGACTTCGGCTTTCAGTTAAAGCATTATATTTTTAAGTCTTATTAAAGAGCATTTAAAATTTCTAATATTTTACTAGATTAACTCGAAACTAAAAGAATAATTTTTTCTGGGTTAAACCCATTGAGAACTTTAAGCGCGTTTATATCAAAATGGATTATTTTGAGTTATGCCAGTATTGAAGTAAGTGAGCGATATGTTAAACGGTAGAAGGCATTTTTGTTTAACCTAAAATTTCAGAATTTCGATATAGCTTTAAGATAAAAACAAGTAAGAAAGTCGGTCAAGCCCGACTATAACATACTCTGTACCTGGAGTAGAAGCTGAATGCAATGCTGGTCGTGCGCTCATCTCAAAGTTTCTCTCTCTTTTTCTCTCTCTCTCTCTCTCTAAGATTGTGTGGTGTAAGTTGTGAATGGGTGGGAGGGGGTGGGGCGAGGGCGATATACTTCTTTGCTCATAACTTGAGAACCGCTGATTCGATCTTTATCATTTCTTCGGCAAATCGATATATTTTGCTAATTACTAACTATATTTAGAAGGTACGAAACGTCTATCTTCAAAACTGTAGAAGATATAACGTTTTTTCCGAATTGCGGGGGCGGGAGGGGGCGTGAAAGTAAACTTGATCTGCCTGCAGCTATAAGAAACATTTGTCCCATACAAGTCAAACCTCTATCTCTTACCATCTTCGAGATCTGTTTGTTCATACGGACGGACGGATGGACAGACGGACGGACATGGCTTTATCGACTCGGCTGTTGTTGCTGATCAGGAATATATATACTTTATACAGTCGGAAATTATTCCTTCTCCCTGTTACATACTTTTGCATCAAACTTAATATACTCTATGTACCTTCAGTACAGAGTATAAAAAATGAAGACGTAGTTAATTTATATATTTCGCAATTCATGTTGAACTCTTTAATAGCTTTCCAGTGCTCCGAAAAGTATGCAACATTTCAAAACTCGACTATTTGTTATCCGATCTTGATGTAAATTTCAGGGATTATAGATAATTGCACGGTTGCCACTGTTGGACCAAACGCTGCAAAATGCATCTTTTTTCTCGTTGGAGCCATGGAGTAAGCAAACAATTTGTTCATAAGTTCGAAAATAAATTTGTTGGTTTTTTTTTGTTTTAGCTCTAATGCTACCCTCAAATTCCGTGTAGAATGTATGGACAAGTTTCCGCAGACAACAATTTTGTATAGTCCTCCATTATGTAGTACTTGTGAAATTTTGTTTTCGATCATTTAAAACCCTACAACGGCACGACAATAGGAAACACACTAAGGGCCGTTTTCTCATGTTGCTGTTTTTGCAAATCTAGGTGGATTTGCTCCATTTCATTTGCTCCTGTTCATGGCTGACCATCTAGATGAATTTCGTAGCAATGTACTTCATCCTCATTGATTTGAAAACAATGTACATGACAATTCATATTAGGTATTTTTATGTGTGCACGCATATGGTCACACTGAAAAATATTTTGAAACTTTAAACAACTGCTGCTAGAAACAGTTAAGTTTGAATTGTTAATAAATAAACCAAAAATTTAAAATATTGTATGTGCCTTTGGTATACAAGACACCTGCAGACATTGCTGAAGAGACAGATGCGCTTACTAATTCCCCTAGGTCATTTCTTAAGCCGAGTTCACACAGTTACCTCTGTGGCCAAATTGGCCAAAATGTGATTAAAATAGCCTTGATTAATAATTTTACTGTATTTAAAACATTAAATATGGTTTCATACGCAATAAATTTGATCAAGAAAGGCTGAAAAGTTCCTTTATTTGGACGATATAGCCAAATTTATATCAGAATTTGTCCAAATTTATATCAAAATTTGATCAAATTATTTGCTTGTGTCAACTTAGCTTAATCCTTTTACTTAATCTCCAATCACAGTAATAGCCTATTCACACTACAGTCCATCTACCGTTTACCGTCTACCGTCAAAGATGGTACGTAAGAACTTACCGTGCCAAATTTTCTTAAAATATTCCACCGTCAGCTGGGGATGTTCCTATCTCATGCTGTTCCAAGCGATATATTTGGGTCCACCACTAAATAATTGCCCTTCACAACTAAAATATATGCAGTCAACGTAATTTGGATGTCAAAATACAAATGCCGCGCAACAGAAAACATGAAATTTAAAAATATTACAAAAATTGTTAATTCCTTTTATAAAATGCAATGTATTATTTTCTTAAAGACATTAAATTATCTGCTTCGACTCAATTGCATCTAAATGCTTCGATGCACTGGGCAGACCATACAAGTTTCGTATAAGTCCATATTGCCCATATCGCACATTGGTAGGATGTTTTTTTAACACTTCGGCTATGCATCAAGGTATTATGTTCTGCTGCTGATAAACAGAGGCCAGCACTATTGTTAATTTTACTGAATTTCAATTATTTTTCTTTTATAGCTGGCATGTTTACATCATGTGGCAAGAAGAAGACAATGATGGTGGACGGTAGACGGTAGATGGTGGCCATGTGAACACGAATTTCATTTTTCCACCGTCTTCTCAACGTTCCGCCAAGATGGACTGTAGTGTGATTAGGCTATAACAAGTGTTTCCGAACAAAAAAAATTGCTTTCATTTTCAAAATTGGCGCGCAATAGACGTATCAACAAATTAGCGATGGGACAGGGGCTGCTAACTTACTTTTAGTGCCATGGCAGCCCAGCCGGTGTGACCGTGAGGCAAATGCCCAAATTCATAATCAATCTACATGAGACAACCGATTGCACAAAATCCACCTAGTTGCGAAATCTAGGTGGATTTCGATTTGAGCAAAAACAGGAACATGAGAAAACGGCCCTAAGAACTGAAAAATTTAACAGATTTTAGATAAACCTCTCCTCTTGTCATGGGGGAGAAATATCATTCCTGACAAATTGCATTTTTATTGGTACCTGGAAGACTCCGGTCTCCTGGGATGAGTGACTTTAATCGTATCTATTGACCATGTCATTCTGTGACTGACTTTCTCACTTGTTTTTGGATGGATATGATTTAGGTGTGCTGCTGAACACGGTCATTGTCCAAAAAGGCTATTATCAGCCAACTTAGCTATTGACTTTTGATTAATTCCTTGGCTTAATTTACTTTTCTTGGTAGAAATTGAATTGTTAAAATACTCTCCGATGTTTGAGACATTTCAGAATTAATTATTGCTAATTCAAAAAACAGATTGATAGCTCTTTTTTCAGTCCTCCGCTAAAGAGTTGGTAGCAATCTTCTTAGGGATCTTTAGGGAGACGAAATATTAGCTTAAAAAGTGCGAAAACTTTGAAGACGGAAGTGTCTGACTTATCTTGACTTTCACAACTCTGGGGAAGACTTTTCAAGTCTTGGTTTTTTAATGATAATTTGCATATATGCAACCCAAATGAAAGTGACGCAAGTGTCGTTGCCCTCCATTCAAAAAAATCTCCATAAAATTTCTTTATTAAAACTAACGAAAAGAAAACCAAAAAAAAAAAAAAACACGAGAAGATGAAGATGAAGAAGAAAGTAAAAACTAAAAGACTTAATCACTAACATTGTGCCATCACTTCTCCTTGCGCAACTTTTGGCTGGACAACTCGATGGCCTCCAGCCATAATTTCAGTTCGGTGGGCATCTCTGGCCTCTGTTTGGCTTCCGGATACGACTGCAGCACCTCCAAGACATTGCAATTGGTGATGCTCTGCTTGGACATGGCCACGGCACGCACAAAGCCATCCGCCACAGTGATAAACTGTTGCTCCAAATAAATGGCCTTGTCATCCCACCAAATCAGTTTGGTTGTAATCTTATAGGGATGGAAAATGGGTATGGTGCGTCGATAACGTACACTGCTGGCACCTTGGACGGCCCCACCGCGTCTCTGACGTATGCTCTCATACAATCCGGTCAGGGCATAGAAATGGAAACGGGCAAAGTCCAATTCCCTTAAATAGCGTGCATTGTTCATGTGGCGTATGAAGATGTCCACATCCTGGGAGGTGCACAGGCCATAGATGCTGGTAGTGTCGGTGACTTTGCGCTTGCGCTGGAACAGGCGTCCGGCGAACACGGTGAACACACAGCGTATGAAATAGTTGACATCCCAGATGATGTACAGGATGAGTAGGAGGACCAGCCAAGACATGGTGCGGGCAGCAATCAAGAAAACAGCTGAAAGAAAACCCGTAAGTGGCGAAAGTTTCAAGTCCAAGACGGATCAAGCAGATGCAGTGAACCCCCTGCTTTAACTCACAAAAGCGGCAAACGAAACCTCAACCGTTGGACCAGCCAGACCAGCAACAACTGACACGATATTCAGCCAAAGAAAGCAACAAAACACAAACCGAAAGTTGCCAAGCGATAAGACGAACCACCAAAAGAGAGGGAGCAGACAGACAGAGAGAGAGAGAGAGAGGGAGGGAGAGCGAGCGAATGCACTTTCAATTATTTAATAACAGTCAGTCAGTGGCTATTAACAAATTCGCCACTTTAGCAACATTTTTTCACAAATAAATATTAAATACCGATCGACACATTAAAACAGACTGAAAGGGCAAAGGTTCATTTGAACTCTGGCCCACACTGGAATCTCAGCTTGGTGTGAATAATTTGTGTACGCTTTAAGAATTTCTAAGTTGCAATCAAGCTGAAAGCAATTAAAGTTGGTATAAAACAACTAATAAAGTTGGTCAAGCACAACGGTAATATGGGCTAATCCGAACATTTTCAAACCAAGGCCAAAAATTTTAAAGTTGCCCAAAATCCAAAGGAGAACGTAAGTTAAAGTCGGCTCTAACCGACTTCAATATACCCTTTACTCATGAAAAAACATGTTTAGCAGTGTTCCTGCGTTCTTTAGGGTGACCAGCCGAAAAGTATGCAACATTTTTTTTTATCGGGGGCTTGGTTCACTTTTTTGCTCATAACTTGAGAACGGCTCATCCAATCTTTATCATTTCTTCGGCAAATCGATACATTTTGCTAATTTCTAACTATCTCTAGAAGGTACAAATCATCTATCTTCAAAACTAAAAAAGATATAATGTTTTTTCCAAATTGCGGGGGCGGGAGAGGGCGTGGCCAAAATTTGAAATAAACTTGATCTGCCTGCAAGTATAAGAAGCATTTGTCTCATACATGTCAAACCTCTATCTCCTACCATCTCTGAGATCTAGGTGTTCATACGGACGGACGGACGGACATGGCTATATCGACTCGGCTGTTGATGCTGATCAAGAATATTCTTCTTCTTCTTTATTGGCCCGATGCTTGCATCACAACCGTTTGATGGTCTCGGCCGCTGCAACTAATGTCCGCCAGTCGCTTCTGCTCCGTGCGAGCTGGCACCAGTTTTTCACGCCAAGCTTGGAAATGTCTTTCCGCACCTGGTCGTCCCACCTTGCCTTGTCCCAGTTCATTCGCATTCCTCTTGTAGACCATTTTTGCTGGAGCTTGTTCATCCATACGGGTAACATGTCCCAGCCAGCGCAGCCGCTGTTGCTTTATAAGCTTGATCAGACTAGTATCCCCATAGAGCTCATACACTCAGAGAAAAAATAGAGAATTTCACTCTTGAATCAAGAGCATTCGTTCTCAAAAGTAGGGTAAGAGTGAAAATTCTTGATCCAGGAGCAATATTCTTGATTCAAGAGTGAATTTTTGATCCCGACATTCTTGACTCAAGAGTTTCAGTACTTGATCCAAGTACGAATAATTCTCAAAATAAAAGACTAAAAATAATAATTGAAGGGGGCGGGGGTTTGGGTGCGAGAGAGACACGACCGAGAACCCCGGGACAACCCGTCAGACCGACGTGATGTTTGTTTGCTCCGCGCTGCTCACCACTCACCATCAGCCACCCCACCCACTTTTTTCTAAGATGTGATTGATTTTGAGTTAGTCACATAACAGATAAAAATTTTTTATTTTACTTACTTTACTGGGACTTGAACTCGCTACCTCGAAGACTGAAACATACACAGTTGGACGAGCAGCTTAACCGACTCGACTATTGTCGATAAGCTACAAGCAGCGGCGAAAGCATATTTATGAACCAGCGCGGTTGGTATTTGGCCAGCCGCAACAGCTCGACCGTGGATCAAGTCCCCGTAGCAGCAATTATTTTTTTTTTATTTTTTCCTTTTTTTTTATTTTTATTTCATTTTATTTTTTTTTTTTTGTGATGTTTTAAACATTTTTATTATATTATACAGACGTTTAATCACTTACTTTTGCCCAATCTTAATGTTCAACTTTAACATAATTATCGGCGCGGCACGGTGAAATGACAATGACAAACTGCGCATGCGCTGTCTCTCTTTGAAAGAGCGCGGCCAACGTTATTCTCTCAAAGTTTGCGTTTCCTCACTCCCCTTGCCTATAGAAACACATTGAGAATGAATTTGTCTCGATTCCAAGAGCGAAATTCTTGAAAATTCAAGTGCGACTAGATTTTTTGTTTCAAGAGCGTTCATACTCAAATTATTCGTTCTAGATTTTTATGAGTGTATAGTTCGTCATTCCTTCGGATGCGAAAATCCTCGCCAACTTTGAAAGGTCCATAAATCTTGCGAAGAATCTTTCGCTCGAAAACGCCAATCGCCGCCTCATCCGCTGATGATATTGCCCATGCTTCTGCGCCGTATTGCAGGACTGGGATGATAAGCGACTTATATAGCGCTATTTTTGTTCTTCGCTTGAGGCTTCCCCTAGTTAGCCCGTAATAGCATCGGTTTGCGAGCGTGATTCTTCTTCGGATTTCCAGGCTGATGTTGTTGTCGCCGGTTATCATTGTTCCGAGGTAGACAAAGTCCTTTAGAACTTTAAAGTTGTACTCTCCCATTGCAACAGATTGCCCTAGGCGCGTGGACTTCTGTTTCGAGGACACTAGGTACTTCGTCGACCCAATAGTTCAGACTGCTTCTCAATCTCTGAAAACGCCTTGCGTACTGCCCGTTCGGCTTTGCCGATAATATCAATATCATCGGCGTATGCGAGTAGCATTACATCTTTATTAAAGATGGTGCCCGATCTGTTGACATTTGGGCACTGGCCCAGTATATACTCCATCAGCAGATTAAAGAAGTCACACGATAAGGTATCACCCTGCCTAAAACCTCTTTTGGTATCAAAAGGCTCAGAGAGGTTCGTTTCTATTTTGACGGAGCTTTGAGTGCTTCTCAACGTCATCATGCAAAGTCGAACGTACTTTGCTGGAATACCTAAAGTAGACAAGGCTTCGAAAAACCTTGACCTTATCGGCGTGTCGAAAGCGGCTTTGTAATCAATAAAAAGATGGAGATTTTCGATGTTTCTTTCATAGGTCTTCTCCAGAATTTGGCGCAATGTGAATATCTGGTCTGTGGTGAATTTACCAGGTCTAAAGCCACACTGATAAGGTCCAATCAGTGTATTAACAAGCGGCTTTAGACGTTCACAAATAATGCGGGACAGAACCTTATATGCGATGGGGAGGAGACTGATCCCGCGGTAGTTGGCGCAAACTGCAGGGTCTCCTTTAGATTCCAATCGACGGGCATGCTTTCTTCAACCCATATACGGCACAGAAATTGGTGCATGCACCTTACCAATTCTTCACCTCCAGCCTTGAACAATTCAGCGGGCAGCTCATCAGCGCCTGGTGATTTGTTGTTCTTTAGCCTTCGTATGACTAAACAGACTTCCTGTTGGGTCGGCGGGTCTATCTCTGTGTTGTCGATTGGTGGCATCGTTACTTCTCTAGGAGCGGCATCATGTTCGTCATCGCCTCCCAGTAGGTTGGAGAAGTAACTTCTCCATTTGTTAAGCGCCACTTGCGGATCTGTGACCAGATTCCCATGTTCGTCTTTGCATTGTGCGACTCTGGGCTTAAAACCTTCCGTTAATTGCTTAATTTTTTGGTATAATTTTCGAGTCTCACTTATGCCGAATAACATCTCGACTTCCTCGCGCATGCGCCTTTCCTGCTCAAATTTTTTTCTTCTAAAAAGGCTCTTCTCCTCTTTCTTTTTCTCCATAACAAGCCCGCGTTGCTCTCGGCTGCAGAGTTCTCCTGTAGGCAGCGTTTTTCTTTGCAGTAGCGCGTCGGCACTCTTCGTCGTACCAAGTCCGCTTTCGAGGGGCTCGAAAAATCGAACACCCCCCTTCCCCATTATTATAAACCCTTTTTCCCTTCCCGGAAAGGGAAAAAAAAAAGAACAAGTTGTTTGTTTATATTTTTTTTTTTTTTATTTTAAAAAAAAAATAAATTTTTTTTTATTTTAATTTATTTTTTAAGTCCTTCCTCCAATATTATTTAGAAACATTTCCCTAAATTAAGTTCATTCCTTTACTATAATACTTACCACACTTCCCCTTTTTCCAGACAAGTAAAACTGTCCCACTAGACTTATAGTACATCAAGTTGTTTACTAGGTATAACTAAGCATCTTGTTATCATCATCATTTTACACACATTGGACTAACATTTGAATATTAGACACTAAGCTAAGGGGGGGTTGAGTGGGGGGGGAGTATGCCTGGGGCCGTTTGGACAACTTACAGTTAAGCACTCGAGACACTCGGCACACAGGTAAACATTTGCACATTTTCACATTTCCATGCACACAAAAACAAAAAACGGAAATGGCTAAAAAAAAAAAAGCACAAGCACACGAATATTTTTTGTAGGTCCCAGTTTGCAACCAGGTCAGCAGCCGCTGCGTAGATTCTTGCTGGACATGTCATTATACTCGATCCATTTGCCCAGCTCCGGTGGTAGTGAAGGCTTCAGCTTGGCTGTAGATTGTGTACTGGCGGCTGTGGCATGACCATTCTCCGCCTGAGATACATCCAAAGCTGGATTACTTATGCCACCGGGCAGCGGAGTGGCTGTGAGGGTGGTCGGAATGCTGGTGGTGGTGCCGGTCGCCTTGTTGGTTAACAGCTCGACCATCACAGACTCCATGGACACATCGATAACACGCTGCCGGCAAATGGCAATGCAATGTACAAACTTATCGGAGGGTCGAATAAAACGATGCTCCATAAAAAGGGATTGATCGTCCCAGTAGATTATCTAAAAGTATTAAAAGTAAATTAGTAAGGAGAGTCAAAACTTAAGAGCGCGCGCACACATGCGACTGAAAGATGAACTGAGGGCAGACAAATATTCACACTTAAGCTCTGGTTTGATCTTTAAACTAAATTGTAAGCTCAGCTTTGCGGAACCTATAAAGTATGTTTGTTTATTTCGGCTTGCTGACGTACTTAAATAACACGCCCAGTCAGGGTGAGCCAAGCTCATGTGACAAAGCAACTTTCTAAGCAAAATCCTCACTCTACATAAAAAAGGCCAAAGTCCACCCTTAACTATTAAATAAAGGTGGTCCATGACTACAGCTTTCATAAATCAATTCCTCAAGCTAATTAAAAATGTATTTGGAAAAAGTCCAGTCTAAAGTAGGAGATTAGGCTGGTCCAAAAATCAACCTACAGCTTCAACGATTAAAACCAAAGCCCTGAATTTTGGTGATAAATAATTACCAAATTTATGAACAAAAAAAAGCTAAGATAAGGAAGGTAAAGATTTTGGTTAGCTGCACTGTCTCTTTTTCGTTTCTCATATTTGCCCTTATTTGTTATGCCAGTTTGTTTGTATGAAAACGTAAGTATTCACATATATTGTTGTTGTTTGCGCGAACGCCTTTTTTAAATAAACTCGCCCTCTGAATGTGAATGAAAAAGAAAGCCTTGAACATGATTATGTATGCTTCTTTTTGAATCGTGTGCCTTTATGCTGGGATTAGATTGCTTCACAAAGTGTCACAGCGCAAAACTCCCAAAGCATTTGGTACTTTTACTGAATAAATGAGATTCCAAATATTATATATACCGTAACTCATATGCCATATTCCTAATATAACCGTAACCGGAAATAAGCAACCGGCCAAAACAGCTACCATAACCCTAACCCTTATTCGTTTCAATTTTAATCTCTGGTATAAAGTCCACCCTAAAGTATGAAATGAAGATGGTTCAAACTTCTGTATACTAAAGATCTTAAGTTTCATCAATTAATTGTTATTGTAGCTTAGAAGCTTATTGGTCCACCCTAAAGTATGGTATTATTTTTCGTACTTTTGATTAGATCGATAAAAATACTGAACACAAGAAGTTACTATACACAGGCAAGAGCTGCAAGCGCGATTTTTTCCAGAAAAATTTGTACCCCGTTCTATCTCCGATGGTCCTCAACACTTGCATTATATTTACTATCACTAACAAAAGTCATCGTTACTCAACTTTAGGTTCCATGTCAATTCAACACAAAACAATTTCAACACGTCAAACAAACAAATTGAACACAAAACAAAGTCTTCACAAAACAATTTCAACACACGTCAATTCAACTCACGTCAATTCAACTCACGTCAATTCAACACAAAACAGTCTTCACAAAAAAAAAGTCAACACACGTCTATAAGTCATTTCAAATTTAAATTAATAATTATTTTGTTTTGTGTTGAATTGACGTGTTGAAATTGTTTTGTGTTCAATTAACGTGTGTTGAATTGTTGTGTTTGGTGAAATGACTTAGTGTCCTATTGACGTGTGTTGAAATTGTTTTGTGAAGACTTTGTTTTGTGTTCAATTTGTTTGTGTTGAATTGACTTATTGTTGAATTGTGTTGTTGGGTGAAATGACTATGTGTTTTATAGACGTGTCACCGTCCTCACCAAATGACCTATTAATCTTTTTAATGGGATAACTTTAAGATTAACATGATTTAATTATCTGAAACTAGAATCTGGGGGGTTCGATTTGTAAAGGCGGAAAAAAATTAACAAAGCGTATTGCCTTCAAATATTAAAAACATTTAAGGACTTTTCTTTTCGAACAGAACTCAAAGAAAATAATTTTTATTGATTCTACTAAGAAATCACTCTTCTACGAAGAAATAACGTATGAGAGAAGAACATCTATGGCAAAATACCGTACCTGAATCAAATTGAATGGAGGAATTCATTTTTGACCCAAGATTGCTGCATGTAATTTCCCGGAGATTTCGTTTATTCCACACGCTCGACAGTCTTGTTATGACAATTTGCTCCTCCAATAACCTTAGTATCTTTTTTTTGATATATCGTTTATAATAATATCGAATAATATAAAAATATATAATATTGGAAACATCAATGTTTATTTGAAATTTTTGAGTCTGGTGAAGTACCTTGTTGAAACATATAGAAAAACATAATTAAAAAATATGCAATGATTGGGATCTGTAGCCCTCTGCCCTATATTTTACTCATATAGGGATGATGTGGACGATATGCAGGACACCGAAGATGTCCCTGACGACCTCATGTTCTGTAATGATGCTGGTCCTAACAAAACTTATGGCGGCTTGGAAAGTGTACCCGAAATTTGTGGATCTGTCGAATCCGTCTATTCGTCTATCTACAATTGTGCCAAGTGCATCCGAAATGTTTCTCAGAATACCATAAATAAATTTAACTTAAACTTCTACCTAATCCATGTTTTTTTTCTTAAGAATTCAACTATTTCATAAAAACTTGTTCAGTAATAAAATTGTAATCCTACCTAACGCCGAAGGGTCTATGGGTAGAGATAGGGGGCTGAATTTTTGTGAGCGGAATCTGAGTGTCATTATGGCATACTCCAGTAAGTTTCAATCTTTTTCTCCCACTAACAAGGGCTCCCCGAAATTAGCCAAGTGGCTTTATAAAAAAAAAGGTGTGCGTGTGATGAACACTCACGAGGCTTTGATGTGAAACCTGATGCTAAATTTAAGGGCATAATTTCAAAAGCACAAGCTTTCTTAAGGGTATAAGGTTAAGAATCGATTAATACTCCCAAATGACTCGAAAATGAGTCGAAACTGATCTGAAAAAGGGGTATAAACGACACTTAATGAAGAGTCGCAGGTAGGGTACCATTTTCTTCCGACAAAAGTATTATTTATGATCATTGATACATTAATCAGATATTTTATATTTTAATCAGACTGAGAACTCGAAAAAGACTCAGATGTGATCAGAGATTATATAAAATGTTTTTTCGGAACAAGATTACTGGGCGTTGTGTTCTTCCATCTGTTATGTAATTCTGTTAAGTCACTGTCAAGTCACTTTTAGGACACTGGTTAGTCATTGATTGGTCACTGTTTCATCACGATCAAGTTACTGTTGTCACTATGAACTCACAGTTTGATCACTGTCAAGTCATTGCTAAGTCTTTGTCGACTCACTTTTAAGTCACAGTCTATTCACCGTCAAGTCACTGTTTAGTCACCATCAAGTCACAGTTTAGTCACTGTCATGTCACTGTGTACTGACTTTCAAGTCACTTTTTAGCCAATCTAAAGTCACTGTTCAGTCACTGTTCAGTCACGGTTTAGTCACGGTTTAGTCACGGTTTAGTCACGGTTTAGTCACGATTTAGTCACGGTTTAGTCACTCCCACTTTACCCTTCCCTCTTTCCCACTACTTCTCACCGCTTTCTTCATCTTTCCTACACTTTCCTCCTCTTTCACCCTTTCAAACGCGCAGCGCTGCAGCGTCACGTGACGCTGAAATCAAATTTTACTCCTAATAAAATCTTCCGTACCGAAAATAAAGATGTTTCACATCAAAAAAAAGGTAAGGATATCTGACATTTCTTACAAACTTTCTGTTTGTGGTTTTTGAAATAAAATTATGGCTAAATGACAATATGTGTGGCCGTGGCTTGTTAATGTAGGGTTTCAAAAATATTGATTGTGAAAAAATCATCGATGTCTGCAGCTCAAATAAAAACATCGATGTTCCTTTAGCTCTACTTAGTTGTAAACATAAATAGTAAACCAGATGTTATCTTTGGATCCTTACTAATTTGGTTCCCATCATTGTAAAATAATATAAAACGCTCTGTAAGCTCTGGTCTATTCTCCTAACCATAGTATTTTATCACAGTCATAGTTATTTATGGGATCTTAAAGCAGTTTCTTAAGTAACTATTGAATTAATCACCCTGGAGGACCCTTAGTTAAAAAGTGCGCTTATGCAAAAGGTCCGAAATGATTTTCATCTTAATTGGAATTTAAGTATGGTACATACTGATATTAATCCTTATTGATTTTCTTATTGATGAGCAAAAACACTAAAGTTATACACAAAACAATTTTGCTTGTGAAAGGGGAAACCACGCTGTGCCTATTACAAGCAACTAGAGCATATAAGTCAGTGTGCGCGCGCGCATTTTGCCTCAATTGTACAGGGTATTTCGGTACTTGTTGTAAATTTTAAATAAATTGTCCTATTCAGAAATATATATAAAACATAACTTGTTTCTTATTTGTCTGTTTCAGGTATCTGATAACCAATTACCTTAGACACAATATTGAACCGATGAAATGGCCTGATGAAGCGTCGATATCGTATGGTGGCCGCTCCCTGGAATACTGAGCCACCCAATTTCGTAATGGTGCGATACAGATGTGTGCGCTCATAGAAATCCACTCGAGCAAAGTCCAGCTCACGAAAGTAACGGGCATTGTTCATATGATAGAGCAAGGTGTCCACATCGTTGGTCAGGCACAGACCTAGAGCAAGAGAGAGAGCGGGTGGCATAAAGACAGAGAAAGAGAGACAGAGAGAGTGGGAGGGAGGGTATGGGTATTAGCTGCACTTGCACAATCAGCCACCACAGCCTGGGCCAAGTTGAAGGTGAAGCTTTACGTAAACCACCAACCACGACCCAGACCTAGACCTAGACCAAGACACTCACCATTCACAGTGGTTGCATCGAGGATGTGACAACGCCGCTTGATAAAACGCGCCAGCAACACACAAAGGCACATGCGCAGGAAGTAGTGCAACTCCAGGAGGCCATAGAGCACCACAATGACCAATAGGCAAGTGAGCGCCAAGTAGCCCCACAGCTCCATGGATATGGCTGGGTGGCAGGAAGCCAATTAGTCCCAACACGCGCGCGGAAGCCCTGAAAGCGTCTACTAGCCGGTATCTCGGGTGTTGGTGGTGGGTTTTCTGTTTGTATCCTGGCCCACAAAATTAGGTCATATTTGTCTAAGGTAAGGATTACTTGGTCTACAGCTGACGGAGAACGTTACCAATTCACTTCAAAAAAAAAAAAAAAACCCAACTACCAAACAATTAGACGAAGCGCCTTTGGCAGCTACAAACGGCGCACTGAAAACGTCTATTTTGTGTGTTTTTGGCCAAATGCTGCTGCGGGTGTTAGCCTGTCCGCCTGGTTGACGCTCTGCCAGCGTTTAAACGCCTGCGCGCTGAGCGAAGTTCGACGGTCGATGCGCTCTTCGTCTTGGGGCACAGCTGACGTCCTCGGGAAGGGGGGGGGACAGGGGTACACAGCTTTCCGCCGCAGCGTTAGAGCCTAGCACAAGCTTAGAGCTTTCCAAAGGGTGGGCCGAAGCAGAAGGGAGGGGGGAGGTTACCTGTTGCCGACAGACTGTCACTTCCTCTTCCGGAAATTGCATCAGAGCAAGTTGTAATTTCAACAAATTGAAAAACAAATAAAAAATGGAATAAAAATGAAAAGTTCTTTGAGCTGGTTATACTCTCTACCCTCACCCAAGAGCAGGGTATTTCACTTTATGGCCTACTTTTGGGGGGAGGGAAGAAGACTATCAACAGTTGGGCTCTGTATTTTGATAATAAACAATAGCTTGATAAACAAATTCCAGTTGCATTTAGGTGATTGGTGTAGAAAATTTTCTTGTATTTCTTTGTGTAAAATATTTCCAAATAGTATTTTTTATTATTTCAAAGTTTTAAGCTTTTAAACTCGAAAACCGTTAGCATTAAGTTTAAAATGTTTTGCACTTTATGGTAGACCTATTTACTATCTTCGATTCAGTATGCGCCATTCCCCATTTTCCGACGAAATGTTCCTATATTCCTATGTTATATAAGATATAGTAGTCCAGTTTTAAACAAACAAAATTTTGAGTTTCAAAACTTCAACTAGCCAGAAAACTCTTGATATAAGAACGAAATTTCTTGATTTAAGAGCGATTTTAAAAGTCCTCAGAAAAGAGCTGAGAAAAAGTAAAGAATTTCGCTTTAGAATCAAGAGCGTTCGTTCTCAAAAGTACGGTAAGCGTGTGTCCAAGATGTTGGTCTAAGCTAAATGAATTTGTTTTTCTCTCGTCCAAATCATACTTAAGAATAAACGCCCCTGCAGTGAAATTGTCAACTAGTAACAAAAAATACTGTCTTACCACTAGTTGCAATACAAGTAGAATTAAACTGGTAGCAAAATTGCTGAATTCGGGTGAGTTGGGCAACAACAAACATTAGCTTCCAAAGAAATTCTCGTTTAAAGTACTAATTTGAGCTAGTTGTAATTAGGTTGTAATTGAGCTGGTTTGAAACGAATCGGTAATGAGTGAATTGACCGACAGTTGTCGATATTTGTACCAATACAGCGACATAAACAGGCTGTCATAAGGTGCATTTAAGGGTCAACTGGTATTTAACTGGTTGCAAATGGCTGCTGGTTGGGCTAATTCTCTCTCGCCTATGCCATCGGTCATTAAACTGGTTTCAAATGGCTGCTGCAGGGGACAATTGTCACATTCCTATGACATGCCTGTGTAAAATGGATAACTTCAATACATGGATTTGGATAGGAAGTGCTACCAGTTGCATGTTTTTAGGGACCGACTCATTTCTGGTTGTGAACTAGACACTTTTGTATTTATACGCATCTCTCTCTCTTTCAGTGAGAGCGCGTCCAACACTATTCTCTCTTAGTTTGCATTCCCACTCTCGCCTTGCCTCTGAGAACCAAATTGAGCACGAATTTATCTCGATTTATAAGAGCAAAATTTTTGAAATTCTAATTTTTAATTTTAAACGTTCAATTTCGAATTGAAGAACTAAACTATCATAAATTAAAACCCTTTTTTTTAAATCAAGAATTTTATTTCTATTTTTGAAATTTTAACGGTCAATTCTCGTACTCAAAGTAAAATTTCCAAAGGTAAATCGTTCTTACAAAATTCTAGACCGAAACAGGATAAATTCAAAAGCGTTTTTTAAGACGAAATCGTTCTAATTTTTATGGAGTGAACAATTTTACAAATTTTTCTTTTTCTTAAATTCTAGTTCTAATTTTCGTACCTTGGACCCTGGAGTTTATTTTTCCAGAAACTTTCTTCCATAATTGATTGCCTGTTGCTGACATATGCTGCTACATTGTCCAGTGGCTGCCGTTCAACAAGTTGATGCATTGCTCCACATTTAAATTCGGTCTCTTGTAAGATGAGACATTTCCCCAAAAAGTGCACTATATTCTCGCTTTCCCTCAAGTTCTAAAATGAGCATTCATTAGTATGATTTTCCAGATGTGGGTGGTAGTTTAAAATGTTTTGAAAATTTGCATTATTCTGTAGAAGCCGATATTGTCCTGAAAGTTAAGTGTTTGTGTCTAGTGTCTTGCTTGATCCTGCCACATTCTCCTTGTCTTGATGTATATGTTAAGAATCAATCTACTCTGCTCCAATCTCATTTAGCTTGAGCTTCCAGTGTCAGCGGAGACTCATAGTCGCTTGCCATTTCAAAATTTGTGCTTTTGATTCCAACAGGTATTTTGTGACTATTTTGGGATATCGTCGGTCTGGCATGTTCAAGGTTTTCAGAACATATTTAAAGTGGATGTCCAATGTGTAGGTAAGACCAGTTTCCAAATGGATTGCGGAAGGTGGAAGAGTCTTTTTATAAAACATACATCCTCATAGCTATCGGAACCCCATACTAGATCGCCTTCGCTACTGCCTGGTATATCCTCTATATGTTTACTTTTTTACATTTCAGCAGTCCATATAACTTACATCCTATTGCCACTTGAATATCTTCCCTCTTGAGCTCTGAGTGCTTTTGAAAGGTCATATTGCTGGACAGTGTGACCATGTGTTGACGCACTTTAACCCAAATTTCTCAGAAACAAATGACAAAATGACAAAAAACCAATTTAAAAAATATTATAACTTAATTTAAGTTGGTCAAAAACAAAAATCAAACTTTAAACTCTAATATTTCGAAACCATTTTTTTTTAATTGTTCCCGTAATAGATATGTAGTAAATAAGGATCGATTTCAAAATTATTTTTTTCGAAGAACCCGATAAGTCCAAAAAGAGCTGAGCTGGATCGAGCTATCGCATAGAAATGGTCGATTTCCGAAATTTTGTTCGTGGCCGTTTGCGGCCCATCGTTTAGTATACTTGCCTTCAGTGCGGACGGGCGAGGGTTCGATTCCGCCTCGGACAATCTAACAAAAAGTTTTTTCTTTCATTAGAAAAGAGCTTTTAGCTATTCGGTCACTTGCACCACCAGCTATTGGCGCCAGCTGTGAAGTATAAATAGCCATGAAAGAACTTCTTTCTGTAGGTCTCTTTCCCTTTCTCCTTTTTATTTAATCCATTTCTGATAAGCCGCTACCGTGAAAAATCCGGAACTATGTATTAGACCAACAAATTTGTAGAAGTATTTAATAACTTTTTTAAATCGGTTATGCAAGGTATGGTGGAATATATGTATAAGCTCACCTCTCAAAAAGTTTTACAAAAAATTCAAAATTTCGGAACCCTGGTCTCATTGGTCTCAAAGAAAGCTTTTTTGCTATAACATGGAGATGGCGGTTTTGGAACACTAACTCTGATTCTATGTGTTAGTCGGTGCTTTTTGGTATATAGTTCTATTCTGTCCCAAAAATATCAGTTCTCGAATATCAGTTCTTGAACAATTCAAAATTTCGATTACAGTTCCGGTTTCGTTTGTGAGTTTTCATTGGTTATTTTTGATATATGGTTCCGATTTTAACTTCTATTTTTTTAATTTAAATCAATCAACCCTAATGGATCTATACAATTTCAAATCACACTATCTTAACCTCCAACTAAGCTTTCTATAGGGTGACCAATCATCGGTTTACAATTTTTAAGGTATGTAGAACTAAGTTCTGTAAAAGGAACTCCAATTAGCAGCAAAAACTAACAGAGTAAGGCAGAGGACAGCACGCTGTACAAATAAGGGAAGTTTATTTAGCAAAACACTCGTAAATGATACCAAAATAACTATACATAAGTATTGTATCCACAATGCGAAGGTCGATTGAAAAGTAAATGGTCGAATATATTCCATGGTGTGTTTCCATTGAAAGTTTTTTGTGGTGGAAGGGGATTTTTCTTTCTGACAGCTTGATGGCTTACATCTCAGAGAATTTGTTTAAGCTGTTTCTCAGAAAAAGAAACAATTAGTAAATCGCTGAATCGTCAACAGATTTGGAGAGTCGTTGCCTGATGACACAGCGAAATAACAATCGGCTGAGGAAATTACCAGAATAAAATTGGGTAAAGCAACTGAAAAGCTTAATGGCCAAAAATCCATACATTCAAATATTAAAACCTTTTTTTTAAGACCTATACTCAGATGAGCTAATGTAAGTAGCTTTACTGTGATAGTTTCCGTTGCTCCAGACGCTCCTGTGGCTACCTTTAGGTATTTAACTAATATGCATGGAGCTGGCTGTGGCTTAATGTGCTAATTCTAATAGTTCGATGCGTTTTGGGTTGTCGCTATAGCAGTATGTCTTAGGGGATAAGTTCTGCTCAAGCAGGCCAATACAATAACAAGGGCCACTGCTTATACCTTCAGCCACACAAAAGATGCATCCATGAAATTGACCGTGGCATTGTCTATGACCTTTGAATTTCTCCCAGTGACTTCCTTTATCAATAATCTTAACACTTTAATTTTATTTGAATTAGCCCGCCAATTTCTTAAATAAGCAACAGCTGAATTTTTTGCTGTTGTCTGGTCACACTACATTGTCTGAGCGGCTCGTGAAATTATCAAACAATTTCCGCTGCGCAAAAATTTCGAGTGTCTCGATACCTAGCTTAAATAAATTACATTTCTTGAGCAGCAGTGTAACCGTAACGAGCAAACAGAAAAATGATGTAGAAAAACCAAAAATACCAAATTTTTAGTATTTTTTTCAAATTCCCCACGCAACCCGCACGAAAAATGTCGTGGTGGCGAGGTGAGGTGAGTTTTTGAAAAATAAATAAAAATTATAAATAAATAATAAATTTAATAAGAATCAAGAGTACTAGACGCTTGTAAGAAATTTGTTATTTATTCAATAAAAAACTTTAACATTTAAATTGGTAGATTTAGCAATTAAAAAGCCAAAATTTGGCTGCTCATCTCTAATATGCCAGCAGCAGTGCTGCAAACTCTTCGGGTCATAAAAAAGCTAAAGAAGTCAGAAAAAAATTTTTTTCACGCTAGTTTTTGGCTTGAAACAATATTTTTTATTGATTTTATTCAAAATTTTTATAAACTTCACAAGGTATCACATATCGTCATGTTGGTGTGATTGGTCCCTATGTATTTTGGCTAACAGATGAATGTGCGGCAATATATTAACCTAACGCAGCCTCTTGTAGGCAGGTTCTCATCGGAATAAATGCAACAAACGTTACTTTATTCGTCTGTGCAAAAGATGGTGAAGAAGATTTAGGCTTGGCTGACTTGTCAAAAAAAAGTTTTGCAATAAAATTACGTCAATTTACTTGGAAAATAGCTGAATTTCCCGCTAGCCGCTATTTTACAGTTGACAATTGCAACCCTTTAGATCTAGCGGGGAAATAGCCGAATTGGCAGCACTATTTCTTGGCTAACAGATGAACCTAGGCAAGTTTTCGTCGGAATAGATGCAATTCGTCTGTGCAAAAGATGGTAAAGAAGACTTATGCTTGGCTGTCTTGGCATGTGCGTGCAAATCCGAAAGTTTTGTAATAAAATTACTCCAACTTACTTTGAAAATAGCTAAATTTCCCGCTAGCCGCTATTTTACAAATTATCCCGCATTTTACAATTGCTGGCGGGGAAATAGCCGAATTGGCAGCACTGCTTGTTGCCTGCAGTTTGTCATCTCTAAAAACGAAGCTCACATTTGTCTGCGTTTTTTTTTTGCAAAAAAAGAAGAAAATGGCTAAAAATAACAAACGAAAAATCTTAACCCAGCGTCAGGTATGCTCCCGCATGAATTATCTGTATCAGGCCGCTCATCTAATGGCCGAAGGTCAGCACAACACTTTGGCCGCTTACTACGGCAAAGTGTGCCGGAATTTGGGTACCAAGGCTTTAATGCACATGTAAGTTCCACTTGGAAAGATCTTCCAAATAATTTAACAAATATTTTTGTATATAGAGCACCAAGTGTAAAGCGTACTCTGTGCAAACGCTGCTCCTTGCCTCTAATCCCGGGTCTCAACAGCACTCTGAAGGTGGAAACAAAGCGGGAGCCGAAGCAGCCACAAGTCACCAAAGAGACTAAAAAGCGTCGTCATCGTCGCCTGCATGGCCAAAAGAGAAAATCTCACAACACCAAGCCACCGGCAGCTGAACCTCCGCTCACAGTCTGTGTGCAATGTCATCTTTGCCTAGGTCAGCGGCGTTTTGTGGCCAATACTCAAACACCCAGAGAGTGCTGGCTAGAGCAACCCCAGGCCGTGGTGCAGGTGGTAACCCTAGACGAAGATAAGGCCCACCCACCCCCTTTCAATACAATTATCAGCCTAGTTGATAAGACGCATCAGTCCACCCCGAAATGCTGAGCTGTAGACAACGGATTGGCCAGCTGCGCTGGCTCTGGCAACGTCAGGCCAGCACCACAGTTCGCCTTACAGACCGCAACTGTGTGGAGCTGGACTTAACAGGCAAACCCCTCAAATATCCTCAAGTTTGGCTGCGTGACAATTGTCAATGCTCGGAGTGCTTTCATGCTCCCACACGGGCACGCAAAAGTCACTGGGAGCGCGGGCCACTTAAAGCGTCCGCCCAAAGTGTTAGCTACGATGAGCAAAGTCAACAATTACAAATACACTGGCAAGACGAACACACAAGCATTTATGATCTGCAATGGCTGCGTGAACGCGACTTTAGTGAGGAGGCCAGGCAAAAGTATTTGGATGAGGTCTACAAACCTCCAGTGCAGCTCTGGGGTAAATCACAATTTAAGGATGTTCGCCGTGAGTTTCTCTACGAGGATGTTCTACAAAAGGATGAAGCTCTACAAGCTTGGCTGGAGGCATTGGCCATACAGGGATTTGCCATACTGAAACAGGCACCGCACGATGTGAAAGTGGCCCGTCATCTGGCCGAGCGAATTGGCTATATCAAACGGACAACCTACGGGTAAGATCTGGACATCACGTGAAGATTTATAGTTTTTGATAATCAAGATTAGGTGAGATTTGTGTTGAGTGTGTTGCCGCCTGGTTGGTTGGGTTATCAGTGGAAAAGGCCAATACACGCGTTTCAGTGCCGACAGCTGGCACGTTTAAAGTTCATTCACTTTCTGTACAAGGCCACTTACACCGAGATTAGGCGGAAGTGAAATCATCTGTAGCTTGGGGTTTAGCAGCTTCCTCTATATTTGTAAAGCAGGTTGAACAGTCAAACTACTGGGGAGCTCTCATCTAGAGTGTTTTCCCCACAAATTATCTCGAGTGGCTCTTTTACACACAATAAAACTTAAAAACTAATCGACACAGCAACATTGTGGTTCTGCTAATGCCGAACCGCGTGCCAACTAAAGAAGATTGTAGTAGTTTAGGGTGCACCCAAACCAAATCAATTCAAAGTTCCGTCTGTCTGTTTCAAACTAGTCTCTCAGCTTTGAAGCTAATATTTCGGAACCTTAATCTTATACGTCTTAGTGAGGAAAACAATTTTTGTGTTTTCTGTGTGGAATTCTGACACCAAAAAGGGCAACGAAACTCTCTTACTTAAATTCTGTTTTTGCATGTTCGCTTACTGCTAAGGCTAATGTCAAAGTGCGCGCGAGAAGCGATGCGATGATATTGGGCGAGAACGAGCGATAAACCATTGCAGCCTTTTTTCAATGCAATCGCTTAAAAGGTGTCAGAGTGAGGGCGGAGCGATAAAGCGAAAGCGATGCGAGAAAGCAGTTTGCAACCTGCTTTCTTTCTTGTGGATGTTTTTGTAAATTATTATATAAATTACACTAGGCAACAAGGTCCAGTATATGGAATGGTTGGTTGTGATTCTGGATGATTTTCGTGTGCTGAACAGAAAGAAAAGTGCGCTTTTGACCCTTTTTAGAAGCGATTTGTTGGGAAGCTATAGTTTTGTTTTGGCTACTTACTATTTCCTAACTTTCAAATAAATATTCCTAAGTATTTTTCATATATTTTTACCGAAGATATACGCTTTTGAATAGGCAGTCTCGATAATAATAAAATAACAAAATTGTCCGCTGCCCAAATTTCCTGAAAATAATTGTAGAATTGTTTGGGATTGTTTATTCTTTTTTTCAAAGTCCATGAGAAGTATTTTCCGAAAATATCAAATCAGTTCCACACAAAATGCGTTTAAGAAGTCAAATGTCGGACCATTTGTGAATACAGATTAGTGTTCAGCACACGAAAATCATTATGATTACCACCATTCCTTCATAATACTTTAAAAAGTCGAATTTTAGAGCCTTGTGTTTTTAAACTCTCCTTTTTCATTTCAATATCGGTTGAGCGGGTGGACAATGGAGATTTTATTTTGTTAAAAAATTAATTGTTGCTCCATTATTATATATGAACTCATCACGCCCACACTAATAACTAAAAAAAAAAGCAATACAACTTGCTAACGCTCACAAGAATCACAGAAAATATAGTTCATGTTATTAAATCATGGGCAATTCTGACAGTAAATTAAAATTGCTCAAAGCTTTCACTATGTCATCTTCTTGCATTGCTCATAGCAAGAAATATTATCGCTTCTCGCAGTATTGGCAAAGAAAATCTAAGGATGAACACCGGATCCATCTTCAATGATCGCAATATATCAGAACTAGAAAGAGTCTCGGCGTTTTCAGGAAGCTTATTGGTAAAATCTCGAAAGTTTTTACGGATTTCGATAAAACTGTATCAAAAAAATAGTTTCCCAAAGCCAAAAATTTCTTTGTGGTGATATCTTCGTTGAGACAAACTAACAACTGCTTTTATTTGATGCCGACATAGCGCCAAAGAAATGTAATATCATGTACAGTTGGTAGTGGCCGGGATTCATATTGGACATTTCACAAACACAAAACAACATAGTAATTAAAACTAAAAATACTCTAGCGCGAATCCCCCCGAATTTTGGATGTTCTGGTCCACGCAAGTCTTATTTTTGATGATTTGGTGGTATAGTTAAATTTAACTGCATTTATTTTATATAACGATTAAGCACAGAACATAAGCAAAAAATTTTTTTTAGTTAATACATAACTCTAGATATAAATGAACACACTTTTCTTCCACTTAAGTGTCACAAAGGCAACTTTAGAAACAAATTAGAAACATATGTTGTGTTTGACAGCTCACAGCTGATTAACTAGGGCAAGGTATACTAAACAAGGTAGGCTCACTCGCTCTCTCACAACTCATTATATTTGTGTCAAAGAGAGCGAGAGAGTAATATATTTCAATACAAAGCCTACTAAGTTACTAAGTAATTAAACAAAAAATTCAACAACAGTTGCTTACTGACTGAAATTTAACAAGTTGTCAAGAGAGCGAGAGAGCAAGTGAGCCTACCTTGTTTAATATGCCTTGAACTAGGGCATGTCCATGATACAACTATTTAAGGTAAGGTGCTCTCTGAGAGAGCCCTCTTTTCGGGACTCCAAATTTTCATTGTGTTGCTGTCATTTGATTGAAAAGGTTGTGCGCGCACGAATTTTTTTTGATTTGCCGACGGAATTTATTTATAATTTGTGAAAATGTCTGGCCAATACTGCTGCGTATGTCGATGTAAAGCAGTGCCAGCCCATAGCTACTCGGAATTGATGTCAGTCCTGGATTTATACAAACGCGAGAAGAACTCTTGATTGTGTGAATCGGTGAACACTGAATTGCAAGTAAGACGCCTGTGGACTGGAGCAGAGACGGCCAAATGGAGAGGACTGAAAAGGGCGCTTGTGTTGGTGAACAAGAGAACTCCCTCCAGACTGCAGTAGTTTAACTTGCAATGAAATCTTCACCGATATGACGTGTGTTTTCACCGGTCCGATCGCTAATTGCTTTAATTAAATAAAATATCAGTGATATAGACACTATAAACACGCCAGAGGCGTCTTTTCTTTTTCATTTGAGTGAATTTCTAATGGTTCACTCTCCATCGCTATTAAAAAGCAACAAACTAATATTTGTGAATTGTCAAGCTCAGCGCCCGGCCCACGCGGTGTGTGGCTCGCGGCTTCTGTGTGTGTGTGTGAAAATACATACGCACAAAGTGAAGCTGTGCTCTATCTCAGCTTGTTATATCTAACTTGCTGTAATTTGGCTTGAATCTACTACAAAATAAAATTAAACTTGAACCTACAATGGATACCAATAACAACACCAACAACCACAACTTCGGAGCTGAAGAAAATACTAATACCAACCACACAATTGGCTACAATACGCGCTCGCGTTCTCGCTTGCTGCCCCCTGCTGACAACATTCAAACGGATCCATTAAACTCCAGCGCCTCCGAAAATTTGTACTCCTCTGATTCTCAATTAAACTGGTCCACAGGACCACTTACACACTTTCCGGCAAGATCTCAAGGAACAAGCCAAAATCTACCACATACAAATAATAATCAAATTATTTATAGCACCTCAATGCACGCTGGCGATTCTGACCAGCAGCTCCCGGATACTGAACATCAGCAGCCTGAGGAAAACCTAAATACATGCTGTTACGGCCCAGGTGATGAACTGGTCCGCGCTGATAAAATTCAGCGCACTAGACACCGCCTTAAATTGGGCCCATTGCCAGCCGTCAACCCACAGCCTCTGAACCCCAACCATCAACCTCCACCTCCTCCAGTCTCGCCTCCTCGTGGTCAGCACAATGTTCCTGATGGAGCGTCCAAGCGCAAAGCAGTTCCTAACGGTTCCCCCAAACCAGTGTCTAAAACTATGAGAGAAGATCCTCCATTAAGCCACCCTTGTGAGAATGCTTCCTCCAACCCCGTAGCCTATACCGGTTCTAATAATCGGTTTGGGTCACTTGCCGACCTCCTTGACGACGGAGACTTTGAAAATGGAGCCATGCACTGTGAATCTATCTCATCTTCAGACGAGGAGGAACTAACACACGCAGAACCGCATCAAGCAGCCCACTCTGAACAAGTACCCTCCTTACCTCATGATGGCTCCAATACCTACACAACCGGGCCACCACTGCCTCAAGGACACAAGCCTCCACCTTTTGTTATATCTGAAGTAAAAAACTTTATGCTCCTAAGAGATATGATTAAATCTGCCGTCACCAATTTTCATTTGAAGTGTTCTGATCCTACTACAGTTAGGGTACAGGTTAGCGATGCCCCATCCTATCGCAAGCTGCAAGCCCTATTTACCCAGTCCAACTTGCCGTTTCATTCCTGGCAGCCTAAAGAAGATCGCTCCTTTCGTTTTGTTATGAGGGGCATTATATCTGACACACCAATAGAAACCATTAAGACTGAATTTGAAAGTATGGGCCATAGAGTTAGGCAGATTCGAAATTATGTCCTTCGTAATGGAAAGGGTACGATGGTGCATTTTGTCGAATTAGAACCAGCCACCAATAATACTGATGTGTATAAAATCAAATACGTGCTCAACACCTCTGTTAAAATTGAGCCCCCCAACATACGCTACAGCGTCCCTCACTGTGCACGATGCCAGGAGCTGGGCCATACGCGTTCCTTTTGCAACAAGCCTCAACGATGCTCTAAGTGCAGCGGGTTACATGCCTCATCTGCCTGCCAGATTACTGAACGAGAATTTTTTGTTTGCTCAAATTGCGGCTCAAATCACTCCGCCAACTTTAGAGGCTGCCCTGTTTACCAGGAAATGGCCCGAAATCGCCTTCCTAATACCGCTACTGCCTCCTCGCAGATAGTCAACCGCCCCGTTGTTCCTCTGCAGACTCCAGCCCAACACTGGCAACCTATTGTTCAAC
This sequence comes from Lordiphosa clarofinis, assembly GCA_018904275.1. Classification (NCBI taxonomy): domain Eukaryota; kingdom Metazoa; phylum Arthropoda; class Insecta; order Diptera; family Drosophilidae; genus Lordiphosa; species Lordiphosa clarofinis. Next base: position 256,467 of record JAEIGQ010000147.1, read on the forward strand.
CTTCGGTACAGCTGAGCAACCCAATCACTGGCATCTCTTCTGCACTACAACTTAACGGTGAGCAGTGGCCTGAAATCCACCCAGGGCGCCGCATTAGAAACCGTAGGAGAAAAAATGGCCCCCAACAATCTTTGCTGCAACCTCAGCAATTAACGCAGAAGCGAAATGAGCCTCACCAACTGCAACAGCAACGTCAACCTCATCCAAGCTTAGCACAGCCGCAACGAACTCAGCAACGGGCGCATACGGCAAATAACCAGCAACACCAACATCAACTGCAAAACATACCACACCAACATTCCATCCTACCTCAGAGTCAAAACCAAAATCACCAACAGTTGCAACAGCAACCCCAGCAGCCTTACCAACAACCAAACTCCAACTTTTCCACGTCTTACCAAGCACATATGCAGATTCTACAGCAGCAGCAAGCTCAGATCAGTGATTTATCTTCTAAAGTCGATCAAGTCTCCGCACTCATGAATACGCTGGTTAGTCTTCTTCTTCAAATCGCTCCCCAATTCGCTTCTAACCCTCAGCTATCTAGCTTTTTGCCGCAGGGTAGACGCAATGACTAGTATAGGGTTGCGCATAGGCTCCTGGAACGCCAATGGGGCTTTTTCCAAAGCTCTTGAGATAGAGCTGTTCATCCAGAGGCATCAGCTGGACATTTTGCTGCTGTGCGAAACACATTTCTGCTCGCGATCGTTCTTCCAAATCCCAGGCTACGATCTTCACTGTGCAAACCACCCGGCTGATCGAATGCGAGGTGGTGCAGCAGTACTTATCAAAACATGTCTTAAGTACCACCTACATAGCTCGCTTACGAGGGCTTCTGTTATGAGCGTTGCGGTTAAAGTGGCCAGTGATCTTGGCGGAGTAGTTATTGCGGCTATCTACTGTCCGCCAAATCAACAGTGGTCAGCCGAAGACTTTTCTGAACTCTTTGAAGAGCTTGGTCCCAGATTCTTGATTGCTGGGGACTGGAACGCGCATCACCACCTGTGGGGGGGGTAGAATCGCAACCGCCAGAGGCACTGCGCTATATGACTGCCTAGCCTCTTCAAACCTTCAAGTTCTGTCAACTGGAAGTCCCACGTTTTTTCCTTCTAACCACAACTTTTCCTCATCAGCCTTAGATTTCGCAGTCTACTCTGGTATCCGTTCGAATAACTTAGCTATCAACGGATTGCTGGAACTATCCTCTGACCATATACCGCTGGTAATAGAACTTCGAGCGGCAGCCTATACCATCAGTGTTAAGCCGAGAATATTACCCAGACATGCCAACATCTCTCGATTCCAGAGTAAACTGGAGCAGATTGTAAATCCCGATATGGAGCTAAACTCACCTGCGGACATTGACGACGCAGCTGAGCTGTTTCTGCATAATATCCGCACAGCCGCTGAGCATGCATCGTGTGGTCGACCCTCCAGCAGAATCCGTAGCCCACCTCAGGCACTTTTAAAACCTGAGGTAATCGCCATGGTTAGACGCAAGCGAGCGCTTCGTCGCAGATGGATGGCCTCTCGCAACCCATTAGTTGAGGCTGACTACCGCAGAACTGCAGATGTTCTTAGAAAGATGCTTTATGACATAAAGGCTGAATACCTGGAGGAAAAGCTTCGCAACATTGACCCATCGCAGGACCGAGGTTTCTCCCTTTGGAAATGCACCCGACACGTCAAGAGACAGCCCCCACAAAGGTTCGTAATTCGAAGGGAAGACGGGTCATGGGCTAGGTCTGACCTGGAGATAGTCGAGGAGTTTGCCAACAACTTAGAGGGACGATTCACCCCCTTCAGTCTGGCTTCCGCTGAGGATGTCGCCACCACTCAAGCTGGTCTTTTAACCGACGCTGGCCCACTATCTCCCATCAGACCCATTTCGCTGGATGAAGTGCGTCTTCAGATCCGACAACTTAAGTCCACTAAGGCCCCAGGCATTGACGATATCGACGGCAGAACAGTTAAGTCCCTCCCCGAAGTGGGTATTTTGTTCTTGCTGATGCTGTTCAACTCAATGATACGATTCCAATACTTCCCGACCTCCTGGAAGTCTGCGGTAATCGTAATGATCCCCAAGAAGGGCAAGGATCTCTCTAAGCCCGACTCCTACCGGCCAATTAGTCTACTGCCAACTTTCTCCAAAATATTTGAAAGAATATTTCTTGGAAGAATGTTGGCAGTCAGCGCGGTTGAAGAGGCTATACCAGACCATCAGTTTGGCTTCCGCAAAGGACACTGTGCGCCGCAACAGGTCCATCGACTCACCAACCACATCTTAAAAGCTTTCGAAAACCTTCAATACTGTTCCGCTGTCTTTCTGGATATAAAGGAGGCGTTCGACCGAGTTTGGCATGAGGGCCTGCTTTTTAAGCTTAAGTCCCTCCTCCCGCCAGAACAATATTTATTGATCCGCTCGTTTCTCCTAGGGCGCCGTTTTACGGTTGAGCTGAGAGGCGAGCGGTCCAGCGTCCGTCCCATTCTTGCGGGGGTACCTCAGGGAAGTGTTCTCGGACCGGTACTTTACTCCCCTTTTCACCTCGGATTTGCCATACCCATTAGCCCATCGCACCTTCATAGCCACGTATGCTGACGATACCGCTTTCCTTGCCTCTAGCAACAGCCGCATAAGGGCATCTGCTAAGGTCCAACAGTTCCTGGATGGCTTTGGTCGTTGGGCAAACCGCTGGAACATTGCCATTAATCGATCAAAAAGTCAACACTGCACCTTCGCCAAGAGACGAGGGAAAGTTGCTCGGGTGCGTCTACAAGGGTCGAGAGTACCATATTCGGAATCATCAGTCAAATATCTTGGTGTGACTCTGGACCGCCGACTGACCTGGAAAGCCCATGTTGTACGAGCAGCAGCTACAGTTGCAGCTAAGGCCAAGGAGCTTGATTGGCTTCTAAAACCTCGTAGCGGACTTTCGTTGCGGTGCAAAATTCTCGTCTACAAGGCTATTATCATGCCTTCCTGGACCTGGGGGATCCCTCTGTGGGGTACAGCATGCTCCACTACACTGAAGAAACTCGAATCTTCAATAAGCAGAGTACTTCAGCGCATCGCGGACGCTCCATGGTATGTCAGACATACGACCCTATACCGCGATCTGAATGTGTTGCCTTTATGTGCCCAAATCAACTTGCATACCAGCAGGTATCATGACCGACTAGTGGCCCACACCAACAGTCTTGCCTCTGAACTGGCTACTAACAGGCTCAGAAGACGACTTAATCGACGACACCCCTCTGACCTCTGGATCCATGGAAGGCGTCCTTCGGGTCGCCTCATCAACCTGGCTTAAGTGTCCCCTTGGGACTAACCCCACCTATAATTATCTCAGGCGTTTGCCGTACTGTCTAAGTCCTGTATATATTAGTCCTTCTTGTTAACTATTTGTAAATAGATTAAGTTCTATGTACCAAATATAACCAAAAACTTAAACCAAAAAAAAAAAAAAAAAAAGAAATCTTCACCGATTCACACAACCACAAGTTCGGCACGCGTTTGCTTAAAAACACGACTAACACCGGCTCGTGTGAGCTGTGGATCGCCGCCTCTGGTCTGAAGAGTGCTCTCTTGGCCGGCAATGAAGTAAATCAGAGTTTGTGGCTGTGTGTTTCTCCTGTCATATTGACACCGGCTAGCAAGTCATTTCAGGGCGGGATCTTAACCCCAGACCGCATCGCGAAAAATCATTACAAATTCAAATCTTCACTAGCAAAAACGGGCACAAATTCAAAAAAGCAAACAGTTATTGGCCAAACAATCAAAATTCAGAACAAATCTCTATCGAAGAAGCAGCGCCATTACCAGGCTAGAGTGTTCCAACCGGCAACGCTCCCAAGCAGCGATTTGGCTTTATCAGCTGTCATTTGAAAAGTGCCAAGCGAATACTAATAAAATTTAGTCATGTATATACTATGTGTTTGTAATTCTAAGGGTGCTTTGCTTTTTGTTTTATTCTCTCTCTCTCTCTCTCTCTCTCTCGATATTAGCAAAAGCTGTCAGTCCTCGATAAACTCTGAATGCCATACCTTATATAATTGTATCATGGGCATGTCAAACAAAATGAAAACTATCGATATTTATAAAGTTCATCGTGTTCGATTACGGAGCTTATATATCATCCATTTATCTTTGAAAGATGTTCACTCCGAACATCGACCGCTTATAAATATCTGAATATTTCGCGACGTGTGATGAACGAAGCGAATTCTGGGCTGTCTTCTGAAAGTTCCAATTGGTGCTATGCAATCGTGAAAACTATTCTAATTTTAATAGTATCAATAGTGTCTTGCTGTATCAGTTCATTAAATTTGTCGTTTATCTTTTCCTCCAATCCTAATGGAAAACCTTCTTTAAGATTGCTGAACTGATCTCAATGCAAAAATTGTTTACTATGCCGTATAACATGAATAAAATTAGCAAGTACTTCCTGATGGTTCCTTTTGAAATTGGCGCCTTGCAACACTTTTAGAAACCCATCCGATTGCGCTAAGCGAACCGATATTCAATTCGGATTGATTCCCTGTTTCAAAATATAGGCTTAAAATACTTGGTATCTCTTGCTTATTTGATATAGAAAGGATGGTGGACCAACATATATTTGTAATTCGTTGTAAATGTTTAGCGTTGAATCTCAAGAAACACAAGGGGTTGAAAACACTAGGATCAATAACAAGGGGTCGCTCACTAGCTCATGTGTGGTAAATTTACCAATTATGTTCCCTAATTTTATACAGAGAAAAAAGTCAAGTCGCCTGTTTTAAATAAACCAAACTGAGTGGCCCTAGAAAATGTACTTACTTCTGAAACAGCAGAGATTTTTACAAGACATACTAAACATTTTCAGTAAGATCCAGTGTAAAAAGTACAACAAATAATTTTAAATATTTTTTAGAACAAAATGAAACCGAAATTTGTCTATAAACCGCCCAAGGGGACATCTGCCCGTATAAGAAAATTGAGACGAATTGCCTTGGGATTCGTTCCATCTACAACAGCCCAAGAATGCCTTCGAAATGCCAAGCGGCTTGTGGAGATGACAAAGCGAAATGCTAAAACCAGAACCTCTGCCACACAGACAGAGAATCCTGATGATAGTTATGAACTATTCTCCATGGGGCCACTTGATCACTCTAGAACGGATGATAGCATTGCAGATACCTTGGGACCCCAGGATGATTCTTTAACAGATCAGACTGAATATTTTGATTTATATAATAGCGTGGCTTATACCTTAGCTCCACCATCGTTTGTTTCAGTGGAATCAAACAAAAGTTTCTGCACCATCGCCTGATGATTTTATTGACAAACTTTTAGTTAATTTTGTTGCGTTACCTGTTTTACTGTCCTGTTTAAATTGTTGCGTTTCTTTACTTTTATGTAGGTGTTTAGCTTTTGATTTTATGCCGACTGCTTTTAAATGTTTTGTCCTTTTTTCCCCTTCTTCCCCTTAGCGATGTGTTTGAGGTCAAGTCTAAGCCGAATGCGGGAAACTATGCCTATCTGATGACTCCACTCCCCCAGCACACGGATATGCCCTATTACGAGTACAAGGCGGGCATCAATATACTCCACACTCTGGTCCAATCGGCACTACCGGGCGGAGCGAATACACTCACCGATGGCTTCAATGTGGCCAACAAATTGCGTCAACAGCATCCGACTGACTTTGAGCTTCTACGTACTGTGCCCGTGAACTGGTATGACATTGGACACGATGGCAATGCTGAGAATCCATTTCATAATCTATGGCGGGCTCCGATTATCTGTCTGGATGTGGATGGACAGGTGACACGCATTAACCAGAATACTACCAAACGTGATAGTCGATTTACGGTGCCGCTGGACAAGGTCGAGGCCTGGTACGAAGCCTATGACAAGTTCCTACAGTTGGTCCAGGCCGAGGCGGTGGAGTTTAAGACGCAGCCCGGTGATGTGTTTGTGTTCAACAATCTACGCATGCTTCACGGACGCACCGCCTATGAGGATACGCCAGAGAACAAACGCCATTTGGTGGGTGCCTATGTGGACTGGGATGTTATCTATTCCAAGCTGCGTACCCTCAAGTTTCCCCGAGCCCAAAGTTGAGACAATTTCAAATTAACTTTTCGTTATTTACAGTTTGTTTTAAATAAAATTCAACATTCCATCAAGTTCTGGCATAAGTGAGAGCGAACAGCTGACCCAAAAGTACCTAGAGAGTGTCAGTGAGAGCGAACAGCTGACTAATTTCTGACAGTAGCGGTGTCGACTGAGCAAAGTTTCTCATGACAGAACTTAAGTGAGAGAGAGAGAGCCAAAAACCCTTGTTTCAGTCTTCCTTAAGACGCGAGAAACAAAATCTGTTGTCACACCGTTGGCGCTGTTAGTAGCTCTGAATATTGAGATGACACTCTATCGCGCTCTTTTGGGGAATGGTTCACTTGGAGCTGTAATTTGTCAAGACTGCTTCTAAGCGTTCAAAACACATTTGTGATCAATTTTACAATTGAAAATGTTTCCTTCCCAACGCATCGATACCTACTAATTCCAAAACCTGTTCCCATGATAAAGCTCCATTTACACGACCTGATCGCTCAGATGAGTTTTTAACTTCCGACGGACACTGTAACTCGATAAATGCCACTCAGATGAGTGCTCAGGTCAAATAGAACCGGTTATATTTCGTCTGATCGCTCATCTGAGTAGCTTCATGTCTACTCAGACGCCTTTTTACACGGTCAGACAGCAAATCAAACGAAAACTCAGAGCTTAAGCGACGTTATTACCAAACAATGTGCGGATCACCTTGAGACTGTCTTGTATATCTAAATGGGATCGAAAAATTCATCAGGCTCTAAAATAAACAAGAGTCAATATGACCGTATATTAGTTTATAAAGGAACATAACTACATGAAAGATTCTACGATGTTGCAGGAACTGTAGGGTTAATAGACGGTAACTGTCCACATATGATGAAAGAACAGCAAAGCTTTTTGCGTTTGTATGCGAGTGAGGTTTCTGTTTGGGTTTCTGAGTCACTAACAAAGTAATAAAGGAAACAAAAAAGACCGTTTACGCTGCGAGTTTCGTTTTTTACTCATCTGCTGACTGTAAATGTACGAGCGCTCAGTTGGATTGTTCTCTATAAGTCAGCGATGGACAGCGAGAGCGAGGCCAAAAAGTGAGAGAGTATTGCTTCGAACTCTGACGAGCGAATGACGGCTTTCTGATCTCTTGGTCTCAGCTTCGGCAAGCGTTTGGGTCGTGTACGTGTGAATAGCGCCCCCTGGGAGGAACCAGAGGCTATCGCTGCTTTAAGTTATTAGTGAATGAGCACAATAATAACTTAAAACCAAAACGTAGAGAGAGAGCAAGCGTGCATGCTTAGACCGCAAAGGGAAAAACGGTCAACTGTTACGTTCGAGCCCTGGTTTCGACTCATTTCACTTTTTCAAATCAAATTTGAGTCTTTTTTGCTTATTCTATAAATCGCAAATGAAATAATTCTCTTTTGATCGAATTCACTTCTAAATGTCAGGTGGGACTGGGTCATAACATAAACAGTAGCCTTTGTTTGGAATTGTTACTTCCCAGAGAGAAGTTCTCACAAAATCAGCACAATGTGTCTGCTTTGTAATTTATTACTTTTGTTAACCCTACCTTGGCCCATTTCCAATGAACCTCACCTGGACTATAATCGCCTTGAGGTGAAGTATTTGCATGTTAAGGAGCCGCACCTACAGGATAATTTACCCCTACAGCAATGGTATTTTGAAAACAATCAAGTGCAGATTTACTGCAAGTTTTCGGAAATGGTAAACAGTGAGAACTTATTCCAGAGCGTTGAATTTAAATTGGAATTGGTTTCGAACGGGAAGTTAACTACGAATTGGAGTCAATACAAGGAGGAGTCACCTGAAGGCATATATAAGGCGCATCTTGAAGGCAAGGAATGCTTTGAAGGGAAATTTCTGGCCAAGAGCGTGCATTATATAAGTCTACCGGCTCATGGATTCCATTGTTATGGCATCTACACGAATCAGCTGTATAATCTGACCTTAAGCGAGTTGACGGTGGATGAGGATCGCTTGAGTCAGTTTATATTGGGTGGAGTGTTATGGTTAACTGCGCCCATCCTAGGCGAGTCCTTGATATGTTTCTATGCCACAGCGGCTGCCTTGGGTGGCCTTTTCACGGGTCTGATAATGGTTTGCCTGGCCTTGGTGGTGGCCGGAGATGGACACTTGATGAGCTTCGGACTTTTGATGCCCAGTTTAAGGATACTAGTCGATCAGCATGTGGTGGTAATGTCCTTAGTTTTGTTGGCAGGTGCCACCCTGGTTCAGATCACATGTCAGCGTTGGAGTGACTTGTGGCGTAATGAATACCTCCGACTGGGACATGGCTTTCTTCTAAGATTTGTTGCCTATTTGATGATTGTTAATGCCTCGGATGATCCCGGATTTGGTAGGCTGTGCACTTACGTTTCGCTGTTTTTGCTGCTGTGGAGACCAATTTGGAATCTCACTTGTGGGTTAAGAACGAAGTGCATCAATGCTCGGAGAGCTATATCGAGTTATAGGCGGACTTTGCGTGAAACCCTAGATGCCTGGGCCTTGTGGAAACATTTGCAGGAATGTTCACACTGTAATCAGTTTGTAAGCCAAAGACGTCATCTGGCCATAAGGGCAAGACGCGGTTTTAGCTGTCAAAGACTGAGTTCCATCCATGAGATGATTGACCGCAATCACTCAATCTTATCCGATATATCATTGACGGAACACAACTCTACCTTGGATGGAACAGAGGAATCTCCACCCCGTGTCACGACCCTACATCGCAATCTCAATTACCGCGAGTCGTCCACCTGCAGTTTCCACAATTAGAAATCATTTTTTAAATTATTACAAATTTTTCCAATTGTTACCGCTTTTCACATTATTTAGTTTCGAAAGCCAACATTTGTTCAGTTGGCCTTTGTTTTTATGTCCTTCAACATTTTTTCCAAATTCCCAGCTTTCTCTTACACTTCACACACTCCTTCAGAAATGTCTCCGCGAAGACGTTGCATTAACATCTTTGTGCCGCCAGAGAGCAGATTCCCCAAGCTGCATATGACCACCAGAGCTTATGGTGTCCAACATCGCATCGAATTACCCAAGCCGGAGGCCGTGCAGATGGACACTGTGGATAATCCGGAGAAGCTTCAGCAATCACCGCCAGATCTTTATGTCATTGATAGCAAGGAAAGCCAAATGGAACGTGAATATCGACATGCCTTGAGGGAAACTTTTGGCTCAACTAATGCGCATGTCTGACTGCAATTATTGTTAAATGTACCCACAACCTCAAGTAATACCCGAACTTTGCTTTGCATCCAATCTAATCAAATCAATAAAGTTGAATTTTAATTGGCCAATTATTCAAATTTGGTTAAGGATTCTTTTTGAACAGTATATGGAATATGTTCCGAGCTTAATGACATCTGTATGGAAATTTTTTTCTCGATGGACTGTGATTTCATAATTTCAGATCATGGTTCTTTTTGAAATAAACTACAAAGTCCACGGTTGCCTTTCTCGTGCACATGTACATACTTTTAATGTTTGGAATAGTTGTAGGTTGTAGTTGCGTCATCTAGTTTGTATTCTGACCGTTAATAAGAAGGAAGTGTCCTCACCTGGCTAAAGTCAGAACTCCGTTCGTGAGTGTCGAGCGTACCACATAGTTTGCTCGTCAGCTTACAGCTTATAGAATCGCGAAACGATTTGGATTCTACTCTTGAAAGTAAGTGGAACATATTGCTCAAAGTTATTATGAACAATGCTTAAAATAGTGAATCCTTAAAAGTAGAGATTTTTTAGTAGTGTTAGAAAAAGCAATAAGTCAAAACACCCATCAGATCCCACTCTCAAACAAAATAGAAATTGTTGTTTAGACAATTCTTCAGAATATAGCCAAAAATTAGCTGCGGATAGCTGCAGATTCAGTCTCAGTATCTATACTTATAAATCTGTAGGCCCGACTGACATATTATCAACCCATAGCCCTAACCGCTTATCCTAGAGATTTAAGATTTGGCATGGACCTTCGTTTAGTTATCAAGGCGCGCACTAAGACGGAAAATTTTGAAAATTTGTCCTCGAAGTGGGCAAAAGGAAAGTTTGTATGGGCCACATAAAACAATATTGTGGCGCGAGAGAGAGTAAGCATGATAGTAGTGAACGACCCATACTCACACAAATAGCAAACGCAAGAAAAAGATCAAAAAGACTTCTGTGGTGCTTGTGCTGCTGTCGACTTCTAAAAGCGATCATGAACTTTTGCTTCGACTTATGAACGGAACGAAATCAAAATGAGCGACGACTGCAGTTACTGCTTGCTTTTGATCAAATATCGTTTTCTGCTGTTGGCTGCTGCTGGCATAAGCAGAAGCAAGAGTTCATATAGAAAAGTTGGAAAAAGTCGAAGCTGTGAAAAGTAAAAGTTTTGTGACTTTTGCTAATTCGACAGAAGCAATTTAAACACTGGTTTAAGGCGCGCACTAAGAAAGAAAATTAAGAAAATTTGTATTACAAATGTGCCATGCATCTTTTGGCTTTCTGAGACAGATGACAGCGCTGCTATAAAAGACATGTGTTGGTATAAGAAGGGAAGGGGAAAGAGTGGAGAGCGGTTGAAGATGGAAGGGAGGGTAAGGGGTGAAAAATAGGTAGGGAAAAACGGGAAAGCCAATTTAAATTGAATTATAATTTAAGTGTCCTATTTCTGTTGAAATTCAGAATTTTCATATATTTACTAGAAATGGGAACGGGACGTAAACATCGCTAGAACCGAAATTCAATAGTTATGTATTCAGCATCTATTTAAAGGCGCCTAGAAAATTTATTTGGGTCTATTAGGACGGGATGGGAAAAAAATGGAACATGTGTACAGGATACAGCATTTACACTCACAATTTTGATATATTTTCAAAACATTTTGAACGCGGATAAAGTCGCGGCGGGTTCAGCTAGTAATATATATACACACTCCCGCCGGGCCGAAAGGCCCGCTGAGCACGAAAATCGACATCAAACAAAGTCTGTCAAATAGTTATCGAGATGTTATCGATAGGCGGGTTTTTCGATATTTCAGCCAAATCAAATACGTTTCCAAAGCAATTGGCCGCCAGCTGGGATCCGCCATTTTGTTTTTCTAAATTTTGACGTCGGATTCGTGATCAGCGACCTCAAAAACCCCCCCCGAGTACAAACTTTCAGCCAAATCAAAAATGTTTTTCTACTTTTGGCCATCTTTCTGTCCATTAGTCTGTATTAACGCGTCGATCTCAGAGACTATAAGAGATATAGACACAACCTCAAGTAATACCCGATTTTTACTTTGCATCTGCTCTGATTAAATCAAACCAGGTTAAGTTTTAGTTGGCCAATTATTCAAATTTGCTTAGGGATTCTTTTTGAACAGTATATGGAAAATGTTCCGATCTTAACGGAGCATCTCCGTTACGAAAGCATATGGACGAAAAGACATTGACCGTCAGTATTCTTTTAAGAAGTAATCATTAATATACCTTCCTTGTAATTTGAATATCAACTTATGCATTTTGATAATTTATGCACTAATCGTTTAACATTTTCTGTTCATTTTACCGGTATACCTAAATAAAAAGATAGGTACCGGAACCGGAACCGAATACCGAAATAAAATAGAACCAAAACAGAAACTTTTACCGATACGGCAGTTTCGATTCGGGTTGATTCCCTGTATACAATATATTCATAATGCGTTTGTAGAAACTGTAATCTTCCCGATTCACAAAAAATGCTGTCATCATGAGGCTAGCAACTATAGAGGAATAGCTTTCATGAACTGTGTGGCCAAATTACTAATGGGTATAATTGCCAACAAATTAACACACTGGACGCAACGAGAAACGCTTATTTGCGAGTATCAAGCAGGTTTCCGGTCTGAGTACTCTACTTCGGACAACGTCTACATCCTGGCAGCGGCAGTACATCTTAAACTAGTTGAAAAGAAAAAAGTATATGCTTATTTTGTAGACTTTACGGCAGCGTTTGACAGAGTACCACGACAACTACTCTTGTATAAATTACACCAACTGGGTATTTCATCAAAAGTACAAAATCTCCTGCAAAATATATATGGCAATACATCTTCCTCAGTGTGGACTAGGAGTGAGCTGTCACAATCTTTCCGCACACACACAGGCGTAAAACAAGGATGTCTTCTTTCCCCATTGTTGTTCATATTATTCCTAAACGATCTACATGATGAAATTGAAGGAGGGCTATGGATCGATGATATTAACCTCCGAGTACTTTTGTATGCAGACGATATCGTTGTGTTAGCAGACGATGTCGATATGATGCAACGAATGATCAACAAGCTCGAACAGTACTGCAAAAAGTGGAATATGGAGGTGAATACCAGTAAGTCTAAAATGATGGTATTTAGAAAAGGTGGCCGGCTGTCTCAAAACGAGAAATGGACTTACAATTCGGAACCAATACCGATTGTTTCAGAGTTCACCTATCTGGGAGTGGTATTTACACCAACCTTGTCCTTCACAAAACATGTTGAGCAGCGAAACAGGTCAGCGAAAAACTGTATTAACAGTACATGGAAAAATTATTTTTGCAATCAAAGAGTACCCCTGAGCTCCAAATGGAAGTTATTTCTTGCGGTGTGCCGTTCCACACAATCTTATGCAGCACAAATATGGGGATCACATCATTTTGAAGAGGTAGACAAACTTCAGCGATACTTTGTTAAAAGGATTCTAAGGCTGCCAGACAATACTCCTAATTACTCATTGGCGATCGAGCTTGGCATGGAAGACAACCACTTTTTCACGTTCATGACTCACTTAAACTTTATTGGGAAAACCTTATTTGATTACCAAGAGCATAGATTACCACGAAAGCTTTCCTCGTACATCATCCAAAAGAACGTTTTCTGGGCAAAGCGGTTAAACTTCCTAAAAGATGGGCGCGATTTAGAATGGCAATTGGAAAATGGAACTAAAGAGTCATGGAGCTTCGGGTGTAACGAACTGGTAAGCCGATTAAAAGCTGAGGCAGTCCGAGAATATCACGAGCAGGCAGCAGCAACTACGCGTCGTATCTATAAATTTCTGGATTATACCGATGGAACCACTTATATTGCAGATGAAATGAAGGTTGCAGACATTACATGGATTTTTAAAGCCCGATGTGGACTCTTGAAACTGAATGGCGATGGATTTTCAACGACCCAATCGGGACTTTGCACAATGTGCAATCTAAACGAAAAGGAGACATTTAGCCATATTCTTGGACGCTGCCCAGTTCTCAGAGAGTTTAGGGTGCAGCATCTAGGAAAGACTGTACTAAGGGAGAACGAGATTATAGATATATTAAATGGGCCAAACTGGGATCAGTTAATTAACTTTTTAAAAAATGCGTTAAGATACAGATCATTTCTTTTAAATAATTTTAATTAAGTAAACACTCATCTTCTATCAAAATTGTAAGAAATAAAACGCACTAATTATCTACAAACTTTTGCCGACAGACGACTATTAAGTCATTGTTAGTAGTTCTTAATATACCCCCAATCAAATTGTAATTTTTTTCGAAACAATTTAAATAAAGAACAAATACATACATACATACATACATACATATTCATCCAATTTTGACCTTAAAAATTTCATACTCATGGGGTCCAACCTAATGTCAATTTTTTTATGCGATAAGCGTATAGCAGATTCGGAAACTGCGATGAATTCTAAGAAAATTTCACGAAGAAACCTTAGGTCTAAAATAAATTCCTAGCCCCCGCTGAGAAGCATGAAAATTTAGAGTTCGGTCATTTTAGACATGGGGTTTCTTCGTGAAATTTTCTTAAAATTCATTGCAGATACAAATTGACCAGCCCTAGTGTATAACCTTTTACCCACTTTGTTTTGACTTAAGTTTTAAAATTTCTGTTAATTTTACAGGTACGTACCGGTATACCAAAATAAAAAGATAGGTACCAGAACCGGAGCAGAATGAAATAGAATTTGTTGAAATTGTAAATTTGCTAAAGTATGAATATGAATGTTAGGGCCCAAAGCGTATAGCAAAAACGAAATCTAAGTTCAATTCTAAGAAAATTTCACCAAGAAACCAAGGGTCTAAAATGAATTTCGGTCCGCGCAAGTCGACTTTAAAAATTTATGTTACATTTTCCCAAAAAAGAAGTTGGAAAGTCGTTGAAGCCCAACTATAACATACTCTATATCCCCCAGAGTTTGCATTTATCTGATAAATTTTATAAAGAAGTCATAAAGTGAATCCAGTGCTGCCCATCAACGTTAAACCGGTGCTGCCCATCAAAAATGTTTGTTTTCCTTATAACTCCTCTATCGTTCATCCGATCTTCATAATTCCTTTGGCGGATCGATAAATAATCATGATTACAAAATATCTTGTAAAGGTACAAATCATCTATCTGTAAAACTGTGAGAGATATAAGGTTTTTTCTAAATTGCAACGACAAGAAGTATTTGTCCTATACAAGTCAAACCTCCATCTCTTACCATGTCAGAGATGTGTATTTTTACAGGCATATGGACAGACAGATGGACATGGCAGCGATGTTCGTTGAACGCAAGCTTGCTAGAGAAGGGCCTTAATCGTCTCGGTTGATCAAGAATATTAATTCTTTATAGGGTCGGAGATGTTACCTGCTGTAACAAACATTTATCCCCTTTTTTCACCTTAAAATAAAAACTGTTGGAATATCTTCGTAAACACAAACTACGAGCTCTAATCCCATTCTCACTTTCACCATAATTTTGAGGTTTTAAACTGGGTGCGAAAGTGACACTGGGTTGCACGGCTCTTTCTGACTTATTCTATATATTTTTAGAGTCCGTTGTTCACAATTTCAAGTAATGCTTAGGAGCTAATTGTACAAAAAAAATTAAAGGATTAAAACAATTGTCGTGTATAAATTAGGATTTGGTTAAGTCTATAAATGGTCGATTAGCCTATTTGCTGTCTTACACAACTAAAGAAAACCCTCTAGGTCAGGAGCACGGTCAACGCATCTAGAAATCGGGCCAGGTCGCTCTGGCGCAGCTGGACCACGGACGGTTCAAAGAAATCCTGCAGCAACAGAGTTTTGCTTCTTTGCGCCGCCTGGTCAAAGGCCTTGCCAAAGAAATTCTTGGGAGAATCTTCGCGCACGGGAGCTATGCCCAACAGCAGGCACATGCCCTGTTGGCCTGCATCCAGGGGACAGGTGGCAATTAGGGGTAGGTCTGCCGCCTTGCGGGCCCTGGTGGTGGCCACATGACCATGCAGCACAAACTTGGCCAGCAGACCCAAGGCATAGGGGTACGAGAAGAAGGCATGCTCCTCCTGCAGCACGTAGTAGAAAAAGGAGCCCGTGGAGGACACCTGGTGCGATTCCAGGCTGCTTTGCACTTGGCGAAAGATGGCCGCATGCAGCAGTTTGGCATTGTCAATGCCCACCGAGAGCAGCTGCTTGTGTTGCCGTCCCAAGGCATCGGAGGCCTCCATGAAACAATCCTCTGGCGTTTTGTGCTTCTTCACTGACTCCAAAATGGACAGCAGGGCGTACACATAGTCAGCAGCCGCATAGCGACTGCGATAGCCATAGCTTAGGGTGAAAGTGCCGTACACAATGTCCGGAATGCTGTACTTCTCGGCCAGTTGCTCCACCATGGTGTAGAACTCCTTGCGCAAGACCAGATCCATGGCACTGTAGGTCTGGCGGGCATGCACCAAAGGCAGTCCCATCTCTACGAGCAGCTCATGCAGACGCTTTTCTCCCCTTAGGGTCCACAGTTTCAGCTGGCAGGCAGCATAGCGGGAGTAGCTGGGCAGGAAAGGGGGAACGGAGTATAAGTTGGCTTTATGGGGAGACTAAGGGCAAACCACTCACCGCATGGAATCCGTGACCGACCAATGCCTGTAGAGCACCAAATGCAGATCGTTCTCAAAACTAATCTTGGACGCACTCATCGTGTTTTGGTCATTCGTTTTGTTGGTCAGACGCGACACATGCGATTGTATATGCTCCAGCTCTAGCGTGTAGGCTCCGCTCTCGATTTTGCCCAGCAGGAGCTGCTCACTGATGCCCACTATGGCCCACCACAGCAGATCCATGTTGTCCTTGGACAATTTCCAGGCCAGCTCAAAGATGATTAGAGCCGTCGAGCGGCCATAGTAACTGAATTGGGTGTAGTCGAACATGATGCGATCCCGCTCCGTCTCCCATTGACGCCGCGCCCGCTGCCGCATAATGCGCTGCTCGTGCCGCTCCAAGCGGCTGAGTTTGGGTCGTCTTTGGCCGCCCTCGCCACTGTCGGACTCGCCCGCTCCACTATCCTCCTCCTCGTCCTGATCATCGTCATCATTATCATCCTCCTCCTCGTCTTCGTCGTCATCCGAGTCATAGAATATGTTCTCAAAAGCGGGTATATTCTCCTCTTGTGCCGGATCACCCAATATGCAAACCTGTCGATCGCTGTAAATGTTGCACACATCCAAAGGACGATGTGCATCACATATGTAAAATGTCACCTCTTCGTCGGGCTGCAGCAGTTCCACAATGTCCACACAGCCGCCGCAGTTGACCAGCAGCACATATTTGACATCACCGCGATGCTCTCCATAGGCGCGTCTCAATCCCGTCATGCCCATGATGGGGACCACTGTGTACAGCATGTGATCATACTTGAACAGAGACTGCAATATTTTGCTGGCGCAGATTGCATCGATGTCATAGTTGACGATGATCAGGATGCGTTTGCCTATCAGATGTCTGTAGAAGTCATTCTTGAGGTCCTGTATGAACATGGTCGAACAACAACAAGAGAAACACACGCACACACACACACACACCACAAAAACAACAAAACG
The DNA here is from genome assembly GCA_018904275.1 of Lordiphosa clarofinis. NCBI lineage: Eukaryota > Metazoa > Arthropoda > Insecta > Diptera > Drosophilidae > Lordiphosa > Lordiphosa clarofinis. Next base: position 273,406 of record JAEIGQ010000147.1, read on the forward strand.
AAACACTCGATCGATTCGATGGAGGGAGAGAGAGTGTGGGTCAGATGTATGCTTATGCTGCAGTTATTTGTCAAATGGCGCGTTAGCTAGGGGGGCGATCTTAATTATTGTTGTTGCTTTTTCGTTGCATTTTGCGTTGGTTTCGTTGTTCTTCGTGCTTTCACAATTTTGCAAATAACGGAGTGTGACCAAAGATTCATGGGAAATGGGCGGGAAACAGCTGTAGGGCTGCTGGACACAGGCCGCACATCGGATCAGTGCTGTCACAGTGACTCTTTTCAAGCCAGGGCTGGCTAGTTGGCTTTTTTTCAGCGAAATGAAATGAAAGGCATATAATTTGAGTTTCGAAAGCGCTTGATAAAACCATTGGAAAATGCTCGACGCTATCATATACTACGTTTATGCTATGCAATTCATGATTTCTTCAATTTGCAATATGCAGCGCACTTATGAAAAGCAGACGATCTGGCAACACCAACGCAGCGTTAAGTTGCCTGCCGGTTGGAAAAAGAGGCTGTTCCTAACACATTCCATATACTGTTCAAAAAGAATCCTTAAGCAAATTTGAATAATTGGCCAATTAAAATTAAACTTTATTGATTTGATTAGATTATATGCAAACTAAAAATCGGGTATTACTTGAGGTTGTGGGTACATTTAACAATAACTGTAGTCAGACATGCGGATTAGTTGATCCAAAAGTTTCCCTCAGGGCATGTCGATATTCACGTTCCATTTGGCTTTCCTTGCTATCAATGACATAAAGATCTGGCGGTGATTGCTGAAGCTTCTCCGGATTATCCACAGTGTCCAACTGCACGGCCTCCGGCTTGGGTAATTCGATGCGATGTTGGACACCATAAGCTCTGGTGGTCATATGCAGCTTGGGGAATCTGCTCTCTGGCGGCACATAGATGTTAATGCAACGTCTTCGCGGAGACATTTCTGAAGGAGTGTGTGAAGTGTAAGAGAAAGCTGGGAATTTTTAAAAATGTGTTTGAGATTTGACTATTTTTACCATAAAAACAAAGGCCAACTGAACAAATGTTGGCTTTCGAAACTAAATAATGTGGAAAGCGGTAACAATTGGAAAAATTTGTAATAATTTAAAAAATGATTTCTAATTGTGGAAACTGCAGGTGGACGACTCGCGGTAATTGAGATTGCGATGTAGGGTCGTGACACGGGGTGGAGATTCCTCTGTTGCATCCAAGGTAGAGTTGTGTTCCGCCAATGATATATCGGATAAGATTGAGTGATTGCGGTCAATCATCTCATGGATGGAACTTAGTCTTTGACAGCTAAAACCGCGTCTTGCCCTTATGGCCAGATGACGTCTTTGGCTTACAAACTGATTACAGTGTGAACATTCCTGCAAATGTTTCCACAAGGCCCAGGCATCTAGGGTTTCACGCAAAGTCCGCCTATAACTCGATATAGCTCTCCGAGCATTGATGCACTTCGTTCTCAACCCACAAGTGAGATTCCAAATTGGTCTCCACAGCAGCAAAAACAGCGAAACGTAAGTGCACAGACTACCAAATCCGGGATCATCCGAGGCATTAACAATCATCAAATAGGCAACAAATCTTAGAAGAAAGCCATGTCCCAGTCGGAGGTATTCATAACGCCACAAGTCACTCCAACGCTGACATGTAATCTGAACCAGGGTGGCACCTGCCAACAAAACTAAGGACATTACCACCACATGCTGCTCGACGAGTATCCTTAAACTGGGCATCAGAAGTCCGAAACTCATCAAGTGTCCATCTCCGGCCACCACCAAGGCCAGGCAAACCATTGTCAGACCCGTGAAAAGGCCACCCAAGGCAGCCGCTGTGGCATAGAAACATATCAAGGACTCGCCTAGGATGGGCGCAGTTAACCATAACACTCCACCCAATATAAACTGACTCAAGCGATCCTTATCCACCGTCAACTCTCTTAAGGTCAGATTATACAGCTGATTCGTTTAGATGCCATAACAATGGAATCCATGAGCCGGTAGACTTATATAATGCACGCTCTTGGCCAGAAATTTCCCTTCAAAGCATTCCTTGCCTTCAAGATGCGCCCTATATATGCCTTCAGGTGACTCCTCCTTGTATTGACTCCAATTCGTAGTTAACTTCCCGTTCGAAACCAATTCCAATTTAAATTCAACGCTCTGGAATATGTTCCCTCTGTTTGCCATTTCCGAAAACTTGCAGTAAATCTGCACTTGATTGTTTTCAAAATAACTTTGCTGTAGGGGTAAATTATCCTGTAGGTGCGGCTCCTTAACATGCAAATACTTCACCTCAAGGCGATTATAGTCCAGGTGAGGTTCATTGGAAATGGGCCAAGGTAGGGTTAACAAAAGTAACAAATTAAAAAGCAGACACATTGTGCTGATTTTATGATTTCCTTTAACAGACTACAAAAATATTGTGAGAGAACTTCTCTCTGGGAAGTAACATTTCCAAACAAAGGCTACTGTTTAACTTATAACCCAGTCCCACCTGACATTTAGAAGTGAATTCTATCAGAAAGAGAATTATTTCATTTGCGATTTATAGAATAAGCAAAAAAGACTCAATTTTGATTTGAAAAAGTGAAATGAGTCGAATCCAAAGCTCGAACGTAACAGTTGACCGTTTTTCCCTTTGCGGTCTAAGCATGCACTCTCTCTCTCTCCACGTTTTGGTTTTAAGTTATTATTGTGCTCATTCACTAACAACTTAAAGCAGCAATGGCCTCTGGTTCCTCCCAGGGGGCGCTATTCACACGTACACGACCCGAACGCTTGCCGCAGCTGAGACCAAGAGATCTGTAAGCCGTCATTCGCTCGCCAGAGTTTGAAGCAATACTCTCTCACTTTTTGGCCTCGCTCTCGCTGTCCATCGCTGACTTATAGAGAACAATCCAACTGAGCGCTCGTACATTTACAGTCAGCAGATGAGTAAAAAATGAATCTCTCAGCGTAAACGGTCTTTTTTGTTTCCTTAGTAATAACTTAGTCACATGGAACTTCAGTCCAAGGGAACCGCTGGTACAGAGTATATTACAGTCGAGCTTGACCGATTTTCTTATAAAGCGATCATGGTACAAAGTTTATCAAGAACATTGCCCTATCTCACGCCAACTTGATAAAAAGCTTGACGATCAGCAAAAAAGCAGAGGAAAAGAAATGTGCTGAGTCCAGGTGCATTGATGAATGAATTGTTTAAGCCCTGCATTCGGTTGGCAATTAACAAACAGACTATTCGAGATACTCAGAAGAAGACCGTTTGCCCTGATATACGATTTCCAATTCCGCAAATCGAAACAAAATTCGATTCGGTTTTGATACCCTGGTTCAAAATATAGGCCTAAAATACTTGGTATCTTTTGCTTATTTGATATAGATATAATTATATAAACCAAACTGAGTGGCCCTAGAAATATACTTACTTCTGAAACAGCAGAGACTTTTTCAAGACATACAAAACATTTTCAGTAAGATCCAGTGTAAAAAGTACAACAAATAATTTTAAATATTTTTTTAGACCATTTTTGTGAACAAAATGAAACCGAAATTTGTCTATAAACCGCCCAAGGGGACATCTGCCCGTATTATAAAATTGAGACGAATTGCCTTGGGATTTGTTCCATCTACAACAGCCCAAGAATGCCTTCGAAATGCCAAGCGGCTTGTGGAGATGACAAAGCGAAATGCTAAAACCAGAACCTCTGCCACACAGACAGAGAATCCTGATGATAGTTATGAATTATTCTCCATGGGGCCACTTGATCACTCTAGAACGGATGATAGCATTGCAGATACCTTGGGATCCCAGGATGATTCTTCAACAGATCAGACTGAATACTATGATTTATACAATAGCGTGGCATATACATTGGCTCCACCATCGTTTGTTTCAGTGGAATCAAACCAAAAGTTTCTGCACCATCGCCTGATGATTTTATTAACAAACTTTTAGTTAATTTTGTTGCGTTTCATTCAAATTTAAATTGTTGCGTTTATTTACTCTTATGTAGGTCTTTAGCTTTTGATTTTATGCCGACTGCTTTTAAATTTGTTGTCCTTTTTTCCCCTTCTTCCCCTTAGCGATGTGTTTGAGGTCAAGTCCAAGCCGAATGCGGGAAACTATGCCTATTTGATGACTCCACTCCCCCAGCACACGGATATGCCTTATTACGAGTACAAGGCGGGCATCAATATACTCCACACTCTGGTCCAATCGGCACTACCGGGCGGAGCGAATACACTCACCGATTATCACCGAAATTAATTATGGAATTTAACAAAAAATATTGATAAAATGGGAAATTGTTATTGGATGTTTAATAACTGTTTAAGTACAAACCCTCTGAGGCAGTGTAATGGCCGTGGTTTCTTTTATTATATTATATTTTACCAATTGAAATTGCGCATCTTTTCGTCCCATGACATAGTTGACAAAATTGTCGCATGCGATAACCTAAAATGTACAAAGCTTAAAGAGAGAAAACTATCTCTCTTCAGCTTAGTATGATAGAAAAATATTTCAGCCCCTTTGCTGATCGGAAAGCTCCCTGTGCTTTAAGTGTGAGGTTAATATCGGGCAAAAAACGCAATCGCGTTTTGCCACAATCTATAGACAAATATAGTACAATAACCAAGGCTGCAAACCGGTCCGAACCCGAACACCTTAGAACCGGTTCGGTTCGGGTTTTTTGGGTTCCCTGAACCGGACCATGAACCGAACCCCCCAAATTTTGCCCCCCTCGAACCTGAACCCGAACCGGACCACTTTTTCCAAAAATTAGGTTCGGTTCACAAAATAAAGTAGTTTTTCTTAACGACACATGCAGAGACAAACAGAGATTTTTTGTAATCTATCTGGTATCATTCAAGAAGTTCTTCAATCCTATGTCAGATTTATACGATCACTATTTATTTATGTACACACTCTAGAGGTCGCACACTTTGTAGAAAACTCTCTACTCACACAATACTCTCTACTACACAATAAATCTATTGCATATAGAAAAGTCTAAAAAACTAGTGCTAGACTGCGTGACGCGGTGAACTCAATCCACAAAATGTGCAAATGCTAACTAAATCTTAAAGATTTTTGCATTTAGAGTTCCTTAGAAAAGACTTCACCTAAAAACATATGTTTGGGAAAGTAATTCAAAATGTATATAACTTGATGTAGCCAATTTATAAAACTTCTTTAAAGCTGAACGATTCACAATCAGGTGACTTTCATATCGCTTGCTTTTCATGTCGAGTAATTCTTTAAAAATCTTTCACAAAGCATTGCTTATTACAATGTGTTCTTCGTGTTCCTAAATGCATATACTCAGCCACAGATGCCCTTCAAAATTCCTAGAATATGTTTGGCAACTGGGCGGCTAGATGGAACATTGCCATAAGCATGGACCTGCCCGGGATAATTCTTGCATGGTCAGCTTATAGAGCATAAAGCAGCCCATAAATACTTTGGGGTGACACTCGACAGAAGACTGACTTTTGGAAACCGGATCAAGGCAATAGCTCAGGCAGTGGCTACTAAAGTACGGCGCATGGGATGGCTCCGGAACTCCAAGAAAAAGCTGTCACTCAGGAATAAAGTCCCAACTTCACGGCTATTCTAGCTCAGGTATGGTGATATAGCCAAATTTATGGTATCGCGGCGAAGTCTCACCTGACAAGATTACAGTGGTCCAGGCGAAAACCCTTAGGCGCATTACGGGAGCTAAATCAGGGATATAGAAATTCTCAGTGTTCTTAGACCCGAGATTTCAAAATGTTCGAAAAACCGAGGACTTAAAAATTATAGCCTTAACTACTTATACTTGTTGTGCTGCTTAGGTATCAGTTGAACGAAAAAAGTTAATATAGATGAACAGCGCTTAAAAGTTATAACAAATATAGCTCTCAAAAGTTCTAAATGACAGATTAAGAATTCAATTACTATTTTAGTTATTAAATTCTTTAGCTGACATAACTTTATACAATCGAAATAAAAATATGATTTGTTATCTTTTATGTTCTAGCGAACCGAGGTTCGAACCAGAACCTTGGGTTCAGGGGTTTCAGGAACCGGTCCGCGAACCGAACCTTTGTCTTTATAACGGGTTCGAACCCCCGGACCGAACCTTCTGCAAAATTTTAGTGGTTTGCAGCCTTGACAATAACTTCCAAGCCCAAAAGCGGCCGGAATGGCAACCTAATCTGCAGGCATCCGCCTCTGGGATTTGAGCCCGGTACCTTAAGCACTCAACGTATGGAATGACGCACTTGACAATTCACCCATTGAACAGTTTTGCAGATGCACGTCAAGAGGGCTACTTATGCTTTGCTGAGCAGACAAGAGATAGAGAGAGAGAGAGCAAAAAGAGAACCAACTCGCTCTCTCTCTTGTATATCTCTCTGCTGAACTTAGAACATTTGTTCTCTAAAATTTTGAGAGCGTTCTGTTCTCATTTTAAGTTGAAGGCAACTTATTTTCTGAACACGTTTTTTCCCTCTGTGTGCTGCCACACATATTGGTCACAAATCTCTTGTATTGTATTGTATATTGGTGTGGGTCAGCGAAAAGTGAAGAGAATTAGATCATTACTCCCGGCAGACCACGTGCCCTTGTGAACTTCTCTCACCGCAGCGTGCTTTCACCTATCACTCAGTTTTAACCCCCAAAAGTTCCTACTGCAAAATCTCAAAACCAACAACAACAACAACATTAACAAAGTCGCTTTGGAAGGCTTTTAAACGATCAAGCTTTTTGATGAATGTATGTACAGGGACTGATTTTCTTCCAACGCGACTGTACTTCGGAGCGTGCGCGCACCGACTGTACTTCGGTAGAGGGCGTTCCTAGCTAACAAACGAGTCAGAGAGTCAGGACAGGCATTATCGCGCTACGTGTTTCTGTGAGTGGTGCAAGCCGAGTGTTGTAGTAAATTTAGTCTTCTTTTCCTTTTTTTAAAACTTGCAACATGATGTTCCTCTTAGGGCTCAATACCGAAACCGTTTCAAGTCACGTACCGGAACAGAAACAAATTGTTTTTTGAGAACCGAATACTGTTTACCGTTAATTTTGGAAGCGATAGAACCGGAACGAAACCGAAACGTTGGTACCCGGTACAGTCTTGCGGCTCCAAATAACAACTTTCTTCTGCAGTTCCCAGAATTGTACGCATATTAACATATTTTTGGACCCTTCATAAAACGTAACGCTAAGTACTGAATCGGTAGCTGATCAATCATTGCTCAATAATGAATGCCGTTTTCAACTCTACAGCTAACAGAGCGGATGCTGTGCACTTCCTGAAGACGAATCCGTCCATTTGTCTGTTTGTATGTAGGGGAACCATCGGTCGGTCATATTTCAAAAAAATTCGGCACAAATTTAACAGGGTTGCCACAAAAATCACTTTCGCTTAAAATTCGCTCCACAGCCTGCAGATCTTTTATGCGCGATTTGAAGGTAAGGAATGTATGTATGTACCCCAAATTTGATTCATAAATCGTTAACAATTTATGTTTTGACTTTTATATGTAAATTAAATTATGGTCTCTTCTGTTGTCTGTGCACATGTCCCACATCACACATCATAATCGATCATCATAGCAAAAAAAAAAAGAAAGAAAAACCTTCCCCATAATTTGTATGAATTATTGATTTGATTTATTAGTTGAAAATTTTACATCTAATTTAAAAAGAGGGGAAACTCTTTCAATTGAAAGTGAATTTATGTGGCTCATCGTCAATGCTAACGTGTTTATCATTACGGTGGGTGGCAAGGGAATGCGAGAGAGAGGGGGAGGGGCAAACCCTTTTGCTGCTGCTAGCTCATCGGTGTATCGGTGTGTGTGTGTGCGTAAGTGGAGGCTGTAACTCAAAGCAAACTTGTCGTTGTCTCTTCTGTCTCCGGCCTCCCTTTTTACCCAACCCGAATCTCGCTTACTCATGGCCACGCACACACACACACACACACACACACATTTAAAGTTTATCCAGCGCCCGTTTTGCACATTAATTTACTGACCTTTTTACACTTTTCCCATAGTTTTGCCCCATCCCCGCCCCTCCACCATCATACACCTTTTGGGCAAGGACAGACCGTTGGCCTGACCTGGTGCTTCACTTTGCCCGCATCTGCATGTGCGTGTGGACTTTACAATATGCGGTTCGCCATGGCCATTGACCATGCTGGCGCTGGGCAGCAATCCTCGTTCACATAACATCGTATGATGAATGTGTGACATTTTTGCAGCTTGTTTGTTTGTTTGTTTATTGTTTGTGCTCTCTCCCCACTTTTACTTTGTAAGCGGTCGCTAAAACGAAAAACGAAAAAAAAAATGCAAAATATTGGTAAAAGAATATCCAACAAAAAATTCCAATACAACAACAAGGGAAAAGTGAGAAGGCCAAGCCAACTTCGTCTGTGACGAAGTTTGTATACCCTTGCAAATGGCATGAATCAAAAAATTTAATAATTAAATTTTTTACTCTTTTATTTCTTTTATTCTAACCTTTAAAAAGTTGCACAATCTTTTTAAAAAAAAATTTTGTTGGTTTTTTTTATATATAAGCCTTTAGTACCACCCACATCCTACCCAAATCGCACCCACCTACCACCCTTATCCCACCAACTTCCCATTCACCCATTCCCATTACCAACCGCTTCCAAACTTCTACCCGTATCCCATCCACTTCCCAACCTTTTTTTTTTTTTTTTTTCATTAAGTTTATTCAAGTTTTAATCTATACATATACTAACTAAATTAAGTAACATAAATTTTATTCTTAAATCTAGTCTCCAATCGAGCTCTCACTTCAAGTTATTGTTATTTTGTTTTCTCTTTTTAAGATAAGTCTACTTATAAATAATATTTATTCTATTTTGTTGTGGGGATGCAATGAAAAGTTTTCAAAAACATTGCCTAAAGGATTTCTAAAGTTAAGATAAAAAGGGAAACGGGAAAAGGAGTAAAAGACTATTGACCTTAGTTAGAAGTCCACCAGCATTTGTTCCTAATTAGGTTGCTAATTCTTTTGTCCCTATCTGAAGTAGAAATGTCAAATCTTTTGTTTGTTTCTGATAGTTCATGTTCTGTTATTGTCTTTTTATTTGCTCTTCTATGAATGTGATACATTATTGGTATGCCGTCTGCATTTTGGGTGAGTTTGTTTTTGTCCAAGTAAACGAATATTTCGGGTGGGGTGAAGCCATTTTTGAGGCATCGTACGAAATAATCATCACTCTCATAGAAGTGCGCTCTTATTAAAATGTTTACTTGATCGTTCATACATCTCATTATGTGATTTCTCGTTAAATTAAGGATGTGGTTGTCAATTCTGACTATTTCTGTGGCATTATACAGATTTTTGTTTGAAATATATTTTTGAAAATCGGATCTGGGGTCTCTGTACATGCTCTTAGAATTTTCCTTTCGAATTTCCTCAGTCTTTCCATATAGGATGGAGAAATATTGTACCATATCGAACATCCATACGTTAGAACAGTTCTTAATAGAGATTGATACATTATTGTCTTGGTTCTGCTATCTATAAGTTTACTTCCGAACATTTTTTTGTACGCGTAGTAAGCGTTAGTCGTTTTCTTTATTTGAAGATTTACATGTTCGTCATAATACAGGAATTTATCCAGATAGATTCCTAAGTATTTGACTTTTCCAGAAAGTGGGATGGGAGAGTTGGTACAAGTTGAGATTTGGAATTTTTTCCAATTCTTTCTAATATTATAATTGCATTTAGCCACTGGAGGGCGAAAAAGGATACTTTCGCATTTGTTGCTGTTTATTTTTAAATGCCAATTAAGGGCAAAGTTTTCAATCAAATTGAAATTTATCTGAAGGTGGTTGTTTATTTTAGACACTGTGTCGTCAGAATGATATATTACAATATCGTCCGCAAAGGCTATTATTTTATCGACTTTATGAAGGAGGTCATTTAAAAATAGGCTGAAAAGGATTGGGGCATTTACTGTGCCTTGTTGGAGGCCATTCGTGACAATAAAGTCCCTTGTACTCGTAGAGTTGTTAATGTTAACTTTAAATTTTCTTTCTGTTATCATATTATATATGAGTACTAGCAAATGTAAGGGAAAGTTATATTGTATAAGCTTGACTATCAAGCCTTTAGTCCAAACCGTATCAAAGGCCTTTTCAAGGTCTATAAAACAAGCTCCAGTGACATTTTTTTTTTTTCCATGCCCAGTTGATCTCTGATACTAGCAGGTTGATTGCGTATAAAGTTGAATGTTTAAATTTAAAGCCGAATTGTTTTTCACAGTAAAGCATGTTTCCCTCAATAGTTCTGTTGATATTGATATTTATGATTATTTCATAGATTTTGCTTATGTTCGGAAGCATACTTATGGGGCGCAGGTTTTTAATGTTATTTTTATCTATCTCTTTTTTAGGGATTACAAGCTTAGCCGTTTTCCATTGTGGTGGGAAGTATGAATTGTTAAGCATATTGTTAAAGAGTGAACAATACTCTAATAGCAATTCAATTGGAAGGTGTTTTATTACCGTGTTAGGAATTTCATCTATACCTGAAGAAAGTTTGTTTTTCAGTTTTGAAATAATATCTATAAGGTCACTTGGAATAACAAAATAGCATTCTGTCTGTGATTGGGTCAGGGCGTTAGCTTTAATAGCAGGTGAAAAAAAGGTTTTGGTCGTTCGCATGCTGTCAAATCTAGTTTATATATCTAAAAACTGATTGAAGCATTGCTGGACCTGCGAGTGGATTATGTTATTCGGAATATTCTGTTTTTCAGAATGTATAGATTGAAAGTAGTATCCGACCACGTTATTTAATTTTCTTTCTTTCCTAAGCACATAGCAGTTATTGACTGGATTATTTTCTAACTGAGTAGGGTCTAGACCAGCGTCTTGTATCGCTCTGAGATAAGCGTGCGGAATATTTATATGACTTAAGGTCTTTTCAGGTCCTTTCAGGAAGTTTCTTTTGACTATTGAGAATTTAAAAGGATCGCTTGGGGTAAGGTGCTCCAATTTATTTCTATGTTGGGTGTTCAGATTTGTGCGGATATTTTCGTCTAAAAGCTTTTTGGTAAGTTTTAATCTTGCTTTCAGAAGTGTTACAGAGCTCCACTTCCCAACCTCTTCAAAAGCAAATATTGCTCAGCTTGAAACCGCGTTGCTCCATGTGTTTTTGCTGCTCGTCGAGAAACTCCCGGAAAATCACATTTCAAATTATTTCGCATTCTATCCTGACAAACCGAATCTCAAGTAAACCGGATGAAAAATAGTTATTTTCCATGCAGAAATTCCCTTATTGGAAAATCACTTTTCAAATTAATTCATATTATATCCTTACAAACCGAAAATCACACTTCAAACTATTTTGTATTCCAGTTTGATGCCAATCGGATGAAAAATAGTTATTTGAGTGCAGAATTTTCCGTCCATTTTCCTCGCACTTACAGCCCTCTATCTCTTACCGTTTAGGCTGAGCGATGATTGCCAAAATGAGTCAGTGAATCCGTCAGTCATTCAGCACACTCTCTTTTATAGATATAGAGCAGCGATGGCCAACTCTTGCGAGCGAATGCCGGCTTTCTGCTCTTTTGGTCTCAGCTTTGGCAAGCGTTCGGGTCGTCTACGTGTGAATAGCGAAATGTTTTCGACCCTCCTGGAAGGAACCAAGGGCGTTACCCCCACTTAAACTATCATAACTTTTTTGTTTTTCAAACGATGTTAATGATCTAAACAAATTTACTTGACCTAACAGTTTGTTCTCGAAAAAATGAGCTGGGTCGGTGTATAGAGATAGCAGCCTCCTTTAGAATTTTAAACACAAAACGAAGAAGTAACGCTTACTTGTCAATCTTCATGATAAAATAAACTAAAACTTCGCGTTTTTTGTTACCCGTTTTCATATCAATTTAACATTAACATTTAGCTTCCTATTTACCCGTCCTTAGTTGCCAACTATGAAATCTTCATGATATTCTGAATTAATCGTAAAATGTTAAGTATTTCCGGATTCTTCAAAACGCTTGATTATGACCCTGAACTCATTAAAATCTTAATGATTCCCAAAAATCAAAAGATTTTTCACATTTTCTAAAAAATCTAAGCTTAAATGACAATTTTGGAAATTTTGCGATTTTTTGCATATACTCTTCCTTTTAATCTTCATAAGAAAAATTGGCAAATTTCGCCAATCGACGCCTCGCGATGATGAACAGTTGTGATTCTGTTAATGGAACAGAGAGATTGAAGGTGGAAATTAAAGAGACATTTTGAATGTGATTTGATGCTGGGCAAGTGCCCCTCTCTTGTAAGAGCATTGGAAAAACTTTTGTTTGTTTGCTTTTGCCTTTTACCATTTTTAGCTACCCTCCCTGCCTCTGCCTTGGTTAGATGGTCTGGGAGCAGTTTAATAAATTGTATCTTTTGGTCCACACACACACACATAAGCATATGCAGATTACATTGTGTGCGTGTGTGTGTGCGTGTGTGTTTGATGGGTAGGTGCTGGAAGTTTTGCTCTTTCATTTTCAATAACGGCAAAGCAATAAACTTTATCTTCCCCCTCGACCCAAAAAAAAAAAAGAAGTTTGTTTTTGTTGACGCTTTTGGCCGTTGTTAGAAAACTTTGCCATGAGAAAAAAAAAATGAAAATATATGGAAACTAAAGTCACATGCTATTTAAAACTCATTAAAAATTTGCTGGCATAATTATAAATACAAAATTTGTTTACTCGTATGCTAAAAATAGGCGGCGCGTGCCTAACTTCTGTGTATACAATACTGATTTTGAGATCTGGCGCTCTCTCTCGCTTTCTATCGCATTGATCAATAAATTGTTTGTAACCATTAACTCAAGTTTGTGATAAAACTTTATCGCCATTTGCATAAGGACAAACCATAAATCATTTAGCACTAAGACCCAAGGTTTGCTTTCCACCCGCCTGTCTATCTGCCTGTCTGTACCTTCATTGTCCTTTTAATTCCAATTTTAATTTCACACCAAAACTTTTGGCCAAGTCTGTGAGGATGTTGTCAGTCTCTGTTTTGCCTGGCCGGAAGTTTTGCCCCCCCTCCCCCCCCGTCCATCCCCACCCAAGTTGCTGTTGTGGCAATTTCTTTTGAAAGTTTTTCTCTGTTGTCCATGTCGTGTCGTGTCGTGTCCTGTCGTACCCGATTGTGGTAAATGATAATGAACGCAGTGGTCCATTTTTTGTTCTTCTTTTTCATTTCGTTGCTTGTTGATTCTCCTTTGCTGTGGTGACTTAAAATAATAGTCCTGTTGGTCAGCCAGCCTCCTGGCCTAATTCCAGTTTTCAAGTAAATAAAACAATTAATGCGGAAAAGAAAAATGTATTTGGCTAAAGGAAAAGGCTTTTACATGTGGTTAACTGAAACTTGAAGGCTAAAGGATTTTTTTGTTTGTTTGTTGGTGACCCCGACGTGCGTTTTAAGGAACCTCTCGAATCTGGTGTGTGTTTCGGTGGCACCAGGGCTTTTTGAAGGGACGAGGTCGCCGATGAAGACCTTACTGGAAGACCTTTGACTTTGACATCAAAGGCAAGGCTCTATGAATTTGTTCCTCCTGGAAGTGCTCAAGAGACTCAAACGAGGGGTCAATCGGGTCAGACAAGACACCGCAGCCGACTGGACCTAACCAAGGCCGCCATCCCAACGCTTCCGCAGCCGCCCTACTGGGCAGATACGGTCCTAAAAGAGCCGATGAAAGGCAAACATGCAGCTCAATACATTTTTTTAAGTTTTTCTCACTTTCAATAGATTACAAACTCTTGTGCGAATATTCCTTGCCAAGGATTTATTTAAATAGTGAAACATATATTCCACTCCACCAGCGTCGTTGTTGTTATCCCAGCCACTTATTTTTAGAGCGTCAGCAACTAACGTAGTTTTGCTGTGGAAATTGTTAAAATTGTTTATAAAATTGAATTAATTTGTGTGTGGTATGTTTCAGTATTGTTGCTGCTCGCTTGAATGTCAATTAGTGTTTTGGCTTTGTTTGGTTTTGCAATTTGTAAACAAAAGTCAGGCATACCTAACATTTTGTCCTGTGTATGCTTTTGCAATATTTTATGACAGTTATTAAAAATGGCTGTCTGAAATGATGTTTAAACATTGTTTGCTCTTGTAATATAGTACATGGATAAATAAGCATGTTGTCATTTAATTTGCCTAAATTGTGAATAGAATAGCTGGGACCTTGGGTTTGAGCAATAACATTGGGAATGAAAATGGAATCTTTTATCTGTGGTCGATCAGATGTCAGCCTCTGTTGAGGGCTTCGGCTTCACCTTATAAATTCCACCATGCATAATGTATTTTAACCAAGGCTGCAAACCTCTAAAATTTTGCTAAAGGTTCGGTTCAGGGGTTCGAACCCGTTGTAAAGTCTAAGGTTCGGTTCGCGGACCGGTTCTCTGTTCGCTTGAACATAACTGAATAGTTTCGTTTCATAAATACTTACTTTTTAAAATAATATTCTATATATCTCAATAATGTAATTTTTGTCATAAAATTTATTAGCTGACACTTTCAACTTTTTGAGAATTGCTTAGTTTAGGGTAAGGCTGCCTTCACATTGTTCGACACATGACCCATGATATCTAGTAGTCCTGAATTTCCCCAGATAATTCTATGAATTAGTTAATTATTCAAATTTACAACATAACAAGAAGCAGGGCTACTAGACTATCATCTGTCGTGTGTCGAACAGTGTGAAGGCAGCCTATTAAGCATTATATCTTCCAGAAGCTGTTGATCTATTCCAGCTCTTACATCAGAAAGATCAAACTTAAATGATACCCGAGTTGCTGAAACAGCAAATATAGTCAGAGCAATATTTTTTAAGTCCTCGGTTTTTTGACCTTTCCTAGATTTTAAAACATTTATTCATATATAAATTAGTTTTTGGCCCTTTTTTCGTTGTATTATTGTGGTGTCAACTGGGGTTGTTGTTCGAACGTCTTCCCTTCCTGCAGCTTAAACACTTTTTGGATCAGGTTCTCTCCTACGCGTTTCGGCAAATATATTGCCTTCTACATTAAAATAAACATGAAATCCATGTATGTTCTCGGGGGTAATTTTCTCAACATTATATATAACCGATTATACCGATCTGTTCTTAATTCCACTTCGGTCTTCGTATATACTTTTGAATTGGATTTATGTGGAAGGGGGCAAAGAAATCTGTGGTTACTAGATCTAGGTTTTCTTTTTCTACGAATTGAATCCACTTGGCATTGAACCGTCTGTTTCAACTGCTTAAGAAATTCCGGATCTACTTACTGCTGATATGAGTATTAACTTCCGTAAATCTTATTGACCCAGAGCTCAACGTCCAATCGTTTATACGTAAACCGAAGTTGAATTGAGAACAGACCTGTACGGCTTTCGTAAACTTTCCTTCTTGATAATCAGACGTAGAGTCATTTAAAGTTAAATTTGGATAACTCTCATTAAGAATGTCTTATGTGTTGCTTTACAACTTATTTGTAAGGTCAGAAGTTAGCAAAGTTGGCAGTCTTGGGTCTAGGAGCATTGCAGCAAATATTGTTACTGAGCTCATTATATAAGCACGTTTATCGAGCCATTTAGATCTTTAAAAGCAACGTTTTGCTAAAGAACTAAGAACGATTGCTCGATGGTAGTAATTGTGCATCCTGCAGCTTTACAAAAGTTTTATAATTGGTCGTAGCACTATAAAGATATTTTGATCTACGTTAGCTGAAGCTGTTTTAAGAGTTAGAGAAGGTTCGGGCATTTTGTAGACTGAGTTCCATCGTGTCCAAAAACTTTTTTAAAACTATCGAACTGTTATTATAGAGTCCTCCAGGTAATCTATTCAGGTCCTCGTTCAAATCAGGAAATGCTTTTGATTCACATGAGCAAGGTTAGGTTAGGTTAGGTTGAGATGGCTAGGGGCAAAAAGACTGTCCCTACACTTAGGCCAAGATAGGCCCATTGCGATACCATATTATTCCCTCTTTAAGCCAGGGGGGGTTCCTCCCGACTAAACCATCGTGTCGACTTTAAGAATTTTAGTAGAGACGGAATCTCAATAGCGGATACTTCCGAGAGGTTGAGTATAAATGGGTGACCAAGAGTTTTGAGTCTCCCTCTACTAAGAGCTGGGCAATGGCAAAGAAGATGTAGTAATGTCTCCTCCTCTTCTTCACATTGGCAGGTTCTGCAGAAGTCGTTGTGAGCTACGCCCAAGCGTGCTGCGTGTCTGCCGATGAGGCAGTGACCCGTTAGGGCCCCAACGTTAGGTTAAACGTTGGCCACGTGAGTCTAGCTACGCCGCATACCGGAAAGTTGTTCCATCGTTCTGCAGCCAGGCGCCACGTTTCATTCCTTGTAAGTAGTTTAAATGAGGCTAAGGGCATCCCTATCAAGCTCTTATCTGGGAGGAGCTGAGTGGTAGTGCCCTGTCTTGCCAGTTTGTCGGCTGACTCGTTTCCCTCAATGTTGCGGTGGCCAGGCACCCAGACGAGGTGGATACGGAGATGCTGAGCGATCGCATGTAAGGATCTACGGCATTCCGTGAGTGTTTTGGCCTTAGAGCTGCTTGACTATGAGTAATTGTATATGTTCCCTTCATCGATCATGAGTGTGCTAAGGTACTTGGCGGCCTCCTGGATGGCAACCAATTCTGCTTGGTACACACTGCAATGATCAGGGAGTCGGAAAGAGATTTCCATACTTAGGTCTGTGGAGAAAACTCCCCCTCCGACTTTGTTATCAAGCTTTGATCCATCTGTGTAAATATTGATGGAATTGGCTCTGCTGTGGGGCAAGTTATCCCAGTCGAGTCTACTAGGGATATTGACGTCATAAAGTTTGTGGAATGTCGTAGTGGGTATACAGTAGTCTGTAATAGCGGGAACCGCGCTATGGTGGTTAAGTATTGTTGAGTGTCCTGATTCACCCGTGTACCAGGCTTCAGACTCTCTTAATCTCAGGGCTGTAGTGCACGCTACCTGTTTAGACATCAAGTCTAGAGGAAGTAGATGAAATATGGTGTTTAGTGCTTCCGTTGGGGTGGCACTTCTCTGAACCTTGTGTAAAGTGCTCAGGACTGATGTTTTCTCGATTGCTGGCCACCATACTAGAACTCCATAGAGTAGTATGGGACGTACTATGGCTGTGTGTGAAAACCCCCATTTTCGGCCTATCGCCCGCCTACAAGAGAAGAGGGCAATGGATGCCTTCTTCACTCGCTCAGTAATATTGTCATGCCAGAGTAGTTTCCTGTCCAGTACGACGCCCAGGTACTTGGCATTGTCTTTGAATTCTAGACTTATATTGTCTAGTTTGGGAGGGAAAAGATCTGGAACTTTGTATCTCCGTGTAAAGAGAACTAGTTCTGTCTTTTTCGGATTTACACCCAGACCGCAAGAGGACGCCCACTCAGAAAGTGTCGCCAGCGCGGTCTGCATGAGGTCACATAAGGTTTGTGGAAAACTTCCGCATTTGAATTTAGCAATGTCGTCTGCATAAGCCACCACCACATGTCCCTCCGCCTCCATGAGGCGCAGCAGTTGGTTGACTGTTACGACCCAGAGAAGCGAAGAAAGAACACCCCCATGAGGGGTGCCTCGGTGTACGAATCTGCGAGCGGTTGCACCACCAAGGCTTGAATTCACTGCTCTACTTGAGAGCATAAGGTTGATGAATTCAATCAGTGGTGCGTCCACTCCCACATTCCCCAAAGCAGTGGTAATGGCACCAGGAAGGACATTGTTAAAGGCACCCTGTATGTCCAGAAATGCTGTCAGAGAGTATTCTTTTATTTCAAGCGATTTTACTAATAATGTCACTGTTATATAATCTCAAAAGGTCTGGTTGCCTTATTGTTGGTCGTGGGGTACTGGAACATGCTGGAAAGTGTGTGGTCAGCAAGAGATACAAGGATTCCTCGCTGGATTCAGTCCAGGTTCCATCTTCTTTTTGCAGCAGACCTGGCGACACAGGTGACTTCGCCAAAATCTTCCTGAGCCGCGATGCGTCAGAAGTGGATTCTATATTGCTACAGAAATAAGCCCAAGAGCTGCGTTTAGCTTTCCTTAGGGCTTTTTTATAGATGTTGAGTTTTTTCTTATATAATTCCCAATAGGTGGTTCGGTCATTATATTTGGCGGCATTAAAAGTATGCCTACATTCTTTCCTGAGCTTGTCTAACTCACTGCTCCACCAAGGAGGTTTGTGTGTGGATTTTTATTTTCTGGGGGGGCAGGCCTTATTGAACGATTTCGAGCACGCGGTGGTGAACGTGTCGACTAGTTCATCAATTTGTTCTCCGGTTGTCGGTGCTCACATGAGCAACCTTCATCAACATTTCATTCTTCATACATAGTTGCATACCTTTTCTGCTCTGCAGTTATCATTGAAATGTGCTCCAGCTTGAACCATATTCGCTCCATTATTGACGTCGATAGTATAAATCTGAACTATCGGACTACCTGTAATTTCTTTATTTCCCTGGAATATCTACTAATTTTTGCGAACCGAACCTAATTTTTCGAAAAAGTGGTCCGGTTCGGGTTCAGGTTCGAGCTGTCAAAAGTATTAGGGGTTCGGTTCACGGTCCGGTTCGTCGGACCCAAAAAAACCGAACCGAACCGGTTCTTAGGGGTTCTCTGAGGCAGATGAGAGCTGCCCTGAGAGACAAATGATAGAAAGAGATAGCAAACACTTTTGTTCCCTCAGCTCACTTCAGACTACTTCCGTTTTACTTGCAATTCAGTGTTTCACACAACTCTCTTTTGCATAAAATCACGACTGACTTCGGTTTCTGGTGGCTATGGGTGGCCGGTTCATGGTGGAATTAACAAGGTGAAGCCGTTAGTCTCTGCTGAGGGCCAGTTGATGTAGGCCTGTGAGATAAAAAGAGACGACAGAGCTTTCGTTTGTCCCTCCTTGTTAGAGAGCCTTTCAGCTTGGCTGCACCTTCTTAACTCCACCATGGACCTTGACAGAGAGCAGGTACAATAAAAAATTGATTTCAATTAAAAGCCAAATGCAGCAAAATATACATACATATATCCCCATTGTTTCACTAATTTGTGACAGCGAAGGTTATTCATAAGCAAATTAAAAGTTAAATACGAAAACGTGTCAATTAGCTCATGTCAAAAGAATTGTGTGAATTTAAAGTTGATGGATTTTGTTTGTTTATTTGGTTAGTTGTCCGATGGGCTCGTGCTGTGATTCTTACACTTATTACATTTGTGTGACAGTTGAGCTGCACATACAAATAAAATATAAATACACAAACTCGTGCACCCGCACACTGTCTGTTGAGCCATCTTGCTGCCGCCTGTTGTCGCATAAGGGTAAACAAGTCAACTTGGCTCACAGCCTCAGCCTCTGTAATGCGTTTGTGGGTGTGTGAGTGTTTACATTTACCACGCCATGTCACAACAACAGGCAAACCGGAAGTGAGGCATATTTTCCGCTTAAAATGCCACAATGTGTTGACTTCAACCCGCCTGGACCACGACGACGACGACACGCAAAAGGATGACGCTTGCGACAACAACAAAAAGTTACAATTTATTTACATATTCTTATTATATTTCTTGTGGCTTTTATTGCTGTTATTATGGTTCTTGTTGTTGTTGTTGTGATTGTCATAAAACTCACATGAACGCTTGCAAGAGTTTTGAAAGTCACTTTTTTCTTGAGGAAACCGACAGACCATTAAATGTTATTAGTCGACACATTTCAATTAGCAATTAAGGAAAAGAAGGAGTAATTCCGTCTATTGTTAGTGTCAAGTAGGTCTTGAAGTTCAGCCTAGTCTCTGATGGTACATTAATAATGTGCAACATCTTTAGAGTAAAGTGTCCTAAGCCAGGCTTAAAAATACATTTGCTGACGCTGTTTCATTTTTATTTCTTCTCGAAAATAGAGAACAGAGAAGAGAACAGCAAAGATGACATATAAAGTACTTTTAAATTATACCAAATTGTAAGAGGAAGCTATAGAATACATTTATCTAATTCTGGGGAGGAGTCTCTTGCGATTGCACCCACAAACCAGAGTCAATGCAACGTTGCAGATGATGCATGGCCTCGGTGGGTGGAATTTGTAGTAGAGTGTTTCGTAGTTGCTCGGTACTGCGGTTCTGGAAACACATCTGCATGGACTGGGGCAGAGAATCAAACACTTCGACGGGATCCAGGCGAGGGCTTTCTGTAGTTGCGGTTGCGGCGGCTATAGGCGAGTCGGTATGTACGTCTAGGTGATGAGATACTGGGTTACACTAGGAAGAGCGAGAAAAGAGGAAAGTGCCTTCATACCCGATTCCACGATTTCATGGGCTAACGATCCTCGGCCGGGTCGATTTGGAATAACCGAAGCGACTGAAACTTCTGGGATATTTTGTATTAGCCTCTTCAGCCTCCCAAGTTCGTGCAGAAATGATTTATGATAGACCGAACCAATTTCTGAGATGCGTGCAAAGAATGGACAAATGCAGCGCCGCGGATCTTCCTCCAATTTGTGGCTTAGCTCCACTATGAACTGCACCACCAAGCACTGGTGCGCCACTTGGTTCATCTCCACAGTTTTTCCGTCCTTGAGCAGTTTGTCGCAAACGTTCATTAGATAGTCTATGCAGTCGCCACAAATCAGATGGGGATAGCAAAGCAGCATGGAACTGCTCTGTTCGTGGCTGGTCAAATGGGCAAACTGAAGGGCCAGTTTCCCAAAATCGGTTATGAAGCGCCGCATACTCTGATCTTTCTTGTCTTCCGAACTGAGGGATCCATCGCCCACTTCTTTGGGCGTAGTTGGTAAATCGGGTCGCGGATTGATCATGCTTTTGGAAAACCCAATGCGACTGCGTCCACTCAAAAGGGAACTGGGCTGTGCGTTGTCATCAATATCTTCTGTATCCACATCAATATTTGTCCAGCGACTGTAGTCCACCATTTAGAAGCTAAGCGACGGAGAGAAGGTGAATTTAATAAGTTGGACCATTTGAGGTAATGATTTACCCGTTCAGTTCTTTAAGGGATATGGCAAGATTTTGTTGCGAATCGATAATAAAAATTTGAAAAATTTAACTAGTACAAATTTCGGAGAACTTTCTATGAAGGAAAGAAACAAAATGAAATTTTGGACGACGCAAGTCCCCTACAAACACAGATTGCGGATGCTTAGCCTACTTTACTTTCAACTTAGGGATCTCAAAGTTGAACTAATTTGAAATTAATTTAGTGACTGCCCCTTCAAATGCACTCCACATAAGCTGATAAATTCACCGCAACCAAGCAGCAGGCTGATAACTTCACACCGATGCAACCCACCCACCTACCTATCCGCCTATCCACCCGGCTAGCATGGAATAATTTCCGATTGACAAAGCCCGAGAGCGAGCCTTTCATTTCATCTGAATTTGCGGTTGCCATGTGGCTTTTGTCTGTGGATTGAAATCTCAGTATTGTTGGTTGGGATTTGTGTGTGTGTGTGTTGTGTACACCTGCAAAGAGGTTTCAAATTTTGTTTTGTTTGTAACGCTCAATGAAAAACATCTCCGGCCGATAGAGCACGTCGAGCATAATAGCATTGTTGGGTGTATATGTACGGATTTGTCATGATTAGTGTTGGGTTTGTTCATAAATGAGTTGTTCACTGAACTGAACAAGTGTTAGTGAGTATTGTCGGCTCAAAACAAGCTATACTCCGTGCCTGCAGTAGCAGCTCTGCTACTTGATCAATAGATGGCGACACTTCTGGCTTGGAACAATACTGGTTAAGGGATTTTGGCGCCACTACTTTGACGGACTAGGCTTGAGTTTGGTTTTTTAGAAACGCCATGTTGCCGGTAAGTATGAGTGTTACAGAAAGATGGAGAGATAAGTGTGTGTGAGATATAAAAAGGCAGGAGTATCGAGCATCGATAGTTGTTAGTAAAGTGTGAACCAGATACTGGAAACGATACGTGAAATCGACTGGGTTATCAGAAAAGTTGACGCTGAATGCTGGCTTTTATATCCATGATATGTTGTGTGTGGACTTCAAACCCCCATTTAACTTCATTCGACCCTCTTGATGACAAAGAGATTCAATCGAAATCTTTACTTGATTCTTAAAAATCACAACCAATCGAATTTGGAAACCTTAGATTTCTTTCTTCTCAAGTTTTAATCTTACTTGAAATTGACTCTAAAGCAGTGGTGCCCAAACACACACTATCAAGTTTTGCGACTGTGTGTGTAGCAGCGAAATATGAAGTAAACGTCATTATGTCAAATATAGGCTACAAACAAACACACAAATGTGTGTGCGTGCTATTTATAAAGCACACGTATTCTCTCTCTATAAGTGTGTCGGCTGCGACGCTGGCAGAATTATGACTTCCTATCACACGGGATAGGGCAATTGACATTTGGGCACCACTGCTCTAAAGTTTTTAAGTGTCTCAAGTAACTCGGCTTCCATCCACGTGTACATAGTTGTGTTTGCTTGACTGCATGTTTGCCAGGAACTTTGAATTTATATGTTGTTCAACCTTTAAGCGACTTTTTTTTGTAAGCTCGCACATTTAATTGGTGTTTAGACGTTGGTTAGCTATTGGTTGGCTATGTCGTCGAGTTGACTGTACATGTGTGCCTGTGCGAGTGTAGATCCGCCAAGGGGAATTGAACTCGACCAAGGGTTCTTAAGTGGTTATTCAAGCCATGCGTAAGTCCTGGTTAGAACATAGCTTCCTCGGCGATTCAAAGTTGTATGCTGCAGACGCCATCAGCATGTTTCTGTGTGTGCGTGTGTATGCACTTTTTGATAAATTTGCTTAATGTTTTTTGCACATTACACAGTTGTTGTTGATTTGATGAGTTTTGTTTGTATATTTGTTAAGCTACTGATTTTCGCCGTAAGTACACAATTTATATTGAATAGTGTTCAATTGTTTTTGAAAGGGATCACCATATGTGGCTACGCCAAGTTAACTATATTGTTCAAAACACGGATTAGGTTAAAGTTCGGTTTATTGAAAACGATGTGTAGTAGTAGTAGTGTGCTTCTTTATTTAAATTTATGAAATAGACAGTACATAGATGATAGCTTAGATTCTAAATTTATATCTAAACAAGAAGTTTGATCAAAAGAAAATGGACATGGTAAGAACCACCTAGCGTACGTGGAGGAAAAGGCTATCAGAGCAACAAATGCCTTATCGGGAATTATGGCAAATATCGGTGGACCTCGACAGCGTAGCAGATGGCTGATCTGCAACGTAGTCCAATCTATTATAATGTACGCAGCACCGATATGGGCCCCTGCAATGACAGTGCCATCATGCTGCCGAGGATGCAAAAGAGCGTACAGGAGGTGTGCTCTTCGAGTTACCTGCAGCTTTCGGACTGTGTCAGAGGACGCGGCGCTTGTTCTAGCTGGAATGGTACCGCTGGTCCTGTTAGCGATGGAAAGCCGAGAAGCAGATGAGCATCGACGAGAGAGGACGATGACGCAATATCAAGCGAGGTGGAGTGCTACCACCAACGGCAGCTGGACAAGAAGACTGATTGCGGACTTAGCGCCGTGGGTGGGTAGACAACACGGACAAACTGACTTTTACCTATCACAGTTACTGACTGGACATGGATGCTTCAAATCCTATCTATATAGATTTAAGCATGAGACTGATCCGTTTTGTACACACTGTACGCGGACCATAGAGGACGCAGAACATATATTCTTTGTCTGTCCGAGATTCGCTGCCGAACGGGAAGAGCTAAGCCTAGGTATTGGGAGGCCATTCACAGTCACTGACTTGATGGACATCCTACTTAGCTCGCAAAACAATTGGAATGCTATATGCACCCTGGCTGCTGAGGTACTGAAATCCTTGCGTCGCGCTGAACGACAGCGCAATTCGACTTCAACCCCTAGATAGGAATCTAGTGGAGGCCTTCGTGCCATCTTCCCCTTGTGAAGTAATACTTAGCGGTAGTTCCGCAAGAGGGAAACGGAGAGTAGGGGTGGTTTTAGTGGGTGAGGAATTCCGAGTCCCACACTTTGGCTTTTAATGCTTTCCCCCCTATACAAAAAAAAAAAAAAAAAAAATGGTTAGAACCGTCAGTCGATCACTGTCTTCCAAATTCTTCGCTATTCAGCCTAATACACCTGGCTTCCCGGGTCTTCCCCAGATACCAGATCGTTCAACTGCATAGCGCGAGATTCGGTTGGCAGTGTTACTTTGTTTTAAAAGTCCCCTTCTAATATTTGTTGCCGGTATTTGGTTGCCTGACTTATAAAACTATATAGGATCAACCAATTTGATCCATTTAGTAGCTGGTGAACTTCGTGCGGATGTAGACTTGCTTTACCAAAATGTAAAATTCTGTATTCTCTCAAGATTGGACAGCTTCCAATAAAATGGATAGTGTTTTCCTGCTCGTTCCAATTGCAAAGAGAACACGCTGTGTTAGTGCTTTCTATGTTTGGGACAAAGTTGAGTCTGGCCATAAAAATTGTGCGAATTTGCTCCACTGAAAACACGTCGTTGAAATAATTTCGTTCTCCTAGGTCATAGTTCAAATCTCTGTAGATGAGCCTTTGAGAGCTGCTAGCTGATTCCATCATAAAAGATGAGCTATATGAAGCTTCCATCTTTTTCAGAATTTCTGTGGCCCATGATCCCCACTCTGAGCTTTCTTCTAGGTTGAGATTTTCGCTATGTTTGGCTGATAGAAGTTCCCATTCCCGAAAGAACTGACGATGTCCACTTAACAGAAACCGAGCCAAAATTTTTGGCAGTCTGGTTTCGGGCATGCGATACGAAAAGTGCATGTCCGCGGTAAACGGTAAAAACGATGTGTTGCCGGTAAGAATGAGTGTTACAGAAAGCGAAGAAATAAGTGTGTGTAAGTTAGACATGAAAGATATAAAAATGAGGCAGTATCGAGCATCGAGAATTTGTGGGCATCTGGAGGAGTTCTGGTGGGGATATGGTGGAGATTTTTTAGGGATCTAGCGGGGATCTGGTGAACTCTGGGGGTGGAACTGGTAGAAATCTGTTGGGGGTCTAGTGGGACCAGGTGGATATCTGATGGGGATCTGTTGGGGATTTGGTGGGGATCGGGAGGGCTCCAGGGGTGTATCTGGTTGGCGGGAAGGTAAAGTTGTGAATTCAGTGCGAAAAATTATAATGTTCAATTCATTTCCTTTATCCGTGGGACTCATGCCCTGAAATCAACTGATGAAATCAACCTACCAGATATGCAAAAAGTCCTTTCAGTTATAAGCTGACTGATTTCCCATTAAGAATCGAAATCCTGTTAACGCATTCCGAAACACACTTGTGTGCGTGTGTGAATATGAGCCCACATCAATATGTTTTGCTTTTTTTTCTCACAATAATTTTTGTGTGTGTACATCTACTTCGCACTTTATAATTTTAATTAAAAATCAAACTAAATTTACATCAATTTGTTGTTCTCTTTTCCTTTTTTCAACAAACATTTCCCAGCTTTTGGCATTATTATTTCCATTATTTGTTGTCATTAATTAATGACATATTATTTTACATTTGATAGAATTTATTGGAACATTGATTGGGTCTGACATGGCGGGGGCATAAATTGCGGACGTTTGTTTATTTGCTTGTCGATTTGCATATTGAATGAAATTATTTTGTTTTTCCCTCTTACACTGGCAGTCGAGGGTTAATGGTGAAACCCGAAACATGATTATAGATTTCGTTTCAAGGCCGCAATTTCTGCTGTTTGGTTTGTATTTTGCTGCATTTAATGCAGTTTGTTTTCCGCATTTTTGACGCTTGTTTTCGGACTGGCATAAGAATATTAATTAAATGTTGATCAAACTGCATTGAAGCGCAATCATGCCGGGCAATCTCTCTCCATTCAGTCGGATGACAGGCTGCACAAATGGGTGGAAGTGGAAGCGGAATACACATGTATGCATCATCTTACACTGATAACTGGGCTCATTAGTCAAGGCTTATCCATTGGGGCTGATTGTGTTCAGGTTCAGCCAGAAGCAGACACTCCCAGGTATACTTCGAGCTTTTGCGTCACATTTATGCATCTGCACAGCACTTGGCCTTGAAAACTGTTGACAGTTGCACACATGGACTCAGTTGGCCAAAGGACCAATTAGCAATAATAACGCGATAAGCCATAGAAAGGATGAAGCACGAGCTCTGAGTCAAGGGCCATATAAAAGCCGCTTAAGTAAATAGAAAAATAAAAGCTTATAAAGCATTTCACACAATATTATGATTATTCAATTAAGGAAGAATCATTTTAAACCTAAATTTATATAAATTTCAAAACAATTTTAAACAATGTTTTTTCTTTCCCTTAGTAGGCTAAGCATCCACAATCTATGTTTGTACGGGACTTGCGTCGTCCAATATTTCATTTTGTTTCTTTCCTTCATAGAAAGTTCTCCGAAATTTGTACTAGTTAAATTTTTCAAATTTTTATTATCGTAAAATCTTGCCATATCCCTTAAAGAACTGAACGGGTAAATCATCACCTCAAATGGTCCAACTTATTATATTCACCTTCTCTCCGTCGCTTAGCTTCTAAATGGTGGACTACAGTCGCTGGACAAATATTGATGTGGATACAGAAGATATTGATGACAACGCACAGCCCAGTTCCCTTTTGAGTGGACGCAGTCGCATTGGGTTTTCCAAAAGCATGATCAATCCGCGACCCGATTTACCAACTACGCCCAAAGAAGTGGGCGATGGACCCCTTAGTTCGGAAGACAAGAAAGATCAGAGTATGCGGCGCTTTATAAACGATTTTGGGAAACTGGCCCTTCAGTTTGCCCATTTGACCAGCCACGAACAGAGCAGTTCCATGCTGCTTTGCTATCCCCATCTGATTTGTGGCGACTGCATAGACTATCTAATGAACGTTTGCGACAAACTGCTCAAGGACGGAAAAACTGTGGAGATGAACCAAGTGGCGCACCAGTGCTTGGTGGTGCAGTTCATAGTGGAGCTGAGCCACAAATTGGAGGAAGATCCGCGGCGCTGCATTTGTCCATTCTTTGCACGCATTTCAGAAATTGGTTCGGTCTATCATAAATCATTTCTGCACGAACTTGGGAGGCTGAAGAGGCTAATACAAAATATCCCAGAAGTTTCAGTCGCTTCGGTTATTCCAAATCGACCCGGCCGAGGATCGTTAGCCCATGAAATCGTGGAATCGGGTATGAACGCCCTTTCTCTCTATTCTCGCTCTTCCTTGTGTAACCCAGTATCTCATCACCTAGACGTACATACCGACTCGCCTATGGCCGCCACAACCGCAACTACAGAAAGCCCTCGCCTGGATCCCGTCGAAGTGTTCGATTCTCTACCCCAGTCCATGCAGATGTGTTTCCAGAACCGCAGTACCGAGCAACTACGGAACACTCTACTACAAATTCCGCCCACCGAGGCCATGCATCATCTGCAACGTTGCATTGACTCTGGTTTGTGGGTGCAATCGCAAGAGACTCCTCCCCAGAATTAGATATATGTATTCTATAGCTTCCTCTTACAATTTGGTATAATTTAAAAGTACTTTATATGTCATCTTTGCTGTTCTCTTCTCTGTTCTCTATTTTCGAGAAGAAATAAAAATGAAACAGCGTCAGCAAATGTATTTTTAAGACTGTACACGGATCAAAACGCCAAAATGAAAGAAGTAGGTCAGTCCTGCAAGAATTATATAGTTAACCGCATAGTTTATCAATCCTCGGAAGTTTGGGTTGATTTGCTATTTTAAGCAGCTCCATATAAATAAGTCTAAACGTTTTTACCCAACAACGGCCGCAACCGTGATGCGCAGCACTACAGATTACTTCGTGTTTGAGGACTTAGCTTTCATCTCAGCTCATAATAGTAGAAATTGTGCAGTATTATTCGATATTTAGTGCATTACGCCAACGAATAATCTTAAAAACTACAAAAAAAAAGTCCCTACAAGAAAAGTCCCTATTTTTATACCCGTTACTCGTAGAGTAAAAAGGGTATACTAAAGTCGTGCAAATGTATGTAACAGGCAAATGGAATCATTTTCAACCAAATAAAGTATATATATTCTTGATCAGCATCAACAGCCGAGTCGATATAGACATGTCCGTTTGTCCGTCCGTCTGTATGAACACCTAGATCTCAGAGATGGTAAGAGATAGAGGTTTGACATGTATGGGACAAATGCTTCTTTTATCTGCACGCAGATCAAGTTCGTTTCAAATTTAGGCCACGCCCCCTCCCGCCCCCGCAATTTGGAAAAAACGTTATATCTCCTACAGTTTTTAAGATAGACGTTTTGTTCCTTCTAAAGATAGTTAGCAATTAGCAAAATGAATCGATTTGCTGAAGAAATGATTAAGATCGGATGAACGGTTCTCAAGTTATGAGCAAAAAAGTGAACCAAGCCCCCCGCTACCCCTCCTCTCACCACAAAAAAAATGTTGCATACTCTTTGGATGATCATCCTAAACATGTTTTTTCATGAGTAACGGGTATATCGAAGTCGGTCAGAGCCGACTTTAACTTACGCTCTCGTTTTTACTATTAAGTTGATGTACTCAGCACAGCTGCTCTGTTTCTAGGGGCCTTTTTAATTTCTATCTCTTTCTAGCACATGTGCCACAGAGCATGGTGTATTAATATAAGGTGAAACTGAGCGAGAGAACGGTCTCTATGTTTGTAGGGCCAGTGGGCCAAAAGACGTAGAAAGAAAACCCTTTTGGAAAAAGTCTTGAGGCATTTGTATTAAGGAAAATACTAGGGTTTACGAAAAAATGTTTGTACCGGTCGACTGGAAATCGACTACACCTAACGCCGACAATTGATGCCAAATGTGCGAAAATAGAAAGCTTAAGTAAGAATTGAAAGGTCCTAAAAGAAACTCTTTCGATGATAAGAAAGTTAAGAAACGGAGAAAAAAAGAATTCAAGGAGTTCGGCATGTCTAGAGGTTGAAACTTTGGATGCTGTCATCGGGCTTATAAAGCCAAACGTTAAGCTAAGCGAGGACGAAAAATTGTGTTACATTTTAACTTCATTAAACATTATTTCCAAATATAGTTAGATTCGTAAAAAAACCATGCTGTTTGTGATCAATGTAAGAATTTATAAGAAAATTAAAATGTTTCGAAACTAAAAGTATGTTTTAAAATTTGCCTGTGGTTTGAGACACTAACTTATAAAACCATTTTGAGGCTACCTTCCATTTACTTATAAATTATCAAAGTGCAAGTGACTTGGAAAAAATCATAGTGAGAGGCTCACAAAGCTCACCAATGCATTTCTTGAGAAGAAACGATGGAATTCCATCCTTCTTAAAAGCATTGAGTGCTTCCAAAACGTCATTTCCGACATTAAGAATCGAAGGGATGGAATCAATAAAAGAGATAGAACCCGAAACGAAGAAGGAATTGAACACTATAACGGAAGAGGACTTTGCTGCATTTAAGATTTGAATTAGAGATTTAGAATTTAAACAAATTCTCGGTACTTTTTCGCCCACAGTATTATAGTAATCCGCATTATTTGTAGATCTTCAAAATTATGGAATTATCAAATGTCTATTCCATGGCAGCTAAAACGGTCGCAATTCAGTTTAATTCTTGTGGGGCCTCACTTCAAAGATATGCTGATAGTCTCTTAGGGTAGTGTTTTGGTAATTTTGCAGTATTGTAGTAATAAATAACATGTATGATGCACTGTTTAATAACATTGTCAAGTTCGATCAAAGAACAAATTTAACGATACTCTCGCTCTCAATCGCTCTGACAAGCATCTATAAAAGAAGAGAGCGCTAAGACGTGATTGTGTCTCTCTCTAACACACAATGAAGTATGACTTTGGCAAGCATTCGGCCAGTAATTTCGTGCCCCCGGGGCTATCGCTGGGGAACTCTGAGAGTGACGCTCAGGGCATACACATATCTTTTATTTGGCTCTGGTCCTCTCCTTATAATATTGTGTATAAATTATTTACCTACATATTGTCTTGGTTATATTAAATACCAATTTTCCTTTCTGTCAAATGTTATGACTTCAAGCCAAGTCTACAATTACATATTAAAGTAAAGTGAACTGTGAATTCATATTTAATTTAAGGCCATAAAGGAAATAAAGCACCTTTCACTGTTTATCTTTTAGTTGTAATTCCACCTGCCGATGCAGACAGCTCAGGCAAGCGCAATGTAGGGGGGGGGGGGTGGAGGCATTATGTTATCCAACACTTCAACCTCTAGCAGCACAAAGCTATTGAAATCATAAGATGAGGTGGTGGCATCCGTTTTCTCGCACTTGCAGTACAAACAGCTGCAGACGAAGCAGTTTATTGAAAGAATGAACCAAGTTTAATTTAATATGCAGCTCATCTGCATAAACCCCTCACTTAAACTAATATTTACTGAAATTAAGTTTGGGAATTGACACATTTTCGTCTTTGCATTTTCAATGTTCCATCATTTTATTA
Organism: Lordiphosa clarofinis; assembly: GCA_018904275.1. NCBI lineage: Eukaryota > Metazoa > Arthropoda > Insecta > Diptera > Drosophilidae > Lordiphosa > Lordiphosa clarofinis. The sequence goes on from JAEIGQ010000147.1 coordinate 303,896, forward strand.
TGATTAATTTAACGACTCCTTTTGATTGTTCAAAAACGTATCATTGGGACTTTGAACAACCACCACCGTGATCTTACCATCCGGAGTAATAATCACTTCGTGCAGCTTGGTGCGTACACGCAACATAACCAAGGGTTGTGGAGGATCCAACTTCAAAAGAAATGCCTGACACTTTTCACGAAAGTGATCATAGAGACAGGCATGCTGCAGTGCATCGCCACGTGTCATTGAGCTCTTGACGGGCACACCGGAACGATTCATAATCAAAACATCTTCCACGCCGGGTTTGGCCATTAGCAAACGATAGACTTCATCCACATAGCTTTGGGTGCGTTTGGGCTAGGTAAGAAAGAAAAAAGATTATTTTTGTTTAATTTTTACATTACAATTACAATTTTTTACCTCAATATCGTTGGTCTGCATTTTGTTGAGAGTTTCTAAGAGTGTGATATTTTTAGGGATAAGTTGGAGATTTATAATATGACTGAGAATACGGAGATGGCTTAGTTTTCAGTTTTGGTTTTTTAAAAACAGAGCCTACTCTTTCCAGTTTAGGAACCAGAATAATAATAAATTCAGGTCAGATTTTCCGTATAAATTAGTTTCACCTAAATTTAGCAACAATTTGTAATTTACTTATACACCTTTTGTGTATTTTACTTATTATCTTCAATAGCAATGGACACTGCATCCATCCAAGGCCCCTGGGGGGCGAAGACATTTCGGTATTTACACATACACGAGCCCAACGCATGCTGAAACTGAGGAGAAAAGAGCAAAAAGAATTTCAGTCACTGTCTAACACTTCGAAGCATTACACTTTCCCTTTTTGCCGCTGATTTAGAATATAGATTCCACGTTTAAACAAAAATTAACGCAATTTATTGAAAAAATTTAATTTCCTTGCTGAGAGTATTATTATGAATTTTGTTATTAAGCGTTTACTTTAAACAGAAGAACAACGATTCGGTAATACTCTGAACTTGGAGTAGAAGCTGAATGCAGCGCTGCTGCTGCGCTCATTTTTAAGTTTCTCTCTCTCTCTCTCTCTTTGCTGAATCAAATGTGGTGTTGATTGTTGTCATAACATGAGAACCGCTCATTCGATCTAGAACAGCGATGGCCAGCGAGAGCGAGGCCAAAAAGTGAGAGTGTGTTAGTGTGTGAAAACTAAGCTCCGTGAATTTGCTTCGACCTTATCGCTTCCAACTCTGGGGAGCGAATGACGCATTTTTTCTCATTAGCTCTCAGCTTCGGCAAGCGTTCGGGTCATGTATGTGTGAAAAGCGAAATGTTTTCGGCCCTGGGATGGTACCGAGGGCCAACGCTGATCTAGAAGGAACGAATCATCTAAAACAAGTGAGAAAGACGGTCAAGCCCGACTATGACATACTCTGTACCCGGAATTGGAGCTGAATTGCAGTGCTGCTGCTGCTCTCATCTCTAAGTTTCTTTTCGCGCTCTCTCTCTCTTTGACTTTGAATGAAATACGTGGGGGAAGGGGGTTTTAATTTTGTTTTTTGCTCATAACTTGAGAACCGTTCATCCGATCTTTATCATTTTCTTCAGCAAATCGAAACAAACTAACTATCTCTAGAAGATACAAACTCTCTACAAACTCTCTAAAACTGTGGTAGATATGACGTTTTGTTCAAATTGCGGGGGCGGGAGGGGGCGTGGCAAAAATTGAAAATAAACTTGATCTGCCTGCAAGTATAAGAAGTATTTGTCCCATACATGTCAAAACTCTATCTCTTACCATCTCTGAGATCTGTTTGTTCATACGGACGGACGGACGAACAGACAGTCAGGGATGGCTATATCGACTCGTTTGTTGATGCTGATCAAGAATATATATATATATTTAATATGGTCTGAAATGATTCCTTCTCCCTGTTGCATACTTGTGCCCAAACTTCATATACTCTATATATTTTTGGTACAGAGTATACAAAAGAAAAAGGAATAAACTTCTTGATTCAAGAAAAAAAATGTAAAGCTTAGGATTATTTCGTTCTTGATGTTTAAACAAGCTTTGAGTACAAATCGCTCTTAGCTAAAATATATATTTATTTATTTTTAAAATTAGTTATAATACATTATAAAATAAAGATATTATAATTATTTATAAGGGGGCAAGCGCTAGCGTCGAGGCCTTCGGCTCTGGTTTGTACAGTTTGGCTTTTTAGATATGTTCTAGTAAATTACAGTGTTTAAGGTATTTATAAATTTTGTCAATGTTTTCGTTAGAGTTTTTGGAAAGGTGTGATGAGGGTAGGGTCGCTGGGAAGTGGGACTTCCGAATCCTCTCCAGATTTGGGCATTTTTCTAATAGGTGTATTGTGGATATTTCCTGTCCACATAGGTGGCAAGTAAGTAGGTGTGAGTGGGTAATTGGGGTGTGCCCGATACGAAGGTGTACAAATATTCCACTTTTATTTCGATGACAGTTTGCCGGGTATCTGATTTTTTCCATATTTGGGTTAAAAGCTTTATACCTATGTTGAAAAGTTGCCCAGTTGTACGAAATCTGGGTGTGAAGGTGCTGTAGGGCGGCTTTTTGTATGTCCCGGTCTATGCATGGAATGAAGGTGAAGGTGGGGGGGACTTCGATGCTTCTTTTGCAGCAGCATCTGCTAGTTCGTTTCCGGGAATTCCTTTGTGGCTAGGTACCCAAAATAGTTGGAGTTTCACTGGGGATTTTATGAGGGCGTCCCGTATTTGACAGACATGGGGATTTAGATTGCCGATGTTCCGTACTGCTTTAACTGTGGACAGGCTGTCAGTGGAGATTACGAATTTTCCAGTGTTTTCTTTTGCGTAGGCTATTGCTCTGTGGATGGCTACTGCTTCAGCAGAGAATATAGAGCAATATTCTGGAAGCCATCCGGATGCTAAAACTTTCCCTTCCTGGTTGGTACAAGCGAATGCTGTGATGTTTTGTGTTTTGGTTCCATCGGTATATAACCAGGACCGATTTATGAAGTTGGACTTTGCAGATTCTTCAGCGAAAAGTTGTCTGAAGGTTTCGCTGCTAGTATTGTTCTTTGGGAATTCAAGTAGGGTGGTGTTGATTGAGGATGTACGTAGTAGCCATGGTGGTGCCAGGATGTTGAGATTTCTTACCAGTGAGGCGCAACGGCGAAGAGTGGAGAGGTACCTGTAGCGTTTCTTTTGGGTTAAAGCTTTGCGCATATTATTTTGAAGGAGTTGGTTTGGTGTGCAAAACAATTTGGAGACTAGTTTGGCTGTCGACTCGGAGATTTTGTCTTCGATGGATGGTAACCCAGCTTCAGCCAGTATACATTTTATCGGTGATGTTGGAAAGGCATTAATGATTCGACGTGCTGCGGTATGATAAGCTGGCGCGATTTCGCGCACCATCCAAAAATTGGAAGTCCATACTCTATTTTGGAGAGTATTACACTGAGAAAAAAATCAATCTAAAATTAAGATTATAATCTTGAATCAAAGAGAAACGGTGTCAAAATTCGACTAAGACCAGATAATCTTAACCCAGTATTATATGCTCAATTTTCTCAATTTTAATCTTAATCCATCAATCTTGGATAAACATTGTTTATACTCGACTTTAAGATGAAACAATCTCATTTTTAAATATGAAAAGAAAAAACGAAAAAAATTATATTAAGCTTTTATTATTTTTATGTTTTGTTTTTTTTTTTTTTTGTTGTGTTTGATTTAGTTATTAACAATTATTTCTATCTGAAAAACTTTATTAAATGTTAATTAATAATCTACCTGTACTGGGACTTGAACTGAGTACCTCGGGGTGATTGACCACACTGCATCGGCACTCAGCCATCTCGGCTGTTCAGCCTCTTTGTTTGGATCGTCACTAATCGTTGTTTAAGAACTCAGCAAGACAATACCAGCTGAGTTCTTACACTGCAACTGGTCGCGCGAAAAAAATTCCTTCAATAGCAGAGACGGTAAAGAGGAAGTCAAAAGCTTTATTGGAACGAGTAGGTTGTGGTTCGAGTCCCAGTAGAGCCGAGTTGTTTTTTTTTCATTTTTTTTTTAAATTTTTTTTTAACAAAATAAATTTATTTATATATATCATAAAGGTTTTTAACTAAAGCTTTACTTAAAACTGTATGACGGTTGATACATTTCGAGATGATAAATCTTGTTTTTAAGATTTTGAATCTCATTTCAAGGTTTTTTTATCTTGCTATTACAAAATTAAAAGATTCTCGAAAAAAAATTTTCAATCTAGATTTTAGATTGAATTTTTTTTCTCAGTGTAGGGATCTAGTGACATTTATTAGACTACCTCAGTGCAATAAGTATATGTGCAAATATGTTTTCGTTTCTCTCTTCCTCAATAGTAACGAAACATATGTTCTAGATATGCAAAAGTCTGTTGTTGTTATTTATTTTTAGAATGCTTTTGCATAATTCTTCTTTGGTCATCATTATTAGTACCGTTATCACACATATGAGTGGCGAGATCTGATTTTCTTAGGAAGTTAATGTGCAAAAACCAATTAGTGTGCATTTATTGGTCGGCGTGAAACAAATTGGATGTGTTTTGAAAAAAAATAAAAAGGTAAGAGAAAATTCAGTAGTTGTTGCAGAAGCACATAAAAAAATTGAAACTTTCCTCAAGAATGCCGCGTGGAACACATCTATCAGCTGAGGAACGCGGACGGATCCAAGGATTGAACGAAGGTGGGGCTACCATCACAGAAATAGCTTTCAGAGTGTCTCGACACAGAAATACGATTGCAAATTTCTTAAAAAATCCAAGCTTCTATGGTCAGATTAAACGCAGTGGCAGACCGAGCAACATCGACGATAGGTGCAAGCGTGAGATTAAGCGCCTCGCTGTAAACAAGCAAATGTCATGTACCAGCATCAAACGTCATTTAGAAGAAGTCATGTCAGTAGAAGACGAATCCATCAAATTTTAACTCAAAATTGTAACCTTAAACATAGTTCCCGGGTGGCTGTACCGATGCTACTGCCACGCCTCCTTAAGGCTCGTTTGGCGTTTGCTGACAGGTACAAATTTTGGACCGAAGAATTCCGAAACGTTATTTTTTCAGATGAGAAAAAGTTTAATCTTGATGGTCCTGATGGCTGTCATATGTATTGGCGTGACTTAAGACAACCAAGAGAAACTCGCTATAAGAGGAATCACGGCGGTGGATCACTGATGATTTGGGCGTGTTTCGGATATGCCAGAAAGTCTCGGCTATGTATTATTCCAACAAGAACAAACTCAGAAATCTATATTCAATTGCTGGACAGTGAATTAATAGATTTTGCAGACGATCTTTACGAAGATAGATGGATTTTTCAACAGGACAACGCTCCAATCCACACATCAAAAGCCACAAAGGCTTATTTTTTCTTCAAGAAAAATACCTGTACTGGAGTGGCCGGCGATCAGTCCTAACTTGAACCCTATTGAGGACCTCTGGGGTATCCTCTCAGCCAGGATTTATAAAGGTGGAAGGCAGTTCGACTCAATTAAGCATTTAATGTACGCTTACTTGCAGAATGGGAGTTAATAAGCAATGAAACTCTCCAAAATCTGGCAGATTCCATGCCAAATCGCCTTGCTAAAGTCTTAGAGGCAAAAGGAAAGCACATTAATTATTAAAATTTATCAAAAGTTTGAACTTAATACAAAATTTAAAGAACTATTTAAAATGCACTTATACTTATTTCCTAAGAATGAAATACATTTGTTAAATAATAATTTTTTAGTTAATAAATATTGAAGTACTGTATAGCAGTTCTTAGTTACTGGCTCCGGAGCTATAAGTAAAAAATATTCTTGGTTTGAATCGTTTGGTTTAAAATAAGTTCTTACCAATAATGTGAATGCACGTATACTTATTGCACTAAGGTATTTACATTGAATAATGAGTGCTTTGAAGAAAGGTATTTGATTACATTTAGTTTTTTTTCAAGTGAGTCTCTTAGATATAAACAGTGATTTTTGTAGGTAATTTTTTTATCAAAAATTATACCAAGTATTTTAAGAGCCTCGACGCATTCTACGTTACAGGTATTAAAGTTTAGGTTGGGATATGTACAGCGGATTTTTTTACGTATGTGAAGGATTTTTCATTTGCTGGGAGAGAGGATAGCTTCAGCCCCCAAACCCCAATTTTAGATATCATTGAGAATATTTTGGAAAATGTTGTTAAGCTTATTTAAGTCTTTAATTTTGCTAGCAACTATTGCATCATCTGCGTACATTATTAATTTTATATTTTTGTATCTTAGGATAATCTTATTTATCTGTTCAAAAGCGATTACATAGAGAAAAAAAAGGATCAAATTCATGCCGATATTAACCAGATAAAAATGAACTTTGCAAAATATCAATATTTTCATTTCATTTTGACAATAAAATAATATCTTTCTGATCCTAAATAATATCATTTACGTAAATTGATATTAAATAGTTTCAGAATGATACTAAAAATATTAATATGATATGTAAAAATATAACGATTTGAAATTAGTAAAATATCAATTTGATATTTTATCATATCGGCCTAAAATTGATATGAAAAAATATCATTTTTTTTTTCTGTGTATGAACAAAACCACTGACAGCGGTGATCCCTGCGGGATGCCATTGTGAAGTTTGTGGTAGTCAGAGTGCACATTGTTAATCTTAGCTCGAAATGAGCGCTGGGTCATAAAGGCCTTCACTAATGTGAAGATTTTCACACCCACCCCCCATGTTACGAGCTGTTGAAGAATTGTATGAACACCCACGCGATCGAATGCTTTTTCGAAATCAGTTGCTAGCAAGGTAACATGATTTTTGCTCGAAAGAGCATCCGACACGAAATGCTGGAGTCTAGATCATGCTTATTTTGAGCTTAAAAAGTTCTTCAAAGTCCCGAATTGCGCTTAACATATCCAAAACGTTCTTGAATCAAGAAATTCTGTACTTAAATCAAGATTTTTCTGGCTTATTAAAGTTTAGAAACTGAAAATTCCTGATTTAAGTATGAAAACTCTTCATTTTTATACCCGTTACTCGTAGAGTAAAAAGGGTATACTAAAGTCGTGCAAATGTATGTAACAGGCAGAAGGAATCATTTCCGACTATATAAAGTATATATATTCTTGATCAGCATCAACAGCCGAGTCGATATAGCCATGTCCGTCTGTCCGTCCGTCCGTCCGTCTGTATGAACACCTAGATCTCAGAGATGGTAAGAGATAGAAGTTTGACATGTATGGAACAAATGCTTCTTATACTTGCAGGCAGATCAAGTTTATTCCAAATTTTGGCCACGCCCCCTTCCGCCCCCAATATTCAGAAAAAACGTTATATCTCCTACAGTTGTGAAGATAGACGATTTGTACCTTCTAGAGATAGTTAGTAACTAGCAAAACGAATAAATTTGCCGAAGAAATGATAAGGATCGGATGAGCGGTTCTCAAGTTATGAGCAAAAATGTGAAAAATAGCCGAGTTTAAAAAGTGTTGCATACTTTTCAGATGTTCAGATGTTTTTTCATGAGTAACGGGTATATCGAAGTCGGTTAGAGCCGACTTTAACTTGCGCTCTCGTTTTTCTACTCCTTGGCGTGGAGTCCTACCAGGACAAAGTTTACCACCCTGTGTAGCTGTTCGATCGATATAGGTTTATGTCTGAGGCAAAAACCAAACTGAAACTTTGGAATCATTCATTCTCAGGATTCTCCGCAGAAGGGATCGCTCCAGCGATTTGCCAAAAGCTGGGAGAAGGCTTTTTGATCTATAGAATTCTAGTTCTAGCTTTACAGGAGTTTTATTGCTTTGCTGTTTTTAAAAAAAGCTTATTTCTCCTTTGACCTTCTCAAAGTTGCAGTGGGACTTCCAATGACTCCTCTACCAATTGGACTCTATTCTCCTTTTCACCAAGTTACAGGCAAAAGCTTCAGCTCGCTCCTGCTGATGCTTAGCCCAAGATCCAACAGAATTCTTAATTCTTCTACCTTTTGGTAAGCCTCCTAAGAGTGTACATTAAGTCTTCCGTTGTGGTGGCATTCTCAAGTAGTTTATCAGTGTCCTTCTTTTTAATTGTAGCCAGTATCTTTCTGACCCGATTCTTTTGAGCTCAATTAGTCCCTCCGCTGAAGGACAAACAAAAGCCGATTTAACATTACTTTTCGCTTTTCCCTCGAAAAATGTGTGCAAAGTGTTGAGCTAATTGATCGGTGGGACAGATTTAAGATGCACAAAATATCCACTTTTTTGTACAGAATGATTTCGTTAACAATCAATACAGCTAAGTGTGCAGAGCGCGTAGTTGGCCATTTATTTAAATCCTGTTTCGCTGCTGTTGGCGCTTGTTTAAAGATTTAAGTTAAAGCAACAATGGCACACGGGCCGGGACACCAGGACACCGGGACATTTTCACATTCGACATTGGCTTCGCGTTTGCCTTAACATAATTTATGACTTTTGGCTTGGCTTTCACCCAGCGGCAGCCCCTCCCCCCCCATCCTCTTCGGATGTGCTCATGGCGCGAGCATTATGTCAATTTTTATGTATTTTGTCATGGCAACAGGTCAAACTATGCTCTGGGGTCGCACCATTTGCAAAAAGGACCTCACTTAAAGGAAAGGTAGAAAATTATAAAAGAAATTTGCTTAGAATATATGCATTGCCATGACATCGTTTGGCCATATGCTATAATATATAGATTGTATCTGTAGGGCAGAGGTGAAAGGAAAACACCTGAGCGTAAGGTTATGCATGCATATAATTGGCTTAAAGTAAGTTGATCGATTTGAGTGATTAGCGGGGGGGATTTTATAAAATTTGACAGGGGGGACGGGAGGGGCATAAATCCCAGATGTGCCCCAACGGTCACGGCTAAGCTCTGTCATTTCAAAATGCTTAATTAATTAATTGGGCGCCAAAATATATATTGGGGAAACAGAACAAGCCCGGCTGAATGACGGCAGCCAATCAGCAACGAGCTGGCCAAATACCCCGCCAGCCACATCCAGACTGTTTGTCTGTCGCGTCTGGAAGGGGAGGGGCCGTGCGCTGAATGTGCGAGCGAGACGAGCGAGATGGAGCCTGAGAGGGAGATGGGGATAGAACTGCTGCTGCTGCTGCTGCTGCTTGGCGTTGGCGTTGGCCTTGGCTGTGGCAGCTGCTCAAGGTTAACCTGTTGAAAAGTGCATATTGCGCATACGCCCCGTTAGGCATACAAGTCCAACAGGTAAGCCGCTGGCGTGGGCGTTGCGCATCCCAAAACCAAAATTAGCCAGCCATAGTCATGGTCCACCCAACCAGGCAGTTAACCCGCCAGCATTAAGTCTGCGCAACTGTTGCAGTTTGATGGTCAAGTTCAATTTTGTGGTTTTCCAACACAATGTCAACAGTTTCTAATGCGTTTGTGTCCTGGACACATTGTTTCTACTAAAGCCAATTAACCAGAACATTGGTCGTTTGGTATAGAGCCTCATGCCGAGCCTCTCTGAATCCCTTAAGAGTAAGGGACCTACAGCTTAACGCTTTTATGGCTAGCTACTTTAGCTGTTGGAGGTACCCGTTTGTGTAAAAGTTCTTAAGGAAACAAGTGAGAAAGTCGGTAAAGCCCGACTATAACATACTCTGTACCTAGAGTGGAAGCTGAATGCAATGCTGGTGCTGCGCTCATCTCTAAGTCTCTCTCTCTCTCTTCCTCACTCTCTCACCCTCTTTCTCCCTCTCGCGCTCTCTTTTAGATTGTACGGTGTTAGCTGTAAATGGGTGGGACGGGGTGGGGGGAGGGTGATTTACATTATGGCTTATAACTTGAGAACCGCTCATCCGATCTTTATCATTTCTTCGGCAAATCAATACATTTTGCTAATTGCTAACTATCTCTGGAAGGTACAAAACGTCTATCTTCAAAACTGTAGGAGATATAACGTTTTTTACGAATTGCGGGGGCGGGAGGGGGCGTGGCAAAAATTGAAAATAAACTTGATCTGCCTGCAGCTATAAGAAACATTTGTCCCATACATGTCAAACCTCTATCTCTTACCATCTCCGAGACCTGTTTGTTCATACGGACGGACGGACAGACGGACAGACGGACATGGCTATATCGACTCGGTTGTTGATGCTGATCAAGAATATATATACTTTATATAGTCGGAAATGATTCCTTCTCCCATACTTTTTGCACAAACTAAATATACTCTATGTACCTTTGGTACAGAGTATAAAAAACGAGCAAAAACCCTCAAAACTTCTTAGAAAATTGATTGATTTGAAACACCAGGCTGCGAAATTAAATCGTAGCCCGGATCGGAAACGTATGCCGAAAATAACCAATAAAAAACCAATATTTTATATATTTTGTGTTCATTCAAAAAAAAAACCAAAAATTTTGTACTTGAATCAAGTACAAACGGTGTCAATATGTAGAACGGTTAGTACAAAAATACTTGATTCAAGTACGATTTTTTCAATCCCGAAATTCTAGTATAAGACCGTTTCGGGATATTTAAAATAAGCTCAAAATCTTCTTCTTCATTGACCCCAATAACAATGAATTCTAAGGCCAACCCCAATTTATGTTTGAAACAATAAAATACTTCATAAAATAAGTACAAAATGTTCTCGTTTTAAGCCTATAATATTATAAGGTTGTCAAAAAAGTCTTGCGGTATTTCCGCAAGCTTGTCTTTGCAAGCGCGTAGTTCTAGTTGTATTCGTCGCATCGGTTCACGCTAGAGCTTTTTGGAAAGCTCTTTTCACGCGCTAACACGTGTTTGATTGATTGTTGTTTTGTTTTTAGTCGTTCGTGAGTTATAGCGTCGCAAACATGGAGCAAAATAAAGAGAAAATACGGCATATTTTACAGTACTACCACGATAAAGGCAAAAACGCATCTCATGCTGCCAATAAAATTTGTGCAGTTAATGGACCCGATACAGTTTCCATTTCTACCGCACAACGATGGTTTCAACGTTTTCGTTCTGGTGCAGAGCTGATCGAAGATGCGCCACGGTCCGGAAGGCCTGTCGTTAAATTCATCGAAAAAGACCGGCATAGTAGCAGCCGTAGCATCGGCCAAGAGCTGGGCATGAGTCATCAAACCGTTATAAACCATTTAAAGAAGCTTGGATTCAAAAAGAAGCTCGATGTACGCAAAAAAACATTTTTGCCCGTATGGATGCATGCGAATCGCTTCTGAATCGCAACAAAATCGACCCGTTTTTGAAGCGGATGGTGACTGGCGATGAAAAGTGGGTCACTTACGACAACGTGAAGCGCAAACGGTCGTGCTCGAAAAGCGTTGAAGCTGCCCAGACGGTGGCCAAGCCTGCATTGACGGCCAGGAAGGTTCTTCTGTGTGTTTGGTGGGATTGGCAGGGAATCATCCACTATGAGCTGCTCCCCTATGGCCAAACTGGACCGCTTGAATGCAGCACTCATGCAGAAGAGGCCATCTTTGATCAACAGAGGCCGAATTGTCTTCCATCAGGACAACGCCAGGGCACACACACATCTTTGGTGACGCGCCAGAAGCTCCGGGAGCTCGGATGGGAGGTTCTTTTGCATCCACCGTATAGTCCGTATCTCGCACCAAGTGATTACCACCTATTTCTGTCCATGGCGAACGAGCTTGGTAGTCGAAAGTTGGCCACAAGAGAGTCCTGTGAGAATTGGCTCTCCGAGTTTTTTGCCAATAGGGAAGCGAGCTTCTATAAGAGGGGCATTATGAAGTTGGCATCTCGTTGGGAACTCGTCATCAAACAAAACGGCGCATATTTGACTTAAATCGCATTATTATAAACAATTTTATGAACAATTGAAAATTCAATAAAAAATACCGCAAGACTTTTTTGACAACCTTATATTAAAATATCAATATATCGATCAAATGATTTCAAACTGATATATAGACAGCGGATTATATGCAACTTTTTAAATGAAGACGGATTGAGGTGAAAATTTCGATTTTGACTAATTAAATAACCCACTTTTCATTGAAAACTGCATATTCAATATATGCACATATAAAAAAATATGCAAAAAATATGCAAAATATGTAAAATGTATAATAAGTAAAAATTACTATAAAAAAAATAGATAAATGACCAATATAGACGGTTAAATAGAAGTTGAAGACCGAACGATCAATTAATCTCGAAAGATGAACATTTTTCATACAAGCTTATAATGGTCCATCACCGCAAAATTTGCCAAAATTTCATTTGAGTATTTAAAAAACGCAGTGTACAGTAAACGTTCTAAAATTACGAGAAATTTTTAAATTTTTCATAAAACCTAATATTATTATGAAGATTTAATGGACGGCAAGAGTACACGAGTAAATAAAGTAAAGGAACAAATGATAAAAATCGCAAAATAACATAAATTTGCATTTGAGTTTAGGCTATCATAAAAAGCGTAAGCCGGTAAGTAAAAAGGAGGAGTAGATCAAAGGGTCACAAAAATCAAAGGACCTAAGATAATCATGAAGATTGGATAGATAGCAATTAAAGAAGCGTATACAAGAGGTTTAGTCCTAAAGCCGCGAAATTTGTAAAATTTTGCATTTGAGTATCTCCGAAAGAGCAGGCTTTAACAAATAAGAGGCGTAGATTGAATGGTCCAAAATTTTCCAATTTTTCGTATGACCTAAGATTATTATGAAGATGGCAATATAGACGGGTAAATAGGAGGTGTAGATGGAACGGCTCAAGGAATCGCACCATTTGCGAATTTTTCATACGACCAAAGATAATTTTGAAGTCTAAATAGACGAGTAAATATCAAGGCTGCAAACCGGTTCGAACCCGAACCCCTTAGAACCGGTTCGGTTCGGGTTTTTTGGGTTCGCCGAACCGGACCATGAACCGAACCCCTAATTATTTTGCGCCCTCGAACCTGAACCCGAACCGGACCACTTTTTCGAAAAATTAGGTTCGGTTCACAAAATCAAGTAGTTTTTCAAACTACTCATACAGAAATTTCTTGTATTCTGACTGCTTTCATTCTAGAAGTTGTACAATCCTATGTCAGATTAAAAGAAATGCCACTATGAAGAATATAATGTAAATGAAGGTTGCTACGTAAAGCAAATGCATTCCTTGATTTGGCCGATGACCAAGTTACCTCAATAGATTCCCTAGAGGACTTTATAACTACAGTTCGTTGTGCTGCATACACTCTAAAGTAGTTCACACGGAATACACACACACACACAAAGGCCTTTGTGTATTTGGCGTTTGTTGCTGATGCCGGATTTTGCCACCCACGCGGTTATAGCAATTCTGTAATGAGGTAACTTCTGCTAACACACTAAGGACAGGCAGAGACAGCTGAAGATTGAATTGGTATTCATGAAAAAGCGCTATACTGTCAACCAGCCTCCTTTGTGGTGTTATGCGTGTCTTGTTTTAGACAAGTTTTAGACAATATCCTAAACTTAAATGACCTAGAGCCTGCTTAAAAAAGTAATATGTAGTTTAAGATATTTTTAAGGAAGTTCAGTTTGGCACTAGTAGAGTTTTGTAAGAAACTCTCTACTCACACAATATGTAATCTATTGCTTATAGAAATGTTGAAAAAACTAGTGCTGTGTGGCTCGATGGAACTCTATCTACAAAATGTGCAAACGCAAACTACCTTCTAAAGGTTTTTGCATTCAGAGTTTCTTAAACGAGTTCCATCATAAATATTTGATTGAGTTTTCAGTTTATAGAACTTCTTTAGAGCTGAACGATTCGCAACCAATTGATTTTTATTACACTTGCTTTTCATGTCGAGAAAATGTTCTAAAATCTTCAACAAATCATGGTTTATTACTACGTGTTCTCAGTATTCTTAACACAGATTCCCTTCAAGAATACCTGAATAAGTTTAGCAACTGGGCCGCTAGATGGAACATTGCCATAACACGGACAAGTGTGCTTCGGTGACTTATTCCACCCGTCGTGTCACCTGCCCAGGACTACATGTTGTTGCACGGTCAGCTTATGGAGCATAAAGCAGTCCATTAATACCTTGGGATGAAACTGCAGAGAAGCCTGACTATTGGACACCATATCTTAAGGCAATAGCTCAGGCAGTGGCTGCCAAAGCAAGTCTCATGGGGTGGCTCCTGAACTCCAAGAACAAGCGGTCATTCAGAAATAAAGTCTTAATTTGCAAGGCTATTCTGGCTCCATTATGGAGACGAGGCCTATAAATTTATGGAATTAGGACAAGGATTAGAGAGGTCCAGGCAAAAATCCTTAGGCGCATTACGGGCGCTGAATGGTACCTGAGAGCCAGGGATATTGAAATTCTCAGTGCCTTTTCAACACTCAAGTTTGATTTTTCTAATCATAAGGCTAGTATAGATGAACATCTCTTAAAAGATATACAGCCATGCTCCCATTTTCACTTTCGTAAATCTTTTGCTATTTCAAACCGGTTTTTAGAGCAAATTTGGTCTTGGAATCGGAAAATTTTTGCGAAAGCGAAAACGGGAGCATGGCTGATAATGCTAATTAACTTAAACTAACTTTGTCAGTGCTAGCTAATGAATTTAAAAACTATTTTATCTAGTTAATAAAAAATGAGTATAAATAAATGGAAACTTAGCTTTTATGTTCAAGCGAACCGAGGTTCGAACCAGAACCTTGGGTTCAGGGGTTTCAGGAACCGGTCCGCGAACCGAACCCCAGACTTTACCACAGGTTCGAACCCCCGAACCGAACCTTGTGCAAAATTTTAGAGGTTTGCAGCCTTGGTAAATATATAAAGCAGCGTTGGCCCTCGGTTCCATCCCGGGGGCGAAAACATTTCGCTATTCACACATACATGACCCGAACGCTTGCCGAAGCTGACATCGAGAGAGTAAGAAAGCGTCAGTCGCTTGACAGAGTTCGAAGCGATTAGGTCGAAGCAAATTCACGGAGCTTTGTTTTCTCACACAAATACACTCTGACTTTTTGGCCTCGCTCTCGCTGGCCATCGCTGATAGTCTTAGACGTACTGCCAAAAATTAATATTTGAGGTTGGATTTTTCGCTAAATTTGCAAAATCTTATGAGTTTCGGGAATTATCATATATATTAAGTTTGTGCGAAAGTATGTAACAAGGAGAAGGAATCATTTCCGACCATATAAAGTATATATAATATATTCTTGATCAGCATCAACAGCCGAGGCGATATAGCCACGTCCGTCTGTTCGTCTGTCCGTCCGTCCGCCCGTATGAACAAACAGATCTCAGAGATGGTAAAAGATAGAGGTTTGACATGTATGGGACAAATGCTTCTTATACTTGCAGGCAGATCAAGTTAATTTTCAATTTTTGCCACGCCCCCTCCCGCCCCCGTAATTTGGAAAAAACGTTATATCTTCTACAGTTTTGAAGATAGACGATTCGCACCTTCTAGAGATAGTTAGTAATTAGCAAAATGTATCGATTTGTCAAAGAAATGATAAAGATCGGATGAGCGGTTCTCAAGCTATGAGCAAATAAGTAAACTACCTTTCACCCAACCCCTCCCACCCTCACAACTAACACCGCACAATTTGAGAGAGAGAAATAGAGTGAGACTTAGAGATGAGCGCAGCACCAGCATTGCATTCAGCTTCTACTCCAGGTACAGAGTAAGTTATAGTCGGGCTTGACCGACTTTATCCCGGAGGTACGTCCTCCTTCAGAAGTTCTACCTCACCTTTTATTCGGATCTTATTCCACAAGATGAATCGACACAACAGCCAAAAAGTGACAGACGATGGCGCAGCGAGCTAAAGGCCAAGGTAGGTACTGAGATCGCGTCCGATTAAGGAAGTTTTCAAGAATCAACCACCAAATTTAGTAAAGTTACCATAAAAATAAATTTTTTCTAGAAAATATTTATCCCAAATTTGGGATGGGTGATTCGCCTTGAGACTGGGATAGGGGTATAGGATAATTGCACATTTTCAGCTTTACTTTGGGTGTGCAAATCAAGGACTCTACCAAAAATCTAAAATTAATTTTTAATTGAAAACAAAATTGTATAAATTTTGTGCCCTGCGCCTTGCCCATTTAGCTATTTTAGTCCGAATTACAAAATAATTTCTTACGAATCGGCTTTGTCAGTTAAGTTCTCAAAACCCCATTTAATTCTTAATGGAAATTGGTCCCTGTCTGTGAGTATCAGTGAGCTGCTTTAAGCTAGATTTGATGACAGAAACGGCCTCTCGGAGCCTCATTTTCTAAATATAACGCAACAATATCTGGCTGTAATTTGTCAGTTAAAGGCCAAGCAACAGTTTTTTACCCCAGCCAGCGATTCAGCGAGCTGAGCTGAATACACTTTTTTTGTTCCCCTCACGAAAATATCAACCCCCAATTTCCTACCCCATGGCCATACCTGGCCATAAGCCTGTTGCTACACTGCCGAATGCCATATCCGAAAGTCGATGTCGTCCTGCTACACTTGCCACTTGTTGTCAAAAAAGCACACGCACACACGCACACACACACACATATCAATAAAAACGAGCTCTCGCGTCCTCGCCAGGACACGGACACGAGCGGCACGGCACGAGGCTGCCTCGTCACTTGGCCAACTGGCTAAGCAACAGATGCTGTTCAACATCCAAGCCAAAAGGTTGTGCGCCACGGTCCGAGCAGCGGCAACAGGAAGCAAGGAAATAAGGAACAGAGACGACCAGAGGAAAGCCGCCCCATCCATTCCACCCGCCCTGCCTTGCTGCTGCCCCATCAGTTTTGTGCCACATGTTGAGCGTGCAACAAGTTTGGACCAAGTCTGTTAAACTCGAGTGTGTGTCTGCGTGTGCGAGTGTCTGCTTTTCTTCACAATTTTTTTTTCTGGTGGTGCCAAAACAAGTGGTGCGAAATGAAATCTGTAATTTGATTAACCCAACGAATCACAAAATCTACCTGAAACCGAAGAGTACAAGCTGAACCTGAATCAAACAATTGTTAAATACTAAGTTAAGAACAATTTTAAGCATCCGAAGAACTTCAAAGCTGGCCATCGACCTAGCAGAAGCCAACGATCATGTAAGTAAATCAACTGTCATATTCTTAATTCCTCTGGACAATTTTCAACGATTTTTGAAAGTTTTTGCCCAGAAATTGCAAACATTTTGATTTTCCATTGTTCAAACTTCAACAATGCTCACAAACAAATAGTCCTAGAACCATAAACAATTTGATTTAATTAATTCATCTAATTGATAACCCAATAGGGCTTTCAACGAACAGCAACAACAACTTAATCGATATTCCCAATTATTTAGACATTCAACAGATTTTACTTGTGCTTCAAAATGAAATTGAATGCTGTTAGATAATTATACACACACACGCACACGGGAAACCCAATAAACAAGAAATAATGCGACTCCGTGCAAAGTCTGTCAAAGGACGTTAAAAGACACCAATCGTTTTGGAAATTACAACTGACTCGGTTCAGTGAATTGCTTTGATTATAAGCCATCGGCTCTTAATAGGTTATTGTGTTCTTTTCAATGGAAAAATTGGAGAAATGTTCGAGGAAAAAACATTTTTTCTAGGAAAAACAAGCAGGCTCTTTGATCATTGAGTCACAACATCTAGTTGATATCACGATATCCCATAAGGGGGCAAGCCGCAACAGCCTAGGGCTTCTGTTTATCCCGTGGACCTGATCCATGCGACAACCTAGGTTCAGGGAGTAACGACTGGGGTCCGCATAGGCCTGTCATGATTATGTCCCTCGTCTTCATGCCCTTTTCGGGACGTACCTTCACACAAAAGTTTGAGACTAAACTTTCCAAACTTTCATAAGAGTTGTCGGAGCTACACTTGGCGTGCAAGATCAATCAGAAATGAAAGAAAATATTATTTTTTTGTTTTGAAATCAAAAAACTTAGTATGCATTACTGTTGTTGCTTTTGGCCCGAACAAACTTGTTGCTGATCTTTCTGGACTGTGGACTTCTGCTGGAGGCTCTCCATGTCCGCTGCATCAAAACTATTTGTTATTCCTCACGGAAGCGCTTCGATCGAAGAACTATCGATAAACGGCGCCATCGATAGTACACGATTATTTCGTAAATGTTGCGGTGATGCATAAGTATATCTGGGAACTAGAATCTGACTATAATTTATAATTACTTAAGGCCTATACTCTGATAAGATAAATTTTTAGTTTGCTACGAAAAGAACACCTTTTCATAATCATTTAGATTTCAAAGCTATTTAAAACTGTTTCTATTCATGTGAAATATCCTAGCAAACTAAAAATTTATCTTATCTGAGTAAAGGCCTTTAGACGGGATTTACACGATAAAGTAAACTTCATGAAGTTTTCTTAGTAGGCTTGAAAATCAAAGGAATTCTACTAGATTTGTTGATCAAAATGTATAGAACTACACGTGTATGTCTCGCCTACTGAAGATAACTTCATGAAGTTTGCTTTATCGTGTAAGTTCCGGCTGCTACAAGTTGCTTGAACAAGTTGCTTGAACTTCTTATTTACTGAGTGTACTTTTCTTATTATCCTATATTATATGGCTGCCCGTCCTTAGTCTCGTCAATGTTATTCTTTCACTTCGAATTACAAGACAGCTCTTCTAAAATAAGAAGCACTGAATTCATACTAGATCTACAGCTGGATAAATCTGAAGCATGATCTTCCAAACCAGAATGAAATCTTTTCAAATAGTCATGCAATTTAGACGTATGTCGGCCGGTTTTATACTCCTTTCCTCAGCTCAGGCATTTTCCAAAATTTTTGTCGTCACACCTCTTAAAATATTTCCAAACTTGTGAAATTTTACTTTTAATCAGGGCTGCAAACCGGTTCGGAGACTCCGGGATTTTTGGCAAGTCCGAACCGAACCTGAACCGGAGCAGAACAACTTTTATCTTCCTGAACCCGAACCTGAACCGGAGCAAAAAAATAGTAGAAAAGGGTTCAGTTCAAGACACGTATTCTATTTAATTTTTTCTTGCCATTGCTTTTTCCAATATTTGTAAGCCTTGAAATAAAAACAGCTTACACAGATAAATTTTGCTTCATAGTATAATATTTAGAAGAAACTAATAATCAAAAGCTTTAGGAATGATAAATAAAATAATATTTAATATTTCTTAACCATGTTTTTATTTGATAAAGATGAATAGCAATCTCTTTGCTTTAAAGTTTTGAAAAAACTATCATTGTAAAGAACTTAAGTGTTAAGGTGATGCATTTGTTGTATCAGCTGTTCATGTATCACAAGTATCAGTCTAGAGTACTTTCCTACTGTCTGTCGTTGTCACTTCTTGCACTTGAGTAACCTTTGCAATTCCAAAACAGTTATTGCAATGGGCTCTGCCGACTTGCAGAAGATAGGAAATCCTGCTAATAATATAACCGGGAGGTTCTTGAATCAGTTGCACAGTAGACCATCCTTCTTGGTGGTGAGTGTGTATATTGTTTTAAAAGTTATAATTAAACATAAATATACAGGCCTGTTCCCGTTTTCGATTTCGATCAAATCATGCAGCATCGGAACTCTTAAAGTTCTTACTTCCAAAAACCGACAGTTCTTTTGGGCTTTTTAGTTAAAAATCCCACTTATCATCATTCAATCCTCTTGGTAGCAAATATATACGGTCGAGTTCTTTAATAGTTTTTTAAAAATCGCAACATTTACCAATTCCGATCAATCGAACTTAGAAACGGGAACAGGCCTGATATAGACTGAACGGTTGCGCTGTCGACACCAGATCCAACCTCGAATATGAGATTATCAAGCCTCTAAACTTCCACCTATGAATAAAATGTTTAATAGGCATTTTACATTAAGCACCTCTAACATCCAACATCCTGAGTCATAAATATTTACCATGGCGGAATTTGCTATTTTTGTAGCATTTACCTATTAGTCATCGACACACTTAACATTTTTGCAAAACAAAATTTTAAATATGTTGGCTTAGCAAATGGTTATTAAGCATTTAAACTCAGTATGTTGGATGTTGGATGTGCTCAGTGTAAAAAGCCTATAAGGGCCGATTTCTCATCATATGTTTCTCATAGAGCCATATGTCACATAACCTTGCAAAGAGCAGAGTAAATTGTGAGCTTATCTGACACATAGCAGCTATCTGAACAAAATAGAAATCGGCACTAAGTTTGTTTTAAATTACTTAACTATTTTCTCAATTAGGAAAGATCAAAGTTATTCCTGAACCCCGGTTCGAACCCGAACCTAGGTTCAGCGACCTTCTGAACCTGCTCCTTGAACCCGAACCCAAAAAGTTTCGCGTGTTCGAACCCCGGAGTGAACCCCTCCCGATTTTTAGGAGGTTTGCAGCCCTGCTTTTTATACCCTGTTCCCATTAAAAATGGGAAAAAGGGGATCATGAAGTTGTGCGAATGTATGTAACAGGGAGAAGGAAGCATTTCCGAACCTATAAAGTATATATATTCTTGATCAGCATCAACAGCCGAGTCGATTTAGCCATGTCCGTCTGTTTGTCTATCCGTCTGTCTGTCTGTATGAACGCGTCAATCTCAGAGACTGTAATTGATGGAGCCACACATTTTTGCATGTATGTAGTAGAGTTGGAAATTTTAGTTCATTTTAATGAACTAGTTCATTTCTTCATGAACTATAGTTCATTTGAACTATAGTTCATTTGAACTATAGTTCATTTTTTTAACTATTGTTCATTATTTTAAATACTGAGGAAAATTTTAATACTGTTTGATACATGATACACAGTCGGCTTGGTTTCGATGGATTTGTTGAGTTTGCTTGCGCGTAAAATCAGGGCTTCGGTGCTTGCTCGCGCAGTTGCTCGGTCAGTTTGTTGAGATTAAACTGTTTTACTATCTACATAAATGTTGGCAGCAATTTCTTAATGTTGTTATAGCCAAAATGAATAGCTACATCTTCATAGATGTCGCAGCCATGGATTACACATGTCGCGTTGGGGGAATCTTTAGTCACCCATAACCCGTGCCTCTTAGTAAATTCAAGTTAACATTGCAGCCAGTTGGAAAGCCGGCTCGTTAATACCAATAGCGTTGGCACGCTTTACCAAAATTTTGTCCTTACGTACGCAACCTCTGGATAAGAGAGTGTTACCATTTGGTTGGCTCAACTGGCAACTTCTGGCTATGCTCGAAGAGGAAAAAAAGTAACACCTAGGCCTTGGCTAAATCCGTGGCTGTGCACTAGAAAAACACCTTCTTGGTCTTAGGCAAGTTCTTCAATCGTTCACCATTAATGATGGGCAGCAGTGAGCGAACGAAGAGCCACGAATGATGTGGCTTAAGCTGGGCATATAAGTCCATCAACTGCAGACCTGTCATCTTCTGAGTTTGGTTATGCCAAATCCTCGCAGCTGAAGGGTCCCTGTAATGTGTCAATTTCGTGGGTGCCCATGGCCACCAGGGTAAATGTTTTGGAGCACAGCTTATCCTGCGGATCAGTGAAACTTTTGCAGGACTCTTGGGTAAAGGACACATTGCGAAACAAAGCGGCCACAGCATGTGGAAGAATCTGTGCCGAGAAAGAGGCAACACTTAGCACCTGTTGCTGGGTTGGCTCGAAAAACTCAAACTTTGGCTTTGAGAAATGATAGTCTCGTAATTTTTTAAATGTGAATAGCTTGTTAAATTCATAAAAAATCATTATTAAATGCAGGCCCACTAAATTTTCATGGCCGTATGTGGACCAGTGCACTATGGGAAAAAAGTCAGTAATTTTGGCATTAACTTTAAAAATAAAGCTAGAGCTCTACAAATTTGCACAAATGTTTGTTAGACTAAACTAAAATTTCGAAAAAAATATTTAAGCGATTGGACCACGCCTTCCATCCGCCCCCATACCAACAATAATCCATTTATTTCGCATTTATTATAATAAATTTTTTTAAATTATAAATTATGCTGATTATACTTAAAAAAATACCAGAACTTAAAAAAACATGAACTTTTATTAAAATTTATGTTTATATTCAAGAATTGTTAGAACCTAACCTAGTTTGATTTTATTTATTGGCTTAGTTTTCCTCAATTTCCTCATCTAAAGAAATATTATTTAGGCAAGTGAATACGTAATTGTCTTCATCTTCAATCACACTGGTCTGCGGGCTTATAATATAAAGCAGTTTTTCTTACATTACTCATTGTCTTCTTTAATACAAAGGCCACTTCTGGTTCCTTCGACTTTTTTGCCGAAACTGCAGCAGTATGAACAAGTAGTGATGTTGAATGTCCTTGTTCTAAAGTCAGCTCAGAAGCTAATTTCCTCTTAAGGCGAGGTCCTGCATCTTCATAACGTAACTGTTTTCGTCCACCTTTGATTTGTTTCATTTCTTGCTTCTCGATAGCAACTACAATGTTAGATGCCGGCCACCGTGCGTGTTTTGATTTGAATCGCTCCAAAATGTGATTGCATTTCGGTAAGTGCTTGTGTAAATAAGCAACAAATTGGTTCACTTTCTTTAAAACTGCAGTCGTTTGGTATTTAATCAGGAAGGATTCATCAATATTTTCCAAAATATAACTTTTTACTGCGTACCTTCGCGTTTGTTGTTGCTCCAAATCTCAAGCAGCGCTGCATGAGTGAACTCATAGACACCTGCAAACAGTAATTTTTTCCGAAAAGGGGGCAAAACGGGGCAAAAGCTTTAATACTTTTTAATTCTATATTAATTTGTTAACACTATTTAGCTGGAACCTTGGTGATTCGTTGTGCTATATAAAAGTTATATTCCACAGAACACACGCACGTTTGATAGTATACACCTCAAAATACACACGAACAACACATTGGACAATTTAATATCAACACTTAACAATCGAAAAAAACATACCTTGACCTGCTTTTTCCATATTTACACTTTAAGTTTATATTTGGAATAGAGGTATCATCGAAGCTGCAAGTTGATTAATATTTCCTTCTCTTTTTGACAATTCAATGCAACACTGAATCAGCTGACTTTGAAAACGCGCAAAAAATGAAGGGTACTCCGTAAAAATGTTATAAAATTATTTTTATCTTATCTTGTTAATAAGGAATCAAAAAATTAAATTCGTTTTAAAATATCTAACACAAAAAAAATTACATTTATGCCAAAAATGTCAACATTTTTCCCATAGTGCAGTGGTTAGTGTGCTGGACTGCTGGGCGGGAGGTCGTGGGTTCGATCCCGCCTCTGAACATCTAATAATAAAAGTTTTTTTCTTTCTTTAGAAAAAAGTATTTACACATATGGTCACCTTCACCAGCTACTGGCGCCAGCTGTAAAGTAACTAGCCATGAAAAAGCAAATTCTCAAACTGTGCCGTTCGGATCCGGCGTTAAACTGTAGGTCCCTTTCTCTCGTGCGAAAAATTTAAAGCACACGCACAAGAGATCGTGAGAAGCTTGGCTTGGCCCCGTTGTAGGAGCTGTATAGCCAACATTTACACTTACTAGATTTTCATATCTCATGTATCAGACAATGAGTAAACGCCTTAAAATTTGCTTCAGTGGTACAAAAAAAATGAACTATAGTTCAAAATATGAACTATAGTTAAAAAAATGTACTATAGTTCAAATGAACTATAGTTCAAAAAATGAACTATAGTTCAAAAACTGAGAAATACATAGTTCAAAATATAAACAATAGTTCAAAACCAAGATCTAGTTCATTTTAAAGACTAGTTCATTTGAACTAGTTCAAAAAAAATCGGCACAAGTCTAGTATGTAGGTGTATACTGTAGCCACATCGAGTTTGTTTCAGATTTGGAAATCTCCACATCCTCCATCATTTAGCAGCGAAAAACTGTCACTCTATATGTATAAACGCGTTGATCTCACAGACTAGAAGAAGTAGAGCTAAAATTTTTGCAAGTATGTAGGTGTACACCGTACCCAGATCAAGTTTGCTCCACCACCTTTTTCTAACCGCTAAAAACTGTCAGAGCTTCAATTTTTAAGTTTGAACCTAGTGACTTAATATATATTCAGCTAGGACCAAAGACTATCGATTCTGTGTACCACAATGAGATCCAAGGAAAAACACCGAAGAAATTCAAGTGCGCCTGCCCATTTATTAAAATATATTTTTAAATAAAAGGAATTCAAAGCTATAGGGTCCACATTACTTGGGACAGGGTATTTTGCTGTCGGGGCACTCGACCGCAACACCACAAATAATCACTATCGATAGTGCAAGGCTGCTATCAAGGGTAGCTCGATAGCGCCCAACCATCGATAGTGCCGGTAGTGCTATCGATAGTTTTCCACCTCTTATTTATATCATCTAGAAATTCAGAGTTCGACGTTCAAGTTCGATGCTATAGCCGATTTACCATTGAAGTTAAAGAGTTGCAAACAGTTTCAAGTGTCGCAATTAGCAATTTGCAATGCAACACAAAATGTAGAAATTGCTGTTGCAGATAATAAAGCCCAACTTCTTGGCTTTCAATCAAATGAGCATCTATTTAAAGAAAGTGTTTACACAATTTACGCCCACAAGAGCCGGACAGAAACGATTGAATCTCGTCTTGAATTCAGATTCAGATTCAGACTCGGATTGATGCGTGCGTATGTTTACTTGGTGTGCAAGAATGCGTGTACCTAGGCAAACATCAGGCTTCGACAATCATTCGTAAAATCAGAGACATTAGTCTCCGTGTGTAGAGGCGGGGGCGGTGGCATGGATACACAGGTACCGTCTCCGCCCTTCAAGCTCTTACGCTCATTAGTAGCACATTTACCAAGTACGTGATTTAACTGCAAATGTGCAAAAGACGGTACGAGCCGGCTGGAAAGGACCTTCTGCAGCAGGCATAATGATAACTGTTGCTTTGGCTCTACGTGTGTAAGTGAGGCATTGGGGAATTGACTTCTGCTCTATATATTTGCATTTCGGATCCAATGCAGTTGCCTGGTTTTAGGATCAAAGTGTGGGTAATATTTATGGAATAAACATGCTCAGGTGAGGTGAGTGTGTGTGTGCATGCGCTGAATTTTAATGACAAATGATTTGAACAACAATGTATGGGGGAATGGAAAATACAATGACATTGTCTTTGCACGATTAACAATACAGGGTACAAAAGTGGACGAACAAGAACCTGTGTTTAGCCCAATGTGCCTGTCTCATGCTGTCTTTGGCGAAGGCCAAAGTTTTAAGGTGCGTCCACAGCTTCCAAATCAAAGCCAAGTGGGTGAGGAATTTGGAGTGAAGAACGCATGAGGAATTTGTCCCTGCTCGGGCGCCACTTGTAAAGTCAGACCCAATCTCTTGGCAATTATACTTATCAGTAATTTGGCCGCACAGTTCATGAAAGCTATTCCTTTTTAGTTGCTAGCCTCATGATGAAAGCCCTTTCTGTATATCGGAAAGATAACAGTTTGTACATTAGTACAGTATCAACTTTGCCCGTTATTCCTTGAAATGATTCCGTGGAATGTATCAGGGGCTTACCTATTATGTAAAGCATTTTTAACCTTATCTTTAGCAATCAAAGGCATCTATCTTCAAAACTGTGGGTGATGTGACGTTTTTTCCAAATAAAAATAAGTTTCTAACGATTTTAATTGAAGAAATGAAACTATCGCATACTGTTCCTGTGCCCATTCAATTCTGACGCAAATCCGAAACTAAATAGAAACCGTTTCAATGGCAACATAATGTTGACTCGATAAGTGGCAAGATATTCTGGCACAGACCTAGACACTGGCAAAGGCAAACTGATCAATGGCTGTCACATTTCCGGCACATGACGGGGCTTCCGTTTTTTTTTATATCACATGGCTCTGGTTGAGAGGGAGACTCAGACAGCGAAAGTGAGAGAATGAGAACAATGGCGGATACACCAAGTTGATTTACACAGTCCCATCCGTCCGTTCGTTCGTCCGTCCGTGCGTGCGTGCACTGCCCAGTTACACATTTTGCTTCAATGAAAATTTTCACTCAATTACGCTTTAAGACTTAATTCCAAACCCAATTCGAGCAAATGTCGTTAACGGAAGTGGGCCGTGGGGCCGTACACACATACACGTGTCTCTTGTTTAGGTATTTGTATGCACAAACTAAATCAACAGCTGCCAGTTGACTGGCCATGTCTGTCGATGTTCCTCCTCCTGTCGATGCAAGCACATAAACTATTTTTTTTTTGTACCACGGCTTCCTCATGCGTTCTGATCCTGTGTGTGTGCGTTGACCATGCAATGTTGTGGTTTACGCTCTCGCCTTCTGTTTGTCCACTGGCGACTGCGGTTGCTTTATGACTTGGACAAAACGCACAACAAATTAATTATGGTTAATTGCTGCCCACGGGAGGCGTTTGGCTGTTTACCAGTTTTATACGGAAACTAATAAGAACTTTATATAAGAAATAAATAAGTTAGATATTTGTGGGTGTGTGTTCGGTTTAAAATAAATGGCAAAAGTTAGCGGAATTCACAAAATACTCAAGGAGAACTTTGTGAGCTTTTAAAATGTTTGAAACGTGGGCTCTTTATACTTCAAACTTCAAGCCCTTGACTTGCCGGCGATTTGAAGAAAACCTCTGACCCCCAAGCGAATGTTATTTGGACTTTAGTTTAACCATCACTTCCAAGCACTTTCTCACTTAGGGCTGTCATCCTGAGGCTAGCAACTATAAGAAAATAGCTTTCATGAACTGTGTGTCCAAATTACTGATGGGTATAATTGCCAAGAGATTGGGTCTGACTTTACAAGTGGCGCCCGAGCAGGGACAAATTCCTCATGCGTTCTTCACTCCAAATTCCTCATCCACTTGACTTTGATTTGGAAGCTGTGGACGCTGCTGTTGCGGCAGCAAGCAAAGGGCCCCGAGTGAGCACCTCTCCGTCCCTGCTCGGGCGCCATGTTTAATTTAAATAAGAATACAACGGCTAGCAACTATAAGAAAACTGCTTTCATGAACTGTGTGTCCAAATTACTGATGGGTATAATTTCCAAGAGATTGGGTCTGACTTTACAAGTGGCGCCCGAGCAGGGACAAATTCCTCATGCGTTCTCCACTCCAAATTCCTCATCCACTTGGCTTTGATTTGGAAGCTGTGGACGCTGCTGTTGCGGCAGCAAGCAAAGGGCCCCGAGTGAGCACCTCTCCGTGCCTGCTCGGGCGCCATGTTTAATTTGAATAAGAATACAACGGCTAGCAACTATAAGAAAATAGCTTTCATGAACTGTGTGACCAAATTACTGATGGGTATAATTGCCAAAAGATTGGGTCTGACTTTACAAGTGGCGCCCGAGCAGGGACAAATTCCTCATGCGTTCTCCACTCCAAATTCCTCATCCACTTGGCTTTGATTTGGAAGCTGTGGACGCTGCTGTTGCAAAGGGCCCCGAGTGAGCACCTCTCCGTGCCTGCTCGGGCGCCATGTTTAATTTGAATAAGAATACAACGAAAATTAACCACATAGGTTTTATGCAGACTCGCGTAAACGTAAAAAGACCTGATTAGCTGCTTCGCTTGAGTGGCTCGGCTATGAGCATAAATAGAGATAAGCTTTCAATGCTTATTCAAAGCTTATTGATAAGTTTTACATTTCAATTACATACGCTATAAACATAACTTTAACTTCATTTGCTTAATATAAATTCAAGTAAATATAAAATCTAAAGTCTAAACTTAATTCATATGTTAATTAACAGCAATGTTAGCTTAACAATTTAACCTCCATATTATGATAATGAATATTCAATATTTTTAGGAGCCCCCCCCCTATCCATCTTGTTTCCCAGCTCTCTTTCAAATGTTGCATTTATAAGCTTGTTAAAGGACACACAAGCAAACCAGATACACACACACATACATAGGTATAAAGTCCCTGATTTGTGCTTCGATTCGTTTTGCTGTTGTCCTTGTTTATGCCTCCAATTGCCTTGTTCCCCTGTTTCAGACGTTTGCTGCTGCCGCTGCAGGTGAAAGGTCGATGTTGCAGAGATCATGAATCCGATTAGAGGTTTATAAGCTCGCCTTTAGCTGTTGCCCTTATTGGGAAAACTATGTTTATTTGCCCACCCAAAAACAACTTCACAAAGGACTGCCACTGGGCCCAGAGGGTGTGGGAAATTGTTATAAATATATAAGCAAAGCAGCGCAATTTACGCGGCTTTGGTCTGCCTCCCTTTCTCTTTCCCTTTCCCCCGTTACAACCCATAACATGTTGTGAAATGCACTCAAGCGTTAGAATTCGATCGATTTAAGGCTGAAAATAAAACTGTTGTGTGTGTGTGGGTGTGTGTTTGAATTACTTGTACATATTGTATGTATGCGACCAGAGAGAGAGAGTTTCCTTAATAATTTGTAGCCTACTTTTGTGGGCAATTAACACTTGAGCTTAAAATAAACATAAACCATGCTAAATTTAACACAACTCGCATAAACACATCAGACAAAAGGGCCAAGGCTTACACCCTCATCCTGCCTCACTCCCTTCCGCCCCCCCCCGTCAACCACACAGCGTGCATTCAGCGAGTGTATTCAAGTCTGAGCTATAGAATTTCCTCGGTGAATGCATGTCAAGAATTGTAAAGGTTTTCGCACGTCACATTACCCCAAGCCCCCCCTTTTCCCCTCAACCAAGGTCGTCAATGGCTGCTTAATAATAGTATAGCAAATGACTATGATGACTCTAGACACTTGGCTGGCAGGCCGCACACACACACACACACACACACACACTTGCACATTGTGTAATCAAAGTAACGAGTAAAAACTACATGAAAAAGTTAAGTAAAGACTGAAGATTCATGTCTTTCTAAGGAACTTGGGTAGCCAACTGAAACTACATTATAAAATTCCTCTTTACTGATCATCTGACTGACTGACATGCTTATCGTAGAGATAGAAGATTTTTGTATACTTTTTAAAAAAGAAAAATTTGTCTGTGAAGTGTGTGAAACGAAAGAAAAGTTTGTATGGGTCAAATAAAATGAACTGTGGCGCTTAGGCAATATTGTGGACTATGTTGTTTTGCTAAAAGTGCGAGAGAGAGAGTGAGAGAGGGAACAACTCACACTTACACAGCTGCTCTGACAGACTGGGAATTAACAAGAGAGAGAAGAAGAGGGGTGGAGAGGAATGAGGGGGACGAGAAAGAGTGGTGAGCCCAGGAAGAGGGAGATGAACGGGGGAAAAGAGTCGAAAGCGGTGGAGGAGGGCGAAAAGTAATTATTGGTTTAACGAGGCGATTGGGAACCTATACGTTTCCAATTATGGGCAAGCGGCGCTGATGCTTCAGTGAAATCCAGCCTTCCAGTGTTCCGAAAAGTATGCAACAATTTGTATTTTTTGAATTCAATGGACTTTCAAAAAAGCCCCGAGGTATTAATTAAATTTTATCACAGTTTAACAAAATTTCCATGAAAATTCGTGCTTTATTAAGTGTGTACGTATGTGCTTGTGTGTGTGTGCAGCTACAAAATATGCGCACAAAAATGTATTCAATCAAAATATTTTACCCCGTCAAAAATGTTTCGTCTCCACCATGGATTGGTATTTCATGGCTGGCAGATGGAGGCCAATTTGGTTTATGTCCGGAGCGGTCATCTCCTGGAATTTATTACAAAAATGTGCGCAAGCAGGAGTTGGCTTGCGTGGTTTCATTTTTTTTTGTTTTTAATTGTGACAGGACATAAATAATAGCCAATTTTTTGGAAAATATTTATAGGAGAATGAACCAGGAGCAGGGTCAGCCCTTTGCAAATGCATATTTATTTTTCCCTCTCCTCAGGCTTTGTGTCATTTAATCTAAGCTGTGTTGCGTTTTGCCATCCCCCCTCCCAGGCTTTGTCCCATTCATTGGCATTTATTATTGGCCTGGCCTGGCCTGACCTCGCTTTTGTATACCAGAATCCATCCGATATTGTTTGCACTCAGCCGGGAGAGTTTTGTGTTTTGATTGAAATCCAAGTTGTCTCTGACCAAAATGATTTGATTTCGGTTCAGTACATTGTACAATGGCCGAAAAAAAAAGAAAGAAAATATAACACACGTGTAGCTAAAATATTGCACTGGACTTTAATCCCTGTTCATGGATGTGCTGGCAGTTCATGCTCATTTACCTTCATATGCTTATTTGTAGTTGAATTTAAGCTTTGTTTTTGACATTTGGTAATTATTTGAAGTGCCACAAACAAACCGAAATGAAAAATTAATCACAGCATTTCCACTTTACTCATACCTGAGACACATTGATATGGCGAACACCAATTAGAATTAGCCGGGACCCACATAAAGCCAGAGGTCATCGTCGTCATCTAAGCCAACACCGTAGAATGGGGGAGGAGAAGGAGGAGTAACACGGTGTAACAAAAGAACTAGCCTTAACAGGCACATGGGAGCGGCGGGAGCAAAGTTAGGGGGGCGACAGTGGTTGAGTCTCGGGTGGTGGTGTACATGGGCGGTCTGTTTTATCATGCCAATGTCAAATCAGCCATATCCCATAGAGAGGCATTCCGAAAAGGGCTGCATTGCGATTCAACCGGTTTGATTAGCGCGATTTCTGCGTCTTTCAGGAAATTTTTCGAATAATTTTGTTTACCGAGCCAATGAAAATTTATTACACACTAGTTTTACTTTTGCTCTACTGAGATTCCCACTCCTCGGGGAAGATGATGAAAGATGGGGTGGGGGAAGAAGAAAAGCAGTGACTTAACAGTGACTTAACAGGGACTGAACAGTGACTAAGCAGTAACTTGGTAGTGACGTGACAGTGACTAAACAGTGACTTAACAGTAACTGAACCGTGACTTGAGAAAAAGAGTAACTTAACAGTGACTAAACTGTGCCTGAACAGTGACTATACAGCGAGTGTACAGTGACTAAAACATTGACTAATCAGAATCCCAATAGTGACTGAACTGTGGCTAAGCAGTGACTAAACAGTGACTCTACAGTGACTAAACAGTGACTAAACAGTGACTGACCAGTGACAATACGGTGACTTGACAGCGACTAAACATTGACTTAACAGAAACTGAACCGTGACTGGGAAAAAGAGTAACTTAACAGTGACTAAACAGTGACACAGTAACTAAACATTAACTGATCAGGAACTTAAAACTGACTGATCAGTGGCTAAGCAGTGACGTAACAGTAACTGGACAGATTTAACAGCGACTAAACACTGACTAAACAATGACTAGCTAGTGACTTAATAACTCAAAGGACGGGGACCGACGGTGGAACTGTGGGGGAGGAGAGGGTTTTAAATTATCAAGCATGTTTGTCATGCAAATGTCATCATACTGTTTTGCAAACCACTGGACCCACGGAGAATGACACAAGAGAGAAACCAGAATTCCAAAGGAAACGATTGAAAATGGAACAGTGGAAAATATAAGAGTAGTTGATTTTTAGGTTTCACAGTAAAAATATCAGTGATCAGCTAGCCAACTATTTTAAAGCCTTGTTATGTGCAGAGGGAACGGATCTGTCGCAAGAAATGTCATCACCCTGTTTGGAAGTCCATTAACTCGACACAGAAATTACTTTTCGCGAAATTCACAGCGCTCTAGGAATGAGCAAAATGGGCAAAGCCCCAGGAGAAGACCGCATCCCCGCGGAATTCATTGTAAATGCGCCAACAAACTTTATAATAAGACTTTTAGATGAATTCAACAACATCTTTAACTCTGGAGAAGTTCCAAAAAGTTTCACAAAAAGTATCATCTTTCCAATATGGAAAAAGGGTTCTCCAACAAATGTCGAAAACTACAGGGGTATTTCGTTCCTGAATTCAATAGTGAAAACGTTCACTTCGATCTTACTGGCAAGACTTAATGCTTTTGTTGAGACCAAACAACTGCTCAGCGAGAATCAATCAGGCTTCCGTAAAGGATATTCTACAGTCGACAGCAGCGCGTACCTGGAAGAAAAGAAAAAATTGTACTTGTTTTTTATAGACTTCAGAGCTGCGTTTGATACCATCCATCGAGGAAGCCTGCTAGATAATTTGAACAGAATGGGTGTTTCAACAAAAATGATCAAAATATTACGAAGCTTGTACTCGGATAATGAGACTGCAGTGTGGGATGGCCATACCCTATCGGAGTGGTTTGAAACAAATCTAGGAGTAAAGCAAGGTTGTTTACTAAGTCCACTGCTTTTTGCGCTATTTGTGGATGATATATCGACAGAGCTACCTGGAGGAGTACAATTTGGACAGACGAACTTAAAAATTCTCATGTACGCGGACGATATGGTACTTTTTGCCGACAGTCCACAAGTCATGCAGAACATGATTAATGCCGCGCATGCATATTGTCAAAAGTGGAGCCTAAGGATCAACACCACGAAGTCCAAAGTTATGGTAGTTCGAGCAGGCAGAGGTCGTCTTGCGAAAACGGAAGAGTGGAGCTTGAATGGCACGCCCTTAAATGTGGTCAAAGAGTATAAGTATCTAGGAATAACACTAACATCAAATATGTCATTTACCAAGCACCTAGAACAAAAGCTGAGAGACTCGAAAATAGCACTTAGCAGCACCTGGCGATCACTTTACTGCAAAAATAATAAAACAGGATGTTTGAGGCCACATCAAAAGCAATTATGTGTTATGGAGCAGAAGTCTGGGGTTATGCCAAATATGAAGACGTCGAAAAACTGTTGCGATACTTCATTAAAAGAGTGTTTTATCTCCCACAAAACACGCCAACATATGCCATACATCTAGAGACAGGACTTCCAGAAATGTTCGTACACACTCTAGGCACACATTTTCGCTACATAAACAAAATAATGAAGCTGCATGAGCATAGGCTGCCCTGTATTGTTGTGAATACACTTTTGGTCGGAAAATCACAATTCTTTAAATCATGGGAAAGTCTCGCTCGGGACTTTGGAATCCACCTGGACCTGGCGCAGCCCGATACTTGGAGCGTCTCTCAACGTGCCCTGCTACAAGCAATCGATGAACGAACACGTCATAGTTTTGAAGTCTCTGCACTAGCAAGCCAAACTCGCTACACATATAGGCAACTGAACCATAACCTGAAGGAAAGCAATTACTTCAAAGACGAATACGACTGCTGGACTATCTCAAACATTTTTAAAGCTCGGACAGAGATGCTGGCATTAAATTATATTCCTCACCATCAGAATGTTACTGAAGTATGCACTCTTTGCAATTTACGGAAGAGGGAAGACGTGGCTCATTTCTGTGCGACCTGTCCAATGTTTAAAGAGCTCCGAACCCGGGGGGGTTCGTAAAATTTAAGTATAAAAATTTGTATAATTTTAATATGCAGACGGCATTGTTGCCATGCTAGCTATATCACCTTCTTTATATGATAAAATATTGTTCAAAATTCAATCTTTTCAAAAAAAGAAAATATCTACAAAATCAATAAAGAAGAACTACTACTACGACTACAGTAAAAATATAAAAAATTATTAGCAATTTCTAAATTGATCACAGTATTAAGGGAAGAGTTGAGGGAAATCGACTTACAAGCATTGGTTTTTATAACGAAAAACTTTATCGTTTTGGTGTTGCGAGAACATGAATCAGTCTCACTTTCGAAAAGTTGCCATGGAAGTGGAATGGAGTACATGCCTGTTAAGGCCAAGTCAAGCTTCTCTCACTCTCTTGGCGTGTGTGAAGGGACCTACAGTTTAACGCCGAGTCCGAACGGCAAAGTTTGAGAAATTGCTTTTTTTATGGCTAATTGCTTCACAACTGGCGAAAATAGCTGATGAACCTGACTGAATATCTATCTTATATATTAGCATTAG
This sequence comes from Lordiphosa clarofinis, assembly GCA_018904275.1. Taxonomy (NCBI): domain Eukaryota; kingdom Metazoa; phylum Arthropoda; class Insecta; order Diptera; family Drosophilidae; genus Lordiphosa; species Lordiphosa clarofinis. Next base: position 337,602 of record JAEIGQ010000147.1, read on the forward strand.
TCAGTAGTTGTTGAACTTTCCTTTAAATTAAACACATTTGTAGCTAGCTTCTGGGCCACAAATTGTTTTGTTTTGTTTTGCTTTATTTTCATATCCAAAAATCTATTTTCAATTGATTAACAATTTTTGGTTTGGTTTTTTCTGTGCACATTTATACTCATGTCTGCATCGTTTGTTTCTAAAAATTCTATCTAAAAACGACAAAAAAAAGGGGGCGGGGGCAAAGCCAGTTCTTTTGTCGTTATCGTTGACATTTGAAGCCTCCAACCGCCCAGTCAAAACTCAGACCCCGCAAACGTTTCATATTGCTGTCACAACTTTTTGGCATCGCATGGCAATGTTATGCAAATATGAAAAGTCACAATGCATACATATATATATATATATATATGTGTGCGAATATGTGTCCAAATTGATTCCAAACTGTAGACATCAAGGGATTACTTTGTTTGCCAGCTACTGCAATTGAACAATTTCTTTAATTTCTTGATTGTAAAATTGGTTTACGAGAAGAGTTTGTGGCTAATTAAAGTTGGGCCCAAGAGGAGAAGCTGTTGGGCTTTAATGGCCCATAACATTCAGCCGTTAATGTTACAGCTAACTGTCAATGGCTTCGGTAGGCGACGTGGTAACCAGAGAAGCTGGTGGAGGGAGATGTGTTGTCAGGCAGTTTGATCAGTCGTCCCCCTGTTGATTCAATTCGCTTCAACTCATGTTGAAAATCGCGTCAACAGAAAAACCGCTACAGGAACCTACCCCCCGTGCCTTACACTCAGCTATTTTTGGGTGAAATAGCAAAAAGATTCGCTACCTCGTTAGATTCGTACGCGCAGTTTAAATACTCTCGGTGTCTAGACAGTTTTGAGGTAAAATTGTTTTGATTTATTTAGTACTGAAACTTGCCAAAATCTAAATAAATTATCTTAAGCATTTAGAGAAACATTCAGAGAGAGAGAAAGACAAAATAATATGGAAAATAATTTATGCTCTTAATGTAGTTTTACTCTAAGTGTCTTGAATTTGAAATACAGAGTTTTTGCTATGAATTCTGCGATTTATTAATATTGTGAAATGACATTTGTGCCTGATTATGCAGAATTTGCATATTTATACCCAGTAGTTCATGTTATTGTGGATGTATCATTCCGTATAAGTGTATCAAAAACAAAATTATCCAAATTGCAAAGTAGCCACTCTAAAGAGCATACTACTCCACTTTCATTTTTTCTACGCCCTACTGACCCAGGTTGTTACCTTGTTGCATACAAACAAACACACTCCACTCTGAAGTATATTCCACCTGTGGGTTGTCATATGAAAGGCCAATTTTTTTTTTTTTTTTTTTTTTTGACATGTGTGTGAGTGTGCGAGGCAACGAAGCGTATAAGCCAGGCGGGGCGAAAGAGAGAATCAGCAGATTGTACAGGTGGCTGAGGCAAACAATCTTCTGCACTTTTATAGAGGTAAGAATTTTTTGATTAACCAAAAATTAAAGTAGAGGAGAATAACGGAAGACCACCAAAGAAACAAAGAAAAATCATGGTACTTTCGAGCTTGTATATTGCTCTAGCTACGCGAAATCAAAGATTTGCTGCGAGCTGTAACGGTTCATAGCTTGTGCACGAGTAACCCAAGCAAGCGAAAACAACATTATGTGAGGGCAAAAGAGATATCACGATACACGGACGTCAGACTGGGGGGTAAATCTTGAAAAATTTTGTCTTTGCGACAGATTCTTTTGGGTGATGTCTTTGATTTTGGGATCTACTGGGAATATGAGGGAGAACTAATGGGGATGTGGTGCGGATCTGGTGGGGATCTGGGGTTGGTCGGGTGGCAAAGAGTGGCTATATTAAGGTCAAATTGTAAATTCTGTGCTAAAAACTTTAATGTTCTTTGTTTGACAGTGCCTTAACAGTGACTTGGCAGAGACTTAACAGTGATTTAACAGTGACTTAACATTGTCTGAGCAGTAACTTAACAGTGACCTAACAGTGACTTAACAGTGACTTAACAGTGACTTAACAGTGTCTCAACAATGAATGACCAGGGACCCAACAGTAAACCAACAGTGACTTGACAGTGACCTAATTATTGATAATTTAACATTTATTTATACAGAATCCAAATGTGTCTTTTGCCATTACTTAAATCGGTTTCATCGTAAAGAGCTTCGCTCGTACCGTGCGTCTCATGACACACACTCTTTTTATATAATATTTCCTCAGATTTGATCTGTTGTGTGCACTTAATGAAAAAATTGGTTATAGCCAAAAGCATTTTAAATTACCAATTTGGGCCAAATTTATTTAAAAAGGAAAAGGACCAGCCGCTCAATTTGACCAATTTATAACTTTATCAATGTTAACTTTAAACATTTTTGTTAAAACCATGCTTTAGTTACAAAAGATTTGTTCTTAAACTAGACGTTATAGTTATGGTTAAAAAAGCTTAGTTATGATACGTATTTTTCAGAATTTAATTTTTTTCTATTTCAAAATATTCTTCGTCGGAGACAATTACTTCACGTTCCTCATCAAGATCTTCGTTATCCTCTACTTCATCTTCTTAATTTTTGTCGTAATCTTCTTCATCGTCAGTATTTGTTAAAAATGTCTCAATATGTCCCAAGTATGTCCCAAGTATGTCCCAGTATGTCCCTTGTAGTCGTGGTGACTACAGCAGCGAGAAAACTTAATTTGGTATGATTACACAAGTTTACAAAAAAGGCCAACTTTTGGACCAGAGAAGTAGCAACCGTTCTTTATGTATTTTTGGCCGCTGAACTCAGATAAATTGTCCGTTTTCTTCCAGCACGTCAGGTTCACGAGATATTTGCATAAGCGAGGTATCTTTACATTTGTTGGTCGTGTGGCCACATTAAGTGTCCTATTCGAACCAACTTTATTTTAATGTAAGCTGCATTGAATGACGTTAAAGAAAAACCAAACACGAAGTTTTGATTTTGCTGATAAGTTACTAAATTTTGGATTTGAACATTAAAAATGTGGGTTTTTTTGAAAAAATCTATTTTTTTTGCAAGTTTAAGAAATTCTGTAAATTTTTCTGCTAATATTAAAAATCTTAGAAAAAAATAGTTGGTTGGTCTTTGTTTCTTCTTATTTCAATTACTTTCAGTTTTTCGATTTCATTGCGATTTTAAAAGTTATTGTCCAAAAACCTTAAAAAATTTTGTAATATTTTTTACATTTTTTTAACAATATTAAGCCTTAAAATGTCTAAAAATTTTCAAAAATCGATCTTAAATAATTTTTTTAATGTCCATTCTTTGGTTTAAAAATAACTATCGTGTTATTTTCAAGCTACAAGAAATTTTGGCGGTAAATGTTGTCCAAAAAGCCCAAATTTTTTATAGTTTTGGCGTATAACTTCTGAAAGCGCATTCAGATCGGACAACTGAAAATATGTAAAACAAGAAAAACAAAAGGACTACCAACTATTTTGTCGTTTTCAGAATTTTTTAAATTTGGAAATCGATAGCTGGACATTAAAACGAATGGGTCCGATTTATATCTAAAACGACACGAAAAAAAAAAAAAAAAATTATATATCAAGAGAATAAAAGGTTGTGTTATTTTTAATTTTTTTTATTTTGTCGTTCTTTTAAATCGATACTGGACAGCAATGAGTCCGATGTTTCTAAGGCTCAGCTAACAAAACAGCAGTCATATCTTTATCTGCTGATTTTGTTGCTAAAATTCCAGCAACTCTTGTACATACAAGCAAAGACAACGAGTTATTATTTACTTAAGAAAGCTCTGTCGCCAACTTTTGATTTTGTCGGGAGCTAGCATTCTCATAGTCTACGTTTAAAAAAACGAAACAACATTTTTTTTTGGTTTATGCAAAAAAAAAAAAAACGAAAAATAGCACATCTGGGCTGTAGGGCGGCTGCGGAAGCGTTGGGATGCCGGCCTTGGCTCACTTCTACTGGCCGCAATTTCTGGTCGTCAGTGAGCAGTTTTGGGACCATCTTCGCGCACTTCTTGCGCATGTTCAAATGCTCCGTCACAATGTCAAAAACCACAGAATTTGGTAAATTTAACATCTGAGCAATTAAACGAATACTTAGTCGACGATCTGAGTTCAAAACTTTGCGCACACGAGTTACATTGTTAATGTTTGTCGAAGTCGAAGGTCTTCCAAAACGGTCTTCATCATCGACGTCTTCCCGGTCCTCCAAATAGGTCTGGTGCCACCGAACCAACATCTGCGTATGCCTACTTGATCATATCAAACGTCTCTCTGGCAGATTTACCGAGTTTCACACTCAATTGTGAAACTCACACTCACAGAATCACGTTCCGCGAAAATGACTGTCTGACCCTTCGGGTGCTCGGAGACAACTGACCAGCCGCTCGTTCGTTAGCTAGGAAAGCCCTCTACCGAATCTAGTCGGTGCGCGCACGCGGCGGTAGAAAATCAGTCCTATTACTTTTCCGGACAAACCCTATATATTTGGGGTCAGTTTGCTAACAGAATGTTATGTTGTTTACATTAATGTTAGTGCTCTGTAATGTCAGTGAAAGGCAAATTTTGTACTGCCCACAATTTCTTAGATCAATGCAGAAATGATCATGGTGTAGTATCACATAAATACGTATTCGTTCGTTTTCTGACAAAAGAATGCGAGGTCTGATCTGCATTTGACATTTGTCGACTTAACTTAATCTTAGAGCGAACATGAAAAATTTAAATATTTCTAGCTAAATCGCTCTGCCTTTGTAAGGGACACCCCAAACTGCTGGCATTGGGTTGGACAGTACACTTATCTCGGGAGAACTTAGAATGCTGTCAGCAGTTTGGAGATGTGTCTTAAAGGTCGAGTCCACCAATGTTTGAGAAGCATTTCAGAATTCGGAGTAGCTGCTACGTCGAGCTGGAATGGAGGAATAGTATTGAAAAGATTTGGGTTAAACTTTTCTGAGAAATTGCGAGTGGTCCAAAGAAACCTCTCCGTACTTGCCCTAACCATTTGATGCGGAGTGTCTGCTTAAAAGCAACTCACTGTAGCCAGGCACTCAGCCATTGCACGGCTCCTGAGCCAATTGTGTCATTGCATGTGAATGTGGATGTGGGTGTTTGTGTTTGTGCCATTATTGGCAGCTTAAGCTGAAAGTGTGTGTGTGTGTGTGTGTGTGTAAGCAAAATAAAAAAAAATTGGTTATTACGAAAACAAATCGAAAATATTAGCAACATATTCCTTTTGATTTTTTGTGGCGCGATATTTCCTTTTTTTTTTTTTTTTTTTGCTTTCAACGGAAATTTTCTTGTCAAGGTAACTGCCAGGACGAGTATGTGGGTGTGAGTGTGTTTGAGCAAGTTCTGTTGATATTTGCTGGCACTTAAAGCTTCAGCTGTTTTATATTATGACATTGATTTGTGAAAAAAACATTAAGCCAAATTGGAAAAGAATTCTGCGTGGGGATTAAACTTTTTTTTAATATTTAGCATTGAAAGAAATTAGCAGTTCCAGAACTTAATGGGGTCCCAACTGTAAATTAAAATACAGCAACAATCATTTTTCCCCTGACCTGGTGATTTTTGAGTGAGCTCCTACTAAAAATGTCTGCTTCGATTGATTTTCAGATTCCAGTTTATTGTTTCTTCTTCGAATCACTCAGCAACGTCGTCAACAGCAGGTGCATTAAATCAACGCACTCACTAAAAAGGGAGTCCAGCTCGGCGAATTGAGGTTATTGTAGCCGCAACGTGCATCCTTTCGATTCATCCTCACCGCCCATGAAATAGATTTATTAAAATTGATGTGGTTTGAGCCTACTTTATGGCATACTTGGCCTTTAATCTTGAAGGTTGAATTTAATTTCAGACCATTTGCCGCTGTATTGTGCATTATTTCTGTTGCTTCCAACGTAGTTATTTGAAAGCATTAATTAAATCTACAAAAGGACTTCAGAAAAAGGTTTAAATCTAGATCCGTGCCAATGCGTTCTGGTGGCGTTTCAAAATCCGGTAGTCAATTGACATTCTTTGTCCATAGCACAAATCAGGTCTTTCGGATGAGTCGAATTTTCAATATCTGGCTCATGCGAGACGACCCGATATACTTGTTGGCATTGTAAGACGGCCCAAATAGCCACCCCAACGTTATTTACTGTAATACACAAACTCACACAGTTAGGCACAGTTTCTGTGCATCAATTTCTATAAAAAATAAGTCTTAAACATTTTGCTTTACATGTCCAGAGACATTGAGCACAAGAAACAGTTATTCGTAAGAGTGTGACAAAAAATAAACGCTCTTACAACACAATATGACGAATTAAATGTCAACATTGTTTGAAACGTGAAATTTTTGAAACTGTTTCCTTGCAAATTCGATTTGAAGCGGAAGCCAACTGTAGGTAATTTATGGCCCATAAAGGCTTTTAGCTCTTTAAAGTGCCCCCCCATAAAGGATATTTATTTTTACAACCGTTTATTATCCTTGTCATGTTTGGCTTTTATGGCATTTCAGAGATTTTGTTTCCATATTGATTTGTTTTGTTGGAGCTATAAATTAACTTTTTCAAACTAACCAATTTCCAGGAAATCGTAATGCCTTCATTAGGGTACAGACAAAATGAGCTGGAGAACCAAAAAGTTTCATCTATCTGAAGCCTTAAATTCCTTGGGGCTTACAATTCAATTTTTGGTCCAACTCTTCCTGCCCCAATCCCTACTTATTTCTGACTACCTATTCACGCCTCGTGTTAATGGCTTCATGTTTTTTACATATTCCATTTTTCGCTGCCGTTTCTGTTGTTGTTGTTGTTGTTTGCATACATAATTTTTGGATAGAGAAGGGTGGAAACTGGAAAGCCAACTCATGTGCACACCCACGCATCAAAATTAATGATATTTTAATGTAAAAACAATACCAGCCACTTAAGCCGCATTCAGACGAGAGGGTGTGCGTGTGTGCGTGAGCATTTCAATTTCAAGCCAAAGCCCGTTACCGAGACCGAGACGCAGACCTGAGGCCCTAAGCTTACAGCCGTTGAGCAACCCCAAAAAATTGATGCTGCTGCCAGCTCAGTTTCCTTCGGCTTGGGCACGGTGCGTATGCGTAATGCCAACAGCATTTTCCTCCACTTTTCAGCAGTAAACGTAAACTACTGCCAAGCATTCAAAAATCAAATTATTTCCTGCAAAAAATATGAAATATGTTGAATGAGGGCGGCCGTAGCCAAGCACAAACAATTTTTCAAGGCTTGTAATTGTTTGCTCCTCTTATTGTGGTTGTTGTTGGTATATGTTGATGCTTTGTTTGCGTGTCTGTGCCTTTTGTTGTGCAAAATTGAAGTTGGCGCTTTGTGTTGCATTATCTGAACATTGCCTCAAGGCAGAGCGAAGCTTTAAAAAATACAAAAAAAAAAATAGAGTGGATAAGAAGAATGCAAATTCTAGTATAGAATATAAATACCAGGAAATTCGTTTAGCAGTATTTCGGTGTGGAAATTACTGAAAAATAAGCTTTAGCTAACTGCTTGGCCGCCTTTTTCCCCAGTGAAAATAACAATCAATAATTCAGTCGCGTAGATAGCTCTTTAATTATTATTTAGTAGTTGGTTTTTTATTTCTTCTTTTTTTGTTAATAGAATAACTTAAGATTTATGTAAATATAAGTAATGGTATACAAAAAAAAGTATAAATGAAAAATTAAAAGTTTACTCGGCGACTTGGTTAGAGACCGTCTGTCGCTCACCGCCACGCACCCTCTACACGTAGCTTAATACACCTGGCTTCCCGGGTCTTCCCCAGATACCAGATCGTTCAGCCATGCGCTTTGGGCAAGAATTACAATTGATATAAATAACTAATACAATACCTACATAAAAAAAAACAAAATTTCCCTATTAAAATAATCCCCTAATGATTCTATTTCTATATGCTAAGGCTTTGATCACATAACTATGTAGCTTTGACCAGTCCGCGCCATTTAGTATGTCTACTACTTCGTGCGGAAAAAGGGTACATTTTCCAAAAACGGATTGCCGGAGTTCCCGCAGAATAGAACAACCTCCAATGAAGTGGATGACATTTTCTTGCTCCCTCCAGTTGCACAGTGGGCAGTTTGTGTCATTCGTCGTAATTTTGATATTTCACCTCTGGCCATAAAAACACTTCTTATTCCTTCAATGGGAAACTCATCGGAGAAATAGTTATTCTCTCCCAGGTCGTAATGCAGTTGCCTATATATCAAACGCTCTGAGCTTCTCCAGGATTCTTCAACAAATTTCATCCTATATGCTTCGTCCATTCCTAGCCCAAGTTTTCCATGTTGCGTTATCTTCAAGATTTAGTTGAACTCCGCGATCCGTGGCTAGACAGTCCCACTCTCTAAAACATTGCAGTCGCTCATTTAAAAGGTGCTCTGCCAAAATCCTAGGTCCCCTTTTTTCCTCCATGGATAATGTCGAAGTGCAGGTTAGCTGTATATAAATGCAGAAGCGATAATCCGGTCTCCAGATATAGCATCCTGTTCGGTGTGTATTGAGGTAGACGAAAGATTTTCTTAAGGAAGTATCTTTGAAGACTTTCCACCTTCTCGTATCCCCCATACTTGTGCCCGAACTGCGGCAATAAACAGCTTGAACTTAGTGCTGGTAGGGACCTCTTTTTTGCCAAGTATCGTTCTCCAAGTACTATTTATCGCTACTTTGACATCTTTTAGTTTTTCACCGAGGTGAAAGTTGAAATCGGCATTGTGATAGATCCAGACTCCTAGGTATTTATATATGATTTAACCACACCCAAATCAATGTCTCCCATTTGCCACTTTTCAGCAGACGCAAGCCTTCTCCAATGTTTCTTAAAAATTAGCAGTTAACTCTGAGGCCCCACTCCTTGCAGTACTCATCCAAAGCGATGATATTGTCTTGCATATCTTTGGGACTTTCGGCGAAGACCACTATATCATCTTTATTTCCAGGCCGTTTATTTCAAGTCCTTTCGGAAGGTATTCCACTATATCGTTTAGAAATATTGAAAACAGAACAGGGCTCAACAAGCATCCTTGCATCCATCCCATACAGCAGCTTCATTGCTTTCATACAGACTTTGCAAGGTTTGTATAAATTTGTAGGATATACCGATTCTGCTCAGCTTATACATTAGAGTTCTTCTATCAATCGAGTCAAAGGCTGCCTTAAAATACAAAAAGAATGCATAGAGTTTTTTGTCGTTGTCTAAATAGGTTCGTGCAATGGTATTCAGACAGAAGATATTATCTACTGTGGAGTATCCTTTTCGAAACCCCGATTGAAACTCTGTTAACACATCGACTCAGACGCTCAAGGAGAACTGCAGAGAAAACTTTAGCTAACGCGTTCTGAAAAGTAATTCCCCTGTAATTGCTTGTTACTTGTGGATCGCCTTATTATTTAATTATTATTTATTCACATTTATTTAAGTATTTTTGTTTTTGCTAAATAAAGTTAAGTTTTCTAGATTTTTTAGAAATAAAAGTAGATTTACATATCATTAATATTCGTATATTCAGAAGGACATTGGAAACTCACTTCTTGTATGGTGTTTCGGTGAATCGTTTTAATCGCTCTTCAAGATCCGCAATGAATACGTCCAGAAATGGATAAAATATTGTCACCCGAAAGTAAACTTTGGGACTCGCACGATTTATCTGACTTCCTATAATACTTTTATGTTTTATCTCAATTTCAACAGTTTCATCAATTTGTGTGGAAGTTTCGTAGAATTTGTGTTAGCATTCTTTGCAAATCTTTGGCTAGATTCATGGCTTGAAGTAAATCTAAATTAACTTTTTGGAATTCCCGATTCAACGGAAGCGATAGGCGATAAATAAGATTAATTACTTGTAAGCTTATTATAAATCCGAAGTTCATGGCGTTGGTCTTTTTCCGTGGTCTTTTTCTGTGGCTCTCATGTCAATCAAGGATTCGTAGACAAAAGGAAATAATTCCTGAAATTCTTCTACCGCTTGATATTTTGAAACCCATCTTGTGAGATCCAATCATTTTAAAGATTTTGTTCTAAGGGTTTCATTGGATTCTTCGATAGAACTTATCAAAATTGACTTCCTTTTAGGGGTGTTAAAAATATTGAAGTTTATTGTGCTGATCCATAGATAAATGATGATGTTTCACCCTCCAAGATACCACCAAGGTGAGATCCACGTTCCCACTTATATCCCTTCCAGATCTCACCTAGATCGTTCCCGGATACTACCCAGATACCAAACAAATTGCAACTAGATCCCACACAAATTCCACCCAGATCCTACTCAAATTCCTCTCAGAACACATCTAGCTCACACAAAGGTCATAAGGCCCAGATCCCACCCACATCCCTCCCAATTTCCATCCAGATTCCATCCAGATCCCAATCAGATCCCACCTAGATCCCGACGTAATCTTAGACAAATACCACCCAGATCCCACACAGAATCAACCTAGATCTTGCCGGAATCCCATCCAGATCCCGCCCAGATCACTTCCAGATCCCTTCCAGATCCCCTCCAGATTCTAGATTCCACCCAGAGCCCGCCCAGATCCAACAAAGATACCGCCCATATCCCACCCAGATACCACCCAGAACCCGCCTAGAACCCACCCAGATCCCACCCAGATCATTCCCAGAACCCACCCAGTTGCTCCTTTTCAGCATCTTTCCCCCATCTGCCTATCCTCTTATGTCTGTGTGTGTTTGTCGAGAAACTCCACAAAACAACAACACAAAATATGAATGTCGTCAGCGTCACGTGACGCTGAAATCAAAATTTTACTCCTGCTTAAATCTTCCGTACCGAAATTAAAGATGTTTCACATTAAAAAGAAGCTATCACCTTGGTACACAAATCAGCAATGGCAGTTTGTCAGAAGAAGAAAACCATGATACACCTAAACGGTTTGATGCTGCTCTCAGTGCCCTGTCTTTTCAGTACTAATCCAGCAGGGAAAGTGTCTGGTTTACAACCAGAAATGGATCGGTCGCAAAAAATCTTGCAACTGGTGGCACTTCCTATCCCAATCCATGTGTTGAAGTCGTCCATTTTACACAGACATGTCATAGGAATGTGACAATTGTCCCCGGCAGCAGCCATTTGCAACCAGTTTAATGACAGTTGGTTTCTTCAACTAGGTTTAAGACAGTTTTTTTTTTTTGTTACTAGTTGACAATTTCTCTGCAGGGTAGTAGCACTCACTCTCCCTCTTGCGTTTACAGCAAAAGTTGTGGGAGTATGCTCTCTATTGTTCTCTCGTTGTTGTTGTGGTAGTTTTCTCTGTTTTGATTTTTTGGTTGAGCCATAGGCAAAGAACTGTAAATGAAATGTTGCATCATCAACACATAGCTTGGGCAGCTGCAGCTCATCCAGAGATTTTTTGAACAGAACCAAGGATTTGGATTTATTTACTTTTGTAGAAACACACTCATTTAACTGACTTGGCGGACGACTTACATACATCTGAACATCATTAGCGTACATATGTATCTTACAGATGGAGAGCACATTAGGAAGGTCATTAACATACATAGAGAACAATAACGGCCCAAGGACAGATCCTTGAGGTACACAGAAGATCGGAGGTAAGCAAACCTGCGACTACAGCCAGTTGTCTATTGCTTAGGTAAGAGTTAATTAACTGAGTTGCAGTGGACGAGTAATTAAAAAGCGTTTAGAATTTGTAGTTATAGTTAGTGCAGCTAACCAAAATCTTTACCCTTCTCATCTTTCCTAATACATATGAGCTATATATGCAGCAAAGTTGCCTTATCAAGAATACAGATTTTTATTCCATCTGGATTCAATTTAGATTATTTCATTTAGGGCAATTCTTGTCATAAAAGGGAAATCAGTTCCCGGATGTGCATATTAAAGCATATATCATATTTGCTTATACCAATTAACTCGCCATTTCTACTTTCAACTTTAAGTTCATCCTTGACTTGTCGCCTTAAAACTTTGCCCAGACTTAGAGCTGAGAAGCACCCACCTGCTTTCTACCTGTTGCGAAACTTTGCGCCATAAGCATAAGTGTAATTAAATTTACGCATACGACCCGTTGGCCTGTCACAGCTGCTGCCTCCGATCCATGTCGTTGTCACTTTGACGTTGCATGTTTGAAGACGCTTCAAAGTATGCTTTGATTATCTCATGCCGATAAAATCAAAGTGGGAGCCAGAAGACCTGCTGCTGACTTGGTCTATGTGGGCGTAGGATTTGGCTGGGTTAATCCCTAAGCAAGTTAAATTTACTGCGGATGCGGCTTTGCCGGCAGTTGTCGCCCTCTAGAGATTTCACGCTAATTCACTTTTATGCGTCTAACAAAATTAATTGCCGACATTTTGCCAATCACACATGTCACTTAAGGACTCCCACCCACCAGTTAGGAGTCAGCGTTGCGTGAACCTTGAAAAACTCCAGAGTTATGCACATAAATTACACCATAGAGAAGATCCGACTTGGCCGATAAATAGATGCCAACGATTCAATTACCAGTAGCTAATCAGGCACAACAAATCGATTTGCTCAACTGGAATGGAAAATGCTTTGGCCATCTCGAGTGGCCAGCACGGTTATGGCCACGGTGAGTACTTCGCATTATTGATGCGTGTGCCTGCACATATGCGGTTTCCCCACTTCGCTCCTTCAGCTGCTGCCCTGAGTGTGATAATTTAATCAGTCTCGGCTGCCCCCGCCAATGCTGAAAAGGATATAGGAAAGGAATTTTTCACTTATACGCCTCTTTACTCCATTATCTGAAACATTCTTGGATTTCCATCAGTCTGCAGCAAAGCTGACTGAGCTGACACTTAACCGGCAACTTTTAAATTCGATTTCACATTTAATAGCTAGAAATATACACGCTTCAATAGCCATTATTGTATTTTCGCCAACTAAGCGAAAGATTTACCTTCACTCAGGTTTCGACTTAAAGTTTTATATTCCACAACTTGGCAAACTCTGACATTGACGGGCCACGCACCCACTCACGTTGTTAACTTTGGCTAAAGCCATAGCCATAAGCGGTAGAAAGAACGCCAACTTAGAACAAAAAGAAGTCTACCACATTCAAAAACGTTTGCCATCTAAATGCTTGCGGACATGTCAGAAACAGTTTGCCAATTGCATTTCACAGCCAAAAGCTAATTGTAATTTATTTTTTGTATACAAAGTTTACGGGTAAAATAATGGAGGAAATCCGGCAAACGGTATTAGAGATCAACTTTGCTAAACGATACATTGTGGTGCCAGTAGGAAATCACTGTGGTTAAAGCGAGACGACCATATTTCCAAATGTATCTAAAGAGCGTAAATGACAGCGAACAGCTGACCTTAAAGCAGAATTCCCCAACGATAGCCCTGGGGGCACGAACTTACTTGCCAATTCTTACCGAATGTTTGCGAACTCAACCTTCATTGTGTGTTAGAGAGAGACAAAGTCACGTTTTCGCGCTCTCTGCTTGGGGAACACTGCCTTAAAGTATCTAGAGAGCGCAGGTAAGAGCGAATTGCTGACTAAGTTCTGACAGAAGGGCTGTCGACTGAGCAAAATTTCTCTCTAATACTCATTCTCCATGGTTCCACGTCTATTCAACACAAAACAATTTCAACACGTCAATTCAACACACGTCAATTCAACACACGTCAATTCAACACAGCACAAATATAACACAAGATATTTCAACACATATACAATTTTAACATAATCAATTTTTATCATAAAGCAATTGAACATCGCCAAATTTCAACATAGTACAATTTCAACACAATGGTGTCCGCCGCTAGTATCTCCCTTCTATCTCTGATGGTACTACACACTTGCATTTTATTTACCATCACTAAAAAAAGTCATCGTTACTCAACTTTAGAATCCACGTCTATTCAACACAAAACAATTTCAACACGTCAATTCAACACAAAACAAAGTCTTCACAAACAAAAGTCAACACACGTTTGTCTATAAGTCATTTCACCCAACACAACAATTTAACACTTCGTCAATTCAATTCAAACCAAATTTAAATTTAATGATATATTCATTATTTTGTTTTGTGTTGAATTGACGTGTTGAAATTGTTTCGTGTTGAATAGACGTAAAACATAAAGTTGAATGGCTATGAGAAGACTTTGTTTTGTGTTGAATTTGTTTGTGCTAAAAAAATGCAAGAAAAATAATCGAAAAAAAAGAACTTTATAAAAATATCCATATTTTTATTTTATTTCATCTGGGCGGTAGGGCGACTGCGGAAGCGTTACTATGCCGGCCTTGGCACACTTCCACTGCCTGCTTGAACATACCAAACGTCTCTGTCGCAGATTTACCGAGTCTCACACAGAATTGAATCGCGCCAAAAAACTTGCTCAAGATCAAAGTCTGGATCGACGTTGGGAATATCACCGCTGTTCAAACTTTCAAACTAGTAGTAGTAGTAGTTTCACCTTCTTATTACATTTATAGTTATTATCTAAGGATATAGGCTAAAATTTTAAAAATAAGTTTATCCTAATCGACTTGGTGTCTAACCGTCTGTCGATTACTGCTACCCAAATCCTTTGCTACGCAGTCTAATACACCTGACTTCCCAGGTCTTCCCCAGATATCAGATCGTTCAACTGTGTAATTCAGAATCCAGATAGCGGTGTTGCCGCTTTTAAAACTGTCCTTCAATAATTTGTTTTCCAAACAAGGAAAAATTCCTGAAGTTCGCGCAGTAGAGACCGTGCCAACATATTTGGAAGCCTATGTTCAATCATACCAAAGACTTTTTGAACATACTTAAAATGCATGTCTGCGGTTGTCAAATACAGCTTGGACAGCCCAGTTTCGAGGTAGAGCATCTTAGTAGGCGAAACAGTTTCTTGACAAAGTACCGCAGCAGACTCTCGACCTCGTCATATACCATGATGCCCCATACTTGCGCACCGTAGCACATTATGGATCTAACTGCTGCCTCTAAGAGTTGATATTTTGTGCTGATTGGTACATCTCTCTTACTTAGGATGGACTTCCATGTACAGTTGATAGCCACTTTCGCATCTTTAAGCTTCTCTTGCAAATGAAATTTGAACTGAGCATTATAATATATCTAAATGCCCAGATACTTGTAAGATATGACTACTTCTAGCTCAGCCCCTCCTAAGTGCCACTTTTCATTGATTGCTAGTTTTCTCCAATGCCTTTTAAAAATTAGGATCTTGGACTTTTCTATGTTCACTTGAAGACTCCACGTTTTGCAATACCACAATGTCAGCAGCGTACAAGAGTGCTTTTACTTCGTGTCCATTTACAAAAATCCCTTCCGGGAGGTACTCAAGAATGTCGTTGATGTAGAGCGAAAAGAGGAGAGGACTTAGTAAGCAGCCCTGTTTGATCCCGGATTCTGTTGCAAACCATTCCGATAGCATTTCGCCATCCCATACTGCTGCTTTGTTGGCGTTGTACATGCTCTGAAGAGTGTTGATAAATTTCTTTGAAATGCCCAGATTACTAAGTTTGTAAAAGAGTGCTCTTCTATAGATGGAATCAAACGCTGCGCGGAAGTCGACTTTCAAACTATCGATGTGGAATAACAGCATAAGTCTTTTCTGGTTTCTTGGAAATAAATTGAATTTGACAGGAAATAAAAAAAAAACCACCATATTTCAAAATTGTTCAAAGCTAAAGCAGTTCTTAGTCGTTTATTTCAATATGTTGACTGTTGATTTAAGAACCCAGATACTTGAGAATCAATGTTTCAGTTCTTTGAATCGAAGTTACTGATAAATTTCCCTTTGGCGTTGACGACGCAGACGTTCCTTCTCCTCCAGGTAGAGCAGCAGGGATGATTTTGTTGGTATAATAACCACAATGGGCAGGGTTTGTTTGCATTTCTCCAGGATGTGATGCAATCGTCTGGCAGTTAAATAATCCAAAAGTATGAGACCAATATTGTGACGTGTATAGAGAGCATTAAAAAAGTGCTCTATCTCCTCTAAAGGCATTTCTGGAAAACGGAAAACAAAATTTAAGAGCGAGAAAGATGAAACTCGCACCCACCATGGTCCACCATCAAATAATTGCGAAATTTCTCACGATGATAGCCAATGCCAGCCAGTAGAAAACCCAAGGTGACTTCCTGCAAAATTAAAGTAAACTATAATTTCTTCACCCCATTGTAAGCATCATCACCCACTGTGTCTGCTATGATGCCAATTCGTATGACATTCGGATCCTCGATATCCTCCTCGATTTCTTCCTCTAGCTCACTGCTGGTACTGCTTTCCCCATCCTTATCCGCTTCTTCCGATGTCTTATGCACATTATGTGGATGCTTCTGATGGTCTGCTGTATGTGGTTGTGGGATTTGTTCCGGCAACGGATGCGGTTGGGGCTGTAATTGGGAACGCCTCAAGGACTGGGCCCACATGTATCTCAAGTATCTGGGTATTAAGGTCCGGGGGGGAAGGTTTATTTGATTGTTTCTGAAATCTCCTTCGGAGAGCACTTTGTTTTCAATTTGGGCTTTCGCTAACTGAGTTCTTGGCTTTGTTTCTCTCCCCCACAAAGTTTGGTTATTATTTTTGTATGTCTTTTTAATGAGTTTTCAATAACAACAACAACAGCAAGAAAATTGCAAGCTCAATGCTTAAGCCCCCCCTCAACACATTGTTTGTCTCTGCGGTTGGGTGCCAAAATTAGTTTATGTGTTTTTTTGGGGAATTTTAATTATACAGTTTGGGCTTTGGCTTTGCGTTGGCTGTGACAAAATTAAGCCCAAAATGGAAATTCAATTATGACATGAGTTTACATATATTTTTGGAAATTTATTAAGAGCGACTAAGCGAGATTCGTTTACTTGGCGAATTTTTCTTGTTTGGGGAAACCAAATGTGTCACCTCATTTGGGGCAAATGTAAAAACTTTTTCTGACCCACAAAAAGGCCTTTAAGCTGACACGACAACAGCTGCCAAATGAAAGGCAAAGCAACTATTCAATGTTGAAATTTTCTGGCTAGAAGGGTTCTTGTTGCATACTTTTGGGCCCTGAGACAGACAATCAGATAGAGGCAAAAAATTATTATGTTCAAAGTGAATATTACATTAACCATAACAAGGGTTGTTCCACACAAAAACCCAGGGCTGACAAACAAGCACCCAAAGCCACAGACACACACACACACACACACACACGCACGTATCTATGATGTTTGTGTAAGTAGAACCTTGTTGAAATTAGGCTTCAAGACTCAAGATGGCCATTTTAAAGGGCCAGGGTTGCTATTGACATTACATCGGGATTAATATATATCAACAAGACTGTGCAAGGAGAATTGTACAAAAAAGTAAGGGACTGGGACTTAAGCCGCCTTCAAAGGGCAGAGCAAGAATATCTACTTCTTTTCCTCGCATGCTTGCGTGAATTATATATAAGATATTTGATTTCCATTATGCACATTGACAATTTTAGGAGCAGATGTTGGCGGAGTACGCGCTTGTTTTCCCGCATTTCTCTAGTCGGCTGGGATGCCACATCAGGATGTGCAAAATAATAACGAAAGGATAGGAAAGGGTTACGATTCGATCTTAACAAGTGAGAAAAACGGTCACGCCCGACTATGTCATACTCTGTGCCTAGAGCAGAGGCGGCCACCTTCAGCTCATATGAGCCGAAGTCAGTCGTGTTTCTAAGCAAACGCGAGCCGAAGTTTATTATTTATTATTATTCTTACATCCTAGTGCGACAAGGATAACCTTATAAATTATTGCACTAGTCACTACAAAGAAAAAAACGAACATTGAGGAAAGCGTATTAACCTAATTTAATCTAAAGTTTAAAAATTACATTTCCACATCTGCTTTGAGCCAAACAAAATATTTTAAACATGTTTAATATAATAAAATTAATTAATTGTTTAACATTAAAAACTGCCTAAGCTTGTCCCTAAATTGCGCTGCGCTTCTAACTTCCTTTAATTGAGGGGATAATTGGTTCCACAAACGAACAGTGTGTACGAAGAATTGACGTTCTGAGCAAGAGAGTTTATGTCGTATGCAGGGCTCAATACCGGAACCAGAACCGGAACCGTTAACCGAAATAAACCGTTTCAAATCGCGTACCGGAACCGGAACCTGAACCGATACAAAATTTTTTTTAAGAACCGAATACCGTTTACCGTTATTATTGGAACCGATAAAACCGGAACGAAACCGAAACTTTGGTACCGGTACGGTTCCGGTTTTTTTTTTATACGCTGTGCCTAATTATGTTAGGAGTGTGCAAAATTATTTAACTGAGAAGAATCATTTCCGACCTTATAAAGTTCTTGATCTTATGTATGTAGACAAAAAAAAAACAAAAGAACAGTCCAAAATATATTTCAAAGTTTGGAAATGGCAATGACGGGTAAACAGAAGGTGTAGATCAAACAATTAAACACAAAAAAAACAATGAAACAACTAAAATAAATGCGAAATTTGCTAAATTTTCTTATTCCCAAAATTTTTATGAAGATTTGATAGACTGCAATAGTAGAGGGTAAAAATATGTGGTGTAGACCGAACTGTCTCAAAAATCGGAAATTTACAAAATTACATGAGTTCAGAAAAGTATAAATTTGCAAAAATTCTTTTATGAGTTAATGAGACGTGTTGATCAAACGGACCAAAAAATCGCAAGATTTGCTAAATTTTATAACGATTCTGATTCTTATGAAGACGGGTAAATAAACAAATGGTGAATTTTGCTAGATAAAGATAAAATAGATGGTAATTGTAAGGTATGCTTCACTCCTTCGCTTTGTGAGCGGCGTAGCAACGCACGTCGGGTACATATTTATTAGAATTTTGTTTTTTTTTTTCAGTATTAAAAATAAGTAGTACTTATATCGGTGAGTACCGGTACGTACCGGTATACCGAAATAAAAATCCGGGTACCGGAACCGAAACCGGAAACCAAAATTAATTGAAAACCGATAAAGAACCTTTAACCGAAACATTCATTTCGGGACGTACCGGTACTGGAACCGGAACCGAAATTCGTTTCGGGATTAAGCCCTGGTCGTATGCTATTGATATTTTTAGTTCTGGACGATGTGCTGAAACATAATTTGTCATATAAATAGCTTGGCTCTTTTGTAAAAATGATTCGGTGCAAAAGCAGTACATTTTTATAGTCGGTCCAGGATTTAAAATTTAGTTGATGGATTTGTCTGGCGAAACTGGATATGTGCTCTCTTCTTCCAACATTGTAGACAAATCTCGCGATATTATTATATGCCACTGAGAGTTTTCGCTGAGATGCCACGTCGCAATTTCCAGGTACGTTTTAGCAATCGATAGTCTAATTTCAGTTGGTAAAAACTGCTGAGTCAGTGAAAGCTGCCTAAGTTGTCCATATGTTTTTCCAGTGGCTTAAATTACTTGGTCACTCCAGGAGAGAGTCTTATTAATTGTTATGCCAAGGTTGACAGCTTGCTCTACGTATTGAATTGGTGTACTAATAAGCATTCAATTAGGTAGTGATTCAGTGCTCAGCAGTTTTTTATAAATAACAATACACTTACATTTAGATGGATTGAGAGATAGTCCATTACATTTAGCCCATTTACTGACATTAGACAGTTCACTGTTACATAAATTAACACAATTATTTATACTTTCTAGTGGACAACTAGCATACAACTGGACATCATCAGCGTACATGTGGACATTACAATTTGACAATGAGACAGGTAGATCGTTAATATACACCGAAAACAGAAGAGTACCAAGAATTGAGCCCTGAGGTACATCGCACTTGACTGGCAAAAATGTAGACATTTCTTCGTGGGTAAATACTGCCTGTCTTCTACCACATAGGTACGACGAAACTAGTTTGATGGCAGTGTCGTTAAAATTGAAAAATTTGCTTAATTTTGTGCATAGTATGTCGTGTTGTACTGTGTCGAAAGCCTTCCTAAAATCTAGTAATGTGAGAAATGTCACTTGGCTGTTATCGAGTTGCCTTCGAATGTCTTCAGTAACATTTAAAACTGCTGTGATGCAGCTTCTATGCTTCCAAAAACCAGATTGCATATTGTTTAACAATGGGTTACTTACTAGGAACTTGTTTATCTGTTGTAACATTAAATGCTCGAACACTTTAGATAGAAATGGTAGAAGAGATATTGGTCTGAAATCATTATTTGCCTTTGGAACTGGGATTATTTTGGCAATCTTCCAATTTTCCGGAAATGTTGACGTAGTAAATGCGGTGTTGCAGATATGAGTCACATAGTTTAGGATTTTTGGCAATATGAGGTTGAAGAATTTTGGATGCATGTCATCCAGACCAACCGCGCTCGAGGACACATTCGAGGACATCTTATCATCAAGGTAAGAGTTAATCAGGATGTCAGGTGTTATTGATTGTAAAAAATTTTTGTTTAGCTCATTTAAGTCAGTAGTCACTTTGTTAAAGGATTTCGTCTTACCAACTCCCAGTTTCCTAAGTTCACTCCATTTCTGTTTCGAGGAGATAGCACTTCTAAATTTATTTGCATAATGAGTACGCTTAGCGGTGTTGATCATGTTATTTACAAGACTTCTAAGCAGAAGTGATCAGTGATCAGAAGTCTTGTACGTTTCCAATTTTTATAAGCTTTTCCCGCGAAAACCAAGGTTTATGCTTCTTATTATAATTTTGTTATATTACATTATAAAGTTGTTGTGTGAATCGGTAGGCACTGCATTGCAAGTAAAACGCGTGTTGTCTGGAGAGAGCTGTCTTGTTCACCAACACAAGCGCACTTTTTTGTCCTCTTCATTTAGCCGCCTAGATTTGGAGCTTAATGCAGCGCTTCTACTGCGCTCATCTCTCAGCTTTTCCCTTTCTCTCTCTCTTCGTTAAGTGAAATGTGATGTTGGTTGCGGGTGCGTGGGAGGGGGGATTTTATTATTCGGAAATGATTCTTACTTAATATACACTATGTACCTTTGGTACAGAAACGCTCTTGTTCTTAGCCTGTTTTGGTTTAGAATTTGGTAAGAACGATTCAATCTTACTTTGACTACGAATCGTTCTTAAAAACTTAAAAATAGAAATGAACAAAAGTTTTGATTCAAGATCATTTCGTTCTTGATGCAAAAAGTTTAAATCGTCCTTAGCTAACATATATAAGTCTAGGTCATGCTTATTTGAAGCTCCAAAAGTTCTTAGAAAAATCCCAAATCGTTCTAGAAATCAAGAATTTAAGGATTTTTAAAAAACGCTCTTAAATCTAGAAATTCCGTACTTTAATCATAGATTTTCTGGATTTTTCCATTGTAACAGATTGCCCAAGTCAAGTCGTGGATAAGAGGCACTTCGTCTTGTTCTCGTTCAATAACGATAATATCAATATATCGATGTTTTTTTGGAGGCGATATATCAAGTATCGATATATAAAATTTTGATTTTTGATAATATCGACAACCCTACTGCTTAC
Organism: Lordiphosa clarofinis; assembly: GCA_018904275.1. Lineage (NCBI taxonomy): Eukaryota > Metazoa > Arthropoda > Insecta > Diptera > Drosophilidae > Lordiphosa > Lordiphosa clarofinis. Next base: position 359,052 of record JAEIGQ010000147.1, read on the forward strand.
CGCCCATGCGATTTAGCCGATAATGTCTATATCATTGGGATATCAGCAGATTAAAGAAGTCACACGAATTGGTATCAAATGGCTCGGAGGGGTTCGTTCCTGTTTTGACGGAGCTTTGAGTGCTTCTCAACGTCATCATGCAAAGTCGAAAGTACCTTTGACCTTTTCGCTTTGTTAAAGGCGGCTTTTTAATTGACAAGAAGATGGTGATTTTCGTTGTTTCTTTCATGTCAACCTATATACGGAAAAGAGGCTGATGCTGCCAACATATATCTTTTTCGCACATTTTACCTTTTGTGTTTATTTTGTCTTACTCGAAATGCCATATTGAAAGTTGTCTTAAAACTTTGGAATTTAAAGCCATTCATATTCGATCAATATTTCTCTGTCTCTCTGACTCTAAGCCATTTGAATATATTTAGGATGCATGAGAAGAGTATTAAGGTTAAGGATTAAGTTAAGTTTCTGTCAACATTAAACGTGATTTCGAAGTCATACTTTACCTACTTACATGCCATTATTTTTCTCCTTGTATATGCATATATAAGGATACAAGGTATATATATTTATTTTGCCTCTCTCTTATTCTCTCCCACTCTCTCAGTCTGTTTCCTTCTTTGATATGAAAAGTCCTTGGCAGTCCAGTTTTGTTTGCCATGAAACAGTTAAGCCTCTAGGACAGACACACACACATTCTGCTGTCTGTTACTGCGGCTGATGCTGTTGCTGCTGCGGTTGTGTCCTTGTTGTTGCCGACTGGTTGGGGAACTTTAATAACAGCGCAAATTGCGTAAGCCGCCAAAAACCATTAATAACTCCAGTGCACCTGCACACACACACACACACACACACGGGTAAACGGAAGGGAGAGTGGAGACCAGCTCCCCTGCAGCAGCCATATGTGAACAGTGCCTTTTAATTATTGATTCCGCCATTGAAGTGATTAATATTTTTCGAGCCAAAACGATGTCGAGGGGGAGACCTCACACCCCCCAAAGCGATTGTCGTTGATTGTTTTTATTTTGCCTAATAATTGCATTTTCTTGTTAGTCACATTGTGAGCGTGTGTGCGTGTGTTGCCTGTGGAGAGCTTACCCTTGGGGTGTCCAGCAATCCTTTTATATCGAATGTTGATTTTTAGGCACCATTTGTGAAAATCCGCTACGGGTAAAGAAAAGAAGAAAGTTTTGTTTACATTCATATCTTAAAGTGACCTCAGAAGGTCGCCCAAACTGAGTGCACTTTCTTGATTATGATTTAATAATAGACCAAACTGAACATGTTTGACAGTAACATGTGACACGAAATCAGCTGAGCTGCAAAAAAGAAAGTCACTAAAAAATCCCACTTTACTTGCATTCCTTTACCTTTTGAATTTGTGCCACGTTGAAGGATACTTAAGAGCAAAAGAAAGTTCTCTGCCTACAAATTTTGGCGCATAACGCTAATGTGTGTTAGTGAAAATGAAAACATTTTGATTTTTTGGGGTTCTTGCGCAAATTTTTCGTGTGTTGGTTATTAGTAAGTTGCCTGCGCAGAATTTTATTCTAGACTTCATAAAAATATATCGTTCTGTACCTGCTCTGTGGAACATAAAAGCAAAGAAGAACACCAAACGAGAGATATAGAACTCCCAATAAGGAAATTTGATAGAAAAGCCGCAATCCTTACTCGTCGAGCGCTTGCTTTAAAACAGTGTGCGGCACATGCTTATCTTTTGTGTATACAATACAATGTACAAGCTTACTCTGCACCAAAAATGCTGAATGAACGTGGCTACACACACACACACACATACACGCAACGCCAAAATGAGCGTGTGTGTTTTGTCGCAGATTTAAAAGCAAAGGCACTCCCCAAGGTGGTGTTCTCTCTCCTCTAGTATTGATCGTAGCAGTTAGCCAACTGGGAGGGACACTTGGTGGGTAAATGGTAAATGTGCATTATTCCCAAAGACGCTGTGTGACCTCATGCAGACCGAACTGACAACACTAGCTCAGAGGACGATGGGATGGGTCCCTAGTATGGTGGCTATCGATAGTTTTGTATTTGGCCGAACATCGATTGTTTTTTTTCCGCTTTCGATGTATCGGAGCAACAAACTGCTGAATACATAGAAAGGTCAATTGGTCTGACATATGCTTATAGAAAAAATACAAAATAGACTTCTACACTACGATAACCGATCCGTGACCAATGTAGCGATCATATTGGACCCTAGATTTAGGAAGGACGGATTCTGGTCACAAAAAATTGATAAACACCCAGTTCATTTAATTGAAAATGAGCGGGCGTCCCTAAAAAAACTACTCCTGAACAACCCTCTAGTACGGCCGTCCGACGCTATATCAACGTTCCGTCGACGATATTGTGACAGTCGTCGACGCACGCTTATTTCCCTCACAATGAGCTCGACTGACGTATTTTGCAAGGGGATGTCCGCTCAATACGTTAATGACTCTCCAGGCCCACTAGGTCGACGCAAGCAGCAGAGAAGCACGTAAACGGCGCTCGTTCGACCCAAGACATGATGGTGCGACTTTATCGACACTCGTTCGACCCAATGCCATGCGGAAGTAATATAAGCGACGCTCTTTCGACCCAAGAGGAAAAAAATTAGAGCGTACGCCTCTCTCCCTCTCTCTCTAACAATTTTGACAGGCGTCACGACTCATCACCGTACAAAGAGCAACGCTGGGTTGACGTATATAGATTAACTGACCCCAGCCGTACTAGAGGGAATTTTCAGCGTCATTGAATGCAGTTTTTTCCGATAGTACTATCGATAGTAGTGAAATACTATCGATAGTGCTCACTATCGATGTTTTCACAATCACTAGTGGCCGGCACTCGGTAAAAAATTTGTTCTGAATAGCCTAAATAAGGCTCCGATCCACTTCAACGGGACCGCAATCTAGTACCACTGGCTATCACCACAGCCCTGACTACAAGAATCCAGTACCTGGATCTGAGGTAATCCCGGACACTCCACAGTACTTAGCCACTAAGCGGATATGCCGTCAATTATAGACTACCTTTGAACCGTATACCTCGAAAGACGTTCGACAAATCTACGACGTCTGCATCCCAAGCCAAAGTGACTGATAAACCTTCCTGGCTCTAAGCTCGACGAAAAAGTAGGAGGTGCGTTTTCTCCCCCAACCTAGACGTAAACCTTTCTGTTAACTGCAGTGTGTACCAAGCAGAGGTGTTAGCGATCCAGAAAGCTGTCACCTACCTTAGCGCACTTACGGTCAAAGAAAGAAATGTAATTATATATAGTCAAGCAGCTATCAAGCTTCGCACTTGTGTGTGTAGCAGCGAAACGCGAAGTAAACGTCATGATGTCAAACATGAGCAACAATCAAACAAGCGAATGCCTTGTGAGAGAAGAAAAAGCCGAGAGCAAGCCGTCGAGCGAGCTATTTAAAGAGCATACGTATTCTCTCTCTCTATGAGTGTGTCTACTGCGACGTAGGCAGAATTATGAGTTCCTATCCCATGGGATAGGCTTTTGGCATTTTGGGCACCTCACCTACAAATAACTCTAAAACGCTAGTTGAATGTTGGCTATCCCCTTAGTATTCACCTGATATGGGTGCCTGGACTCCAAAACCTAGATGGAACTGAGTCCTCCTTTCAGAGAAGAGCACAATAGGGATGCCCATAGCTACCTAAAAGCTTCACATAAAAGCGGAAACACTACGTCTTGCTACTGACAGATGGAAAACCTCTTCCTCTTAAGACTTACGTGGCCAACAGAATGGTACACATAGAGCTTCTGGTAGAAGCACTGACGGTTCACTGTCTTATTGGCAGACATGCAGAACGCCTAGGCGTAGCTTTCTTTAAAAGTTGCAGATATGAGGAAGCAGGGGCAAAGGTGCAATACCTTCTGTGTCACTGCCCCGTTCTGGGTTACTTAGGATACTGGGTCTAGCCTTTTTAAGCAAACTCTTGGCGACATCCGAGCTAGAGATGCCAGCTTTTAGGGGTTAACAGGGAATATATGGCATCACAACCTAACTTTAGCTTGCCCAAGTATGTAACGACTGTTCCAGTTTCAGTTTCGTTTCACCATTGGCCACATGGAGGGCAGTTTTTAATAGCGCACAGGATGCACAGGACTCCAATTTTTATTCGATCGTTAAAGTTTATGATCACACTCAAACACTTATGTCTCTTGGCCGAGCAATTAATGAGAGGAAAACGAGTCAGCGAATGACACAATTTATGAGCAAAACAAAAACAATTTCAGCATCAGAAGAAGTCCAAGCGTTTAGATACTTATATTAAGTTTCCAAAGGGAACATTTTTTTGCCCTTTTGGCATTTCATTAATTAAAAATGTTTACTGCTGACAAGAGACGGCAGAATGTCTGAACCAAATCAATTCGTTTCAAATTAATGCAAATTTAATGAGCGTTTTATTTGATTCTGAGACGAATCTTGGATACAAAAATCCGATTAAGCTTTTCTTCTCATTTTTTTTGAAAATTGACCTTTTGTGTGTTTGCTTTCTTTCAGCGTTTTGTCGACTTGACGCCATTAAGGTTAATGTTGCTCTTTGGGGCACATTTTCCAGCTTATTAACTCGGTCATTTGCACGGTCCTTGTTTCTTATTAAAATTCCGCTCAGCCACTTGTTGTCACATTTGGAGGTCGGATAGAAGGTGGGAAATGTGAGAGCAATTAAACAAGTTGGTCCCACAAGTGATATTTTTGCGGCCTCATAATGTTTATTCTCAACTTTCGTGGTCTCACATTTTGCTACATAAAGTCAGAGGCGGTCGCGTCATTGTCAAAAACAGAACTAAATACTGCAATTGTAGAAAGCAGCTGGTAGCATTTGTTTGGTCACCCAAGGCATGAAAGCTAGTTCCAAATCCAAATCCGCTAACGAAGCAATTAGCATCTGTCTGTTGCCAGGCAGCACCCCAGGTGTTACAACTCTCCCAGCTGCCCCGTGTGTTCCATTACTTAGCCGGCAATCCCCACCCCCCAACCCCCCTCCAAAGGAAACAGATGCGCAAGGCTGAGAAGCAGCAAAATAGACAAATGAAGAAAACGAAGGACGAATGTACATGAACACAAGCGGAAATTCCGACCACACTGCTGGTCAATTGATTAGGTTAGGCGGCCCAGAGGAAATTCAATCAATACACAATTAGAGGTTGAATCAAGTTGGTCCGTTTGATGCCAAATATGTTTGCTGCAGTTGCATTTATTGATATAAATCTGCACTAATTTCCAGAGTTCCAAATTGTTGCGTTAAGGTAATTCGATTTGATTCGGCTCTAACCGACTTCGATATACCCGTTACTCATAAGAAAACATGCTTAACAGTGTTCCTGCGTTCCCTAGGGTGACCATCCAAAAAGTATGCAACATTTTTTTGGGCGGGAGGAGGGGGGGGGAGGTGCTTGGTTCACTTTTTTGCTCATAATTTGAGAACCGTTCATCCGATCTTTATCATTTCTTCAACAAATTGATTTATTTTGCTAATTACTAACTATCTGTAGAAGGTCCAAACCGTCTATCTTCAAAACTGTAGGAGATATAACGTTTTTTCCAAATTGCGGGGGCGGGAGGAGGCGTGGCCAAAATTTGAAATAAACTTGATCTGCGTGCAGATAAAAGAAGCATTTGTCCCATACAAGTCAAACCTCTATCTCTTACCATCTCTGAGACGGTCAGACGTACAGACGGACATGTCTATATCGACTCGGCTGTTGATGCTGATCAAGAATATATATACTTTATATGGTCGGAAATGATTCCTTCTGCCTGTTACATACATTTACATACTTTTTACTCTACGAGTAATGGGTATAAAAATTGAGAATTTTGTTCTTGAATCAAGAGCATTCGTTCTCAAAAGTACGAGAAGAGTAACATTTCTTGATCCAAAAGTAAAAAAGTAAAAGAGTGAATTTTTGCTCCCGACATTCTCGATTCAAGAGTTTCAGTACTTAATCCAAGTACGGAAGATTCTTAAAATAATAGACTTACCAAAATATTTTGGGTCTGAGAGACACGATTCTCTGAAAGTTTGCTTCCCCTTACTCCCCTTGTCTTTAAAAACCAAATTGAGAGCGAATTTAGCTCAATTCCAAGAGCAAAATTCTTGAAAATTTAAAAACGAATACATTTTTTTTTCAAGAGCAGCAGAGACTCATCAGCAATCTCAAATCGTATACGCCCTGAATACGTCCATCATCATTGTTTGGATTTTACATCATACCAAGGCCAAAAATATTTCATAGACTCTTTGAGGATGCGAGGGATCGTCTTATGGTATTAAATTATGTCCAGGTAACCCAGGTAGTGGCCCTGATCGAGCATATATGTAATCTTTGAAAAATGAGGATAATTAGTTCCAGCATTTTCGGGGTTAGTAACCTTAAGTAAACATTTTCCTCCATTAGCACTATGCCTCGAGCATTGGGACAAAATTATTTCCCTAAATATAACATTATTATATAACAGGAACCCAAAATAATTCCTGAATTTTTGGAGAGGAAGGACATATAATAGACAACTACCCTAAATTTGTTAAAGTGCGACTAGTGTGGCTCACATGTTTGAGTCAGCATTGACCGGACCTTCTAAATATAACAGTGAAAACCATTTCAAAGGACCATTTGGTCTACCATAGCCAAGTCCGTAAACTCAAGACCGTTTTGAATCGATAAAAGAGATAGAACCCAAACGATAAAGGAATTAAAGACTACGCCGGAAGAGGACCAAGTGTAATGGGCAGGAACGGCTGCAACCGTGAATCGCATCACTACAGTTCAGTTCGTTCGGGACCTCACTTCAAAGATATCTATCATGATCTGGCCAATCGTTTCTATTTAAACGTTGAGCTGCGTTCGTATTTTTAGCATTTGTCATCACTTCCCCATCCTGGGGCAAATATTTTTGCTGACCAGAGCCGGGGACTGGACACACCAGCACGGTGGACGCACGCAAACAAATTAGCTAGATTTTGTGGGCGTCATCATTGAGTAAAAATGTAAACAAAATCCGCATTTAATGCGGCTTAAGTGTTGCCGCATAACTTGGTGCACGTCAGAAGGGTGGTCGGGGGGCGGGGGTATGGGGTCCTGTAATTAGTATCCCCTCCCCATGGCATAGTAAAAACTTTTGTAATAGGAGCCACGCCCATAATGCCTTACCGCAGAGGTGGGCGGACCGACATTTAAATGCCATTTAAGCTAGGCCAAAAGCGGCCCCCACCGCATCATCATAAGGCTGAGGTAATTAATTATGTATACAAATATTTTTCTGCATACTTTTCGGCAGGCGGCAATTAAAAAGGACTCCAAATCTCACAGAGAGCCCCGGCGAGAGCTCAGCCTGCTTGTACTTAACTTCTGTTGTTGATGTATTTGGTAGATTTCTAATTACGGCAGCCTCTCCGCCTGGCTTTTGTGGGCTTTCGGCCAAGTTTTGTAGAACGCGGCTTAATTATGGAGCTCGCTCTCTCAATTCACCGAAACACCCTCTCAACATTAAAAAAAAGCAAGTGAAATGTGATAGAAATGCGAGTGTGTATGCCCAAACCTGGACTTTTGCGTGCGCAGGTTTGGGTGCTGCCGCTTGGGGTTGTTTGCACGGCGGATGGCCCCAAGCTCAAGCGTAAACAAAAATTTCAAATTATACACAAAAACAAAAAAAAAGAAAATTTTTAAATTCGGGCTGAACTGAACTCAACGCAAACAATTCAATTAGCCGGGCTAACCAAATGAGATGCATTTGAAGGCCCTGCCACGCAGCTGCATGAAACACATTCCCATATTATCATCCTGTGGTTTTCCCCCAAAAACTAAACACTCTTCAAACTGGCTGGAGAGGGATAAAGTTTTCGTAAAATTTGTTCAAATAAAAGTTTTCGCTTTCGTCTTTCATACATATGTATGTAAGTCTGTTGCTACCTGCGGTTGGTTGCCTGGCGAAGCACTTGACTAAATCGAGAATGGTGGGACGGGGGGGGGGGGGGGAGAAGTGCCAAACGAAAACTTTTTCAATTTGTTTATGCAGTCCAAACACTGAGGAGGGCTGTGAAACAAGAGCGGAGATCCCAGTGAATTACTGCATTAAAAATTATGAGTTTTCGGTTATTAAATGCAGCTGCCAACGGAAATTAAAATGGATGTTGGGTTAACTGAATGTAAAACAGAAAAGAACAACAAAACACAAAAATGCTCACATATTCAAAGCGATGATGTTTCATTTGTTTTGTATTGAAGTGAGGCTCCCGCCGCTTTGTGTGTGTTTCGTCATCGTCATCGTCATCGGCGGCTGACAATGATGGAGGAAGATTGATGCTCTTTTGCCTGGCCTCAAAAAGTGCGACACACACACACACTCAAACACATGGGTAAAAGTAATTTGTGAGTAGCGTGCATTACATTTACCAAAAGTTTCTGCTTTTACGAACGTATCTATGGGTGCTTGAAAATGACACTGCACTATGGGTAAATATCACATTTTTGTTTGAAATCGGTCCTAAAATAATCCAATAATACTTATTAATGAATTTAATGTAGTATTTAGTTAATCAATATTTTGTTGCACCCCAGAACATTTGTGTCAATTTGAATTCTTTTTATACCCGTTACTCGTAGAGTATAGGGTATACTAAAGTCGTGCAAATGTATGTAACAGCCAGAAGGAATCATTTCCGACCATATAAAGTATATATATTCTTGATCAGCATCGACAGCCGAGTCGATATAGACATGTCCGTCTGTCCGTCCGTCTGTATGAACACCTAGATCTCAGAGATGGTAAGAGATAGAGGATTGACATGTATGGGACAAATTCTTCTTTTATCTGCACGCAGATCAAGTTTATTTCAAATTTTGGCCACGCCCCCTCCCGCCCCCGCAATTTGGAAAAAACGTTATATCTCCTGCAGTTTTGAAGATAGACGGTTCATACTTTCTACAGATAATTAGTAATTAGCAAAATGAATCAATTTGCCGAAGAAATGACAAAGATCCGATGAACGGTTCTCAAGTTATGAGCAAAAAAGTGAACCTAGCACCCAACCCCCTCCCACCCTAAAAATATATATGCATACTTTTTGGATGGTCACCCTAGGGAACGCAGGAACACTGTTAAGCATGTTTTCTCATGAGTAACGGGTATATGGAAGTCGGTTAGAGCCGTCTTTAACTTACGCTCTCGTTTATTAACTAGATAAAGTAGTTTTTAAATTCATTAGCTAGCACTGACAAAGTTAGAGAGCTGCTTAGTTTAAGTTAATTAGCATTATCAGCCATGCTCCCATTTTCGCTTTCGCAAACATTTTCCGATTCCAAGTCCAAATTTGCTCTAAAAACCGGTTCGAAATAGCAAAAGATTTACGAAAGTGAAAATGGGAGCATGGCTGTATATCTTTTAAGAGCTGTTCATCTATACTAGCTTAATGATTAGAAAAATCAAACTTGAGTGTTGAAAAGGCACTGAGAATTTCAATATCTGTGGTTCTCAGGTACCATTCAGCTCCCGTAATGCGCCTAAGGATTTTTGCCTAGACCTCTCTAATCCTTGTCAGGTGAATCTTCGCGGCGATTCCATAAATTTATAGGCCGTGTCTCCATAATGGAGCCAGAATCGCCTTGCAAATTGAGACTTTATTTCTGAATGACAGCTTATTCTTGGAGTTCAGGAGCCACCCCATGAGACTTGCTTTGGCAGCCACTGCCTAAACTATTGCCTTAAGATATGGTGTCCAATAGTCAGGCTTCTCTGCAGTGTCATCCCAAGGTATTAATGGACTGCTTTATGCTCCATAAGCTGACCGTGCAACAACATGTAGTCCTGGGCAGGTGACACGACGGGTGGAATAAGTCACCGAAGCACACTTGTCCGTGTTATGGCAATGTTCCATCTAGCGGCCCAGTTGCTAAACTTATTCAGGTATTCTTGAAGGGAATCTGTGTTAAGAATACTGAGAACACGTAGTAATAAACCATATCTTAAACTACATAGAACTTTTTTAAGCAGGCTCTAGGTCATTTAAGTTTAGGATATTGTCTAAAACTTGTCTAAAACAAGACACGCACTGCTGGCTGGTTGACAGTATAGCGCTTTTTCATGAATACCAATTCAATCTTCAGCTGTCTTTGCCTGTCCCTAGTGTGTTAGCAGAAGTTACCTCATGACAGAATTGCTATAACCGCGTGGGAATCCCAAAGGCAGGCTTGTAGCAAAATCCGGCATCAGCAACAAACGCCAAATACACAAAGGCCTTTGTGTGTGTGTGTATCCCGTGTAAACTACTTTAGAGTGTATGCAGCACAACGAACTGTAGTTATAAAGTCCTCTAGGGAATCTATTCAGTTAGCAACCTTCATTTACATTATATTCTTCATAGTGACATTTCTTTTAAGCTCTGCAGTTGTCATTGAAAAGTTCTGCTCAAACTATATTCGCTTCATTATCGACGGCGATAGTATAAATCTGACATAGGATTGTACAACTTCTAGAATGAAAGCAGTCAGAATACAAGAAATTTCTGTATGAGTAGTTTGAAAAACTACTTGATTTTGTGAACCGAACCCAATTTTTTGAAAAAGTGGTTCGGTTCGGGTTCAGGTTCGAGGGCGCAAAATAATTAGGGGTTCGGTTCATGGTCCGGTTCGGCGAACCCAAAAAACCCGAACCGAACCGGTTCTAAGGGGTTCGGGTTCGGACCGGTTTGCAGCCTTGCTGTGTAGACACTTTATAGTCACTGTTTAGTCAATGTTCTGTCACTGTTTAATCACTGTCAATTCACTAATTCGTCTCGGTTTAGTCACTGTTCATTCACTGTTTAGTCTCTATTAAGTCACTGTTTCGTCACTGTGTATAAAAAAACTTTCAAATGAGAAAAGTAAAGCCAGCGCTATCTTTAAACCGAATATTTTAAATATATATTTAATATCAGGGATGCAAACCAATCGGAAATAAGGACTGGTTCGGTTCAGTGGTTCACACAGTTTTTGAACCTCCGGTTCGGTTCATTGCATGGTTTTTTTGGCTTACTAAACCGCGGTTACGGTTCGGTTCGTTCTTTATTCATTTAATTAACTAAAGAAACGTATTTTTGATACAAGTATTCAGATTATTCATTAACAAACACTTAGGTTTTCAGTTAATCGGGCATATTCAAAAATTTGAAAATGAACGTTCTTATTTCGTTCTGAAATCCTACAACTTTACATATGAAGTGACGAAATCCTCTTTGCTCACTTGATATTGTTTATTATCTTTGACAGTTTGAAATCGACTTTGAGTTTGGAAATGCTCATAACTTGACGTTATATATTGGTAACGTTTGATAGTAAAGTGAGCTAAGTCGGCGTCGTCAGTGTGGTTCAGTCGTCAAGGTCAAAACCCATTTTTTTTTCAATGGTATTTCAACATCAGTCACAGCTTAAAAAAAAAGTGGGTGGTTTAGTTGGTCGCTTCTCTCCCCCCTAATTCTTGCAATCCAACCCCAACCTTCTAACATTTTGTAAAGTCTTTGAATGTTGATACCGTTCGGGATTGATATGTGCCATTTCGGGACTAGCCCATTTTTAGTAAGCTTCCGGCATGAAATATGACAAAAAATATTCCAGTTTAAAGACTTCTTTCTGAATATGAAACAAAATTCCCAAGGTGGCACTGTCATTTGAGTGGGGCAAAATGTAGCATACTTTTCAGCGCAGGCCTCTTTATGATGGATCAGCATTTGGCAACAGCAACAGTTGGCATCAAATTGTCGATTGTGAAACGAGTAATAGAATTAACGGTCGGAGAGAGAGTGAGAATTCCAAAAATAAAACAAGGCTCATATTTCGGTTTCGTTGTAATTACAATAAAGTACATATTGCCTTGGCAAACCTGATTAAGGCTAGCTTTTATATTGGGCTTTTAGTCTTTAAGTGATACCGCAGTGAAATGCACATAGATGCTTAAATATTCATTTACATTTGTACATTCCGCAGTTAAACTAATTAAGTTGTAAAAACAGTTTCATTGACCACAAAACATTTGTCTGTAGAGCCATTTCAAGGGCCACCTAGTTCTATTTTCAGCTCTATATCGACTCCAGGCGGACTTCAAAGTGTCAAGGGACGGAAAAAGAAGGAAGGGCCACATTTTGTGTTAAATTTGAAGCAGTTTCTGCATATTTGGGTCCGGTTCCTTCGAAAATTGTCTCTACCTATTTAAAAACAAAAGGGTACCAATTAAACGAATGAAGCGAGCAGTCAAGCAGCCAGTAATAATAACTGGATACTTTTCCCCCTCATTTTTTGCCCGGGGCCAGCACAATTTTCATATCGTTTAAGCATTTCCTTCCGTTTCGACTGATTTGTTCGTTTCGTCGTTTCCTGTTGTTATTGTTCTTCTTCCACTTGTTGTTGTTGTTGTTGTTTGGTGTTCCTGTTATTCTTTAGTGGCCCCATCTGCCACTTTGATGATTGTTTTGGATTCAGCTACCGTTTCGTTCGCTTTGAAACTAAATGTCCTTAAAGAAACAGAAAATTAATTTTAACGATTGTTCTAATTGGCTCTTTTGCTGGCAAAGTTCAATTAGGTGCAGGGGCGGGGGAGGCAGCCCTATCGAGTTGCAACTTTTATCGCTAATCTTCTTCCATCCGTTGCATAAGGCTTAACCGATTAATTGGCCCATTATCTGTCTAGGTTGGAGCACTTGGATTGTTAATATTAAATCAAATAATTAAGCAATAAAGCTCAATCGACGGGAAGTGGTTTTAAGGAAATGCAGTTCCATTGATCCCCAAGTGATGATGTTTGCATTATTGCTATCCTAAATACCTAGACTTAAGCCTTTTATTGGTTGCCCCAAAACAAAAGTTCATCAGAGCTGCCGCTCTTTGAATATTAAACGTCCTTTCATTAGAAATCAAACGAGACACGCACACACGCACACTCTTGAATTGGATTCCCATTGGACTGTGATTCCATTTTGGGCCTGAAGTGGCATACAAGTGCTGCTGCTCGCTTGCCCATTGGCGGCCAAGCTTGAAGCATTCAAGTGGTTGTGGCATACAGCAGCGGCACAAAAGCGGAAGTGGAATGTGGCCATGAAGAGATTTGCCAACGGACAGCTGTCAAACAATGCGTGCCATACGAAACGCATGTGAATGCATTTTAATGGCTGGCAAAATGTACAGCTTGCAGACTTTTGTATATTTTTATTTTCACTCAGTTGCCTGTGCAGATGAAGATAAGCTTGTCGTAGCATAGAATCGGTTGGCGAAGGAGCCAAAGGAGGGGAAGGTTGTAAAGGAAAATGTGGCCCCCTGCGAGTGCAGAGTGTAGTGGGATTTCTTTGTGCTTAACGCGCTGTGCGTGATATTTGCATGCATTGTAAATCGAGGGAGAGAGAAGTGAATATGAGTATGAGTATGAATATGAGTATGAGTATAAATATGAGTATGAGTATGAATATGAGTATGAGTATGAATATGAGTATGAGTATGTGTATGAGTATGAGTATCAGTATAAATATGATTATGAATATGAGTATGAGTATAAATATGAAAATGAGTATGAGTATGAATATGAGTATGGGTATGAATATGAGTATGAGTATGAGTATGAGTATGAGTATGAGTATGAGTATGAGTATGAGTATGAGTATGAGTATGAGTATGAGTATGTGTATGAGTATAAGTATGTGTATGAGTATGAGTATGAGTTTTTTGTGCAACCATATTTTGTCAAGCGACTAAATCGAAGTAAATCAACTTTCGCATGGAAAGGAACCAATAGTTTACACTATCCGTTGCATTGCTTTCTTTTATCCAAAATCTATGACAACTCTAAGTAGTATTCTATCTTCTTAGCTGAGCTTATGCTTCAAATCTTAATTATATTTACCCACTTGCCAGATTGTTAAGGCTTCCGTTTGGCATCCCCCACAATGCCACATTAAGCGCTGAGTGGTTGCATTGTAAATCGAGGGAGAGAGAAGTGAATATGAGTATGAGCATGAGTATGGGTATGAGTATGAGTATGGGTATGGGTATGAGTATGAGTATGAGTATGAGTATGAGTATGAGTATGAGTATGAATATGAATATGAGTATGAATATGAGTATGGGTATGGGTATGGGTATGGGTATGAGTATGAGTATGTGTATGTGTATGTGTATGAGTATGAGTATGTGTATGAGTATGAATATGAATATGAATATGAATATGAATATGAATATGAATATGAATATGAATATGAATATGAATATGAATATGAATATTAATATTAATATGAATATGAGTATGAGTATGAGTATGAATATGAGTATGAGTATGAGTATGAGTATGAGTATGAGTATGAGTATGAGTATGAGTATGAGTATGAGTATGAGTATGAGTATGAATATGAGTATGAATATGAGTATGAGTATGAGTATAAGTATGTGTATGAGTATAGCGACTTCGAATCAGCCTGAAGTAAATCAACTTTCGCATGTGCCTTCAATAGTTTACACTATCCGTTGCATTGCTTTCTTTTATCCAAAATCTATGACAACTCTAAGTAGTATTCTAAGGAAGAAGGAGCCAGCAGGGGAAGGTTGTAAAGGAAAATGTGGCCCCCTGCGAGTGCAGAGTGTAGTGGGATTTCTTTGTGCTTAACGCGCTGTGCGTGATATTTGCGTGCATTGTAAATCGATTGAGAGAGAAGTGAATATGAGTATGAGTATGAATATGAGTATGAATATGAGTATGAGTATGAATATGAGTATGAGTATGAATATGAGTATGAGTATGTATATGAATATGAGTATGAGTATGAGTATGAGTCTCAGCCTGAAGTAAATCAACTTTCGCATGTTCCTTCAATAGTTTACACCATCCGTTGCATTGCTTTCTTTTATCCAAAATCTATGACAACTCTAAGTAGTATTCTATCTTCTTAGCTGAGCTTATGCTTCAAATCATAATTATATTTACCCACTTGCCAGATTGTTAAGGCTTCCGTTTGGCATCCCCCACAATGCCACATTAAGCGCTGAGTGGTGGGGCGGTTCCTAGGGTGGTTGCCTGGCCACAAGATATATATATGTATGTATTTTTCATCATCATCATCATCATGAGGCGGCAGCGGCAGCAAGCGGAGATTTATTTACATTTAAGTAGAAACTTGTTTTGGGGTGCGTGCTGCTGGCAGCTGGACACATTTATGAATTAGTTGATTCGAGCTGCCTATCAAGGCATCCCAGCCCCATCCTAATTACAATTTGCCCATACATTTTAATTATCATAACGATAATTGCCTTATCGTTAGTTGTTTAGGTGTTATTTTTTCATCTTGGCACATTTTGTTGTTGTAGCCTTTGATGTGTGCCTGCCTGCCTAATTGGATTGCATCTTGATTAATTAGCCTTAGCTAAATATTCAGCTCTCTAGTCGCTCTCTTTGGGCCACTAAGACTATGCAAAACAAGCTTAAATAACTCCGGGCAAACAACGCAAGGAAATAATTAAAATACGCTGGCAAAGGCAAACAACAACAACAACAACAAAAACAAAGCGCAAGAAATGAAAGCAAAATTAAAAAAAAAAAAAAAAAACACGCAAAACAAATTGATAAATATGCAAATTTAATAGACTTGGCAGCAATTTGCATAAATCTTTTTAGAGAGATACAAATAAATATCAAAATGTAAATGTTAATAAAGAAAACTGTAGTTAAAAAAACAATAATTTACTGCGTTCTATGACTTGTGTTAGCTTAAGATTGACTAACTTAACAGACCGGGTAGAAGAATGGCACCTAAAGGCCTCTAAGGACGGGGACGAGCTAAGAAGGTAGGTAGGTTTCAGTTAGAAATCCTGAAAAATCTTTGAGGCTTTGACAAATGCCAGAGTTAATGGCGGGACTCTGCATTGCGTTGATTTGCATTTGATTCTGCCAGTTCCGTTGCTTTCAGTGTAGGAGAGCCTCAATTGAGGCTCCCACTCCTGAGGTCATCTTTGAGCCGTCCGTGGAAAGGTGCGTTGCTTTCTGGGCCAGTCCTGTACGCCTGTCTCTTCTGGACCCAGTAATGTTGATACTCCGTGCTACCCTAACTTTGTAGCGCCTTGGTGCCTGCCTTCAAGCAGGCGTCCTTGGATGTCCAGTGGGTTGACACCGTTATGCAGACCATTGCCTGCCGTTGGGCCTTTTCCATCAGCTTAAGATATGTGAACTTCTCTATGGCTTGCCACCATACCAATTACTGATATAAGGATGCTATTCGTTAGTCCTGGTGATAGGTCCCAAGTGCTGCTTAGCATCTTCTGGAATGCATATAGTGCATTGGTTGCTTTAGTCACACTTTCCTTCACATTGAGTCTATATAGGTATTCACGACCCCCAGTTAAGTTACGGAATTGTTGAGATGAGAAATTTTTGACACTTTTACAAAAACAAAATACACTAGCCAGAAATTCCACAACTAAGCAGCCCTGCCCCTTACTATGTAATTGAGCAATATTTCTCCGGTTGAAATGAGAGCTTCTAGTGTAGAAAATTGACATTCTGACAAAAAAAATCAGGTATAGTGTCGGCGGAACAACACGAGCCAGTTATTTCTTTACCAGATTTACCAGGAGAGGAATCTTTCGTATCTAAATTAAAACGAAAGAAAGCAAATACTGCCATTAATAGAATATGCGGAAACGAAGCGGGGCTTACAGCTACGCGAACGTCAGTCAGCACAAGATGAGGGAAGATTAAAGCTGGAGACTCAAAAATTAGAATGGCATAAAACCATGGAGGAAAAAAGTTGGAGTTGGAAGGAGGAACAGAAATCCTTCCAGGAACAGAGAAAAATTGTTACCGAATTTAAGCTTAAGAAAATGGAGCTAGAACAACGAAATAATTTGCTTAAATATGAACTTGATCTTAAAAATGGAAAAATATAAACATTTATTCAAACATTAAATTATAAATTGCTTGTCGCTTTTCTTCGTGGGTTGGTGTACTCAAAGTTGGGATATAGTTCTCGATCTCTTCGTTTTCATTCTCTGCTTGTGTTCCCTCACGATAAGGAATTAAGATATTGTGTAAAATGCAGCACACGGTCACGGTCACCCACTGGCAAAAAAATGTTCGGCTCCTTTTATCAGTAATTCTCACACGCATTTCTTTGAGGCTGCAGAATTTTTTTTTTCTACACTCCAAAGCAATTTTCAATGCGCACGCGATGTTGACTGTGACGTCTTTTAAAACGGTTCTGATTTTCGATCTCCATGTGATTTGAAATACTTCGATATGGTGGAATCAAGATATCTAACCACAATACCCAATTTATGATCGCAAACCGCCTGCAGTTTTATAGCATCAACTCGTTTACGAGAGTAGTAAGCTACGGGGTTTTTTGGCTTCTCTGCAAGTTTGATCTCCGTTCCATCTACGTATCCTATACAGTACGGCAGTTCATGGAACGTCTGTTACACAAGCAGCTGACGCTCAGATACATCTGGCCAATAGAGATACTCCTGTGTTCTTCCGAGAATAGCTCCAAATACTCTATTTGTTATCTTAGATAATATTCCACCGTCGCCGACTCCGAATATAGATGCAATTTTCGCAATGGAACCACTATATCCTGACGAGACCAGCCGGAACAATACAATTGCAAGCTGTTAATCAACTTTACACAAGTTTTTTTATATTTTTTTTTTTGGCAAGTTGAAAACAAGAAGAAGAAAACAACAATTCAACTGGCATGTTGACAAAAAGGGTTGTTCACAATTGAACATGTTGAAAATTCATCAACTCAACTATTCCGTAACTCAACTGGGGTCGTGAATACCTATTATATAACAGTTTACTATCGATTAGTACTCCAATGTATTTTACGTTCTATTTATTGTAGGTGCAGAAAAGATCCCCGTAGAATTGATATTTCAAATATCCACTTTAAGAGACATGCCAAAAATCTTCAGTAAAAATAAGATTAAGTAAGTTTTTGATGTGAAACATCTTTAATTTCGGTCCGGACGACTTAAGCAGAAGTTGAATTTGATTTCAGCGTCACGTGACGCTGACGAAATTCATATTTTGTGTTGTTGTTTTGTGGAGTTTCTCGACAAACACACACAGACATAAGAGGATGGGCTGATGGGGGAAGTGCAGAGGTAGGAAAGATGCTGAAAAGGAGCAACTGGGTGGGTTCTGGGAAAGATCTGGGTGGGATCTGGGTAGGATCTGGGCGGGATCTAAGTGGGGATCGGCGCAGTTTCTAAGTGGAATCTAAGTAGGATCTAACTTGATTAGTTTTGGGAGAGATTTGAGTAGGATCTGGTTGGGATCTAGAAGGGATCTGAGGGGGATCTGGAAGGGATCTAAGTTGGTTCTGGGTGGGATCTGGGTGGAAACTGGGTGGGATTTGTCTAAGATCTCGGGGGGATCTAGGTGGGATCTGATTGGGATCTGGATAGAATCTGGATGGAAATAGGGAGGGATGTGGGTTGGATCTGGGTATGACCTTTGTGTGCTCTAGATGGGTTCTGGAAGAAACCTGAGTAGGATCTGGGTGGATTTTGTGTAAGATCTTGATGGGATCTAGTTGGAGTTTGTGTGGTATCTGGGTAGTATCCGGGAACGATCTAGGTGAGATCTGGGAGGGATATGAGTGGGATCTTGGATTTCACCTTGATTGAGTGAGCTTGTGATTTGAAAATAAGCTATAAACTGAGCGTCATGTTTCACATCAAAGAATCGTGAGTGCTGGAGACTCTCAGTTTGGAGCTAATCGGATGATTTTAGCGAACTATTTTATTTTAGTCAAAGTTTTCTTTCATAACAGATTTATTACAGCATTTTGGAATAGCAATGTTATGTAATATACCAATATTCACTCATCAGCAGACTTGTTGCTTGTTTCTCCTTATCTGCCAATACTTTTGGGCAAATAAGTTTAAGTTTATTTCGCAAAATTGAATTATTTTAGGATACATATAAAATTAATGCATTATCAATGGATATTTTACTATTATTTCTGACCGAAAGTTCCTATGGCATCCGATTTTAATCAAATTATGCAACTCTGTTTGAAAGCATGTAATGTTAATGCTGTCCGAGTTTTGGGTTCACTAACATTGAAAACGAAAATGTTGACCCATTTTCTGACCAATGGTTTCTATGGAACCACCTTTCCAAATACATATTTGTACATTGCTTATTCCGTGATCGTGTGCTTCGCCTTTCCGCCCTCTGACACATCTTTCTCTGTTCATTCTTGGCGTACACAAAGAACTTGAGAATCTAAATTAAATGCGAATCAGGCACCGCTGTTAAACTGGCAATCGACTGTGAATAGCACTATGGTATCTACACCGATAAATCTGCCATGGATACACACACACACACACACAAGACTGGGCTGTATTTCGCATGTAAGTGACAGCGCTTAAGATTTGTTTCGCTTCCATTTCCGTAGTCAGCCATTTTGACTGAGTTCCCTCCGGTGTTTGTACATCAGTCCATCCTCCACCCCACGCCACTGTCGTGGCTTTGACTGTATCCGAGTGTGTTTATTTATGTGTACATTATTTGTATACACGAGTGCCTTTTTCGCATATTAAATACGAATTGTTTATTAAGTATAAGGCGCGTATCTGGCGATGGCTTGGGCAGCCAATCTGCATGAGTTGGCGTTTTGCATACGCATTGAGGAAAGTGAAATCGAAAGATTAGGTTTAACACAAAGAGATTGAAATGGAGGAAATTAGAGAATACGCAGAAATGGAAATTGATTGTGACGAGCTTACCTAGGCAGTTCCTCATTGATTTGTGTAGAAAATTTTATACTTTCTGAAACTGAGAATAATGATAACATTCCAGCCTCCTTTACGATTACAATTCTTTTAGTTTTGTGGCCAGGAATTGGCCAGCTTTCATAAATTTTATTTAACTTTAAATAATACTCAACAATTGCAATTTGCGCAGCATTTCATTTCCACAAACCCTGAACTGTCAGCTGTCACGCTGCGAGTGGGGAGTGAGATGGGGGAAAAAACGTCAGTTTTGATTTGAAATGTCTACACCGCAGATTTATGCAACAAGTGCAGAATTAAGATGAGGACATGATGTTCCAGTCGGAAAACAAAACCAATTACCAGTTTTCTTCGAGCTTGATGTCACATTTATTATATTATTAACTTCAATTGTCCTGAGAGTCCTGAGAGATTAGCCGTAGTCTTAGGTATTAGATCCCGGTCCAAGTCCCCCCGCTGCCAAGGCAAGCCCAAGATTCAACATTCCTGTCCACCAATATGATCACAAAGATGAGAAGGATTCCGCCCAGCAAGTACAGACGGTGAGACCAAATCTCCTGGCGAATTCGCTTCGCGTACAGCTTGTTGCAATTTTCGCAATAGTTGGGACGTAGCCAGTTTATAAAGGTATCCATTTTATGTTGCAAAATTTCTTTTTGTAAATTGTTCACAATCGACTTGAGAGATGTTTTCTCAACAATATCAAAATGTAGACTGAATTTTAGATGCTGAGAAACCAATCGACAAAGTTTGACATTTGTGATTGACTTTAAGACAACAGAGCACTAGATGGGGCTTGCCGAATGAATTCCGATCATTTGTCAGATACCTCAGAAGTTCAGCTATTAGGCATCTTCTCATTTGTTACTTTTTCGTGTCTTAGTGTTCTTGTCAAGGTGTATTCAACAATAATGCCATTTAAGAGAAACAGTTCAAGACTGCCCTTTTGTGGATTCTTTAACTACAAAATGAAAAGAAGTCTGTCAAGCCCGTCTGTACATGTGGAAGTGTATGCTCAGTACAGGAAAAGTTTTTCTCACGAAGACCCACTTTTCGACCGATAGTCCATATGGCAGCTATAAGATATAGTCATACGATCCGGTCGGTTCCGACATATTATCAGTGTGCAGTAAAAAGAAGACTCTGTGCAAAGTTTCAGCCCGATAGCTTTAAAACTGAGAGACTAGTTTGCGTAGAAACAGACAGACAGACGGACAAAGCTCAATATATATATATACGGCCCTGTTCCGGTTTTCACTAAAGTGAATTCGAATTTTTTACATGCTCCCTTCTCCATTCAACAATCAAGGAAATTCGGATCAAATCTTCAATTTCTACTTAGTCCTTACACGTCGGATTAAAGATAAAACGTTTAAGGCTGATTAACCTAATCAATTTGATAAAACAGCACATTTAACCAATTCGAATTCGACAAATTTTGTCGAAAGTGAAAACCGGAACAGGCCTGATATATATAGTTTATAGGGTACCCTTTGCAAGGGTAAAATTTTGTATGGGAAAACTTTGTTTCATTTGATTGACTTGAAACTTGAAAGAATTTGAAGAGTAACTTTCCAATAATGGAAAACCCGAACCCGGGCGTGAAAATGCCCGGAAAATTCTGCATGCAAATAACTATTTTTCATCCGATTGACTTGAAACTCGGTTTGTAAGGACAGAATATGAAATAATTTGATTGATTTGAATGATTTTCCAATGCCACTTCCATCAAGACATCAAGGCTATCGTTCATGGGAAATCCCAATAGGAGCAAAAAGTACTGAAAATTGAACCAACATTTCATTGTTTAGGAATCGATTTCGTTATATTTATTTATTATTTGACTCCGTTGTACGAAAGTTTTTTTATGTGGATTGTCGATCTGCCTGAGTTTTGACACTTTTGTCGACTTCTTAAGTAAAGTAAATGACACTTAAATGATTGCCTGTTCACAGCTGCGTCAAAATAACTGATATATTGTGTATACGTTTTTTGCGCTCTGTAATGATTCCTGTATATGAAACAATTTTAAGATGTGATTTAAGTCCTTACTGATTTAATCCATAGCATATATAATTCATTTGATTTCAATCTATTGATTTAAAAGAGGGAAAGGAATAATAAAGGCATAAGTCAACATAAAGCATGTACACACCAAATGATTCTGCCGCACTCATTCTGTCCTAGCTTAAGCTTTGTTGTTGCCGAGTTCAGACCTGCATACCTTATCTCTCTGGTATGTCTCTCGCAAGCTCGAACGCAACAACTAAGTTGCTCGACTCGCACACAGTAGCTCGAGCGGAGCGCACACACACACCTTAATTACTTGTTGTTGTAACGGCTCCTGTGGATGAGAGTAATAGTACGCATATGTTTTTGGGGTAATAGTTAGAAGGTAGAAAAAAGGATAGTTTTGGAAAAGAGAAAATTTAGGGGTGAGTAGAGTAGGAGGTTAGAAAGTGTTTTCATCAGAGTCTTCCAGGTCTAGTGAGAGGAATCTGGCTGCTTGGATGGGGTCGGTCCAGAGGTGGAGAGCCGTCAGGATTGTCGGGTCAGCTGGACAGTCAAAGAGATGCTTCGTGTCATGCGGGGATTGTCCACATTTGGGACATATGTCAGTCACCGCCGGTTTTATACTTGCTAAGTAGCTGTTTAGCGTCGCCGAGTATCCTGATCTGAGCTGAGCCAGTGTTGTCCGTGTGCTTCTAGGTAGGGTTTTTTCCTCATCGCTGATGGGGGGTGGCCTTCCTCCCAGGACAACGTTTGGTTTTGGGCAATTTATGGCTGCAGTCACCGTGCTGTGCCTCTGATATCTGCGTTGAGTTTGCGGTGTGGGTGAGTACATCTGGCAGATGAGTTCTCAGATCCTGTCTGCTGGTTCTTGGGGGCAGAGGGACTTGGAAAGCCATCTGCAAGCCATTTGCAAGGAACTGCTTTGCGAGCATGTTGCAGTGATCGCGAACACCGAGCATGTGGGTTTCTTCATGCAGATGATCCACTTTGGCCATGGTGTGACATCCAGTAATGGTGCGTAGAGCAGCATTTTGGGCACGCTGGAGATTTCCCCATTGTGTGTCGCTGATGGCTGCGCTCCATGCTGGTGCCGCGTAATCGCACTGCATACGCCCTATTGCCTTATATGTGACCAGCAGTGTCTCCTTCTCCTTTCCCCAGGAGCTTCCAGCTATGGCTTTTCTCTCTCTAACTTTGCGGGCTGTGTTCTGGCCGTGCCTCGCAAAGAAGAAGAGGTTGTCAAAGGTCACTCCCAAAATTTTTGGGTATTTGATAGTGGGAATTTGTCCTCCGTCCACAGTGACATTGAGCTGAGTGTTCACTATCTTGGTCCAGGTAGTGAAAATAGTTGAGCTGGATTTTCCTGGGTAGAGAGACTGTTGGGAATTATTGAAGTCCCTATCCGATCCTAGGATGGAGCAGTCGTCTGCATAGCTGACTAGTTTGAGTTCCGAAAGTGGTGTTGGCATTCCAGCGACATAGAAGTTGAAGAGGAGTGGGGAGAGGACTCCACCTTGGGGGACTCCTTGTTTCAACTTTCTATAGCTGGATTTTCTATCACGGAACTCAACAAAGGCCTGCCGACCGGTCATGTAGTTTGCTACCCAGCGCTTGAAATTCTAAATCTAAAATCTAAATCCTAAATTACTTGTAGTTGTTCTTGCTTCAAATATATTTTGTGCATTTGTATTTAATTCCACGCGGCCCTTAGCTTATATGGGGCTGAAATCTTACTTTCGCCACACACATTCACATACGAAATAAAATGTATGTAGCATACTTTTGGGAGTCCCTACAATTTAAAAATAACAAAAAATAACCGTGGAAACCCTTTTGTTGAACTTCTCTATTTTTGAAATAGACCAACAGCCCGATTTCGCCAAAGCGTCAATATCTCCGCCAGTTTCTGATTGTTCACCAACATCAAGGAGACGGCTGTCAGGCCAAAGACGGCGGCAGTCTTGCGCATGCACCCAAACCAAGACAAACTCTTCATCTTCGAAATATTCGGAATACTGGCAAGCCGCATCTCCTCCTCCCTCAACTGCCTCCAACGCAGCTGACGCGTGTTTTCCAACAAGGTATGGCCATAAAGGATCAGGTAGTCAACTCTTAGGCACTGCTCCAGCCCATGACAGACGGCCACACAACGCAACATCGAGCCACATATAGATTGACCCCAACCGGAAGACAGCTTGGCCAAATCGCAGGCTTGCTGCAGATCCTCAAAGAACGTTAAACCCTGAATCTGGCCCCTGCCGTTGGCCGAGATCAGCGAATACAGCTGGTCCACATCGCCGCTGTAGTAGCAAACCCGTTTGGTCGCTAATGACTCCGCGTTATCTACACGGAAAACCAAATAGGGCTGTTCCTTTGGTCGTTGACCCAGCTGACGCCAAAGCAGCTGCTCCTCATGCTCCTGCAGACGCCACAGTTGCGGTGTGTTGCTCTCCATTAGAAGCCAATGAAGCACGGCCATGTGTTCTAAAGACTCCCGATTGATCTCTAAGCGATTGGCCTGCAGATCCTTTCGCAGGCAAAGCAAATTCGGCATGCTGACCGAAACCAAAGCCAACTCATTAACTTTAATTTCCCCGTCTGTCAAATAGAAGGGCGGACACGGCTGCAGTAGATCCTCGTAGCGGTAGCTAAGCACAGCCGTGATGAATAGCATCCACTTGGCATCCGCTCCCAGCAAATTCTCATCAAGCAACTGTCTTAGCTTGATCGCAGCCTTCAAATGCCAGACACAAAAAGGAGGTCGAATGGCCGTTTCCCTGGTCCTCGCAAATGGAGGGCAGCAGCTCAAGCAACAACAGCCGTTGTCCAAGTTTACTTCATCATTGCTTTCGGAACTCGCTTCTGCATCATTAGAGTTTTCTGTTTCCTCCTCCTCCTCCTCTTGATACTCCTGCTCCTCCTTTTCCTTATGTGCTTGCAGTAGGTCGGTTGAGAACATGCCAGAATTGGCTTGCCAGCCCGGATTATGTAGACTCATGTTGGGTTCGAAAATTTTGGATGATTTTGTTTTGAATTGTTAATTTTTTGAAAGGAACTTTGAACTAGATTTCTAAGTGAACTAATGTACAGTAATTGTACTTTTCAATTTCAAAAACAAGTAAGAAACTCGGTCAAGTCTAGATATAATATACTCTGTACCTGGCTGAATGCAGCGCTGCTACTAAGCTCATCTCTAAGTTTCTCTCTCACTCTCTCTCTCTCTCTTTTTGCTGAATGAAATGCGGTGTACTCTTGTACTTGAGACAATCCGGGATGTTTTTGTACCATGAGGAGTTTGTATAGATTTGCCATTAATTTAATGTTCCAGTGTCAAAAGGTTTTAAGGACAGGAAGGAAAAGGAAAGTTCAATCTTAGCTGCTGCTTTCACAAATATTAACCACAAGTTTTGGTCATATGCCTGACACACAATTACAACAAGCCAACCACACAGAACATTGCCTTTGGTTAGTTCAAGTTGCATTTGACTGAAATTCAATGATGGAAACAACAATTGTTGTTTATTAATTATGAAATGAAAACTCCAACTTTGCTACAACCCAAGTGTCAACAGCCTTCCAGTGGCGCAAAGCGCCAGAGTACTTAAAAGAATTGCTCAACTATTAGGCAAAGTAGATTCACAGTCACCCACACACACACACACACACATCCGTATAAACTTTGTTCAATTTGTATGGTTATAAGTCAATGTGGGACGTTCCCGGAACGCCAAGCAAACGCTCCGTAATGCGGAAAAGAAAAAAGGTTAAACTTGTTGCAGAAACTTTTCCCAGGGCCGAAATAAGTACAACACACACACACACACACACATCTAGGCCAGTTTTATGGGCAGCGATAAATGTTATTAACTTGGCTTGGCACAAGAAAAGTTTTGTAATTGAACGCCCGACGTCTCCAGAATTAGTCGCCTTACAAGTCCGCCGAGAATTGTCCTTAATGATTTATATAGACACACGACGCGTCGTTTTGCATATT
This sequence comes from Lordiphosa clarofinis, assembly GCA_018904275.1. Taxonomy (NCBI): domain Eukaryota; kingdom Metazoa; phylum Arthropoda; class Insecta; order Diptera; family Drosophilidae; genus Lordiphosa; species Lordiphosa clarofinis. Next base: position 384,836 of record JAEIGQ010000147.1, read on the forward strand.
TGTATAAATCGAATTAATCTGCTATAGCCAGGTGCAGAGTCCTTTGAAGATGTGGAGAAGAATAAGGTTAAGGCTTTGGGGTAAATTCACCCAAAAAAATCTCTATACAAATCTCTAAGTATTTAAAAAAAAAAGAAATGTATGTTTAAAGATTAGAAAAAAGTTAAAGTTAATGACTCAAATCTTTCAACCGGTTCGAACTTTGAACGTGAAACATGCTGTGTGGGTCAGTAGTTGAAAGTTATATCCATTAGTATGTATATATCCATGGCTAAGTCGGCTCAAATCTGATAAATTTCTTAATCCGTTGTCTGGAACATTGGTCTGTTCAAGACCGGATCAAAACGAGATTTAAACGGTTGCAAAATATTGTAACATGTATGTGAGAATACGAAGCCTGCTAGCAGTGCACTATGGGGAAAATGACCACTTTATCTGGCATTTGCATGTTTTTTAAAAGTTTTATAATTGGCAAAAATTTGCTGTTAACACATTAAGAAAACATCAGACTGTTATGCCCTAAACTCAAAATGTTAAATTTAACAGTCCTATGTGAGAATGACAGCTGTTAAGTCAGCTGTTGCAATCGAAAGCACGTGCGGCCAAGTTTTGTAAATTTTTGCATTGAGTTTTGTTTTTAATATTCTGTGTTGGCAACACAATTAGAAGAAAATCAAGTCATGAACACTAATTTCGCAGGTTTGCACTGTATGTTTAATATAAAAAATCGTTCAAATTGTGCGTGTGTATACTAATATTTTGTCGTTTTATAAGAGCTCCTAAAGCTGGAATTTTATTAACAAATTTCAACTTTGGAAAGGATTATGTAAAAGAGTTTAGAATTGTTTATGTGTTTGGCAAAGTGTTTGTTGTAGCGTTGTGAATTCTGAGTTAACAGGTATTGGTCTTAATTTCCTCTTTTTCCCTCTTTTGGCGCAATTTGCATTTTTATTAGATAACCTCATTTTTTCCAACTTCGATTTGTTTGCTGTGTGGAATAGCGAGAGGGGCCGGCTCGGACGAGAGAAGGCATTTCAAAGATATTTGAACTGCGTGCGTGCAATAATGTTGATGAAAATATTTTATAAGTAAAAAGCCACCAATTTTGCAACAATTTGCATTATAATTGGCGTAAATGTAATAGCACTTATAAGAACTTTGAAAGAAGACATTCGCAATGGAAAAACGGTACTACAACTTTGCCCTTAAAAAATGTAATAGACCAGTTGGACGGCCACTTCTTCCATTTGAATCGAAAGGCGAAAGGGCTTAAAGACTGCAAGCAGCGGACCTATCCAAATTTCAAAGTGATGATGTTTTCTTGCTAGTTCATGCAGCAATCGCAGCTGCCCGGAAACAAGGACTACATGATCTTGCTGCAGTTCTTCAAATACTTGCAAGTACCCCGGAAAAAGCCAAGCAAGTCAGGGAAGGATTGACAAAGCCCATTGATCAGCCTATAAGTGCGTCCAAAGATGAAGCATTGGCGTTAATTTTGGATCAAGGATTGACCAAGGAGCAGTATTGTGCTATCCGAGATTACATTTGTAAGAGAAATGTAGATATTTACCCAATTTATAAACATGTGGCAGAGCAAAAGAAGCAATGCAGACCAGACAAAATTGATGTATCAGAGACAGTAGCCAATGTCTCTCTGCAAGTCCTTTTGAAATAAAGAAAATTAACAAAACTAAACGGTTTTTCATGATTTTGGGGGCGGAAGGGGGCGTGGCGAAAATCCTATCTGCAACGTAAGCACGTATAAGTGCCTGAATTTGGAAAGTTTATATCTAAAAATGCACGAAAAAAATTATTATTTTTTTTTTTTGGGCGGAAGGGGCGTTGACACGCCCATTTTTCTAAAATAGCTTTTAATGGTCTATAACATCATAATAAAAAAAACCGCAGTGAAAAATCTCTTTTGGTTAACTCACAATAATAAATGCCAAATAAAGTAGTCATTTTCCCCATAGTGCAGTGTTGGAAAACGAGTTTGACCGAGGTTTTAAAGAATAGTTACTTCAATTTAATAAAAAACGAAGACTTCGATATACCCGTTACTCATGAAAAAACATGTTTAACAGTGTTCCATCTGAAAAGTATGCAACACTATTTTAACTCGGCTATTTAACATTTTTACCCATAAATTGAGAACCGCTCATCCGATCTTTATCATTTCTTCGGCAAATAGATTCATTTTGCTAATTACTAACTATCTTTAGAAGATACGAATCGTCTATCTTAAAAACTGTAGGAGATATAACGTTTTTTCCAAATTGCGGGGGCGGGAGGGGGTGTGGCCAAAATCTGAAACAAAATTGATCTGCGTGCAAGTATAAGAAGCATTTGTCTCATACATGTCAAACCTCTATCTCTTACCATCTCTGAGATTTAGGTGTTCATACAGACAGACGGACATGTTTATATCGACTCGGCTGTTGATGCTGATCAAGAATATATATACTTTATATGGTCGGAAATGATTCCTTCTTCCTTACTTTAGTATACCCTTTTTACTCTACGAGTAACGGGTATAAAAACACCGCATTAGTGATTCGGTATGCGATCGTTAGATTCGGATTGAAGAGCGAAATATAATTTGTATGGATACCAGGAGTACAATTTTTAATGTTTTAGGCTAAAATTTTCAAAATAAAAGGGTGTGAGTGTCAAGTCACTGTTTAGCGACTGTTAAGTCACCGTTTTGTCACTGCTTAGTCACCGTTTAGTCACTCTTTAGTCACTCTCAAGTCACTTTTTAGTCGAACAGACACAAGACATTAACAAGTTACTGTCAAGTCACTGTACAGTCACTGTCGAGTCACTTTTAAGTCATTGTTAAGTCACTGTTTAGTCACTGCCATGTCAATGTCAAGTCGCTGTCAAGTCATCGTTTAGTTTAACAATGTTTTCTCTTACTTTGAAAATGCCTATTAACGATCATAAACTAATTTTTATTACAAACAAGGAGGAGAGAAGAAGAAAAGTTTAAACAAAGGTTTCGGATGCGTTTGTGGTCAGCGTAGTTGGTTAGGCAAGGATAGGATAACAAAGCGGTAGAGTCGATTTCATCGAATAAAAAGAACACAATGGCAAATTCGGCGGTTCCTAAGAGAAAGCAGGTTGATTAGACGTGGGGCAGAAGTTGAAGCGGTAGCACTGTTTTATTTATTAGAATAGTCCTTAAACAAGTGCACGATTGTGTGCTCAGGCCAGAACGTTTTCTCTAAAGCTGTGTCTATATATAAGTCAGGGAGCCAAATCCGAAAGGTCGAAATTTTTCTTGAACATTTGAAGTTAAACTTTCTAACTTTCACACTGCTGCTGTCAGAAATATTAAGCTATGAACAAATATAACTCATCACACTATCTTCCGAAGTTGAAGCCGTAAGTCGGGACACAAAAATAGATCTAGGTGGAGGCACCCCAACTAAAGCTCTAGCGATGGGGATAGAGCCAGTACCAACACTTAACTCTATCGGGGTTTGAGGAACATCCGCAGTACACTGGGGAATCGGAGGTGCAGCGGTTGCAACGATAGCGTCAGGAGCAGCAGCGTCAGCATTGGTCACCGGACCCACCATCCCCGGCTTGGCTGTAGGGTCAGCTGCAGCAGGAACTTCATCCTTTGGTGAAATCGATTCAATGTTTTCACAAAAAGCAACCTCTGGTGTACCGCATCCCGGAACTGGTCCAGAAGCAATGTCAGGACTAGCTTCGTGTAAAGGAGGATGCGCAGAAGAATCCGTCGAAAGACCACTTATTTGGCTTACAATGTTCTTGCTTCGCCCAAGAAATTGAGATTGGAAAGCAAGAAACTTTTCGAAAACTTTTTTGAACTCCGAGTGGATGTCATTGAATCCACTACGAGTTTGCCGCATAAACGTACGCATTTCATCTTCGATTCCTCGGCATTCCTCACAAGATCAGGTGAAACCAATTTGCATTGATATTAGATCATTTTCCTCCTTGTGTGCACATTTCTTACAAAGCCAGCAAACGACGAAGACATCGCCAGATATTTTGCCTTCAAACTTACACTCCTTTATAATGCAAGGAATACTCATATTGGAAGAGATATTAGGAGTAGGATGAGACCAGCAGATTAAATAAAGCGCAAAAACCCAGACGAAGTGATGAAAGGCAAACGGGGAAAGTAAACAGCAGTTGCACTTCCCAGAGAGCGGCCACAAAGTTAATTGCAGTTGAGCGTAAGCGGGAATTAAGGGTACTGTATACCTTCAGAAAATTTTTTTTTTGATTTTTTTTTATTTGCTTAAACGTTCTATTAGGATCTTATAAACATCCTGCAAAACTTTCAAGCTGATCCGAAACTCAGTTTTAAAGATATAAACAAAAACAATTATTTTTTCCGACCCTTTTATATGAAAATTGTTTTTATCGACCCTCGTGTTTTTAGAAATTCGTATTTTTTTCCCTTTTTTAGTCAAAAACTTTATAAATATTTATAAAATGTCCAATATTAAGAAAAAAAAAATTTTGAAAAAAAAATTTTACTTGGAAATTTTTGGAGAATTTATTTTTTACCATGTCTTGACGCACTTTGACTCAAATTTCTGGAGAACTGCTTAACCGATTTTGATAATCTTTTTTTTCGGTGAAAGTTAACACCCAAATGCACCAAATCCGATTTATACATTTATTAAAAATAATTTTTCTTTCATCGGAAACAGATGTCGAATCTTTAAATGCGATTATCTCGGAACCACTTTTTCCAAAATGGTTGCAAAGATTTAAAGAGTACCTGTTGACCGATTTTCAAATTCTTTCCCTTAAATTGCTCCTAATACCCACCATTCTGGTGTGAACTAGGATATTTTTGATCGGTCAACAAATAACGGAGCTAGAATCAATACAGTGGGAAAAAATAGTCGATTTTCGAAATTTTGACTTTGAAACCCCATAACTACGTCATTTATTGACCGATCTAAAATATCCAAGTTCACACCAGAATTACATCAATTCTTAACAAAACCCCGTCTTCAGTTTTAAATTCAGATCATCCGTTCTTAAAAAATTTTTGCAACCATGGGCCTATGTTTTACATTTTTGGTTAACTTTGAACAGAAATACAACAACAACCGTAGGTACAACAACAACAACAAAAATTACTAAATTTAGTTTAACCGATTACCTATCCAATGAAAAACCCCGCTTCTTAATACCACTTATAGTTTTTGAGTAATCTATTTTTTTGTGAACCTTTAAAAAATGACACCTGAAGGTATACAGTACCCTTAACTGTATAGCGCTCAGACTCCGCTTATACAGCAGCAACAACCACAAAAGTCCCTGCGTCAAGAGAGAATAGTTGTCCAGGATCAAATCAGCAAGATCACATTGGTTTTGATAAGCACACAGATTCAGTGATTTAGTGATTGTTTAGTCACTTATAGGTCACTATTTCGTCACTTTTGAGCCATTGATTTGTCACTGTTTAGTCACTCTCAAATCACTTTTTAGTCAAACAGACTCGAGAAATTAACAAGTCACTGTTTAGTCACTGTCAAGTCACTTTTAAGTCTCTGTTAAGTGACTGTTTAGTCACTGCCTTATCCATGTCAAGACGCTGTCAAGTCACCGTTTAGTGATTGTTTAGTCACTTACAGGTCGCTATTTAGTCACTTTTGAGTCATTGATTTGTCACTGTTTAGTCACTCTCAAATCACTTTTTAGTCGAAAAGACTCCAGACATTAACAAGTCACTGTTTAGTCACTGCCATGTCAAGTCGCTGTTAAGTCACCGTTGAGTGACTGTTTAGTCACTTTCAAGTCACTGTTTAGTCACTTTTGAGTTACTGTCTGTCACTGTTTGTCACTGTCAAGTCACTTTTTAATCGAACAGACTCTGTATATATTTTGGACTCAACTGTTTTTCTAAGAGAGAGAGAGTGAGAGTGGGTATGAGAGGTATCACACTTCATCATCATGTGTTAAAATTAGGGGGGACAGGAAAGAGTGGAGAGCGGTGAAAGATGAAAAGTATGGTGGAGAAAGAATGGTGAGGGGATGGGGAAAAAACGGGAAAGCTAATTTGAATTTAATTATAACTGTAGAGTGTTAATGCTGTTCTGAAATGCACAGCCTTCATATAATATCGCTAGACCCGAAATTCACTATGCGGTCGTGCGGCAGAAGTAATTGGTTTGACGGAAAACTCGAAACTGTCTACAAGATAAAACAACAACGGACAAAGTCGCGGCGGACTCAGCTAGTGAGGATACTAGATTCAAACACGCGCCTCAACAACCTCACAAATCCTTTAATTGGATGGAGTAAGTTCTCTTAAGCTTCCCAAAAATTTCTCTACTTCTCTGCACCAAAAAAAATGTATTGTTGAAATGTTCAACTTTTAAGGAAAATCAAATTGCTCAGCTACCCTCTGGCCGTACTTTTCCAGCTCAGTGTTATGCACTCAACGCCACGAGAGAATAAAAAAGCTGGAAACAAGAAAGTATCAGGAGAAGTATAAGCAAAGAAATAGCTGGCATATTTGCAATCTGACGGCATTTTAAAGAGCATTGAGTGATATGGCAAGGGCCACGCACCCTCTCAGTGGCAAGTGGCAAGTGGCAGGTGGCAGGTGGAAAAGGTACACGAAATCGCATGCCTATGCAACGTTCCATCTGTTTTATGGTTCATAAAGTTCTTGCTGAGTGTTTGCCCTCGTCGACGTTAAATAAAAACTGATTTGTTTTTTCCTCTTTCTGTGTTGCTGGTGGCTGATTTGTGCTTATTGTTGCCGCCGAATGTAAGCGAGTAACATATGGCACTCACTTGAGAAAGAATCATCATCATCATCATCAGCATCATCAGCCCGCTGACGAGTTGTTAATGATAAACATAATGATGACAGAGGACAGAGGGAATGTTGATGAAAAACGCTTGGGGCCAACAAAGTTGTTAACATAAAATGGCTCACTGCACGGGTGAATTTATGGCTGTCTGGCCTTGGTTTACCTTTAACCAGCTCGCATCCGTTAATAGTTGGCATCTGTCATGGCAATCGGTCGGGGGAGGTGAAAATTTCATTACATTTTGCATTTTGATGGCAAAGCAAAACACAAACAAAAAACAAGCAACCAAAACAATAAAGCAAAGAAATCACAGCCGATTGAGGGTTGCTTGAGAGAGGTAAACTTTATCATGGTTTTGTGGTTGAAGCCGCAGGCCTTGATGATGGATAAGGTATAGTGTGTTTTAAGCAACCCAATGCCACCACCCCCACATCACACATCTTAAACAGTTTTCGTATTTGCGAATAAAAATAAAGAGGTATTTTCTGAAGGTCTATCGTCTACATCAGAGCAAGTTCCAAGGGTTCGTTATAAGATAAGCAAAGAGCTAGATAGAGAGAGAGAACGAGAGAGCGCATATAGTTTGTCGCATTCATTCATATTGTTAGCTGAGCCTAGACACACCGACACAATTGAATGCGAGAATTTTGCCCAAAGGGCCGAGACGGACCAAAGAAATGTGTTGCTCTCCTCTCACCAACAAAAAGAGAGGCAGAGATCGCAGAGATCCAGCTACGGCGCTCAGCCAACATTTTGAACTAAGAGCTTTTGTTCAGAGCGCGAAAGAGAGCGCTAGAGTGAGCGCTTAAGTGAAGGAACGCGCATACACACAAATTTAATATGTGTCTCTCTTCAACCTCTTCCATTTCCTTTGCAAAGTTTTCGCACACACACCTAAATTTCTAAAATATATTTTGTGCATTTGTATTTCATTCCACGCGGTTGTAAGCACCCCTGACTGAGACTTAAGTTATAACTCAACACAAATTTACATTTAGGTCTTATTTGGATTTTCATGTTGTCTTTAACTATAAAAATGTAATGGCAAATAAAAGTCATGAGGCTAACCAGTTTTCCAATCTCTCATAAGCGATAATTGTCAGTGCCTAATCCTCCCCTGGCTGCTCTTCTACACACACACACACACACACACATACAGGAGACCCAAAAGTACATGCTATCAATTTTATTTTTATTTACTTTTTACCCTCCAACTCCTCCATTTGCTTGCTTTTTCGGTCGGGCTCGTAAAAGTTTTTGATATAAAACGTAAACAAAGCAACTCAGAGCAGAATTATGCCGCGTTTGGGGAAAAAAAGGAGGAAAAGGGCTGCGACTTTGGCGGCCATTTTGTTGGCGCTCGTGAAGCCTTTTCAGTGCTTATTTTACACGTATTAATTAAAAGTTCCGGGTCCGGTTGATAGTTGTATGCTCTGACATGCGGGCAAAAACTGTGCCTAACTATAATTAATTTCATTTTAGACTTGTTAGCAAATAAACGAGCAAACGATGCGGTCCGTTGTTTAGACTTTTTCGACTCCGACTCCAAACTCCAAGTAAAACAAAAACAAAAAGCGAGAGTGAAAATCAGCACAGCGGGTTAACTTCCTCTGCTTCCGCATCGCCGTGCCACTGGCACTTCACTTCTATGAACTGACGGCAAACACTATTTTTAGACCGGGTTGCTTTTGCCAGCACTTGCCAGCACTTGACTGCCAACTTGAATGTCCCTCCGCCCTCTGGACAGAGGACCGACAAACTGTTGCTCAAGTCGCTGGGTTCCATTTTTCAAGCAGACTTTAAGTTCAATGAGTTTTTCTGTTTTTCTGGGGGTCCTGCGACCCTTATCAAAAATTCATATGTCAAAAATATTGATTCAATTTGAATGCTGAATCATTCGACGGGATACACGTCAAAAGTTATGGCCGCTTTTTTCCTCTTCTTCTTCTTCGTCTTCTTTTCTTGTGTGTTTGTTTTAAGTTATGAGTATTTTTTTGGGACGCGCGGCATAATTTTATGGACCAAGTTTGGATCGATATGAATTTGATAAATTGAAAGAAGCTAATCTCGGCAAATTCATTGCTTAAGTAACAACAAAAAACTCTTGAAGCAAGAACTTTTTCTTATTTACAGTAAATATGGTGGATCTGGGGTTGTTTCTAATCTAACAAGCCCGACTATAACATACTCTGTACCTGGAGTAGAAGCTGAATGCAATGCTGGTGCTGCGCTTATCTCTAAGATTGTGCGGTGTTAGTTGTGTGGGTGGGAGGGGATGGGGGGAGGTAGCTTACTTATTTGCTCATAACTTGAGAACCGCTCATTCGATCTTTATCATTTCTTTGGCAAATCGATACATTTTGCCAATTACTAACTATCTCTAGAAGGTACGAATTGTCTATCTTCAAAACTGTAGGAGATATAATGATTTTTTCAAATTGCGGGGGCGGGAAGGGGCGTGGCAAAAATTGAAAATAAACTTGATCTGCCTGCAAGTATAAGAAGCATTTGTCCCATACATGTCAAACCTTTATCTCTTACCATCTCTGAGATCTGTTTGTTCATACGGATGAACGGACGGACTGACGGACAAAGCTATATCGACTCGGCTGTTGATGCTGATCAAGAATATATATACTTTATATAGTCGGAAATGATTCCTTCTCCCACAAACTTAATATACTCTATGTTCCTTAGGTACAGAGTACACAAATAGAGGAGAGAGACAATCGACCGTCTTGGTGGTAAACGATTGCACTCTCCTCTCACTAGTGCCGGCACACACCCCTCTCCCATGCAAAACAAAGTTGTGAGAGCGTGTTCAACACTATTCTCTCAAAGTTTGCTTGCCCTCTTTGATGCGTTACTTCTGCTCACTCTCCTTCCCCATAAAAACCAAAAATTCAAAAGCATAAGAACTTAAATTATTCGTTCTTAGTGTATAAATTTTATCCCGATCGACCCAGGGCCGAACCCAATGAGAGCAAACAGCTTTTCAGTCGCTGCAAAGACCATCTTATATTTAGACAGCTCGTTTGCTCAGTCCCTTTTCGCTGTCAGCTGCGCTGCTCTGTCGCGGTTGTATTTTCTTAGCTGATGGGTTGGAGTGAGACGGTTTGAGTTCGTGACGAAGACGGTTGCAGCCTGAAACTAAACTTGGTTCGACTGAGCAAACGTGCTGTCTAAATATTAGATGGTCCCTGCTCTTCTTGCTTAGCTAAGTAAATGTATATGTTTCCAAATCAAAAATTCAGTCGTACTCAAATTATTCATTCTCCGTCAAAAAAAAAGAGAGATCATTCCCCTGGATACTGCCTAATTGGAAGACTCGTGACGAGGCACGGCATCAGACACAACGGATGAAGAATAGAGTGTACCTCTCGCACCTCTTTTATCACTGTCCAGCTCTCAGTGGAAGGCGACTCACAGTTTTGGATCCTTCTTTCCTAAAAAATTTGTCAGACATTCGTGCTACTTAGGCCTTTGAAATGGGATCTAAGCATTTCAACCGAGACTGTTAATTGATATTCCCATAGTTGCATTCAATCAAGAAGGCGAGATATTTGATTTGATCTCGAAATCGTCTTTGGCTTGGCAGGGTAAGCAGTGTCAAAGTCAGTCTTTTGCTGTGTGACTGTAATCTAGACCAGTGGTGCCCAAACACACACTATCAAGCTTTGCGATTGTGTGTGTAGCAGCAAAACACGAAGTAAACAAACAAATGTGTGTGCGTGCTATTTTTAGAGCACACGTATTCTCTTTCTCTATGCGTGTGTTGGCTGCGACGCCTGCAGAACTGTGACTTCCTATCACATGGGATAGGCAATTGACATTTTGGGCACCACTGATCTAGGACCACAGGATTATTTGATTAAAATGGACACTTGAATAGTTGAAAAAGTTACGAATTATGTAATTGGCACCAACCCGAGCATTTTTTCCACATATTTTCCCCTTGCTTCTTTCTTTTCAGTTCTTTAGTGAAACTGCTTGACAATTCAGGGTCACACTTAAATCCATTGAAACCATTTAGTTAAATGCTGGACATTTGCTGATGCTGTTGCGGTCGTCCTGGCAATAAAATGCAATTGGCAAAAAGAAAAACGCAGCTTGGCACCTGGCCAGCACCCCGGACATTGCGTATAGTTCACGTCAGTGTTCGTTTAAGTGACTTTTCATGTAGCTGGCTAAGAGACAGACGGAATAGGGGGAGAGTGGAGAGTGGAGGCTTGACGGCTATTTAGTTAATTTTTGAGCGTTCTCCCCTCATTGAAAAATTACTTGAGCTCTCCTTTTGATGTAATTGCCATTGGATGATGGTGATGGTGGTGGACTTTGAAGGACCAAGGCCAAGGGGAGGACAGTTGGGTGCGGCTATTCATTGATTAACTGCCAAGGCTCACTGGAGAGCTGACTCGACTGGGCTCGCCTCGCCTCTTGGGGCTTTTTTCATTTGACATTTTCATTTTCATCTTCGTTTACGTTTTTGGTATTTTGTTTGCAGTTGTTGTTGTTGTTGTCTGGGGTTTCGCTCGGCATTCAAAGTTGAAAATACCTGAAAATGTTTGGTAAATTAGATCAAAGGCGCAAAGTACGTGCAGGCATTTACGCCCCTCGACCCTCGACCCTGTCGTGTGACATACGAAAATACTTCTTAAGTCGGATTAAGTAATTTGCGCGAGCAACTCTCATTTCTTTCCTGTCTTCTTACCCAATTTTCGCTTAAAGTGAAAGTTTGGTCCCTTTTCGGACTGACTTTGATGGGGCGCAAAAAGGGGATCTAAAAGGTTGGAATCTTAGAAACCATAGATTTGCTTCTGTGGGTGGGTGTAATTTCCGCTCCAGGCGAGGCACACACAAGATGCACCACGCTTAAACCGCTCCATTATGCAAATCGAGTAAAAAGCGCTGGCAAAACACTTAAACCGCTTCGTCCAGCAAAAATCGCGAGCTTTCCCTTTAACACTGCAGCCCTTTTTATCATCAGCGTGGGGGGGGGGAAATCTAATTTCCTTGACAATGACAAGCCTGGAAACATCTTTGTAGCTGCCTTTGCATGCATAATTCAAATGGGCGGGCAGCACTGACGACGAGCCCATCGAATGGTGAAACGCAGTGATTTGACATGAAAATATTATCAGATTAAAAGTCAATGAAAGTTTTAGACTGGAAAACTGTTGAACCAAGTGTTTCCATCCTAAATCGATTTTTACTTTGAGACGTAAAAATATTTGCGAAATCTAATTTTCGAATAGGATGGGCCATGATTTAGCAAAATAATATGCATATAATGCATTGTCTTCATTCAAAAGGGAGTCCAGCTCGCCTACGATGCGCCTGGCGTTAAGTGAATTGAGGTTATTGTAGCCGCAACGTGCATCCAGGAGTATGGATAAAGTAGCCTACCTTATGGTACACTTGGACTTTGATTTTGAAGGTTGTCGCTGGATTGTGCATTGTTTCTGTAACGAAGTCATTTAAAAGCGTGAAGGTTTGAATCTAGATACGTGCCGAATAGCATTCCGTTCAATTTCCGGTTGTTGCACTTCTAATGATGCGCCACACATTCCATAGCACACAGTCAGGAATTTCTGATGATAGCTGTAAATGCTTAAACTACTTCTTGGCCTTGTCGGTCAATTGTTCTGCGTGTGTTAACATCTGTCTGGCATTTTTGATGACAGCGTAAAAAGGTCAAGCCGCGCTTTCATTACTGATATTACAGGTGTCAAGATGCTGTATTTTAAGGGCAGGAATCTGTAGATTCTTGTTTAGCTGGTTTCTTTCCGAATCATCTGTTCCGCATGAGTCTTCTGTCTAAGAGCTTCAATTATACTGAGTCTCAATCTTGAGTGGAGCTTAGACCATCTTTTCAGTTACGAGTGAGAGGAGCGCATAACTTATCCAGCTCTCTTAAGAAAATGGGGCAGTCAACTCTCTCCATACACAAATCGGGGTTTTCCTACGTATTCAAGGTGTAAATCCAAGGTATAGAGGTGTATTTGGTGGCAGCCCAAGGACTTTCTTCAGGAAATATGTCTGCAGACTATCCACCACCTCGAAATAGCTGTTTCCCCATACCTGCGAATAGCCCTACATACAGCGTTAAATAGTTTCCATTTCGCTCCGATGCTTACATTGGGTTTTTGTCAAAAAGGGGCTCCATAAGCAGTTGATACTGGCTTTTGCCTCAGCGTTTCTTCTCAATATCTGTTCCCTGAAAGCAAGAGTAGCCGTAAAACATTCTTCAAGATATGAGTATTGCTTTTCATATAACCTTATTTACTAAGAATTCAATGTATAAACGTTTATACGAAAACCGAAGTGGAATTGAGAACAGGCCTTAATATTGTTGATCTGTTCTTGGGTGTTGCTTCACTCGTTCGACGGACCAAATAGCCACCCCTACTTATTGCTGGCATTGCACACACACACACACACACACACAGATAGACAGTTTGCGGCTGAATTGAATGAGCTGCTCTTTGGCCACCACAACAAAGGCCACATCATCCGCAAATCCGGGAAAGATAATCACAGTTTGCCGTCATACATAATATTCCATAGGAGAGGCCCTTGGACCAAACCTGCCTATCTTTGTCTCAATGAACTTCAATCAAGTAACTTCTGCTAAAATCTTCCATAACGAAATTAAAGCTATGATGACTGAAATTCTCATATGAGTTTTTTTGACAGCCAACTCATAACTTACTGAAGTTATTTAGAGCCGACTCGTATGTAAACTCAGACAAGTGAAATAACAGCTTTAGTACACATACCACATGCTGTTTTGGGGTTTTTTTTTTTCTGTGTGTCCAACACAGTTACTCACATGGCGAAAAAAAAAACTCGAAAATTCAGTTTCAAATTGTCCATGGCGCACGCAAATTGACAGCTTTCAATCAACTCGAAGCACACTTCAGTTGGCCAGGTGCCTGTTTCCTGCTGGGTGCACTTGAAATTGATTAAGCCAGCTTCCCTCATCCGCAACCTTACAGAAACTTTTTGTTCAACTTTAAAATCCGCACTGCATTGAACTCCAAAATGAAGAACTTGAAGAAACACAAGGAAACTACTTGCGGAAAGTATGAGATGGCAAACAACTTGAACCTTGCCTGGCTCCTGGTCCTCGTTGTTAAGTAGCCAGCCAACTTTTCCTGAAGCTCCTCGCACCGCGCGCGCACTTGACAACTTTTGCTCACACATACAGGCACACATGCCAAGTTAACGGCCAAATTTAGTTGATTCTTGAAGAGGTTTAATTTCACAGCAGTGATTGACCCGAGGCGATGACTTTTCCAAAAAAAAAAACCCACAAATAAATAAATAATATTTCGTTTTTAGCTAAATGAAATTGAATTATTGCTGCATTATTAATAAGCTGCCATCAAAAAGTAGGGAAAAGGTGAGGGTGGATAGCGCAACAGCTGCGGGGGTGGATCAAAGGGAATTTGGAATGTTTCTTAAATGTTTTGGGCCTTTCTCTAATTACCTTATCGCTTGGCCCAATTCTTAGGTAGGAAGAAAAATTATCTTAAAACAACCCAAAGGTTCAAGGCCTTTTTGGGTAAATCACAATAAAAGTTGGTTCTAGCTTGGTATTCGGAACCTTGAACTCTAGACTTGATGAATCAAAACCCTTAAATTAAGGGCCACCCTCAGCACAAAACATGCAAAAACATTCGGTTTTCTCACTTGTGTTCTCACTTCAAGAACAGTTGACTTTATATTGTTTCATTTTGAAAAACTTGATTAGAGTTAATTTCATTCCGTTTTCAAGAACATTTTTGATTTTGGTCCAGTTATGAGCGAATGCCGCATATTTGGAATAGGAAACGGAGACCAAGCACTGGATATGCTGCCGTTTCTTTCTCCATCCATATAATAATAATAATAATAAATTTATTTAAAACCAATAATGCAGATATTATGAACATTATAAACATTACAAAGTGTTAAATAACTTAAGGTTTTAAATATTACTCGACTATGACTTTCAGTCGTCAGTCGGAGAATTCGTTTCTATGTTTCGTTGATTTTTGTTAATTTTGTTATTGTATTTGGGGATCCCCTAGGTGCCATACAAAAGGTCTTAATACACCCTGCTTTCCCGCTCGTCGCGAGATACAGGATCGTTGGGACCCAGTGTCGGATTAGGAGCCCACCAAATTTTTAGAGTTTATGTGCATGATATTATTTAAATTTAAAAAGATTCTCCCAAAATTCGTTTCCTATACTGAGTGGCCTGTTGCAAAAACTGCACTAAACCCTTCCAGTTAGTATCGCTCGCATCATTTAAAATATCTATGACCTGATTCGGACTTAGCACAGGTTGGTTTAAATATAGTGCTCTGTGTTCTCTTAGTATAGGACATCTGCCCAGGAAATGGTTTTCTCCAGCACCATCTGAGAAAGGCGTCGTGGCAGCCTATGACTGTCGTATGTAAATAGAGTCTTGTATATGTAACGGAGGTGCTGGTCCAACATGTAGAATCTACTGCCGTATTTATGCGTTTCCAGTGTGGCGTTGTCTGTGGCAAATTATAAATACGTTTGATGAAAAAGGCTTCCAGCTTATCCACTTCAACGTGTTGCTCAAAGCCCCAGACTTGCGCTCCGTAAGCTTGTATTGCCCTACACACGGCATCATAGATTTTCCACTTCATTTCGGTGGAGACATTGTTTTTGCTAAGGAGGCTCTTCCAAGTAATGTTGATGCTTTGCTTTGCAGCCGCAGTTCTAGCTGTAACATGCTTCTTGAAATTTAAAGTGGGCGTCAAAACAACTCCTAGATACTTGTACTCAGGTACAATCTTTATGGGTTCGCTTTGAAGTGTCCAATTTTCAGCCTTTGCCAGCCGCCCTCCTTTCCTGAAAACCATTATTTCCGATTTGGTCATATTAACTTCCATGTTCCATGTCTTACAATTTATTTCCAGCCGATCGATCATTTGCTGCAATACAGTGACTTCATCAGCAATTATGACTATGTCATCTGCATACAATAGAAGGCGTATATTTTCTCTTCCCACTGTTAAGCCGCCCCCTGTGAAATCATGGAGGTCGTCAAGGAAGAGCGCAAACAATAGGGGCGAAAGCAGACAGCCCTGCCTCACTCCGATATTGGTGTTGAAATACTCCGATAGTTCCTTGCCTGTCCAGACTGCCACCTTCGTATTTGCATATATATTCTCCAGCACGTTTAGAACTTTGGTTGAGACTCCACCATGTCATTATAGACTTCAGCCAGTGAGTCGATGAAATCCATTGGGGCATTTATATAGAATTCATATGGAATTATATCCTCTCCTGGCGCTTTGTTCAGCTTTACTTGATCCAGTATTATCAATATTTCGGTCCTGGTTATATGCGTATCCAACAAATCATCTTTTGCAAAGTTTCTGACAAAAATAATGTCCGCTGCAGTTTGTTCTGGGCTCAGTAGATTTTAAAAATAGCTCTGAAAGTCCGATGCTGAGATGTTGTTTTCTGTCTGGAAGTGGCTATTTTTTAACTCTTTTGCTACCTTCCACCAACCCTTGCTGTCCTTGACCTCATCCAGCTGCTGCCAGTACCTATCTTTTACCGTCCATATATATTCCGTGGGATCAGAGACATCGCAATACAACAAACTTCAAGGACGCACTCTTTTTTTTAGAAAAACACAGAAAAACTTGTTCAGGCTTAACTGGGAATTGAACCCGGTTAACGTATTGAATGATGCACCAACTTATTCAGCCGTTGCACACTTTTGCAGATCCATATTTAGTGGGCTACTTATGCTTGGTTGCACTGACAAGAGAGAGATCAAGAAGAGAGCCAACTCGCTCTCACGCGCTTTCTGGTACGGAGGGACGGACAAGAGCAGCCATGTCCGTCTGTCCGTCCGTCCTTATGAACAAACAGATCTCAAAAATGGTAAGAGTTAGAGGTTTAACAAGTATGGGACAAATGCTTCTTATACTTGCAGGCAAATCACGTTTATTTTCAATTTTTGCCACGCCCCCTTCCGCCCCCACAATTTGAAAAAAACCTCATAACTTCTACAGTTTTTAAGATAGATGGTTTGTACCTTCTAGAGATAGTTAGTAATTGTCAAAATGTATCGATTTGCTGAAGAAATGATAAAGATCGGATGGGCAGTTCTCAAGTTATGAGCAAAAAAGTGAACCAAGCTCCCCCCGACATCCCCCGTTCCACCCATTCACAACCAACACCGCTCAATCTTAGAGCGAGAGAGAAAGAGAGAGAGACAGAGGTAGAGAGAGACACAGCAGGATTACTGTATTCAGCTCATACTTCAGGTACAGAGTATGTTATAGTCGGGCTTGACCGACTTTCTTACTTATTGTTTCTGAACTTGTTTTCGTACTTAACTGAGCAACTTTCAGTTTCAAAACTTCAATAAGCCCGAAAAATCTGGATTTAAGTGCGAAATTCCTTGATTCAAGAGCGTTTATAAAAATCACTAAAATATTGATTTCAAGAACGTGAAATACAATTCGGGAACTTTAAGAGCTCAAATTAATTTTTTTCTTAAAGCTTGGTATGGAGATACTTGCGAAAAGTGTGCGAAATCTCTTCACATTATTTCGTCGATAGCAAGTGCGAAATAAGTCGCTCATCTCTAGTTGCTTTGTTTTCAAATTTAATTTGGCGGGACAATTTAAAATAATTAACAGCGAATATTTATGGTGGCCTTTAATGATGTAATAGTTGCAGCAATAGCTTTATGTGATTTGTAAGGAGCTTTAGTGAAGACACCTAGGGTACGACAGTGTTTGTTTAGGATTAAACTTCCTGTGAAGATCCATGTGGAGGCAGTTGTATAACTTAAATAAATCGCAAAAAAATAAATCGTTTGTAGGTTTATCGTTACCTTTATTTGTAACTCTCAATCATTTGGTCAAATTGGCAATTGGTGCTCTTTGGACACGACTAGGGAAATGGCAGAATCGACTGTTGTGGCCATTTCATCTCGACGTAATGTACTTATAATGCAATATCATAGATTAGAAGATGTTATCCATGAATTGCGGCGACAAAGAAGTTCCAAGTCTGACCATTGAAAAGTTCTGCGGCTCATCCGGTCGACATACGGAATCGCCGTCGTTCACAATTGAATCACTTTGTGCTGGACCAAGTTTCTCATCATCACCCCTTTCGTTCGAGGTGGTAAGGTTCTTGAAAAGATAATGAGCACTTATTTGTTCATATGCATGGCACACATACCCCGTGTCGACAATTTGGTCAAAAACGACATGAGAGGAGCTAACTGCCACTTCACATCGTTGCGATGGATACTCCACCACCGCTTTCACTCTTGGCGTGCTAAGGACGCCGCCAGCGAACGGTGGCGCTGTCCTTTAACGAAGCCTAAGCCGCGTTGCAATGATCTCTTAGCAAAAACAATCAATTGTGAATTGCATAATTAAACTCATTAAATATCTATACTTTTACAGATAATTTTTGTCCAGCCGCTATTACCTTTTCCTCCAATGAAAAGATGTTCAGCCTTTTTAATGTTTTTTTTCATAGTTGTCTTACTCATTTTAAAACTCCGCGCCACAACAATTGTATGTATATGAGTATCTACCGCCATGTAGAGTACGAAAAATATGTTTTACATATATTTCACACCTTCGAAATCATCTCTCATCACTTGCCTATCGGGTGACTATCGCGCGACACGTTGACGTCGAGTGGCAACGCTGTGATATCGATATGCCAATTTCGCGCGTGAGCTCCATACCAACTCACGAAACAGCACCTTGCGAAATCCGTGCGAAATCAATTTTTTTATATGAACTTTTTCATTTCGCGGGTATTTCGCGGGTATCTCCATACCAAGCTTAAATCAGGAATTTTATTTTAAGAACACTTCGTAGTCAAAGTAAGAATTTTCCAGAGCGTATCGTTCTTACCAAATTCTAGACCGAAACAGGATAAAATCAAGATGTGGACAAGGCTTGTTAATGTCACATTTACTAAAAGAATCGCTCGCTCATCTTTGGCAATAAAAAAGTCGTGTCCTTGGTAACTGCAATAAATGCTAAAACGGTTACTTATTGGGCTACCCGCGCGGAATGGTCGTTGTGGGAAATCATTTAACGATACTTACACAAACACACACACACACACAGTCACATGTCTCCCTGGAGTGTGTGCGTGTGTGTGTGTGTGTTGTAGTTCCATCAAATATTCTGCATAGAAATTGAAGCAGAAATTTTGTGTGTTTGCAATTTCTAGGAAAAATTTATGATTTTGATAAATTAACGCATGTGTGATTTTTAATTAAAATATTTTGAAATATATTAACAATATTAAGTATTCACGTAGTTTTGTCCAAACCCCCGTCGCCCCCTTCCCTATCAACAAAATGGTACTAATTTGTGGGGCAGCCCCCCCCCCCAACCCCCTTTAATGTTTTTTATTCAATTTACCAACCAAAAACAAACAATGTTCTTTTCTTCAATTTTTTTCCAGTGTATCTCTGTGTCTCTGTGTGTAGCAAATTCCCCAATTCCCGCCCCAAAAATAAATACAAAAACCAAACAAATCACTTTTACAAGTAAACTAAAGCAAAAACAATTGAGAGAAAACCAAAAGAATTCGGCCCGCCGAACTTGACATATTTTATTTGGTGTTTCTTTCCCGTTTTCTCTGTTTTTGTTCAGTCACTTACATAAAAAAACACATGTGCAATATGAAGTATAAAACTATTAATTAAAAGAGAACTTGGACGCAGCAACAGCAACTACAGCCAACAGCAACGCAGCAGCGGCAGCAGCAGCAGCAGCAACGGCAGCAGCAGCAGCAGCCACAGGATATTAATAGTTTTGCCCAAGGATCTGCTGGTGCAGATTCAGAACGCCATGCGCCATGTCAAAACTGAGGCATTACAGGTCCATGGATCAGCCCTGCACCAGCGTGGTCATACGCAAAAAGTTAGCAACTCCAAACTTTCCTCCTACCACTGCAACAACAACAACAACAACAACATCAAAACGCCACAAGACACGCCGTTTACAGTTCATAGTTTATGTTCACAACGCTTGCCTCTTTGCCTCTCTAAACCATACTCTAACTTCCACTCCAGCGATCGCCAGGGGTGTCCAAATTGAGAGATTTGGACATTGCTGCTGTAACACACACATTTCATAGCTCAACAAACTCATCAACTTTTCCGCGAAAGCTCTTTACTACAGCTTAAAGCTTCTTTTAGTTTCGGCATGAAAAGCTTCAACACTTAAAGTTGCGCTGTGCTTTGAAAGCTCTTTCCATCATCATCCTTGCCTGCCTGCCACCCACCCCACCACCCACTCAACCTATGCATGCCCTTCTTGTATGTAGCCAACTCCATCCAGCTTTCGATCTCTAACGCTCTGCCCACTGTCATTACAGGACAATGACAGCCATTTGCTTCGTCTGCAACCTGCCCATCATGTCACACCAGGTGGGCCTGGTGTGGCAGGGTGGCAATGGCTGGGACGATTTGGTGCGCGAGCAGGTAAGTCCGACCTGTTCCACATTCGCATGCCGGTATGTACCCACACTTTCGCCCTCAGCTGGAAGAGTCCACCATACGCCAGCGTCTGGGCGGACGTCGCGATTCGGCAGCCCAGATCACCACACCGCCAAGCACCTCACCGCCGCCCGGGCTGCAGCGTCGCCGACGCAGCTCGCTGGCCCAGCTAACTGACATACTGCGCGAATGGAGCGGCGGCGGCGGAGCCAAACAGCAGCAACAGCAGGCCCAGCAGGCGGCGCGCAACAAGGCCCAGCTCAATCGACGGGAAACACTGGCCGATCTGGCGCGCAGCTTACCCTGGCGCACCTCGACCACCGATGCCAGCACTGGAGCGGGCAGCGGCACCAACAACACCACCTACATGGCGCCACGCAAACGGCGCGAGTCCAGCGCCGATTCGGGCATACGCAGCATGCGTTCGCGTCGCGATTCAAATACGGCGGAGTTTGTCAAACATTGGAATCGACGGGAGAGCACCACAGTTGAGGAACAGCCTGCGACCTGTGTGTCCGTGGTGGTTGAGTGCAGTAAAAGCGTAAGTAGACGACTACACACCCGCCCCCCCCCCCCCCCCCCCCCACCCTCCAATCACACTGAGGGAAAAGGCAGGCGAATATCAGTTGGACCCAGAGCAAAGAGAGATCTGTCCGATGGGAAATCAGTTAAAGAAAACCTTGTTATTTGATCCATTGGATGATTTTGGTATCCATTGGAACTGTACCTATAGTTTTAATGTCATTTAATGTCAATTTGATCTTTGTTTTTCATCCAATGGAGCTGAAAACTGTCAAAGGGATATTAGATTATCAAAATATACTGTCACTACATGTCAAGATCTAATTTCGAAAATAGTTTAAATGACAATCATCAAATATCATGAGTCCGGACAGCGTTCGGATTGGAAAAAGAATGATCCCTATGTGAGATCTTTAAACAAGCCATATGTTTACGGAAAGGTTTAGGAATCAAGGGGATATTACCTCAGGGTAAGGTCCTAACCCCTTCGGAGTTCGGTTCGGTCGATAATGGTTACCTTAAGTTCTATCTTCTTCTATCTGAAGCTAATCAATACATCTTCTGATCATTCAGATCATTCAGATCTGGTGTCTTTAAGGGAAACATTTCCAAGAAATAAACTAGTTCACGACAAAGTTTATTATCTCTATATGCTGACTGACACACTGGGCGTGTTCACCAGCATACACCAATCATCTAACGAAAATCATTAATAACAAAAAAGTGTTTGTCTGCTGGTGAACGAACTTGATAGTTATCGATATATATTTTTGTTAGCGGAAGGTTTGAATTTTTGACAACAAACATAAATTATTCATACTGAAAAGTGTAAAGTATTGAAAAGAAATAGTTTTTCTCACTAAAACTACTTTTTGACCGATCGTTCCTATGGCAGCTATATGCTATAGTCATCCGATTTTGATTAAACTTGTCAGAATTGTGTAGTAGCATATAGTAATGATCAGTAACAATTTTGGGAGCGATATCTTTAAAAACAAACAAGTTTTTCTTACTTAGACTTTTTTTTCAAACCTATCTTTTGCATGGAGCTATACTATATAGTGGTCCGATTTCGGCAAGTCTTGGTGAAATTATGTAAAATCATTGAAAACTTATAAATACGAGCGTTGGGAGCGATAGCACTAAAAACAAAAAAATTTTTCTCACTAAAACTAGTTTTTCAACCGATCGTTCCTATGGCAGCTATATGCTAAAGTCATCCGATCCGGCCGGTTCCGACAAATGTGCAGCGTATTTGTATCAAAAGACTTCGTGCAAAGTTTGGTTAAGATAGTTTTAAAACTGACGGAGGATATAGCATAGAAACAGACGGACGGACATGGCTATATCAACTCAGCTCGTCGTGCTGATCAAGAATATATATACTTTATGTGGTCGAAGATGCTTCCTTCTGTGCGTTACAAACATCCGGACAATTTCAATATATCTTCTCCAAGGGTAAAAAAGGAGGTTTCCACATTCATGTTGCATTTGCCTTCTCAAAGTTGCTTGTTTTTTTACTTCTGACAGATGTGTGCTATCGATTTTTTGTCATCGATTTATGCTGCTGAACACGCTCACTGATTCACTGAATCATCGCACAGCCTTAACGGCTGTATTTACGAGTTTCTGCTTTCTTCCGATTGGCTTGAAACTTGGTTTGAAAGAAATTAGGAGATATCAGTTGAGATGTAATTTTCCGATGTTGGAACGCTTGCCCCGAAGGGTTTCCAAGTTGAAGAAATGAGCCAGAATGGTCAAAAAACCGCAAAATTTGCTAAATTTCCGATTGCTATAAAACTTTGGGCCATGGATTTGGTACACATATAATTGATTACCTGGAATTGAACATGGTCCAAAAACCGTGAAATTTATAAAAGATTCCTTGCTAAAAAAAAACGACAAATTTTCAAAATTTTCATAGATTAGCTATTATAACAATTCAAGACGCATATATAAGAAATTTACCAAACTATCATTTGAGTATTTACTAAAGCGCAGACGTTCGAAAATAACAGGTGTAGACTAAACAGTCCTAAGTATATTGCGAAATTGGAAAATTTGGATCCAAAAAATTGAGAAATTCTCAGTTGAGATTTGTTTAACTAAGAAGAATATTCATGATGATGAGTAAATATGAAGTGTAGACCATACGTACCAAGTTTAGATTTGATGGATGGCAATTGAAGACGGGTAAATAGGAGGTGTCTGTCGATCGGCTTAAAAATTTGCAATAATTCGTATGAAAAATGTTGATTGACATGAAAACGGTTAAATCAATCGAGATTGTCATGATAACGGGTAAATAGACGGAGGGCGAAGATCGAAAGGTTTACTCAATAAACAAGACTCAGCGTTGAATAAAATCAGCGCCATACCAAGCGAATTATTTGAAATCAATTTTAGAATTCATTTTTGAGTTCAGTGTACCAATTTACGCCTGATATTCGCCTGTTTACTCTCTAAGTGTAGCCACCAGAACCGCTCCAACCATTCAACCCTAACCCGCATGCCACTCTGTCTGTCTTTGTCTCCGACTCCCAACTCCATAACGCAGGCTTCGCGCCGCGGATCCGGAGAGAGCTACCTGTCGAGCAGTCGGCGTGACAGCAATGTTGTCGGCCGTGTAACGACGCCACCACCGCCATCCAAGTATCAGGTGACCAAGAAGCGGGACTCGCTTGCCGCCCCGGAATTCCCCAACTTCCGGCAGGAGCAGCGCCCCTCGACCAGTTCCGCTGGCTCCTGCTCTGACCACTCCATGCCACTAATTTCAACCAGCACTTACCACCATCAGCAGGTGGACTCCGCCTGTCAGGCCCTGCCACCGCCGACGATCATCACCAGTTCGGTTACTCCGCCGGCCACCAGTCCGACGGCCCCCAAGGGTCGAAGGGACTCCCAGACGCAGTGTGGGCGTGTTAATCGGCGCGACTCCAAGGCGGGCATAAGTCCGGAGCGAGCACCACGTCTGCAGAGGCTGCAGCGTCAGGCCACGGCCTTTGATGAGGGCGTTTTACCTGGCGGTAGTCGTCGCGGCTCTCAGCCGGCTCTTAGTCCTGATCCGCCGGAGGACTGCGAGCGTCGCACCTCTCGCCGTGATTCGCTCTCGCCGGACAGCGCCTCACGTGGTGGCCGGCGTGACTCCCGCACACACTTGTCACCGGATCGCTCGCACGAGCGAGATGGCAGCCCGCGTCGGCATACACTGCGCCGGCAGAGCAGCTCAGCCGCCCGCTCGCCACGCTCACCCGACTCGAACAGCTGCTGTTCGTCGCGCGATCCCAGCCCTTGCTCAAGGCCACCACCGCTGCCGGCGGTGGAGCAGAATCAGCGACCCGCCATTCGTCGGCAATCCACCACCGAGGAGATTTTGATAGCACGCGGCTTTCGGCGCCAGTCGACCACCGAGGAGATGATCAGGTGTCGCAATTTTCGCCGGCAGAGTTCGCAGAGCGATGATGTGTGTCGGTAAGGCAATCAGTCGGGTCTCTATACACCTATGATTCTGTCTAATGAAAGTCTTTTGATAATTATAAAGCTATCGCGGACGACGCGACTCATCGGCCCAGATTATAGATGGAACTATTGGCACCATGACGGTGGAAACAACCAGCACCTTTTTCGACTCCAGCACACAGACAGGTAAGTGGCAGGCAGGAAACAATCCCAGCCAGCAATTGAGCAAACGTTATGCAAAAGAAGCTTAAAGTAAGCTTACTTTTTCATGCGTTATCGTATGGCAGCCTTCGATTTTCAAATGTCGTTTCGGCGACCGAGAGATTTCGTGCTCACTCTCTCTCGCTCTCTTGGCACTCTCTCTTGGCGCTCTCTCTCTCCCTTGTGATCTTTTAGTTCTAGGCAACTGCAGCTGACAGGGCAGGCAAAAAAAAAAAAATTTACCCTCAAGCAAAGGCATGAAAAAAATTGTGTATATCAGTTTAGTTTTGTTTTTTGAAGAGCAAACAAGTAAACATTTTTCTTTAAAAATATAAGTGCGCGTTTAAATTTATTTAATGCCAGCAGCAATAATATTTGGAAAAAATTAAGAAAGCATATTATATACGACTGTCCACACCAAGTGCTAGGAAATTTGCTGCGGACAAAACATAACATTCGCCACTGCCATTCGCCGTGAGTAACATTGCTTTCTTGCAGTTTAAAGTCAACTATTGACATTTATATTTAAATTCTATTGCAGAGACTTTCACTCTGATATG
Organism: Lordiphosa clarofinis; assembly: GCA_018904275.1. Lineage (NCBI taxonomy): Eukaryota > Metazoa > Arthropoda > Insecta > Diptera > Drosophilidae > Lordiphosa > Lordiphosa clarofinis. The sequence goes on from JAEIGQ010000147.1 coordinate 409,921, forward strand.
AAGGAAGGAAGAGGACTTTGTATTTTCTTTTAAAGCAGGGAAAACGCTAATTTAATTTAATTTAAATTTTTGAATAATAAAAATAACCAACCAGAACACTCACAAAATAAATGTTTAAAACGCTTTATTACTTCACTTACAATACGTGTTTTGTAACCGTATTTACAAAGCATGTTGTAAGCTTATGAAAACGAATTATAAAACATGTTTTGCAAGCGTCTTTTTTAAGCTTATAAAGATGGGTGCGTTTCGATTATAAAACGCTTACTTTGATGCGTTTTATAAATGTCACAGCAGCGTTTTATAAGCGTTTTGCTTATATTTGAACGCTTACAAAACGTGTATTTTTATATGAAATTGTTTGCTGGGATGCTTCTAATACAGCGTTCCCCAGCGATAACCCCGGTGGAACGAACTGACTTCCCGAATGCTTGCCGAAGTCATACTTTATTGTGTGTTAGAGAGAGACACAGGCACGTTTTAGCGCTCTCTTCTTGGGGAACCCTGTTCTAATATTATGGATATAGCCTCTGGGGCACGAACATACTAGCTAATTCACACCGAACGATTGCCAAAGTCAAGCCTCACTGTGTGTAAGAAAGAGAGAGACACAGTCACATTTTCGCAATAAAAAGCATTTTGAATTTCGCTTCTCTTGTATTTGTGTTCTCCGGATCACAGCTCATAAGATTTTCTTAGCCCTATCAAAATTAAGTAAAATTATATTTTGAAATATCTGAGAATCTTACACTTTTATAAATTCTTATTCCAACTAACCTTTCCGATTGAATTTAGAAAGGGATATAAATACAAATCCCCTCAAAGAGCAGCTGGAAAACATATAAGATTGATCACCGATTTCCTAACAGATTAAACATTAACTTGAGTATGATTCAATTTATTATGACTGTTGTTGGCAGGAATCATGACCAAACTCTTGGTGGCACTGCGTTTTCATGCAAGTGGCAGCTTCCTCATCTCTGCGGGGGACATTTGAGGAGTAAGCGTTCCTTTGGCTGTTAAACAACATCAGGGCCATCACAAACAGACACTGACTGTTTGATTTGTGTTAAAACACTAGAATTCAAGAAAGTATTTTTAAAGCTTACTTAACATAAAGAACAAGTAAGAAAGTCGATTAAGCCTGGCTGTGATATACTCTGTATCAGCGAACTTTCTTTTGGTCATAATTTGTCTAATAGATGGCGTTACAAATTAATGATCAATGTATTATTAAGCCATACTAAAGCAACGGTTGCCAAATCCATTTCAAAACTGTCAAAAAACTGTCAAATAAATGACGCCATTTCAGGTTTAAGTTCGATTTATTGGAGACGGCGTGTTGCCGGTAAGAATGAGTGTAACACAATATCAGGGGGGAAAACGGCGGGACAGAGTATTATAACAAAACGAATACTGCTGAGAAACTTTTGGGAAATTGAGCCTGCTAAATTCAAATTGGAAACATTTTGTGAGTACAGAAGTCTGGTGATACTTTCTTGTAGTAAAGCTTGAAATAGCCTAAAAATAGATGAGTGAACCAACAATGTTTTGAAATTGAATTGAAAATAATTTTAGCCATTAGACCACGGAATACCCAGAGACGAAGAGGTACTCTAAAAACACCATAATTTTTTTTGCTCCCCGTTCTATCGCTGTGCCCCTGGAAGTCCTTCGTGGGCTAATTCGTTGACAGCTCGAACCGGAATGTAGAAGTATTTAGTAGTAGTTTTTGATTTATTCATAAATATTTTATAATTTGTATTAACAAAATAGAAATGCACATAGTGACTTTATTATAAATAAATGCTAGTATCCTTTTGAGCATGGCAATTAAGGCCGTTAGCCCATACTTCCCTTAAGTGGTCCACAATACTCCATTTCCAGTTACTACACTTGACTTCCCCGGTCGTCCCGAGATATCAAATCGTTCACCGGAAATAGTGCGTAAGAAAACCACTCGCAGTGAAATAACTCATAGATTAACATTAACAGTAATTCAAAAAGAAACATTATTATACATAAATTGAGGTTACAAAATATTCACTTATTGACATTAAACATTTAGGGTGTTCACTTTGTTGAGCACTTGAGCACTTGGGGAAAAGTGTAAACATTTCCAACAACAATTTACTCTGAACAAATTGTGTACAGCTTGCTCGACCCAGACCCTGACTACGAAAAGTCGGGCACTTTTACCTTAGTGCTATAAGTGTTATATGTACAAGCTAAAATCAAATGTGTGATCAAACATTCATATAAATTGTATGGAAAAAGCGCCAACTTTGAATGAACCATGGATTACTGCCGAATCATATCTCAAACGTAGTTGTGCACAAATTTCGTGCACAGAGGGCTGCTCACAATACTAGTCAGGCAAAACTGCTCAAGTGCTCAACAAAGTGAATACCCCAATTATAAAAAATCCTATACAAATAAAATTGACACTCCTGTTCAGAAATCCCCTAAAAATTCCTGCCCATATATAAGCGATATTGCATATGTGTCCACATCATCCCTAAAATAGTTTCTTTCTCCTAAGTTGTATTCTAGGAGCTAATATGTGCATCGTGTATCACTCTGCCTTGCCTGCCGCTCGAACTCATTTTTTTCTCCATCGTCAATCTTCTGTAACAGTTCTATTTGCCACGCATCCCAAGTTGTGCTGTCATTTGTGTATGTCCTTATGTTGTGATCATGGAAGAACTGTGATCGGTCTGTCAAAAGTTGTTCAACTATGACTTTTGGGAGCCGTGAAGAGTCCATCTGCATAGCTTTGCCTATATATTTAAAGTGCAGCTGAAGGGTGTATTGAAACAATGTCGGAAGGCCCGTTTCAATGTATAATGCGTAGCTCGGAGTGTTTACAGGCAGATAAAACATCGTTTTAATGTAGAAACGAAGCAATCGCTCTACATCCTCGAAACGGCAAAATCCCCAGATTGGGGCCGCATAACACATAATTGCCCTAGACGTTGCTAAAAAGAGTTTATATTTGGTGCTGTTGTTGACTTTCTTCTTCCCAAGCAAATGTTTCCAGGTGCTATTAATAGCGACTTTGGCGTCTGTCAATTTCTGTGCCAAATGTTTCTTAAACGACATATTGGATGTAAGTAGCACGCCTAGGTATTTGTACTCGTTTACTGTTTCTATCAATACCCCATCTAGTGTCCATTCATCAGCTCTGGCTCTACGTCCTCTTCCATCCTTTACTATCATTATTTTCGACTTCTCGATATTTATACGAAGACTCCACGTCTGACAGTACCTACTTAGAGCATCAATCATTTGTTGCATCACCTGTGGGCTTTCCGCCAAAAGCACCATATCGTGGGCATACATGAGAACCTTGATGCGTTGAGATCCAAATTCTACTCCTCCGGGAAGATTCGCAGCAATGTCATCCACATACAATGCAAATAGCATCCCTGCTTTACGCCTAAGTTCGTTTCAAACCATTCGGATAGTTGGTTTCCATCCCATACTGTGGTTTTATTTAGGCTATAAAGGCTTTCTATTATAGCAATAAATTTGGTCGATACTCCAGCATTACTTAACTTTAAGTAGAGACTGCGCCTGTCGATTGTGTCGAACGCAGCTTTGAAATCTACAAAAAAAAAAGTAAACATTTTCCTTCTTTCGCCCAGGAACTTTTTGGCAATCGACGTCAATGCAAAAATACTGTCTACAGTCGAGTAGCCCTCTCTGAATCCAGCCGGAATCGAACCGGAATGGATAAAGTCTGTTCGATATTGCTGACTCCCGACTCGCTCATCACAATTCTTACTTTAAGTTCGAATAGTTATTGAATTCGAAATTATAAAACTACACTCAGAAAAAAGCGATCGGGATAGTTCTAGACCAATTGGGATAGAATTGAATGTACTTAAATTAAGTACGAAACATACTAAAATATAAAAACCACTGTTAAAATTATTCAAATGAGAACATAGGTTCTTGAATCAAGTACATTTCGTACTTACAGTTGGCCTAAAAAATTTAAGAAAAGATCGTACTTAGTTCAAGTACAAAATTTCTAGGATTAAGTAGAGTATAAACTTACTAAGCGAGCTTCAAAAAGTGTGCAAACTATTTTACGTTGATTCTGTTCTTGAAATTCCCTTCTGGTTCTAACACTTTGGTAATGGACATACAGTATAAACATCTTGGTCTTTGGTTAATTCATTTCCTTTGTATTTTGATATTAAATAGAGAACTTTATAGGCTTAGACCAGGAACATTTTGTGTTTATTTTTTGAAGTATTATATTGCTTCAAAAATGGATTGGGGTTGACTTTTGAATTAATAGACTTCGATGAAGAACCTTTTTGCACTTATTTTGAGAGTAAATCCGGCTACATTTAAGACCTTAAAAAATGAATAATATGACCAAAAAGATATGTACTTAAAATATCCCGAAACAGGTATTTTGGGATTGAAAAAATCGTACTTGAAATAAGGATTCTGTACTTGAATCAAATATTTTTGTACTTATCGTACTTTTGACACCGTTCGTACTTGATTCAAGTACAAAGCTCTTGGTTTTTTTTCTGAGTGTAGATTTGAAATTCTTAAACCAAGAAAATGTTTGATCTTGAAGTAAAAACGAGTTCCTACTTTCAGTACCAAACGCTCTTAGCTAACATTAATAAGTCTATATGATGCTTAATTTGAGCTCTAAAAGTTCTTAACAAAATCCCGAATCGTTCTTAACATATCCATAAATTTACAGTATTTTTTAAATCAAGAATTTTGTGGCTTATTGAAGTTATAAAATAAACAGAAAACTCTTGACTTAAATACGAAAATTCTTAATTTTTCTATTGTGTAGATATGGTACAACAGAATCAGTTTCGTTTGCAAGACATGCGTGAGCCCCAAAAAAATCTTGAACTTTTTGAATTGGAAATGGGTTTTGTCGCGCAGAACTTTTCTTTTGCAATTCAAACACCGCCGCCAAGCTGCCAACTTAACTTCCAAATGGAATGCTTTATCCTTTAGCTTTCACTCCTGAAAGCTAAACAAAAGCTGCATTGCCGCTTGCCTTTGATTTTCGTATGCTTTTCAAACTGGCGCCCCGTCGAAAGCTTCCTGCAGCTGTTGTCCTACTCGAACAGCTGTGCTCCTCCACCAGACCTGTCAACTTGTCAGCCTTGTCAGCCTGTGTGCAGAGGGATGCCATGGCCATGGCAACGCTTGGCTCTGTGGCCATCAGTTGGTGTTGAAAACGCAGACGTGCCACAAGCGCAGCCAAAAGCGAACCAATTGAACGGCAGCCGGCGCCTACCCCAGCCCCAGTCCAGGAGTCGAGTCGAGAATCTCGCACGTACTTAACATTGTCCGCGTCGTAAACTGTAAATACAAAATACAAAATACAAAATTTGCCCCAGAGCCTTGTAGCGACGTTGTCCTGCCAACTCTGTCGCGTCGCGTTCGCGCATCAGTTGTGAGTGTGTGGCATTTGTATTTAAATATATACAATACAGCACACATTCATATACACATACAAGCGCATATACATATATACAAAGTGTCCAGCGTTTCTTTGTTGTTCTTTTTTTTTTTGCACATTTTTTTCGAGTGCGCGTAAGGTGCATACTTTGCATACAATTTGGGCGCGTGCAGCGCAGCGCAACGACGTGGCCGAGTTCATCGACGTTGCCAGCGACGGTGGCCGCGGCCGCCAGCCATCGAGTAGCGCCAGCAGCAGCAGCAACCGCAGCCGCAGCGGTAAGAAGCCCCCATAAGTAGGCAACGCTTTGCGTTGTGACACACATTTCTTGGCCCGTGTTTACATTCAAGAGAGCCACTGCGAGAGCCCCACCCCCTCCACACAAAAACCAGCATTCAATGCCAAGCAAAATGGCGCCTTGGCCTGTCACATTGACTTTAATGAATGAAAGTGCAGGATCCGCCTGTCTGTCTCCTGGTCTGTGTGTGTGTGTGTGTGTGTGTGTGTGTGTGTGTTATGAATGAAACTGCAACTCGTCTTTGGTACTTTTCAACCTAAGAACCAACCCCGAAGTGGCCTATTGATGCAACAAGTTTCCTTTCAACGCATTGTGCAACAACTTTCACACCCAACTTAATTGAGCTCGCCCGCGCAATTGAAATTGCAGACAAACTGTGGTTGAAATCAAAATATTAATTAACCTGTTGATGGGCGGTGAAACCTAATTCAGGCAATGACCACAAGTTGGCATATCAATTACCGTAATCACCACATCATCATCATCACGGGGGTAAATGAACTCAAAACTGTTGTGCAATAATTAAAAAATTTTATGAGCTGATTGGAATAACTGATTCAGTCGCACATGGGTTGGGTGGGTGTGTGTGTGCTGGTATTTGCTTACCGTTTACGGAACGGTTAACTCTGTACTCAAATCTTCTATCCAAAAGCATTTTCTAAATTTGATCTCCACTCTTCCACTGAACTCTCTTTATCAGCCCTCTCTCATTTCTCTTTAGCAGGGCAAGGTGGAATTAATAAGGCGAAGCCGCGCGAGAAAGCGCTTTTTCTGGTTGTAAGGCCCAAACAAAAAAATGTTCTGTAGGCATACATTAACTGGCCTTCACCTTGTTAATTCCACCATGGTCCGTATGTGCATCTGTCAGAGACTAGAAGATCTAGAGCAATCAATTTTCGAATGTTTCAAATTTTTGGCATACTTTTATTCGTCCACACTATCAAAAGTGCAAAATAAATCCTCAAAATTTTGATAATATCGCTTTTATATTCGCAATATCGATGATCCTTGATGCAAATTCAGCTAACTAATGTTACAATGTGCACTAGGTTAGACTCTCACCCATCTATCTGATGTATAATTAGCGTAAAAAATACAACAAAAGTAAAAAAGTCGAGTTTTAACGGGCGCAATCAGTCTCTAAAGTTTTTGTATATAACTCATACGCAATATTGCCTATTATCGTATATTTTTTTAGTTGATGAAAAATAATAAATGAACGTGGCGTATGAGTAATTTTTTTCTTTAAAACTTTAGGTGCGACAGAACCCATTTAAAATTAATATATAATTTTTGGATTTTCACAATTATTAGCTTTGGGGAATGCTGAGACCTGGTTTTTTCCATTTTGTCGTTAACGTTAGTGTTAAAGCTCTGTTAAAAAATTTTCCCCAGAGTTACGGGTATATCGACGCAAAGTATCTCAAGAACTGCCTTGACTATTTGACTAAGTTTTCTTTAACTAAATAACACTAGGGTCCATTTTCTAATCTTGCTGCTTTAATGAATTAGCTCAGCAGCGGCTGCCAGCTTCACCTTGTTAGTTCCACCAAGCACCAGAATTCCTCAAGAAGAAAGCGCTTAAATGTGACTCTGTCTCTTTTTAACACAGCTTGACTCTGAAGCTTGATTTTGGTACGCATTCGGTGTAAGTTTGCGAGGGGCTTTTTTCTCGGTAACTTTGCTCTACACGCAAACCTAACTAAAGTGAGTGTGCGTCGTTCATTCTCACACTCTTTTACTCTGGCTCTCTTCTTCTTGACTTACTAATGCCCGGCAGTCGATTCTGCTTCGTGCTTCTGGCACCAGTTTTTCACACCAAGCTTTGAAATGGTCGTCCCACCTTGCCTTGTCCTAGTTCTTTTGCATGCCTCTTGTAGACCATTTTTACTGCAGCTTGTTCATCCCTAAGGGTAACATGTCCTCAAAAGTCCATTAATTCTTCGAAGAATCTTTCGCTCGAAAACGTCAATTGCCGCCTCATGAGCTGATAATATTGTATATGCTTCTGCGCCGTATTGCAGAACTGGAATGATAAGCGACTAGTGAGGTCCCTGCGGTCCATCGGTTTGCAAGAGTGATTCTTTGTCAGATTTCCAGGCTGATGTTGTTGGTTATTATCGTTCCAGTTAAAGTTGTACTCTCCCATTGTAACAGATTGTCCAAGACGTGTAGACTTTCTTTATCCTCCCTTCGTCTTTATTGCCGATTACATAATCGAGTAGCATTAGATCTTGACGAAGAAATGTGCCCTTTTTGTAGGCATTTGGACACTGGCTTAGTAATTAAAGAAGTCACACGCTAAGGCCTAAAACTTTTTATTTGGTATCAAATGGGTCGGAGTTTTAAGGGCTTTTCAACGTCATCATGCAAAGTCGAAGGTTCTTTGCTGGTATACCAAAAGTAAACAGGGCTTCAAAGAACCTTGTCCTTATCGGTGGGTCGGAGGCGGTAAGATGGTAGGTTTCGATGTCTTCTCCAGGATTTGTTGTGGTCTGTGGTCTGTCTTGGATTTACCAGGTCTTAAGCCACACTGATAAGGTCGAATCAGTGTGCTTTTAAGCGGCTTTAGACGTTCACAAATAATAGAGTGACGGAACCGTATATGCAGTGGTAAGGAGACTGATCTAGTAGATGGCGCAAACTGCGGGGTTTTCTTTTTTAAAGATTGGGAAAAGAACACTCAAAATGTCAAAGTTTTCACACCAAAGACCGAACGATGAAAAGTGGGTGTTGTCTGTTCCCAATTGATTTTACCAAATTTGCTTCTTCCGGTATTGTCAACAGATAAAACTAAAAATTTGCAGTGTATGTGAGCATTTTATTTGTATTTATATATTTTATAAACATTTTGTATTGATGTTGAAGATGCTAATGTATGTTTCTGGGAGGTTACAAACTATTATCGCCTTCTTCGTCTTCATCTTGGAACAGCGGCAAAGTGTCTATTGCAGCTTCCAGAAAGCTGGAATTTAGCTTCACTAGCAAAATGTTCTCCAACACTTCCTGACCATCTTAGAAAGACGCTCTTTATCCTATAAATAATAATAAATGATTAGCGTAAAATAAAAATTAAATATATTCAATTTACTGAGTGGGTTTTGCATACTTTCTTAATTTTTCGTTCCAAAATATCAGCACGTCCGTATGGCTTTTTAAAATAGGAAGCTTCAGGTTTTGGATTTTTGTGTACACGTCAGTAGTGTTTCCGACGTTTGCACGAGTTCCTTCTGATAAAAATTCATCCAATAATAATTCATCTTCGTCAAGAGTTTCATTTTCTGAAATTTCCATTCTATTTACAATTGTACAATCGAAAGTGCCTCCAGGATTTGCTTCTTTGATTCTGTCCCACATCGTCTTTAAATAACTTATTGCTTCAATTTTTTGAAGCTCAGTCAAGGTGTGATGAAACCGTGGGTCCAGGTATAAGCATGCCACTAATCCCTTGTTGTCCATACGACTCTAAAATCATTATTCCAAGAGTTTTGGTAAGTGTTTGATTCGACTCTTTTACTATTTTTGCCGTACTCACTTTACACTTTAACCATTGGGCGTAAAAATTTCCATAGTGTAACTGCTCTTCTTGAAATACTTATGGTTTTTGAGTGTAACACGGGCAGCTATCTACGAATTCCCAAAAGTTGACTCTATTTCAATTTTCGTCGCGTCTGTTTTTGATAGATTCTAATTTTGATAATGCCTCCTTTGCGTCTTTTAAATGATCCAGCATAAGGTAGGTTGAACTTCACAGAGTTGGACAATCCAGTTCAGGCATCTTTAATTTTTTTAATTCGAAAATTTCTCTATATCCATTTGAGGTTTTTCTTATAAATTTTGTAACATATAAGTTTTGCAGACTTTGAAACATCCAGAGCACAAAGTTGAGCGGTATGAGCAGCACAACGGCAATCTTCAATACTACCCAAAAACATACTTGGCGTGTTTTCTAACAGCTCTATTGTTTTCAAATAATAGTCATTTGTGCAGTCGTCTTCATCTTCCTCAGGTTCTTCTCCAGTAAGAAAATTCAGTGTATTGGATGCCTTTAGCATATTAGCACCATTATCGGATTTTACTGATACAATTTGTTGCAAGCTTATCTCAAATTTTTGCAGAACTTTCATTATTTCGGAGGCCAGATTTTTGGCAGTGCTCGATCCACTTCCTTTTAGTTGTGCCATTTCCAGGATTCGGATGCTTGATTTTATTTGAGCATCTATAATATATTGCGCACTCACTCCAAAAATATTTCGGCCCAGCCTACATGCACTGTCAATTTTGAATGACAGCAACCTATTTCTAGCCTCTTTAGTAATGTCATTCCGAATATTTTTCGCCACTAGTGCCAAAGTTTTCTTTCAGTTTAAGGCATTTAACCACATCTGCTTTCCTTCTGCAGTTCTTAGACCTTCAGAAACGGGGTCCAAAAGAATTCTCATATTGGGGGAATTTAATATGTTAAACGGAATGCTATCCTCGGTGACCAGACCAACATAAGCTCTGATTATCTGCTGTTTGTTGACTTCGACTTTTTTTTTTTTTTTGCGTATGATGGTTTCAAATGCAGTAGATAAAGCAGCATTTAATTGTTCTACTTGGGAATAAATTATTTTGTGCACTTTCTCCAAATGCGCTTTTAAATTGGAAATCCTGTTGTTTTTCAGCGGTTTATTGCACTTCATGCAAGTAGCTATCCCGTCGATCTCATTATTATGAAAATATTTCCAAATTTTGCATTCCTTCTTCGGCGCCATTGTGCACAAAACAAATGAATTTTAAAAATTTTCCCAAAGGTTCGAACTGTTAAATTGCTCTTTCCAAATCAAACTAATTGAATTAGAATCCAAAAAATAGAAAATGAAAAACTGACAAAGCAGTTGCCTACTTGTACTTTAAAATTACGATATGGGTCGACTGTCGAAGTATTCATCGACTGTTTGATAGACTTACAATAATTCTGAAAGTCGCAGTCAATCAAATGAAATACTTTCAAAGGGCCGACTGCTGCTTTGATTTCCTTAGTTACAATTTTGAGATTTTCAAATCAGAAGTCAAAGCAGCAGTCAAAAAAATTCAAACTTGTCGAAGTTTTTAAATACTGCAAATTAATAAATATTATTTTGAATTAAGTCTTTTTAGAAGCATAGCATACTTTTATTTTATTTTATTTTATTTTATTTTACTTTCTCTGTTATGTTTTCAAGTCACAGGAAACAGTTGAAACCCTCGCTAATTGCACTACTTCTTTGTTCGTTCAAGAGAAGTAAACTGAGATTGCTCTGAGATGGATTTAGTGGCTTCCGAGAACTTAAGATTTCTAGACTCTTCAATTAGCTTCGCTCGTGCTTTCTTTGAATTGTCTGCCTTTCCAAATAATCCACCAAAGTGCTGGCAAACGCATTTCGCAGAAATTGCCGCTCAGCTCGAGTGCAATACATGTTAATGAACACTTGAGCAATAATGTGAAGCATGAAATAATTAGCTTAATACCGACACAATGAAATACTCCCAACTCTTTGCTTAAAACTGAATAAATAGAAAATCTTACAATTTAATTTGATTAGCATTTCAATTTTGTGTTTTATTGGCCAATAACTTTTATTTACATTTTACGAGCAAATAAAATTAAAGGCCACAAAAAGAAACAACATTTTTGAAATTATTCTCAAAATATCAATTGATTTCTTAGCAATTGGTTTTTGAAACCACACACACACACACACACGCACATCGACACAAGAATGGCATTAGCAGCACAATTACAAATTTCGACGGTACTTACGTAGACCGCCCGAGCGCATTAAGCTTGCAAAAATGTGCGGAAGCCAATTGGAAAGTTATGCCACCACCAGAGGCAGCAGCAGCAGCACTCTTTCGCACGAAATCCACGTAAATTGGCCCTGGAACCAATGGAATTTTCTGGCAACAATTTATTAACAAAATATGCAAGAAATGGATATTTCAATTCTGATTTGATGGCATAGTTCTCGCAGTGTTGTGAATCCAAACGGTTGTGCGCACAGCAATGCAACGTCTAATCAGGTCCATTTTGCGTTATCCGCGCGAAAGCGGATTAGTTGGTGAGGATCCTAGGGATACCAATCAGTATCGCACCTGTCCATCGCTTTCGTTAATTTAAGTAATTGCATTTTTACGATGGACAAACAGAAAGCAGACCAAAACAAACAAATTTCGTTTACCCCAAAGGGGAATCGGTGTTATTACTTTTATTATTGTATATCTACATGGAAAGCAAGGTCAGCCTGGATGACTAACCAAATTGGTTCATCTAATTGATTGATTGCGCTCGATTGATTTATAGAGTGCTTGGAATGGCCAAGTCAAGTTAAAGTGTTGCCCACTTCGAGGCGTTGATTGATTGGTTGATGAGTGGAGATTAAGCCAATACTTCATATTAATAGAAAATCAAAGTAAGAAAACTGGACTCGAGTCATTGTAATCGATAATCATTCGCAAAATCGATAGCAGTTACCTGCTCAGCAGCCTGGGACTTCACACAAATGTATAATGCCATTAACAGCTGTCACTTTTTTCGCTCTGAAATATTTGACAGTCAAACAAGAGGAAATGGCAACGGCTGTAACTTGAGTGTCGCATAAAAAAGTGGCCAAAAAAACAACGACACGAAACGAGGACAAAGGCCATAGACATAATAAAAATAATAATAATAATAACAATAATATTGAGACAGCATTTTAGTTTTGTGGTAATGGTTCGCGTTTATTTGCCAAACAAGATGGTCTCCAGTTGCTGTTGTGGAGTTTTTTGTTACGCCTTCAATGGTACTGAAATTTATCCGAGAACACTTAGGATTTGCTTTTTCATTCAAATTTTTTAGTATCTTCCAAAGAAACAGTAGGTACATCGATAGAACGATCTATATAATTTCATATTTTAAGAAAATTTGTTCATGTTCATTTCAATTTCCGGTATGTTACGAATAATATATAATTCAACTGTTACGGGCTTGTCGCTATAGATCTAGGCGGCTAATTGACCGGTTCTAAACGAGTCTCCTCTAAATTTGGGCTATTGTTTCGCGTACTGTGTGGCATGTGGCACCGTCTTGTTGAAACCATATGACAACCAAATCCAGCTCTTAAATTTTGAGCAAAACAAAAAAATCTATATTCATTGCACGGTAACGATTCTCCTTCGTCATCTTTAAGAAGAGTGTGTGTCACTTTACTTTACGTCATCAAATCCAATTGTAAATTTAGTCACTACTAAGTCACTGTCAAGTCATTGTTAAGTGACTTTTGAGTCACTGTCAATTCACTGTCTAGTCTCAATTAGGTCACTACCAAGTTTCTGTCAAGTCAATGTTAAATCACTGTTAAGTCACTGTTAAATCACTGTTAAGACACTGTCAAGTCACTGTCAACTGACTGTGAAGTCACTGTTAAGTCACTGTCAAATCACTGTCAAGTCACAGTTAAGCCACTCCCAAGTCTCTCTCAAGTCACTGTTAAATCACTGTCAAGACACTGTAAAGGCACTGTCAAGACACTGACAAGTCATAGTTAAGTCGCTGTCGAATCACTGTCATGGCACTGTCAAGTCACTGCTAAGTCACTGTTAGGTCACTGTCAAATCACTGTCAAGTCACTGTTAAGGCACTGTCCCATCACTGTAAAGTCACTGTCAAGTCACAGTTAAGTCACTACCAAGTCTCTGTCAAGTCACTGTTAAATCACTGTTAAGACTCTGTCAAGTCACTGTCAACTGACTGTGAAGTCACTGTTAAGTCACTGTCAAATCACTGTCAAGTCACAGTTAAGTCACTACCAAGTCTCTCTCAAGTCACTGTTAAATCACTGTCAAGACACTGTAAAGGCACTGTCAAGACACTGACAAGTCATAGTTAAGTCGCTGTCGAATCACTGTCATGGCACTGTCAAGTCACTGCTAAGTCACTGTTAGGTCACTGTCAAATCACTGTCAAGGCACTGTCAAGTCACTGTTAAGGCACTGTCCCATCACTGTAAAGTCACTGTCAAGTCACAGTTAAGTCACTACCAAGTCTCTGTCAAGTCACTGTTAAATCACTGTTAAGACTCTGTTAAGTCACTGTCAACTGACTGTGAAGTCACTGTTAAGTCACTGTCAAATCACTGTCAAGTCACAGTTAAGTCACTACCAAGTCTCTCTCAAGTCACTGTTAAATCACTGTCAAGACACTGTAAAGGCACTGTCAAGACACTGACAAGTCATAGTTAAGTCGCTGTTAAGTCACTGACAAATCACTGGCAAGTCACAGTTAAGTCACAACCAAATCTGTGTCAAGTCACTGTTAAATCATTGTTAAGACACTGTCAAGGCACTGTTAAATCACTTTCAAGCCATTCTTAAGACACTGTTAGGACACTGTCAAGGCACTGTCAAAACACTGTCAAGTCAACGCACTGTGAAACAAACAATGCAGCCACTCTTTCTAATCCCAATTCCCTCCTCACCACTTCACCCCCCACTTTCTCCTCACACCATCCCATTTCACACACAACTCAACTGCTACTACGGCAAAAGTAAAAGCGGTTGACATTGCAAATACAAAGACATACGAATACTCAAAAGAATCTATCACAAATTCAAAATTTTGCTATTTTTAGTCTTCAAGTCAGACGTCCGTAAAAGAGCTTCGCTCTAAAAAGTACGGTCCAATGATGTCACACCAAACAGTGCATTTTTCAGGATGCATTGCGTGCTCTTCACACCAAATACGACAATTTTGTTTGTTCACTTTCGTCTGAAGCTGAAGAAAATTTTTTGGGCTCTTCACATTTCTCACAGAGCACGAATTTTGATAGTAAAATTTAATAATTAAAAAACCTTTAACAGCTGATCTGCCAAAAACAATGTTGTTATTATTATTGTGTTGCGCGATCGTCTTTTTCAGTGAACTTTCTTTCTATGTGAGAGAAAATGTTAAGTTAATTATTTAACTGCTGAAATTTACATAAATTTCAATGTGCATGATAGGTGCCATGTTAAACAAATGTCCACAATTCGGACACCAACCTATCATTAGTCCTCATCACTCTCCCCCTACTTGGACAATGTCAATGAATGCTTTGCGTGTTATCCTTCATTTTGTCGCATTTTGCTGATTAGTGCAGTGCAATTAAATTGAAGCATATCATTTACTCAAACTGCTGTCATGTGGCTGACCCCACCGCTTATGGGTCAGCTGGGAGTCCACTTAAGCAAAGCTCAAGGCTTTACTTGGGGTCACACTTAAATAATTTCACATTCATTAACCATTTGCGACGGTTAAAGTCACACGAAACACGTTCGCCACATAAATTCCAAGCGCGGCACGTAAAGTGCATCGCCCGCGGTTCGCCTGCGGCTTCAATCGAATTCACTTGAGCAAAAATACTTTGCTAGAGTCTGAGATCTGGCGTTGTAAAAAAGCCATACCCTTATTAACTATAGTCCTGAATGAGTAAAAATATACCAAAATGTAAAAACGAACGAGTTCTCCCTTCCCCCCTTCCGTCTGTCCCCATCTATTTCTCTGTGTGCCACATTATTCACGCACAATTACGCCCTTTCCCTGGGGTAAATGCTACTTATTTGCAACTATTGCACTAAACAAATTGCATTTGCAGTCTGCCCTCACTTTCTACCCGGGTCTCGACCTCAACAAAATACAAAATATGATTTCAGTGTGCAACGCCCTTAACCCATTCCGTGGGGAGGAGTATATGACAGAGTTGAGCTGCCTGTCAAGAGCCACCATGGAGGAGCAGTCATAGCCTTTTGGTGTTTTTTTTTTTTATTTTTGTGCTAGCAGAAGTTTTCCATTCTATTCGGTCATTAGCTGATGATTTATCAAAGTCATGAATTTATATGGCCAGCAAATTGCAGATGCAAAGTTGCCTGTCATAAAAGTAAATGAGCATGAAAGCGGAGACAAGGCAGGTCACTCGAATTGTCCCACTTTTCAATTAGACCATAAAACGGGCAACTGACCAATGAAACTTGATTGTAACGAAGTTTTGATTTCCTTTTTTTTTTGGAATGGAACAAATGCTGATATAAGAGTGAACCTTTTCGAAGTTAATATACTATAAATGGTTGACTCCAATGATGATCTACTGTCGGTAGTGTGCAAAGACCAACGTTGTGTCCATGGAACAGATACACCTTGCATCGAGTTGGACTTGCTTAAGGAAACTACTAAAATGTTGTCTGTTAGACTATTCTAATTGGTTCTCAGTAGTATAAATATAAGATAACGGGAATTTTGGTCGAGCAAAATTTCAAGATTTGAAGACTGTGGCGCCATTGCTTGTCGAAAAGACTTTGGATATTGAAACTACAAATCCTAGGCAGATTTTAAGACTGTGGCGCCATTACACACTGGGCCAGCAGCCCGAAATTTTGGACAAAAGTCCCAATTTTTTTAATTTGGGAAACTGGATAGAACGAAGGTCAGCAATGATTTTGAATACATATGGCTATTTTATGCCAAAACCTGGATCCTTTTTACAAAATTGTTTTTGAATGCCAGCCGTTCAAAGTTAATGCAAAACAAGTGAGAAAGTCGGTCAAGCCCGACTATAACATACTCTGTACCTGGAGTAGAAGCTGAATGCAATGCTTGTGCTGCGCTTATATCAAAGTCTCTCTCTCTTTTTCTCTCTCTCTCATTCTCTCTCTCGCTCTCTCTAAGATTGTGTGGTGTTAGTTGTGAATGGGTGGAAGGGGGTGGGGCAAGGGCGAAGTACTTTTTTGCTCATAACTTGAGAACCGCTGATCCGATCTTTATCATTTCTTCGGCAAATCGATACATTTTGCTAATTACTATCTATCTCTAGAAGGTACGAAACGTCTATCTTCAAAACTGTGGAGATATAACGTTTTTTCCAATTGCGGGGGCGGGAGGGGGCGTGGCAAAATTGAAAAAAACTGATCTGCCTGAGTATAAGAAACATTTTTCCCATACATGTGAAACCTCTATCTCTTACCATCTCTGAGATCTGTTTGTTCATACGGACGACGACAACGGACAGACACGGACGACAGACAACGACACAACGGACATGGCTATATCGACTCGGCTGTTGATGCTGATCAAGATATATACTTTATATAGTCGAAATGATTCCTTCTCCCTGTTACATACTTTTGCACAAACTTAATATACTCTATGTACCATCGGTACAGAGTATAAAAATACAAAAATTATGGTCAAAGTTAGGAAAGCAACAGCTGCCGCAATTTGATTTCTAACATTCGACTTTGCACTAGATTGCTATAAAAAATTATCAAGAAGTTTACATAAAAAATGGAAAATTGGAATTTGCAACTTTGAGTTAAGAGTACCCAAAAGTACCTCTCTTAATTTGCTTGCAATATTGTACTAAATCTGTAGGTAAGCGCTTTTGCGTGGTTTTGCTTTGAAATTTTATTAAATCGCTTTTAATATTATTTTCCCATTTGAAATGAAGAATGTTCTCTTAAACAGTCAGCCTAGGAGTATGCTTTTTTTCTAAACTTCGGAGTATAGGAAAAGCACTCAGAGGTAAAATACTTTTATACGAAGCCAATTTGCCGTCCGTCTGTATGTATGAACACCTAGATCTCAGAGATGGTAAGAGATAGAGGTTTGACATGTATGGGACAAATGCTTCACTTATCTGCACGCAGATCAAGTTTATATTCAATTTTGGCCACGCCCCTTCCCGCCCCCGCAATTTGGAAAAAACGGTATATCTCCTACAATTTTGAAGATAGACGATTTGTACCTTTTAAAGATCGTTAGAAATTAGCAAAATGAATCGATTCGCCGAAGAAATGATAAAGATCGGATGTACGGTTCTCAAGTTATGAGCAAATATGTGAAAAATAGCCGAGTTAAAAAAGTGTTGCATACTTTTTAGATGTTCACATGTTTTTCATGAGTAACGGGTATATCGTGTGGTAACGCATTCTCATTTCACGTTTAAGAAATTTTTTAATCTGATCCAATCAAAGGGTCCCACCCGGCTACATGCGTTCAGATTGTAAGCCTTGGTTACTTGTGATTCCGCTTCTTAAGGATTGAGATGGTTTTCCTAACCTGCATAACCAAGCAGTGGAATCAATATAGAAATGAAGTATAACCATGGTGAAGCAGACTTGGCATTTCCTGCATATGCAATCAATATCCTATTGAGTTTTATACTTTTGAACAAATTTTTCAAAAGGCTTGGTCAAGAGGTTCGAACCCGTCATGAATTATAAGGTTATGTTCGAACGTACCTAAGGGATTAGCTCGAACTTCTGAACTTCTTTTTGATGTGAACATCTTTAATTTCGTTACGGAAGAATTCAGTAGGAGTAAAACTTTTGTTTCAGTGTCACGTGACGCTGCCGTGCATATTTTGTGATTTTTGTGTGAGGAGCGTGAAGGGAAGTTGGAGGTCATAAAACAGTGTCTTGAAAGTGACTAAACAGTGACTTGTCAGCGACTCAACAGTATTACAGAAAAGAAGGAAAAGCATAGAACCCAGTGATCTTGTTGTCGCGTCAGAGTGCATCGAATCATGGTAATGAATGTAAGGATAATACATCTTTAATTTCCAGAAAAATCCAGATAATTCGCAAAATTATTTTTAGAGTATTTATGAAAGTGGTTTCACGCACAAAAGGCTGAAAAGGTTATGATGAAACTTGGCACACAGATAGTTGGTAGCCTGAAGTTAATTATTTCAACGGTCCAAGAAAACCCCGAAATTAGCAAACTTATTAGTAGTAGTAGTAGTGTTTGGATTCAAAGTGTACATAGTTGGTGACCTACAATCCCAATAGCCACACACTCGTACTACACTCGGATTCCCCGCTTGTCGCGAGATACCGAATCGTTCTGAGTTTGTGACTAAAGTAGGGTTACAGATTTGAATAAAATAACATAACTCAGCTTTGGCTTAAAGCCGTCAGCTGTTACGATAACTGTTTGCTAAAAATACAATTTGTTTACCTATGCGGTTTACGACTATACTAAAAATTTTCAGACATTATACGATTTCTATATATGGATGCTTCTGAAAGGAATTTAAAAAGAATACTCCAATTTTCTCTTGCTTCCAATATACCTTTCTAATTTCTTGTAAAATTGGGCAAACTGCGATGAAGTGAAACGTGTCTTCTTTGGCGTTTAAGATGGCTTCCGTGTCGTTGACATAAGGGCGGGAACGTAGGTTCAGCATTTCACATCTAGCTCTGAATACAAATGATATCTGGCTAAGGCTGTTTTTGTCGTCGAAGATAGTGGTTTTAAGCGGATTTCAGGCATTTGAAAATTTTTTCCTTATATAACCAAAAAGTAATCCTAGCTTTTGGGTATAGAGGGTCAAAAGTCCAGTTTCCACAAATAGGGCATAGTTTGGAGTATTGCGTGGTAACCTAAAAATTTTCTTTATGAAAAATCGAAGAAGCTTCTCCACTTCGTCATATTCACGAAAACCCCAAAACTGTGCAGCATATAGCATGATTCACCGAACAGTGGCTTCAAACATTCAATATTTCACACTTGGTAGTACGTTTGGTTGAGGGCCTTGATAGCATCTCGAAGTTTCAGCTGAAGATGGGTTTTAAAGGACATGTTGGACGTGACGGTAACTCCCAAGTACGTAAACTCTTTGACTCGTTCGATTACATAAGTATTCAGGTACCAGATTTCTTCTTTGCAGATCCGGCCTCTATTGTCTCTTATTGGGAGGATTTTCGTTTTATCCGTGTTAACAGTAAGTCCCCATAGAAAGCAGTAGGAGTAAAGATCATTGTAGCGTGTGGGTACTAAATATTTTGATAGTCGAACGACCTGCTGACCTTAAGATCGGCTCGCTTATGCGCATTCGACCTGGCTATGGAGGACTCGGGGCGTGCACTTATAGCTCTGCTCTTGCTCAGCTCGTCGGATGGGGTGGGGTTCTTCCTCATCCTACCATAGCGGACACACCACGACAATACTAAGTGCACTGTCAGAAAATATTATGATGGGGAAAATCGACTAGGAGTACATACTAAATCTTAAAGACTCGGACAAACAAGGACTAAATAAGATAGATTGGCATTATGGAATTAGCTGGAATTTAACCCCGATCTCTACCCTCCCTACCATGGCAACACCTACAGAAGTTGGTTTTGGGTTGCCCCTACTGCTACTAATAGCTGATATTTAGGTTTGGTTTGGCATTGGCATTTGGTTCGGCGACGGATCCATCAAGAAGACTTAAGATTTCATTTCATAACAATTATTGCGCATAGTTTTATTCATATATTCTATTTTCGTATAAGTATCCATTTCTATTCAATTCATTCTTTTCATTTCACTTAAGGTTTCGTTCTACAAGTAGGTTTTGGGTAAATAAATGTAAATGTAAATAGGTAATGTAAATGTAAATGTATGGATCGAACGTAAATCGTTAATTTTAGGCAACCATTGTGTGTATGTTGCATTTAAAGATCAGTTTTATAAAAGCAAACTTACCAGGCACTGCCGCCGTTGAGCTCAAAGATGACTTGCTGCCAAAAAAAAAGGGATTAATATGACCTGTCATACATACATGCATACTTGGCTTACTAAGGCTATAATCTATGTTCGATCTTGAGGGCCGTTATCTATATGCACTTTCAATTATTTACCAAAAATATTTTATCTAGGTATATATTACAATCTAGCCATAGTTGATTAAAGAAAAACTAAGTAATTAATTAGGCAACTAAATTCGTTGTGGCTTCCACATTTCATAGGAGAAATTCATTGATTTGGAGACTTTTAGGGTCGCAGCACAATCATCTGGTTGCCACTTATACACTTCTGGCCACTGTAGCCTCAAAAGGGAAACTTTAAAAGACGTTTGTATGCATGCTGAAAAAACACAATGGGACACAGAGCAGCTCGTCATATGATGGGCAATGCTAAATCCTAGGGTAGATAATCCTCTGGATCGTGCGTATCCAATCCGGCTCAGAATGATAGGGCATCCATTTGGCTTGAATTGCTCCAACAAATGCTACTCCACTAGATTAAACACTAGCATTTTAATAGCAAGCCACCGTCATTAAAGCCTGGCATAAGGACGCACTGGCACAAGGCACTAAGAAAATAGAGAAATTAGATTTCTGCTAAAACACCACACTTTTTCCGTACCTGGCCAAAATTAATAAAACACAGTTTCACTAAACGCTTTCCGACTGGCACAGCGTATTGAGGAAGGGTCTATCCAATGTAGGGCTTAATCCACAAATTAATTTATAGTTGAATGCAAATTTTTGGTTACCGCGTGGCCTTCTTGCATAACTTGCACATGGTCAATTTAGAGGAAAAATTAATAGAATCTTGTAACATTGAATTAGGCGTGTGTACTGCTCCAGAGACGCTCGCTCAATGATCACGTCTCCCGAAGCTAAGCAGCTTCCAGCCTATGCTGACTAGCAGGCCGATTTCCGAAATCAAACGAAGCTACGGATCAAGCGTAGGAGGCAACATGATAAGAAACGGTTTAGTCGTACGATATGTTTATCCAAGGTGACCGCAAAACTGTCTTTATCTTTATATTGGCTGCCTAAGACAGCGCACTGCTTTGTTAAAAGAGTTCTTAAGCCTATGCCGACGTTACAGTGCAGCGAATAAGTATTCGCCCCAAGCTGTTTGAAGCTGGCCTCTACATCATCCAGCATGTTTTGCAGCATACGTGGCGAATCAGCTAACAAGAAGAGGTCATCTGCGTACATTAGCACTTTTATTCTGGCGCCCGCTACAGAGATTCCACCCCTGATCGAGGAGGCGATGTCGTCGATTAATAAGGCGAACAGAAGAGGGCTTAACAGTGTTGTTTTCAAACCAGTAAGAGAGCTGTGTTCCGTTCCAAACTGCTGATTCGGTTCCGTCATAGAGCGCTTGTACAGCCAATAAAACATTTAAGGACACACCCATATTGCTTAATTTTTATATAAGGCTTCTTCTGTTGACTGTATCAAAGGCAGCTTTAAAATCCACAAAACAAAGCTTTGTTCGTGAGTACGAATATGCTATCCACAGTTGAGTAGTCTCTTCTGAATACAAACTGAAACTCGCTTAGCTTGTTATGTTTGATTACCCACCCGATGCAAATACCGGAGATTCCGCGATAGTTAGCAGCTTCATCTGGATCACCTTTTTTAAAAATGGGAAAAATAATGCTCCTTTTAAAGCTTGCAGGGAAGACGTTGGATATAAAAAGCCGGTTGAGTTCATTTGTAAGTAGCTGTATAAAGGAATCGGGTGCTGCTTTGAGAAATTCGACTGGCATACGGTCTTCTTCAGGGGCTTTGTTAGGTTTTGCCTTAGATACAGTCAGCTGAACTTCTTCCCCAGTTATGGGACAATCTAGATCTTCATCCAGTGCAAGAGGTAAACTAAAGCTAAATTGGCTTGACACCAAGTCGGGATCATCAAAAAGTTGACTTTTGAAGTGATTTTGCTAGACTATTCCAATCCGACAGCAAAACGTTTTGCTGTCTTTCGATTCGATTAAAATATTCCCTTTGCTTTTGAAGGCACAGATCCTTGTAAAGACGTTTGTCCGTTTGATAATGACGCAACCTTATTGCAAGCGCTTAATGTTCAGATTACAATACAGGAATTTCTTATTTAAGCAAAGCAATTTTTGAGATAAATGTAGCATTTGGCAAGTTGTGCTGATAATCCTATAGATTGGATTACATCACTATAAAATGAGTGAAAATGTTTGGTTTGTGTGTAAGTACGAGTCTAGAGGCTGATCACATTGGGCCGAACTTAATTAAATTCTTAACGTCTGGTTAAGGCGACGTTCAACAAAGAAGCCAAAGCAATAACTTCAAACTTCAACACACACACACACACACACACGCACACATTGCTTAATGGGTCAGGTGATTTTCTATTGTCGTCGTCGTTGTTCTCCTTCCTGCCGGACTGCATGTTTAATCCAAATTACTAAAATACACTCGCACGCACACACAGACACACACAGTGTTTGAACTGACTTTCTGTTTGTCTCCCCTAGGTATGTGTGTGTGCGCGCGCGTGGTCTCCTGTCTTCCTCGTCCTGTTGTATTTTAATGAATCTATAGTCGGTCATTTCGTACGGTGTTAATTGAGCCGAAGCCCAGAAATGCTTTCTCCTTCACAATATTCAACCCATTTGCCACCTGGAGGCCAAGTTACTTCAATTAGTGAAACAGCATTTAGGCTGCCTTCCACATTTCGATTTATGTGTGTTTTCCTTTATTTTTTTTATCCAGCTTTGCGTGTCAGGAGTTGCGTAATTTGATTTTATGGAAAACAAAAATATCTTCAATTAAATGGACTTTCGGCTTTTATCTGATAGATCATTATTCATTTCTTGATCAAGCAATGACACTTTCTTAGGAGGCCAAACTATGTGCTTAGGAGAAAAACTAATGTCTTTAAAGTTAGTAACTTTTTCCACAGTGCATTTTTCAGGATGCATTGGCACTTCCTGCAAAGCTTTTGTCTACTCTTCACACCAAATACTACAATTTTGCTTATAAATGTAAGTATCCATTTAAGCAAATTGTTTTATTCTAGGGCTGCCTTCACACTGTTCGACACATGACAAATAATAGTCTAGTATTCCTGCTTTTTGTTCTGTTTTAAATTTGAAAAGCTTGTCAAATTCATAGAATTTCAACGTCAAATTGACCTTAAATTATAGACCAAACTGAACATGTTTGACAGTAACAAGTGACAAGTGAAAGTTACTTAAAAGTCACCCTTTAGGCGTTTAAATCAACTCGGCTGCCCATTTGTAGGTTCCACTCGGATTGAAAGCCTAAATAAATTTATTGTTGGGTTGATTTGTATTACTTAGCCTCTACCTAGATGATCTTAAGGGAACTGTAAGGGTTATTAATTCCCCTTAACCTGAACTAATCCATAATAGTTTTGTTCCACCAATGCTTAAAATATCGTGGGGTTGACCATGCGCCTTGTTTTCCTGCTTCCCCACATTGATAGCCTTTCACAGGAGACAACTTTTTGATTTACTAAACCACAAAAATTTCAACAAAGCAAATCCGCAAACTAAAAGGGGGAGAAACCCAACCTCAATCCCAATCGTCCGATACAGTTTGCTGTCAGCCAACAAATCTTTCACCAAGTTGTGTCAGACATTTCGGAAGGGGCAAAGTGGCACGAAGGACCGCAACATGTTGTCGCTTTGCTAATTGGAGCAGTTCCTGTACCCCGAAAGATGAGTTGGCGACGTTGACACCGGCTGGGACGGGACGGCAGCAGATGAAAATAATTACAAAACAGTTTACTCAATAAAATTCCGAATGATTTAACTACAACAAGCAAGTAAGCAAGCAAGCGCAAGGATAATAGAAGGCAAGCCAGGCGGGACAGGGGGGACATCGACAAACAACGCAAACAGAATGAGGACAAAAAGTTTATGCAGAAGTTGGGCGGGGAATGGGTCCGAGCTGAGCTGACATTGATGGAGCGAGGATGTGAGTGAATGGCAAAGATTGCAAAAGCCTGACTCACCTTGGATGGGATGCCCTATTCGCCTTCAGCTATGTTAATATACTTTGCACGCAAGTCTTTGCCCCCCTTCCCAAAAAAAAAGCAAGAGAAACTAGTCCTTAGCTAAAAAAGTTTTGATCAAGTTTTTTCTGGCTTCTCAGTTTCGGCATAAAACTACACCACACACCCATCCGCTCCGAAACCATTTCAAAACTGAATTAACTTTGGTTGCACTTTGGGTTTCAACTTTTCCATTTTCCCCGCGTCCGTTCTTCCCCCCTTTTTATTGTGGTCGCCTGGAGCTTAAATCTACCTACATATGCCTTTTCCCCATTGTCCATCCCTCCCTTCCTCTGACAGTCTTTTATGTAAATGGCTTGGACAGACTTGCATACATCCATGGACTTGCCGCAGTTTGTTTTATTTTTGCCACTTAAATGGCGCTTACAGTTTTTATTTTCCACAATTCAATGCCCGGGGAATTCCTGGAAGTATCTGGCCAACTGCAATTGATTTATTTCACAAACAGATCAAATTTAAGCCGATTTTTTTCTGAATATTGCTGGAAACTGGGAAAGGCAGGGGTAAGAGCTTACGCTTCTCAAACTATGTCGTTAGGACTCGGCGTAGACATTTGCATTGGGGATATGACTAAAAATAGTTAATGTACAATCTTCACAATTCTACACTGTGTGACGTGGAGTCTTAAACTAATATTCAGTTCTCGAGTAAGTGTCTGTATAAGTGAGCGCAGTTCTCAGTGTCCGTCTTATAGATGAGTCTCCTGTCTGTTGGAATGTTGGAAATGTGCAGCATTTCTAATGTAATGAGCTTGCTGTAACGCTGCTCTTGTAATAGTATTCTACAAAATGAGTTGCAAGCTAGTTTTTATATCCTTGGAGAGGGTATATTAAAATTGTCCGGATGTTTGTAACGCATAAAAGGAAGCTTCTCCGACCACATAAAGTAAATATGCCATGTCCATCTGTCCGTCTGTTTCTATGCTAACATAGAACTCTCGCTCCAAACTCTCGTATTTATAAGTTTTTAATGATTTCACATAATTTGACCAAGATCTGTCGAAATTGGACAACTATATAGTATAGCTGCCATACAAAAGATGGGTCTGATAAAAAGTCTTGGTGAGACGAGCTTGTTTGTTGCTCCCAAACTTGTTACTGATCAATATTATATGCCATTAGATAGTTCTGTCAAGTTTGATATAAATCGGATGACTACAGCATATCGGTGAAAAAATCTTTTTTGTTTTCAACGGTAAAGTCTGTATACTTTCCAGTTGTTTTTTAAACAATTTTGAAGAGTTTGATCAAAATCGGATAAATGAATATATGAATATAGTAACCTAAATTCTCCTAACGTCAGCGAGCTGGACTCCCTTTTGAATGAGCACACTGAGCGGCTGTCAAAAAACTCAAAGAATAAACGTCGATTGACTACTTCTCATATATTAAGAACGGTGACACGTCTATAAATCACACAGTCATTTCACCCAACACAACAATACAACAATTTGTCAATTTAACACAGAACAAAGTCATCACAAAACAATTTCAGCACACGTCAATACATCACTTCGTCATTTTACCCAGCACAACAATTCAACACACGTTAATTCAACACAAAAGAAATTAAACACGAAAAAATTCAACAATAAGTCATTTCACCCATCACAACATTTTAACACTTCGTCAATTCAACACAAGCAAATTAGAATTTAATAAAAATTTAATAAATTAATTAATTTGTTTTGTGTTGAATTGAGGTGTGTTGAATTGACGTGTGTTGAATTGACGTGTGTTGAATTGACGTGAATTGACTTCGTCAATTCAACACAAGCAAATTAGAATTTAATAAAAATTTAATAAATTAATTAATTTGTTTTGTGTTGAATTGACGTGTGTTAAATAACGTCAATTCAACACAAGCAAATTAGAATTTAATAAAAATTTAATAAATTAATTATTTTGTTTTGTGTTGAATTGACGTGTGTTGAATTGACGTGAATTGACTTCGTCAATTCAGCACAAGCAAATTAGAATTTAATAAAAATTTAATAAATTAATTAATTTGTTTTGTGTTGAATTGACGTGTGTTGAATTGACGTGAATTGACTTCGTCAATTCAACACAAGCAAATTAGAATTTAATAAAAATTTAATAAATTAATTAATTTGTTTTGTTTTGAATTGACGTGTGTTGAATTGACATGTTGAAATTGTTGTATGTTGAATAGAAGTGGAGAAATCAGGCAGCTGCATTTTCAGAATAAACATCCTTTCATCACAACAATAATTCCCAAAATCTTGGGTCACTTTTTTGTGACTATCTTGCCGTATAGAATAAAGGTCTGAATCAAGACAGAAATTTGTTCTTACAAAAGTTGTATATTCTTTTCAAGCTAGTTTTGTGTGAAATGTATTAAGTATAAAGCTTTGGTCAATTTGGATAGGCACCCGTTTGCACAATTTGGAAAGCTACCACCCTTTTACCTTTCCAGTTGTTCCCATTTGGCTCATTCTCTGGACATTCATTGCAATAGTTTAGTTTTTTGGCCAGCACACAAATTAGGCGTAAGAAGCTCATGATGCTGATGTTGTAGGGCAGAACAGGACCCTGCCTGGCCTTCCTGTCAAATGCAAATTTTTTTACTCCTGCCGGCTGCTGTAAAATAGTCAAGTTCATTAATGCAAAAATATGCGTAAAGTTTTTCGGGCAAGGCAAATGCCCGCATTTCGCCAACTTTTCTGGTTTGGTCTGAATGCGGGAATGGGTATTGTGTATTGTGTATTGTATATTGGATGTGGAGTTATATCAGGGGAAGAGTTAAGTTATTTCTCAAAATACGACTGATTAGTGCATAATTTGGCGGAGTCCCAATCCTCGTAGACTCATTGTAAGGAGCGTGTGGAGAACCATTATCGTTAGTTTTAAGCGAAGGTGTGGCATGATTTCAATTGCTAATTGATGAATGGTGCTAAAAGTTTGGCTCACAAATCTATCAATTTGATTAATTAATTGACTTTCGTTTGGGGTTTGTCATAATCATTTGTGCTTGATTTTGGAATGTTTGCTGCTTCTGCTTGATTAACAATTTATCAAGGCTCAAATTGAATGACAATCAATAACACGTATGGCGCACACAAACACACACACAAACCGAATGTTGGCCAAATAACAAAATTATTATGACGCCAAAAGCGGATCATTATGATTTGATGAGGCTGCCCCAAACCTAATAAACTTTATATGATAGACCCTTCTTTTGCAGTCAATGGGATGTGGATGTGGAAATCCGAAATGCGAAATGCGAGCACGACGCACGTTTAGGTGCG
Source organism: Lordiphosa clarofinis (assembly GCA_018904275.1). NCBI lineage: Eukaryota > Metazoa > Arthropoda > Insecta > Diptera > Drosophilidae > Lordiphosa > Lordiphosa clarofinis. The sequence goes on from JAEIGQ010000147.1 coordinate 437,552, forward strand.
TTGCTCATTAAATTATGATTTCCGCAGAGAGGAAAAGCAAATCCCCATCATGTTGGCCCCGAAGCTCATTTCCGCTTGTAATTGAGACCCCCCTCCCACTGCCATTGTTAACCGAAATTACATATTTCCATTGCATTTGCTGTTTCAGAACCATCTCCGCTCTATGATAACAATCATTATCATGAGGAATGTCTGCGCTGCAATTCGTGTGGTTTAAATTTGACTGGCCCCAACCAGAAGCGCGCCAGAAGGTTCAAGGTACGTACTGAAATGAACAAGGGAGCTGGAGCTGGAGATGTATCATTCGAAATCTCGAAATCTCATCACAAATGCATTTGCTCATTTGCCATAAAAATGAACTCATTACGCATCAACTGGTAGCGGGACCCACCCACCGGTCCCAGTCCCAGCTGATGCATATGAACTTACATATGTATGTGTCCTTCTGCTCCTTTCTTTCCACACACACACACACACACACACACATAGAACCAAATACTGTGCGACCTGCATTTCGCCGACGTGGCCCTAATGGAGTGCTCCGATTTTATGCAACAGCTGCGAAGCTTCAAGCCACAATCGCTGGGCTGTGCGGTCGCCAGACGCAAGAGCTCAACGACGTTAATATTTCCACTGCCGCCGCAAGCATGTTCAGGTATGTAGGGACTTCCTCCTTCTTTTTTCAAATATATATATATAAATTTACTTTTTTTGTGCACTTCCTCGTGACTTTGTGTGGGAACCACGCGCAAAAGCTAGCAACACTTTTTTGGTTTTTTACCGCCATACCCTGCCAATCAGGGGTAGAATGGAGGGGATATAGAATAGGCATATACTTACAGAACTTAGGGATTTTAAAAAACGCTCTTCAATCAAGAAATTTCGTACTTACATCATGCATTTTCTGGCTTATTGAAGTTTTGAAACTGAAAATTCTTGATTTGAGTACGAAAATTGTTGATTTTTCTCTCAGTGTAGTGTACTAAGGCGTGGGTCTAGATGTTGTTTGACCAACAGAGTATGAGGGGATTTCGATGCGTGCACTTTAAGCTTTTTATACGCATAGAAGAAAACATCTCCGACCACATCTATACCTCTGAATCTGTAGGCCCGACTGACTGACATATTATCAACCCACAGCCAAAACTGCTTATCCTTGAGATCTTTTGTTTAGTAATGCAGGCGGCGCACTAAGAAAGAAAATTTGGAAAACTTTTCCGCGAAGTGGGTGAAAAGCCCAAAGAAAGGCAACATTGTGGACTGAGCTCTTTTTCTAAGAGCGCAAGAGAGAGTGAGAGAGGTATGTGTGGTCCTCTGAGACAGATATTTAGTTATATTTATTGGTTCAACAAGACGGGACTCTCATAAAACTTCGGCAGTCATTTTCGTTTTTGGGAAAGAGTTTGGAATCAATAAGTTCCCTCTTTATGATCAATCAGTGATGATGCTGCTGTGAAATGCACAATTTTTATATTTTTACTAGAAATGGTGATACATATGTTGACAGCAAGGGATTAACATATAATTCCGAAATTTTCGAGCGACTATCTTAACCAAACTTAACACGAAGCCATTTGATACAAGTACGCTGCATATTTGTACAAACCGGCCTAGCATATAGCTGCCATAGGAACAATTGGTCGAAATAGTAGAGAAAGTCGGTCAAGCCCGACTATAACATACTCTGTACCTGGAGTAGAACCTGTACGCAGTGTTGCTGCTGCGCTCATCTCTAAGTTCTCCCTCTATTTCTCTTTTCTCTCTCTCTAAGATTGTGCGGTGTCAGTTTTGCAAGGGTGGGGTTGCTCCTAACTTGAGAACCGCTCTTCCGATCTTTATCATTTCTTCAGCAAATCGATACATTTTACTAATTACTAACTATCTCTAGAAGGTATGAATCGTCTATCTTTAAAAGATAAGAGATATAACGTTTTTTCCAAATTGCGGGTAGCGTCTTTACACTTTCCAGTTATGAATATTATTTGTTTCAACACAATTTTGGAGAGTTTGATCAAAATCGGAAGAATATATGGAATAGGTGCCATATAACAAACTGGAAGGCATATAAAACATATTTTATATCGGTACGGAAGATTTCAGTAGGACCAAAATTTAAGTTTAGCGTCACGTGATGCTGATGTCATGCATATTTTGTGTTGTTTTTTTGAGAGAAAAGAAAAGGGTTGTCAGGGTCGCCCCCTAAGAGGATGAAAGAGGTGGTTTAAAGGGGAGGGGGCTTTAAGAAGCGAAAAACAGTGTGACTAAAGAGTGATTTGACAGCGACTTGACAGTAAATTAACAGTTACTTATCAGTAAGAACAGTGAATCAACAGTGACTTGACTGTAACTTGACTGTGACTTGACTGCGACGTGACTGTGACTAAACATTGATTAAATAGTGACAAAACAGTGACTTATCTGTGACTGGACTGTGACTAAACAGTGTGACTTGACAAGGTCTAAACAGTGACTAATCAGTGACTAGATAGTTACTAGACAGTGATTTAGCAGTGACTTGGAAGCGACTCAACAGTGAGTAGAAAAAGATTAATCAGCGGCTGAGCAAATCTAAACAGTGACTTGACTATGACTAAACAGTGACTAAACTGTGACTTGACTAGGAATAAACAGTGACTAATCAGTGACCAGACAGTTACTAGACATTGACGAGACAGTGATTTAGCAGTGACTTGGAAGCGACTAAACTGTGAGTAAAAGGCGAGCAAAACCAAACAGTGACTTGACTATGACTAAACGGTGACTTGACAAAGACTAAACAGTGACTTGACAGTGATTTGGCAGTGACTTATTAGCGACTTGAAAGTAACTAAGCTGTGAATAAAAAGTGATTAATCAGTGACTGAGGAGGTCTAAAGAGTGACTTGACAGTGCCTAATCAGTGACAAGACTATAACTTAAAAGTGAATTGACTCAGACTGAGTGTCTGCACAGTAACTAATTGGTAGAACCATGTTTCAGCATAAGACCGCACTCAAAGTGTCCTGGGTTTCACCTTCTGGACTAGACTAAATTCCCCAGTTTTTCTAATTCAAGCAGCGTATTGGAAAGTCGGCCTTAACTGGTTCAAATAAAGTAGAAAAACGTGCGTGTTTGTAGGGATGTGCGTGTGAATTTGTGTGTGTGTATAAAGCTGCCGGCGCCATCATTATAATTCAAATGAGATTTGCGCGCACAGCAATCTACAGTAAGGAGAGAGAGAGAGAGAGAGAGACGCCCCTCACACGCACACAAATGCACGCACACACTGACAGGGGCTGCCACGTCTACAAGTTGGAGAATGTTTGGCATTTCGCACAATAAAGTTGTTCAAACATATTTGGCGTTCGTGTAGCACACTCACACACACACACACACACGCACTCAGATATGACCGCCATTTTTCGCTGACATAAACTTTCAATTCAGTTTTCATTTGACTTTATTTCGCCTTTATTTTTATTTGATTTTTTTTTTGGCTGCTTTTTGCATAAAGTAAAACGCGGACTATTTAATTAAAATACCCTTTCGACAAAAAAGTAAGAGAAAATATGTGAACTTTATTTATTTTTTTCTTATTTTCATGTGTGTGTGAGCAGCAAACTGATGTTGAGTTTATTAACTGGATTTTTATTACGAAACTTTTGGCCAGCTCCCCGCTGTTTGGGCTTAACGCACAATTCGTTTGCCGTCCATTTTAATTACAATAGTGGTACCTGAAAGTGATTTGCTTTTGATTTGCTTTCGATTTGATTTCGGAAACAGCTGTTCAAGCTGCTCCATACAAAGAGTAGTGTGCCCAGAAAAGTAAGGAAATTAAGGTCATACTAATTGCTTTCGCGAAATCAGCCTCGAAGTTGATTTCGATTTGCTTTCGTTTTAGTGAGACCGTTCTCGTAGAAAAAATGGCTCCGCGCGCATGGTGTTTGTTTAAATTTTGTTGTGATTTAAATATAAAAAATGTAAGTTATTTTGCTTTCCATATTTTAGCAATTAAATGATAACTATTTATTGCATCTAAGACTGCATTCGAGACTACTGAAAACAAGGCCCGCGGCCTTAAGTGGACAGAGTCATTAGTGCCCGAGTTCTTGGAGCTTGTGCTTGACGTGGTCAAAGGTGTTCAGGCTTACATATTTGCACAGCTCTCCTAGAAGGTTCGAGGTTAAAAATTCTTCCACTATTTTATCCTGCCTCTTCCTCTTTGGATCTATCAAATGGCAGTCACTTTCTGTGGTCATAAACAAATACATAATTAATTGAATTCACCTTGTTAAGTTACAAACTCTTAGAACACAGATTCTGATCACATACTATTGTTAGAAGATTAGAAAATCATTTACATCTTTCATTTTTGCTTACCCGCGAATGTTTAAATTTGGCGCCAATTGAAAGCAAATCAAAATGAAATCAGGGTCGTTCCACCAACTGCTTTGCTTTTGCTTTCACGAAAGCAAATCAAAAGCAAATCAACTTTCAGGAATACCACTAATATTTCATTCGAAATGAAAAAAGAAGAAGAGCGTGATACGAGCATAAGCTGAAAATGAAACTGAAACTGAAACCGTGACTGAGCCCGAGAAGCGGTGGCAGAGGCGGCGGAAAACATGTCTAGCCTTTGAGTAAGAAATTGCAGTCCATACATTTTGCCATAAAACCTATCAGGGATAGACGAAAATGTTTGCTTTGACCATTATTGCATTTTGTAGAGCAAGAGAAAAAGAAGGAGAGAAAGAAGGACACCTCAAAAAATGAACTAGATGAGGTTAGCTGGAACAGATTTCGACACTATCTTTAGATTTTTAATTTTCTTTCAATTTGGTACGTTTGTAAAACAGGTACACGTGATTAGATTACCCAGCGGTGCACAGCTAAATGAGGCGAGCCCACATCCCAAATACAAATCCCGTTTAACATGTTGCGTAAAATCATCAAACAATTCAGTCAATACATACTATCTGTAAATAACATAACATAATATACCGCACAATGAGCATTACCAGTCTATAAAACTTTCAGTCCAAAGTACATTACCTCCTAAAGTACTATGTGTATCGTTTAGTGGGCGGCCCATCCACATCGTCCATTACATTTCTTAGATTAGTATATGCAGTTGTGATGGAGCTTCGAAAAGCGTTCGGCTATCGCCCACCTGTCGATTAAAAAAGTAATGAGGTTTCAAAAAAGTAGAAGTAGTAATGGTTGCTCTATGCCACACAGCCTTCGAAGTATTTAGGAGGTGCTCGATTCTGGGATATAGTTATTCGATTTTTTCGCGATTGAAATTATGTAAAATTAGTTTTTGCAGAGTTTAGAGACGCTTGCATTGAAAACAAAAAAAAGTGTTTCTCTTTAAGACCCATTTTTATACCGATGGTTTCTATAAAAGTTTTATGAAATAGTCTTTCGATTTTGACCAAATAATGCAAGTCAGCATATAATATTTGACGACGTGAAAGCTAAAAACAACGAGAGCGTAAGTTAAAGTCGGCTCTAACCGACTTCGATATACCCGTTACTCATGAAAAAACATGTTTAACAGTGTTCCTGAGTTCCCTAGGATGGGAGGGGGGTTAGCGGTGGCTTGGTTCACTTTTTTGCTCATAACTTGAGAACCGTTCATTCGATCTTTATCATTTCTTTGGCAAAACGAAACATTTTACTAACTATCTCTAGAAGGTACGAATCGTCTATCTTCAAAACTTTAGGAGCTATAACGCTTTTTCCAAATTGCGGGGGCGGGAGGAGGCGTGGCCAAAATTTGAAATAAACTTGATCTGCGTGCAGATAAAAGAAGCATTTGTCCCATACATGTCAAACCTCTATCTCTTACCATCTCTGAGATCTAGGTGTTCATACAGACGGACGGACAGACAGTCAGACTGATCAAGAATATATAAACTTTATATGGTCGGGAATGATTCCTTCTGCCTGTTGTATACACTTGCACGACTTTAGTATACCCTTTTTACTCTACGAGTAACGGGTATAAAAAGAGCTTTGCTCACTAAGACACATTTTTCGACCGATAGTTTCTATGACAGCTATAAGATAGCCATCCGATCTGATCGGTTCCGGCATTATAGTAGCGTGCAGTAAAAAGAAAACTCAGTGCTAAGTTTCAGCTCGAAAGCTTTAATACTGAGAGACTAGTTTGCGTAGAAACGGGAAGGTAGACAGACGGACAAAGCTAATTCGACTCAGCTCAAGAATCGAGAATATATAGTTTATGGGGTCGAAAATGATTATATAGTTGTAGTATTATAGTACCCTTTGCAAGTAAAATAAGTATTAATACATCGAAACTATGATTTTCGGTCTTCGAACCAAATTCTTAGACTTTACAACGTGTCCGTATCCCCGGTTTGGATTCTTGGCAGCGGTTTGTCAAGGACATAACTTTAAGCTACATATATATAATCATAAACACAGCAAAAGAAAAAAGAAAATACAGTTTAACTTTAAATCCGAACGGGAAACGTTTTATGACGCCAATAGCTGGCAATGTTTTTAAACCCCTGTTTGATTCCATTAGGGCAGATTTTGTTACAAGCCAGCCTTTGGAATTCCCAAGCGGTCATAGCAGTTCTTTGATGAGGTAGAAGACAGGCAAAGATAGCTGATGATTGAATAGAGGAATTTCATGAAATAGCTATACAATCAACCAGACTTCTTGTTTTAGAAAAGGTATTGAACAAAATCATAACCTTTGTTCCATGATTCTTCTAAGTTTGGATATTTTATAGGGTACAAAATTAATATAAAAGAATAAGTAAATACTTTTGGAGCAAACCTCGTGGAAAGTGTCTTTGTCGCAGTGACATTTCAGTGCGCTTTGTGTTAAGTGGGATTCGATGCGTGTCAGCATCAAGTGTCATTTGCTGCTTGAAAACGACATTGCGTATTATTTTTCAGTGCTTCAAAGCCAAAAAGGGAGCAACGGACATCCTTTTCTAAGCCACTCTAAAATGTCTTGAATGCATTCACTCGCTCACACACACACATTTTGCATTGTCAGTCAACTTTTTCCTCTGCTTCTCTCACCAGCTTAGTGTGCTGTAACCACCGACTACTGTGGGTGGGTCCCCGTAGTAAGGTTAAATAGTAAAATTTCAAATCGCTGATCAATATTTTATCCTTTTCTGTTCTCCTTTACTTGGTCGTAAAACAGATTAAAAAAAATGCAGTTAATAAATCACTTTGGCCTAAAAATCGCTCACCAAAGTTAGTGGTAAACACGCAAAGGGAGTCCAGCTATATATATATATATATATGTTAGGTTGTGTGTGTGTGTGCTTGTGTACGTGACAATTAAATTTATGAAATTATATAAAGAGCCGCAAAAGGCAAACCAAGTGCAAAGGTTGCCTCTTGGCTTGCCTAGAATTATGGCCTACAAATGGGCGCGTGACTGTTGCCCAAGCTGCTCCCAAGTTAGGCCATTAGCGGCTTTGCCATAGCTTCAATATTTTGTATATTCAAAGAAATACCAAAGTTATTCCAGAGAACCCGATCTTTGTATACCCTTGCGAAGGTGTATGTACCTCTAGATACATAACTCTTATAAAAAACGAGAGCGTAAGTTAAAGTCGGCTCTAACCGACTGCGATATACCCGTTACTCATGAAAAAAAACATGTTTAACAGTGTTCCTGAGTTCCTTAGGGTGACCATCCGAAAAGTATGCAACTTTTTTTTGAGTGGGAGGGGGGGTAGCGGGGGGCTTGGTTCACTTTTTTGCTCATAACTTGAGAACCGTCCGTATGAACAAACAGATCTCAGAGATGGTAAGAGATAGAGGTTTGACATGTATGGGACAAATGTTTCTTATAACTGCAGGCAGATCAAGTTTATTTTCAATTTTTGCCACGCCCCCTCCCGCCCCCGCAATTCGTAAATAACGTTATATCTCCTACAGTTTTGAAGATAGAAGATTCACACCTTCTAGAGATAGTTAGTAATTAGAAAAATGTATCGATTTGCCGAAAAAATGATAAAGATCGGATCAGCGGTTCTCAAGTTATGAGCAAAAAAGTACTTCTCCCTCGCCGCACCCCCTCCCACCCATTAACAACTAACACCACACAATCTTAGAGAGAGCGAGAGAGAGAATGAGAGAGAGAGAAAAAGAGAGAGAGAGAGACTTTGAGATAAGCGCAGCACCAGCATTGCATTCAGCTTCAACTTCAGGTGCAGAGTATGTTATAGTCGGGCTTGACCGACTTTCTCACTTGTTACTCTACGAGTAACGGGTATAAAAATTCCTGTCAATGGCTCCATGAATTTAGGGTTAGTCGCCCCATTTGCTTAGTCTCAAAAACAGGTTTAGAATTTCAGGTGGGTAGCTAAACCTCTCTGAAAACAGGGTTCAATAGGCCAAAACAGAGAACTTTTCTGCAAAACTTCTGTACAGTAATTACGTATGTAGTTCTAAGACGTGCCTAGAAGTGAATGTGAAATGATTACCACAAAAATAACAGCATAGGTGACCAAATATTGAAAACTCTTCAAAGAAAAAGTCAAGGGAAATTAGAAACACAAATTTTTAAACATCTTTTTGGGTTCAAGATCATACTATACAGTAAATGGGCCTCCAAAAATATGTATTTCTGATGAAGTAATAATATAAAGAATATTATCGTTGAGTATTTTAGTATTCAGTACTGATAAAAATGGATGAGCAGTGCTCCTTTAACTTGATACTGGATATTCTGGATACCTTTTACCTTACTAAGGTAAATTTTTTGCCCAACAGCTCATTGAACACTGTTTGTATTTATGTACAAGAAGCTAATTACTTTTCCTCTCACATTTAAAAAGATTTGCAATTATAAATTCTTAATTATAATTGTTTGTATTAAAACTTGATCATGTGTCTTGGTTAGGGATTCATTCCCAAGCTAATTTTAGTTCCCAAATGAGTGTTTCATAACATTTTTATTAGTCGGTAATGAAGCTGTGGCAATGCCTTTAACGAGAATTTTATAATTGTGAAAAGTTTGCCCCATTCCATTTCCACATTTCAATGGCTGAACATAAATTTTCTAACAAACAATCAACAATTCATAATAAATACTTCATCCAGCGCCCCCCACACAGCTGTCCGCTGTCCCCTTGCACCCTCTGGGGCATTTACATTATAATATGCATTATTTGCGAGATAATTGTTCCCTGAATATTGCCCAAGAATAGACGGGCCTTCGTTTGCAGCTTTCAACTTGTCATCGTTTTTTTTGTGTATACACTCATACACTTATACTCTAGGAAAAGGTAACATTATTTTGTTATACTGCTACCTACAAATATAAAAATAACACAAGTAGGTCCTGTGGACACATTGAGAAACCTCAAGTTCGATAGAAACATTGAAACGCGTAGGAGAAAAATGGGAATAGTATATAATAGAACAAGCATTACACAAAATTAGTCCACTACCTAAGCCACGCATCGAAAGCCAAACTGTACACTCAGAAAAAAAACCAAGAACTTTGTACCTGAATCAAGTATGAACGGTGAACGGTAAGTACGAAAATACTGAATTCAAGTACAAAATCCTTATTTCATTAACGTTTTTTTCAATCCCGAAATACTGGTTTAAAGACTGTTTCGGGATATTTTAAGTACATTTCTATTAACTTGTTTTGGTTTTTTATTACAAACCGATTTACGCTCAAAACTAGTGCAAAAAGGTTCTTTATCAAAGTCTAATAAATTCTAAATTCCATCCCATACCATTTTTTAAGTAAAATATTACTTCAAAAAATAAGTACAAATGCCTAAAAAAGTCTCTGTATAATATCAAAATCCAAAGGCCAAAATGTTTATACCGTAGGTCGGAAATCTACCCTCACTCCATAACCAAAGTGTTAGATCCAGGAGTGAATTTCAAGAACAGATTTCAAGAACCTTATCCAAGAAATTTTGTACTTGAAGTAAGTACGATCTTTTCTCAAGTTTTTAGGCAAACTGTAAGTACAAAATGTACTTGATTCAAGAACGTTTGTTCTTATTTCAATAATTTTAACAGTCGTTTTTCTATTTTAGATTGTTTCGTACTTAATTTAAGTACATTTAAGTACAAAACGGTATAAATTCTATCTCGATCGATCTAGAACTCTGCGGGTCGTTTTTTTTTCAGTGTGTATGGAAAGCATGAGTGTGTGTGTATTTTGTGTTTGTATGTGTGTCTCACTTGTACAGGGTATTTCGGAGTTGGGACACTCAACTGCAACGCTCTTACTTGTTTGTCATCGATTTGTGCAGCTCTCTCGAATCCCCTGAGAGTGCACAACCATTTGAATCATTTTCTTCATTTCTTTCTTTCCTTTTACAGGGTAGCTAAACTTCGGCTTCGGAACTTCGGAAATTAGCTTTCCGCTATCTTTCCTTCGTTTCTGTTTGTATTGAAGTTGGCTTTTCTTCTGGCATAATAAATTTTACAGTCCGCCGCGAAAATTACCACGCTCTTTCATTTGTCAGCTTGCGCTCGTTATTTGTCCTTTAAATATTTTAATATGTCCCATTAGTTTGAATGAAAAATGATTTTAATTTTCCAGCCAACAAAAATTGCTTGAATTTTCATACACACACACACACCTTGTAAGAGGCAATTAATTAAGACTGGACCAGCCCAACTGAAGCAGCTTAGCCAATGCAATTTTGCCTTGCATTTTTTGGTTAGAAACTGTTTGATTATCCAGAAAGGGGTTTTTGGTTCCACTTTTTAATTAGTCACCAAAACGAAAAGGAAACCACAAAATCGCTCAGAAATTCCTCCTTTGAGGGACTCAAAAGCGAGAAAAATCGACTCTTGTACCTTAGTTTGCAAAGTTTCCTTTTTTTTGCAACTAGAATTCCAGTTTTATGCAACCAGGACGAGAAAACATTTTGCCTTGATGAGTAAGGGAAGCCATGCCAGAACTTTTGTAGCACATTCCCAGCAACGGGTGGACAAATAATGGTTATGAGAAGTAAAAGTAAAAGTTGAAGAAATATCGAAATAATAAAGCAACACCCCACACAGATGGAAAGGGGAACGAAGGGAACGAAGGGAACGAATTTCTTTCTCAAAGCAATTTTTGGACAAGTCTTTGCAGTTAGCTGCAAATGGATTTGACTTAATTGAAGATGTGAATGTGAGCAAGTGCTTCAAAGTGCATTTGATTTGTAGTCAATTCATTCTTGGATTTTCGGCATGGTCACTGTCATTTATGTATTTTGGGTGGGGGCTGGAGGTATAAGAACAGAACTTGATATGACCAGAGATAATATTCATTGCTACAGCCAGCTCCATGGACTGCCTCATTAAACCGAAGGATATACTACTATAATGGGCTGTGAAGACTGCAAAGGCTTGGGTCTGTTTGTCCGTCCATAAGAGCTGGAGAGGCATACCGAAATAAATCCTGATCTATTTTGTCAAATTTGTCAGCGTCTGAGTAACTAGCTTTAATAAGAAAAGAAAATTCCAGCTATTTTTAGCCATTTCTAGCTTGCTAAAAGCTTAGTGGTAAAAAACTGGTTACAACACTGTACATTAGGGGGGACGGCGATAAGAAACTTATCTGATACCATCTTAAATGATTGCTTTAAAAATTCAAAAAATTTTAGTTCCGCTAAAAGCTTTCAAAGTTTCCACAATTCTTACGTATACGACACGTTCACCTAATCAAAATTTTGTCAACGAATTCTCCGTATTATTTTCAAAAATTGTCAAATTTTTATTTAATCGAGCATCAAACAAATATGGAGTAGGATGGGAATGTATTTTTGGTCGGTAAGGCTGCCTTCACACTGTTCGACACATGACCCATGATATCTAGTATCTAGGGCCGCATTTCCCCATGAAATTGTATGACTTAGACAAGCTATTCAAATGTAAATTATTAAGACTTTCCATTGAAGTCTGCCTGGTACACGGACGGGGTTTCCAAAAGACCTTCTAGTCAGATACCACCGCAGTGGTGGGAGAGATTTTTTTTCATTTATAAACAAATTCCCTGTATTTTTTGCCCATAGCAGAGTATTTCTACTTAGAAGCAGGTCAGTACAAATAAACTTTTCGCAAGAACGGCTGCAACCGTGATGCGCAGCACTTCAGTTCAGTAGCCTCATAGTGTATGGCTAATACTTGCTTTCAATAGTAGAAATTTGGGTATTTAAAAAAACCCTCCGATAAGTGAAATAACGCCACTGATGACTGAGAAATAACACCCGCGGGCGTTTACCAACGAATGGAACTTAAAATCGCCTGGACCAACAATAGCAATAATTTTGGGCCCTTGGTCAGAAAGCTAAATGGGTCTCTTGCGCAAAAACCTATCCAGGCAAAGGCATCTGAACTTGCAGAGCAATTTAAATCCATGCTTTTTGTAGAAATCCCGAATAACCAAATTGCCTATGCTACTCCGTCCATAATTACAGTCAATAAGGTGTACCTGGCCATCAGGGCAACAAAAGCAAACAAAGCTCTAGGGGTCGACCGTATTCCAGTAGAGTTTTTCAAAAATGCCTAAACGTGCAGAAGACAAAGGTACTGATGGTACGCTAATGACATTGTCATCGTTGTGAGAGTAAAATACGAAGAAACCCTATGTGACATAATCCAGAGGGGTCTGAAAGTCACGTCTAATTGGTTCAAGTAGGTTGGGCTCAACCTAAACCCGTTTTCGGTACATTATAGTACCGTTCACTAGGAAATACAAGCTAAGCAGAATGAGGCCAATACGCCGATCCGGCTGCCTCATTACACCAGAAAAAAAAGTCAAATACCTCGGCGTTGTCTTGAGGTATGTCAAGCACTTAGAGTATACACTTAGTAAATGCACTAGAGCACTATTCACATGCAGGAGCATAGCCGGAAAATCGTGGGGCATGGCACCACACATACTCCGATGGCCATACCTTATGGTTGTGAGACCAATGCTCACTTATGGAGCTGTCGTGTGGGGAGATAGAGCAAACCTTCTCACAGTAAGGACTGGAGCCATGCGAACCTGTCCGACAGCGGCAATCGAGGTTTTGATGGAGCTAACACCACTCCACCATACCATCGGCCTGAAGAAAAAAGCAACACTGCTTAGACTAACAACAGAAGAAGTGGGCAGAAACCACATAGTAAGCCTCAGAGACTCTGAAAAGCTGGAAAAGGAAATCCCCTTAATCCTCCAACCCAGAGACGAAATGGTGGCCGAGTATCACTTTGACAGGAATTTCACTGTACACCAAAGTAATAAGAGAGAATGGATCTCACTTGAATAGACACATAAAATGAAATCACACACAATTATGTGGTACACAGACGGGTCCCTAGTGCCCCAAGGAACCGAACTTGGGGTAGCAGGACCAGGAACGAAAATATCTGAACCAATGGGAGAATTCACAAGCATATTTCAAGCTGAAGTGCAGACCGCAATATGGGGAAGAACTACCATAATAGAGAAATAGCTATCCTCTCCGATAGCCAAGTAGCAATAAGTTCACCTCTAAGCTAGTCTTAGAGACAAAGAACAAATTGAACCAACTAGGCAGCAGAAACAACCTGACCCTACGATGGATACCGGGACACAACAACATCCCCGGAAACGAATTGGCCGACGAACTGGCACGTAGGGCCAGAACCCTACTGCGGCATAGGCCAACACACAATAAAAGGACTTTTAAGAAAGGAAGAGAATACGCTTAGAACAGCCTCCTGGGTAAACACCAAGGGAATGAGATAAGCTAAAGCATTAATAGTGAACCACGACCTCAAAAGGTTCCAAAAGTTAATCCAACAAGGAAAGAATGCCCTCAGAATTCTGACAGGGCTCTACACGGGTCACTGCAGACTGCGGAGCCACATGTACAAGTTGGGAATAACAAACACCCAGCTTTGCAGATACTGTGAAGAGAAGGAGGAGTCCTCTGAGCATACCTCAGTAAAATTGATATATGTGCAAAATGTTTTTTGATATTTCTTTTAATCCAATAACGGTACATTTGATTTGAGTATACACTTTCTTTCTCTTTTTCATCATGACGCTTTGCCAAGTGTTAACTTCTAATTACCTCCTAATCTGTGGTATCGTTATATGAAACAAGCGAGACATCCAAGTTTTTCATAGAAAATTGATATCGCTCACTTACTTCAATACTGGCATAACTCAAAAAATGCGATTTTTGACTTATTTATGCAGAAATATACGCTGTGTTGTGTACTATTTTGTGCAAAAATTTTCGTATTGATATCTCTTATACTTTTCACGTGAGATCAAAATATGTCGATATATAATTTTAAAGGTTCATTTTTATGTTATTGCAAGAGCGTCATGTCTCAGTTGTCCTTCAGTCGATATGGCGTAAACAGACTTCGGCTTTCAATTAAAGCATCATATTTTCAATATTGATTAAGGAGCATTTTGAATTTCAAATATTTTACTAAATTAACTCAACACTAAAAGAATCATTTTTTTCTGAGTTAAACCCATTGAGAACTTTGAACGCGTTTTTCTCAAAATGGATTATTTTGAGTTATGCCAGTATTGAAGTAAGTGAGCGATATATGTTCAAATTGAGTTATTTGTCTTTAAAGGGCAGTAGCGTCAACATAAGTGCCAATTATAGTGAGAAAATATTGAACATGAGTGTAAGCAATATTAATAACATAACGATCAAGTGTATTTACGGTGACAACATTTTATTTTAGCACAAAATTCCTCTTACAAATGAACTATCCCTTAAATATCAAAAAAAAAATCAAAATCGTGTAAAAAGCTGATATAAAAATTGCTGTAAACGCAGTTTAAGTAACTGCCGTGGTTACACATAAACCAAACTTTTAAAAGAGTCCTCAAAAATATTGCCAAAATAGTCGCAAGGGTGTGATTCCCAAGGTAAATGAGAGCACCAAGCGGCAGATAAGGACTCTAGCAGCAAATATATTGATGAGCTGCGCTCAAACTAAGTCGGAGCTAAGTCTATCAATACGTCGACAACGCATACAGCAAATTTGCCGAAAAGAGTTGCATCTTCAGAATTAGTCCAAGGTACCTAATCCGCGCCTGACGCAACATCACAGAATTCGCAAATAACCATTTATGAAAAGTACAAGTTTTGGGACGCAGAATTCAAATCCGTCATATTTAGTGATAAAAATAGTTTAACCTAGACGGCCCAGATGGATATTCTAAATATTGTAGAGATCTGCGACGTCCCCGACCGACCTGATACAAGCACAACCATGATGATGAATCTCTCATGGTATAGGCTGTCTTCAATGCTAAAAGAAAGTTGTCAATTCGATTTGGTCCTGGCCGTATTTATGCGCAAATGTGTGTAGAGGTGCTGGAAAGGAAGCTTATAACAATCGCGGAAAAGTTCCATGGTGACAATTGGATTTTTCAGCAAGAAAACGCTTCCATATACATTGCCCGGCGACAAAGGCATATTTTAGGTCCCACAATATTCCGATGTTACAGTGGCCGGCATACATTTCGGATCTAAATCCAATTGACGATCTGTGGGGCATCTTTTCTGCTAGGAAATTCGACGATGTAGAGGAGTCTGACATTTTAAATCAGCTTTAAAAGCAATTGTTAAGGTGTGGAATAATATTTATTTGAGTGTTTTACAAAACTTAGCTAATTCCATTCCCCGGCGGTTGCCGTTACTGCAAATGATAAAGGGCACCCCGATTTTATATAAATGATATTACCAGACTATATTTAGAGTGTAGTTTAAAATAATAAAATATCACACATTTAAAAATTTGCACATATAGCAATTTTCTAAGAAAATATATTTAATTATTTTAGTTTATTAGTAAATTTTTTTAAATAAAATATTGATATGAATTTGTTTAATTTCAATGTCCAATACCTTTGTAAAAAAAATAATGTCACAAATGAAAAAGAATGGGAATGTAAATAACTAAGCAAAATATGTATGCACATATATCAATTTTACTGAGGTATACTAGCACACTGCGATGCCCTAGCGAGGCGCAGACTCAGCAGATTTGGAAAACACATTCTACACCCAAGCAATATCAGTAACTTAGAACCCACAAGAATCCTAGCTTTTGTACAGGAATTATTAGGGCTGCTAGGGGAGTTGTAAATTCGTAGGGGGGCACAATAGACCAAAATTGATCTATGAAGAAGTTGAGCGACTTCAAAGGATGTTTGTTAAACGGATCTTTAAACTGCCAAACACAACTCCGAATGGCGCCATCCAGTTGGAAACCGGCCTGCCAACTCTGCATTTGTACTGTCTTCAAACGCACTTCAAATTCATCCGTAAGATCTTTGATATGCCCAGCGAAAAACTGCCCAGAATTGTGCTAGCCTTAGCTTCTACTTGCAATGTCGATATCAACCTTGATTGTCCTGAGTCTTGGGAAGCCTCACATAAGCTGATACTGGAGAACATCGTGTTAAGGGAAAGAGAAGATCAATACCGACTTGA
This sequence comes from Lordiphosa clarofinis, assembly GCA_018904275.1. Taxonomy (NCBI): domain Eukaryota; kingdom Metazoa; phylum Arthropoda; class Insecta; order Diptera; family Drosophilidae; genus Lordiphosa; species Lordiphosa clarofinis. The sequence continues at coordinate 453,994 of JAEIGQ010000147.1, forward strand.
TCCCTTGAAGATCTTGATTATGGTGATTTGAACTCGGATTCAGTTATATATATTGCTAAAATATTGAAGTGGAATGAGAGGAGGGAAGGTGAAATAACCGCGGATGATGTGGGCGTTATTACACTCATAATGGGCGTTATTTCATGCTCCCGTAATAAAAGATTTTGTACCAAATATATTTTTAGTAAATATTTACATTTTGTCTTGGTTATATGAAAATCAATTTTTTCAATGTCAAAAGTAATGACTTGAAACCAAGTCTAAGTGATAAACTTTGATGAAGACGCATTGTATAAGGTGGTATCAGTCCATACATAAAGCTTATCAGTTGTTGCGTATTCCTTTATAGCAGGGATGGCCTCTTTTACCTTCCAGGGCTGAAGCTGAGACCAAAAGAGCAGAAAGCTGTCATTCGCCCGCTTGAGTTCCAGGCTTCCACAAACCGTAATTCGTTTCGGTTATCATCTTTGTATTATAATATTCAAAATCTAAGATCAATTTAACATCATTTCGTACTTGACTACAAACGTTCTCATAAGAATCATAGCTTAGTATATTGTCTTTCATTTTCCTGCATTTTCGTATAGATTTCCCAATTTCCAAATGAAATGAACACACATTTTACCATCGATTCACTCTTTATTATTGCCCTTTCCCTTCCCCCCGCCCGAATTCGGCCCTGCAGTCACCGGACACGAAATAGAAATGTGTCACATAATGCCCATAGGCAATTATTATGCTGCTGACGTGACTTACGGCGGGATCCGTTGCGTCCGTTACGTTCGACCAGGTCACACGTAGCCACAACACTTAAGCCTCTTAAATATACGAAAAAGCAATTAAAATATAATCAATAGCCTCTGTCTCCTGGTCCTCGGCTTCCTCTCACAAACGCGTGCCCACTTAGGTTGCCCGTCCAGCCCAGCTGGCGATGCACGGCAAGAGCATTGCCCATGAGCTGGTCCTTGAATCGCAGTATATTGTCATCCCTCACGGGCGGAGGATCGAGCATCTTTTCAAACTCATTCACCTGACGATAGTGCTGCATCTGGCCCATGCTGACGGGCACATCGAACGGATTGCAGGCCTGTTCCCAGGACAGGGCGAAATGATTGTGCACCCCAATCACATGGGCGGTGGAGTGCAGGCACTTGATGGCCGAGTTGGCATCCAAATGCTGGGCCAGGCGCTGCACATGGCTGAGCATGTAGAATTGCTGGGGCAGGGAGCTGTCGGGGGGCAGCTGATGGGGAAAGTAAATGTTGCGAAAGCAGTAGCCCACACGGGCCGAGCACTCCACCTCGTCGCCCTCCAGTCTCTTCAGCAGCATGGTCCAGTTGAGGTAGTTGCCCAGCGGCATGATGACCTCGTCCACATCGAACACGCCCACATAGTCGAACTCGTACATATTCCGGTAGAGGCAGTCGTTGTACAGTAGAACCTCGTTGAGGCGGTCGCGCAGACCCACACTTTCCTCGCCATCGACATGGACATCCAGCATATCAAACGGATGGTAGTGGAAGAAGTCGGGCTCCTGGCTGAGATAATGGTTCAGGGTACGGCTTGTATTCGGATGCAGCTCCCCAATGTCATAGGCCACCACGCGCTCAGCTCCCAACAGACGCAGCAGTTCCAGCCACTCCACAAAACGCTGGGACATGTCCACCGTGGGAAACTGCAAGAACTTGACGCAGACGGCGCAACGCAGTGAGCGTGAGCGTGGAGGAGCCGAGTAAAACACCATCAAGGCATTAGACGGCTTCGCACACGCGTCGTGGAACACCAAGGACACCAATTGCGGTACTCGCTCATGCCACTGGCCCTCGGGCAAAGGACAACTGATCAAGGTGGGATAAACGAATCCACGCTTGGTGCCCCACTCCTTGTACCACACCACCTCATTGTGGGTGACGGGCAAGATTTGCGGCTTACTGTTTCCCTCGTACCAGACCTGGCAAAAGGCTTCCGGATAGTCCGACTTAATAATGCCCACCATGGCTAGAATCCTCACTTGGTTCACCTGATGACGACGATCGTAGAAGGCCCTGAGAAGATAGTAGCTGATGTCGTTCACTTTGGTGTACTGAAAGTGTTCACCCGAGTAGAGAATGTCATCAAAGTGAGGATAGGGAGCACATCGGTCCGAGCCATTCACCCTGTAAGCCCAATCGTAGTCCGCATTTGAATTGAGCAATTTCTTCAAGCCGGGAACGGGAATGGTTTGCTCCACTTCCTCACTTGGACGATAATTGGCTGGCAAAGGGAATGCTTAAGTATGATGGACTGAACACAGAAAGAAAGGGTCTTAGGGTACCTTTTTGCCTGGGCAACGGACCAACCAACCGTCTGTCCCCCTCATGCGCCATCAAATCGACCAACAGGTACAGCGCCAATCCTCCCGTCAGACAGATCATGGCCGTACTCAGGCAGCGCAATATTTTCCCGATCATCTTCAACCACGCACAAATGATTTCTGACCCTGCAAATTGACTTCTTCCATTTTCCTCTCACAAGAAACTTGCCTAATTTCACTAAGTGCCAACACAATTGCAGCAAAAGTTGTTGGAAACATCTCGCTTAACTTATCACCGACTTGGACCCTGTTGCCTCCTCCACATACTTGAGGGGGGGTAAATGATAACGACTGCAAATGGAAGCGGTAGACTTTTTAGCTTTTATCTACACAAAAAACTAAATATGAAAACTCTATTTTTATTGAGTTATCTTTATTATCAAACAAAGGAAACGTTTCTTCAATTGAATTGTACGAGTTTGTATCTTAACACAAAGCAACTGCCAAAACAAAAAACTCACAAAACAAAGGCATTTGGTATTCTTTGTTTTGGCAGTTAGATTTGAAAATACCGGGCGAACAAAGTATCGTTTTAGTCCCAATAGATATAGTAAAAAGTTTGCCAGCGATCGGACTTCATTTAGTGGAGGGAATGAGTTTCGGATTTAAACTCTTAAGCTAAGGTCCCACAGGCAAATAAGATTTGAACACATTGTGCAAACAAAGTTAGCCTTGAACAGTAAATGTTTGCGTAAAACAAATTTGGTGTTCCCACATGAGCAAATATTTGCTCTAAAAAAGTTTGCGCAAATATTTCCCCTCCGCTAATAATTTGCGTAAGTGCCCAATCTTTGCCCAATCTACTAAATTTAAAAAAATCAAGTAGGCTGATTTGGTTGAGCAAACAATATAACAAAGGCATGGGCATGAACAGTCACAAAAATAACTGCTTAATGATTTTATGCTACGGTACAGCTCCGTAATGGGTAATGGGTACTTGTGCAAGAAGAAGCAAAGAAGAAACAAAAGCGCGACTGTCTTGTTGGTCCAATGATTCATCGATCTCGGCAACATGTCGTTTAATGGTCACACTGCGCTTTTTAGCAACTGGAGATAGCTATCGGTCATTGCAGTATGTTTTTATACCCGTTACTCGTAGAGTAAAAAGGGTATACTAAAGTCGTGCAAATGTATGTAACAGGCAGAAGGAATCATTTCCGACCATATAAAGTATATATATTCTTGATCAGCATCAACAGCCGAGTCGATATAGACATGTCCGTCTGTCCGTCCGTCTGTATGAACACCTAGATCTAAGAGATAGTAAGAGATATAGGTTTGACATGTATGGGACAAATGCTTCTTTTATCTGCACGCAGATCAAGTTTATTTCAAATTTTGGCCACGCCCCCTACCGCCCCCGCACTTTCGAAAAAACGTTATATCTCCTACAGTTTTGAAGTTAGACGATTCTAACCTTCTAAAGATAGTTAGTAATTGGCAAAATGAATCGATTTGCATCGAGTTATGAGCAAAAAAGTGAGCTAAGCCCCCCTGCTACCCCTGCACCAACCCTAAATAAAATGTTGCATACTTTTCGGATGGTCACCCTAGGGAACGCAGGAACACTGCCAAACATGTTTTTTCACGAGTAACGGATATATCAAAGTCGGTTAGAGCCGACTTTAACTTACTTACGCAAAGGTATAATTGATATATCTTCTCATGAAATATTAATTAGTACCAGAGATTAAAACCGTAACCGAAACCGTAACCCGTAACCGCTAAAAACACTTTAAAATTTGAAACAGAAACCGTAACCGTAACCGAAATAAAAAATATTTTTATAACCGTAACCGTAAAACCTTTATTTACATAACCGGTTATCAGTACCGTAACCGAAACAAATATATGGGTTAATTTCGCTTTCTCCTCTTCTAGTAAAATTTTCAATTAAAAGTTTTTGGCAAAAGTTCGAAGTGCCTGGAAAGTATCTTAAATACATTAGTGCTAAAAAGTGTCATATAGCATTGAGGAGGAAAAAAATGTTGTTGAGCTTGACCATTAAATAATGTCGTTGATTGATTAAGCAAGGTACTCAGACGCAGACAGTTCTGTCGGAGCGAAAAATGACCAGAAAACAACCAATAAAGTCAGCTTTTGTTTGTTTACAAAAATTCGAGGGCTAATTTAAACAAAATAGTTGCGTTCATAAAATCAGTACTGGAGGTCACTAGGGAAAATATAAAGGTGGTGCCATCGACACTTTAATGGATGCATTTTTGTAATAACCATTATATAACCATTATATCTTTTTAATAGAAAATCCTAAGACTCTGAAATCGAATACTGGTATAAAAGTAAGCTTTCAATAAAACATATGTAGTGGACGATCAGCTGCTTAGGTGAAAAGATATAAATCAAAATGTGCTAATTGAGTTGTATTTTGACAACATATCAAAATTAGTTTATTCTCAGCGCAGGACCTCAAATGCTTCAAATGCAAAAAACGATTGTTTCTAGTCAAGTTTTTCACGCTGAACCCGAATCTGGCTTTAGAAATTCCATATTTCTGAAGCAATAACTGTAAAATGGACATAAAAATGCAGAAAAAGGCTTATTTACCCATTCTCCAAGGACCATTTGTCCTATAAACGGGTTACTTTCTAAAAAAAACTTCAAATGTCAAGGTTTAGTATTGTAAAGGTAATTGTCTTCTTTTAATTACAAAATAATTGTAGCTGTAGTGGTTATTAAATTTTTAATTACCCAAAAATGGCTGATGATGGTACCGTGAGGTTCCTGAAACAGCTGTACACTCGACCAGACTTCATTGTGGTGTGGTGTGTTCCTGTTTATAGTTTTGTAGCAGGCTTAAACTTGCTGTTTGATTATCGAACAAATTGTAATGGTAATTTCGATTTACAGCCCTGCTCAAGAATTTAATGGAATATTTTGTTGACTCAACCTGTCAATTATGCTACTTTGGAGGGTTCACTTTGTTATTTTTACAATCGTTAAAGTCTTTTTTCAAGCTTAAGCTTTATAGGGCCGAATTCACATCGCTCTGTAACATAAAAGAGTAAATTTTAAGTTTAGCTGATATATAGCAGCTATTTAGCATATGAGAAAAGTACCCTTAGAGTGATTATAATTGAGTGTGAGCAATAGTATATACAGTGTTTAAGTTGCAATAGATTTACTCAATAAATGAGATGATAAATGGGGCCGCATTTGTCTGCATGATTTGTCAAAGAGATATTTTACACTTAAAACCGCAACCGTAACCGAAACCTGAAACCGAATTAGGTTAATAACCGTAACCAGTACCGTAACCGATATTCCATAACCGTAATATAACCGTAACCGGAAAAAAGCGAGCGGCGAAAACAGTAACCGTAACCCAAACCTTTATTCGTTTCGGTTTTAATCTCTGATTAGTACCTACTAAGTTCTTTATTGTTTAGGTACATACAGCATGGTGTTAATGGCAGTGGCGGATGCAAAGTACAAAATCTTGGATTTTTACGTCGAAACAAATGGTCGCGTTTCTGAAGGAGGAGTGTTTCGTCAAACTTCTTTATATGAGGCCATGTTCTCTAATTGGTTCCACAGCATGAGATTGCTGTTCCATACGTAATGGTGGCCGATGATGCTTTTTCTATAAGAAGAAGACTATTGAAACGTTTACCCAACGAAATTTATCGTTAGTCGAAACTTTTAAGAGCTCGACGTGTAATAGAAACCACTTTTGACATTCTTTCAGCGCTATTTTTACCACAAGGTCCGGGGTATTGTGGAAGTGACCTTCTGTTGGATAATTTTTGGCCTTTTCGTCTAGGGCAAACAAAATGGGCAAATATTTTCAAATATTTGCGCAAATTATTTGCCTGTGGGACCTTACCTTAAGAATTCTTTTTATATTCTTTTAGGTGAAAATCATAGCAACATAGCAAAACTTCCAAATCTGTGTAAAAGCGTATAAAACTAAAAGCTACTGAAGCGGAAACCGTTTACATTAAAAACAAAAAAGTTTTTCTCACAAAGACCCACTTTTCGACCGATAGTTCCTATGGCAGCTATAAGATATAGTCATCCGATCCGGTCGGATCTCCCCGCATCGGCATTCAAAAAACTCCAGATCTAGTGGGAAAATAGCTAAATTGGCAGCACTGGTCACCAGACTACAGCCGTTTTACTTTCAATACAGTATTCACCAGAGATTAATACCGAAACAAATAACGGTTTGGATTACGGTTACTGTTATATACGGTTACGGTTATATTTCGGTTGTGGGATATCGGTTACGGTACTGGTTACGGTTATAAGTCTAATTCTGTATCGGGTTTCGGTTACGGTTACGGTTATTAGTATTTAAGTTCACTTTCATTCATTTAAATTCTACTCCTTAAAACAAACCTCAACACAAACTTGTGTGGGTGGTACTGCTAGCAAAACTTTTGTTATTTTAAAAAGACTTGGAAATATTGCTTAATTATTTCTCACCGTTCCAATATGTTTTCCTTACTAAGCCACCTTTTTTGTTTTATAACCATATTTTAAATGAAGATGTCAGATTATTGTTTATTAGACAAACTCCTGAGAATTCAATTAAATTATTGTTGTCCACCATTTGATTGTGCAGACTTCAAAACAATTTAATACAGATCAATTAATATTGCACATATGTAAGCATCATTCTCGAACAGACTAGGTTCTCTTAATTCTAAATTGTAAGACAAAAGATTGGTCAATGGTGTGTTGTTGTTTTCGATTTCAAATATACATTAAATCCAGATAGAAAAAAAAGACTTGCTCTGCATTCTTGTTGATGCAACTTTGCAAAATGTGAGTCGAAGTCGAACATCACATATGTATGAGGAAAGACAAATAGGGTAAAGATTTTGGTTAGCTGCACTCAATCCTTCTCGTTCGCTCTCTTTTCTTTTTGCCTGTCAGCAACAGTGCGGCGCAATGTATGTATGTAAATTGTTCATTGTGCTAACATCGAATCAAGTTACTTCATAGGTGAAGGGTGCTGTCAAATGTGGTACCCACCATCGCGGTTTTTTGATGAAGGACACATTTAACTGGTCAGTATCTCAATATGTTTAAAATCTTAAAAAAATCTATCGAGTGGTTTTTCATTAATTCCATTTTTTAAGTTAGTCCTCTATGGGAGGGTATAACATTTGTGGTAACTCCCTTCATCTTTGGTGAATTTTACAAAACTTTAGCTCTCACCTTTATTTGACCAGCAAAAGATGTTGTAACAGTGTGTTGCTAGTATAAATGTGCCCATTAAACGCGAACATGATGTGGTCCAGAAAAACTGGGTATGAAATGTTGCAACTAGATGTCTCTAGTTGCACAATTTATTAGTCCCAATCCCAGAAAATTTTGAGTGTTCCACAGTGTTATGCTTACTAACACAAGCACACTTTTATGTCCTCTACATTTACCCGGCACTGATTTACTTTTATCGAAATTATTACTACATAGTAAAGGAAATCCAAAATTAACCCGTATATTTGTTTCTGTTTCGGTAATGATAACCGGTTATGAGAATAAAGGTTATAAGATTACGGTTATCAGAAAAAAATTTGTTTCGGTTACGGTTACGGTTTCGGTTACAAGTTTTAAAGTATTTTTAGCGGTTAAGGGTAACGGTTTCGGTTACGGTTTTAATCTCTGGTATTCACTGATTCACACAACCATAAGTTCGGCTCGAGTACACATTAGCTGAGTAGCTGCTTAAATCAGGGATCCCCAAGAAAAGAGCGCGAAAATGTGACCGTCTCTCTTTTTAACACACAGTGAGTATGACATCGGCATTCGGTGTGAATTGCTAAGTTATTCGGCCCCAAGGGGCTATGGCTATGGGTAACTTTGCTTTACATTATTGATGATAAAGATGGAATGAACGATTCTTTAGTTATAGGCAAGAAGAGAAAGAAACCCTCCATTCTTTTTACCTGTTCTAAGGTAAATCAAAGTTAATTTCGTGAAATTTTGTCAGTGTATGAAATGCATAAATAAATGTATTTCTGTTTTTGTGTGTTTGCCGCCTTTGCTAAGTGAATGAAAGCGAAACTTTAATTGAAAAGAACGTTTCGTGTGCGTTTTTTTGGGTTAAGTGATTGATTATGTCTTGTTTGCTGGAAAAAATACACACATTTCCACACACACACACACACACACACTTAAGTACATAGGAAAATGTTCTGCGTGGCACATAAATTGTTGGTTGTGTTTTGTATCTGGGCGTGGCACACACACACACACACACACATAAGTGAGAAACCGGCAAGGCAACGTGACAGACGGTAACTGACGTAGTGGTGGGATTGGGATTGGTTGGAAGGGGGGAGGGGGGGGCTGACTTTGACAATGGCAGAGCGGCTACAATTCATCCAGACGAAAAGTTTGCCACAATAAAAACGAATCGCGCGCGAACTCGAATCAATAATTTCATGCAGGTGCTGCCTACAAATTCGTCCACTTACCCGCAGGCGGACCAGCGAGTGGCCGGGGGGCGAAGGGAGGGGGAGGGGTAACGACCACTGCTTTTGTCATTTTGGCCATTGGCAAGTTAACGCAACGTCGACGTCGCCGTATATAATAATGTCTTTACTTGTTTGCTGCTTGTTATGACCACAAGACGGAGAACGATGTGGCAGGTAGAATGCGTGCGTCAAAATTTAAAGCTTCTTAGGGAAAAGTTAGTTCAGTCAATTGGATTTGAATATGTATTCAGTTCAGCCTGAAATCGGTTTAAGTTTGCGGGGACAATCAAAAAAAGTTTTGTTTGAAAGTAGATTTAGCAAGGGGGGCTCTCAAAAATGAAGAATCAATAGAAACTAGGTTATAGTTTGATGATTTTATGCATTTATGCAGCATTGACTTTGCATGATGACGTTGAAAAGCACTTAAAGTTCCGTCTGGTGGCCACGATTTCTCGGCTCCAGATTCTGTATAATCAGTATAGAAGTCATTCTGGTCTGACCCTCGAACAAAATTTTGTGATTGGCCATTGAAAAATTAAAATTCGATTTTAGTGTAAAATTTTGTTAAAACTATGTTTGAGGGTGACAATTCTGCGTTGATTGTTCGAAAAGCGTGTCTCATTTCTTGCAGTGTATTTGGTTAAAATGATATGCATGTATCTTTGATTTCATTTTTGCACACACACACCCACAAACACACAGACATCATTCCGGCCAGTTGGTGGTTGCTTACTGTGCGACTCGACGGAAGCTACCAATTTCCGTTTGCTGCGCCTGGCCTAGTTCGCTTTTACATACTTTTAGGCGCAATTTCTCGCATATCATCAGGCGTTGCTCAACTGCGAACAATGGTGGGGTTCGGAGGAGTGGTTGTTGTGGTTGGTTCCTTGAGAAATCATAAATCTGTTGCTCAGTCAGTCTATTCATTTGAAAGTAATTTGTTCAAGTCAGTATGGTGGTGGTCTCCAAATCTCATTTAGTATATGATTCCCCTGGGCCTGCACCTTCCCGAAAGAGAAATGTCTCTCGATTAAACTTTCCGTTTTTTTTTCCAACACAATCCCCAAAAGTGCAAGTCCACAAATCAAATTAACATTGATTCCATTTTCACTTGGCCCTGCCAGCCTCTGCCCTGTGCCGGCTGTAAATGACGGACGCGGGTGCTAATGCATTCAAGAGGGCATCATTTGCATTTTGGACTCTGGCCAACCGCAAAACTGCTCGGCAATGGCTTTTGAGTACGTGTCCTGTCGTCTCTTTGCGGTTTATTGGCCAATTTGCAACTTGATTAACAAAAGTGCATGTCTCCGTCACTCCGCCCACCTGAGCGCCCTTCTGCGGCGCCAACAAGTATGCTATGCCATTTTCGCTTTGTCATCGACATAAAAACGCCAACATTCTTTAACGACAATAAACCTTAATTGCTGATTACGCAACGAAACAGCCAACAAAGGCATAAAAAAAAAAAGAAAATGACCAAAAAACTTAAAAAAAAAAAACGCAAAATATTTCAATATTCTTGTGGGGATTTAATGATAGATGGATGTTTAAAGTTTAATCTAAAAATATAGGGCAACTAACTTTGGCTTGACCCTTGGAGCTTGCTATATGCCTGCCAGTTGGTTATTTTCATCCGATTTTGAGCAACATCTTCAGAACTTGTGTTGAATCAGATAATTTTAATAACAGAAAATTATAAAGACGCTACCATTGAACACAAAAAAGGTTTTTCTTACTAAAACTAATCTTTAGACCGATCCTTCCTATAGCAGCTATATGCTATAGACCACCAATTTTGATCAAACTTAAACATATAATATTAACTATTCTGCTATAAAATTTACAAAAATGAAACACAAATTACCATGTAAAGGAGATTCAGTAAACGCGTGTAATAAACTAAACAAAGGAACAGCAAAGTCTAAACTTAAAACAAGGATATCGCAACATAAATCCGTCTATAAACTCTGACACCAAACGATCATACAGAAAACTGCCTGGTGTCTCGACTGTATGGGTAGTGGACACTCATCGAATCTTGCAACAAGAGAACAACTACTGTAAGCGCTTTGCTCTCGAAATGTTACATATAATAGACACAACAACAGACAAGAGAATGAACTACAAAGCGGACCCCGAAAACTGTGCAGCCACCTACTAAACAAGCAATAGCTTAGTATCAAACTCCACGTTAGGCGGTACAGACGTGTTAAATATTGTATGTTAAAAATATTCCAAGGTTTTGCAATGTGATTGATTAATAATCGTAGAACTTTTTAGCAGGTTCTAGGTCAAGGTTTTGTTTTAAATGTATTGTCATAATTGGTGAATTGTTCTTTGTAGTATCCCAGAATACAATTGCCGATGTGCATCCGATATATATTGAAAACTAGAGAGCTGCACGAGTGATTCCGACATCGTATGATTACAGGTAAAAAATACTCATTTTTGAGTACAACGATGCGGAGTAATCGTTTGAATGATTGCAAGTATTTTTGATTACTACTTATCCGAGTAATATTCGTAGCATCGTGTTTAGGCAAGTATTTATTTAGCATGGCAAATTTTGTGTTATTTTAAAAAAGTATTTATTATATTTGTTCATTATATACAGCTTATGAATCTCCATAGTAATAAGACCGCTAAATACTTCAGAAACTGCTTTTTAAGGCCATAAACCGCGATAAACACCATGGATGACCAATGCTAAAGAATATAGCCAAGATCATAAAAAATGCTTTAAGCCACTTTCTGTGACTGACAAAACTAAATTTACTTCCAGTCAAGTGAAAAATCCAGGCAGGTGGGGGATCTCCATGGTAATAGAACCGTTAAATACTTAAGAAACTGCTTTAAAGGCCACAAATGATCACACAGTACAACATTACCATGGTTATGACAATAAAGAATGTAATACAATAACTATTATTTAATAAAAGAATAGAGGCAAGCTAACTTCGGCTCGACCGAAGTTTATATGGCAGCTATACTATATAGTGGTCCGATTTCGACAAATCTTGTTGAAATTATGTGAAATCCTTGAAAACTTATAAATACGAGAGTTGGGAGCGATTACATTGAAAACAAAAAAGTTTTTCTCACTATGACTTTTTTCAGACCTAATTTTTGTATGGCAGCTATACTATATAGTTGTCCGATTTCGACAAGTTTTGGTGAAATTATGTGAAATTTTAGTGAAAAAATTTTTTATTTTGTTTTCAGTGCTATCGCTCTCAACGCTCCTATTTATAAGTTTTTAATGATTTCAAACTATTTCACCAAGATTTGTCGAAATCGTACAACTATATAGTATAGCTCCTGTACAAATGATAGGTCTGAAAAAAAAATCTTTCATACCACAAGCTCCAAGGGTATATAAACTTCGGTCGAGCCGAAGTTAGCTTGCCTCTATTTTGTTTGTTTGTTGTTAGTTTTTCTTAGATTATTTTTCGTTCCTATAATAATTCTTGAATCTTGAAAAAGTATATCGAACCTTTACCTTTTCCATACGTATGCTTTCAACACACACAAAGAGTCGATTGCTTGGTGCTCTTTGGAGCAACGTCAACAAATCCATATTCGGTTTATATATTTAGCTGAAAATACTCTTCAGGCTGGGATTAAAACAATGACGCAAACAATGCAGTGTGATGGTAACCCAACAGGACAGAGCAGAGCAATAATAGCAACAGGAATAGGCGGGGTGAAATTGGAAATTCATGTTGACAAGTGGAGTCGTCGCTGTTGGCGTTGTTGTACGTGATAAAAATTTCAATTTTTGTATTATGTGGCATGCGGAACCAATTAGGTTGCTCGACTGAATAGACACCGTGTTGAAAAAAAATGAGAAGGCCAAGCTAACTTCGTCTTTGACGAAGATTTTATACCCTTGCAAATGATTTAATACATCAGAGTTTAAGAACGCCAGCATTAACCGATAGTTTCAACATTTCGACCAATAGTTTCAATGACAGCTATAAGATATAGTCATCCGATTTTGATCAAAACTTCCAAATCTGTGGAAAAGCGTATAATATTAATAATCCCTGACGTGGGAGACGCTTTCGTAAAATCAAAAAAGTTGTTCTAATTAAAACCTTCTTTTCGTCCGATAGTTCCTATGGCAGCTATAAGATATTGTCATCCGATCCGGTCGGCTCCGACATACTAGCAAAGTTTAAGCCGGATAGCTTTGAAACTGAGAGACTAGTTTGCGTAGAAACAGACAGACGGACGGAGAAAGCTCAATCGACTCTGTTCGTCGCCCTGATCAAGAATATATATAGTTTATAGGGTCGGAAATGAATTTTTCTTTGCGTTGCAAACTGTTGGGCAAAATTAGAATACCCTTTGCAAGGGTATAAAAATGTTATCTTCTATGTGGCTATCTCAAATTTAATCAGCTGTCCCTAAATAACACTCTTGCCGTACTTTTGAGAACGAATGCTTTTAATTCAAGAGCAAAATTCTCAACTTTCTCTTCTGAGTGTGCTCCAGAGCTTTGAGCTCTTATAGTTCTTCAATTAATCCCGAATCGTGCTTAACATATCCAAAACGTTCTTCAAATCAAGAGTTTAAGGATTTTTTAAAACGCTCAAGAATTTTCTGGCTTATTGAAGTATTAAAACTGAAAACTCTTGTTTTCAGTAGAAAAATTCTTGAATTTTCTCTCGGTGTATATATATAAATACTTTATAGGGTTGTAAATGTTTCATTCTCCCTGTTAAACCTTTAATACAGAGTATAAAAACTCTCGGTCTAGAAAGAATTTTCGCGATGTGGAATTTAGAGCATGGTTCCTTTACCTTAAGCAAATTACTCCACATTTTACGCTTTCGATTTATTGTAACCAAAACTTGATTCAATTCTTTCACACTTTTGGAAACAATTCTGTAATCTTTTGAAGAACTTTAAGGCACAACATTCCATTTCACTCTAAGTTTCCCTACCTTTCTTTTGCGTTATACCCAAGCAAATTGCTTGACTGACAACTCATCCAATTCTTCGTGACCTCAAAACGAAACTTAAGACTTTTGGCAACCTTTTGTGTGTAATTATAATTAACAGTGACCCACCTTCTCCTGTTCTCCTGTTACCTCTGGCCGTTGTGGCCGTAATTTGCAAACAAATTTTGGTCGTTTTTTAATTTTGGCCTGAGGCAGAGATCACACCTCCAGCAGCTACATAGTTGTCAGTCTGTTGACTCTGGTCACAACTGGGCTCGGGCGTGTGTCGTCATTTTGATTAAACGCAAACAGCGTGGCAGCAAAAATTAGCTGACTTTTTATGCAAATGCATGCCGCCGTTGGCCTCAGCCCCACCTTCCCTGCGGGTCCCATGTCAGGCTCATGACCATTTGTCTGCCATTATCTCTTTGCTCAAGGGTGAGTGGATGGAGAGTGCCTTATCACTCCCATCTCCAGGTAACCCCTTGTTAGGTCCAGTGTGCAGGCTGTCGCTGGCACGCACCAAGACTCAAAGAAAAAATGAAAAACTTTCGGGGCAAGTTGAAAAATTATTTCTTATCCGCTTTTTTGTTATTTGATATTTGCGCTTTAATGAATTTTAATGTTCCGCCGCCCCTTTTGGACTGTTGGACTGTGTGTGTGTGTTCTTGCCGCTTTTAAATTAATAATAAAGAAATTTCGTGCTTACACGTTATTTTTTGGTACACCGATTTTTGCCCTCCTCTTTGGCCCCTAAGAAGGATATTAAGATGAACACACCCAAGCCACACACACACACACACACACGCACACAGACACGCTCTCACAAACAAAAAAACCAATGAATATTAACCGAAATATTGCGCATACGTCGCGTTGTGCGGCCCGATCCGTTCGCTGTAAAATGTAGCAATCAAAGCGTTTCGTTAACCATTTGCTTGGTGTTACTTCTTACAGTGAGTGGGTGTGCGGCTCCAAGTCCAGCGAAATTGAAACGGAAAGTGCAAGTGAAAGTGCAAGTGCCAAATGCAAAACTCTGTAATGTGACCACACACGCACACACACCCACATACACTCACCACACTTACGCTTGAGACTCGGCTGGTGGGAGGATGGGCCGGTTGCCAGTGGAAATGGGGAAATTGCAAAAAGCTTTTCTTACTGCTGCCCGAGTATTGTTTGATTTGACTTTCAAAGTAACTGAAAAGTAAATTGAAGAAAGAAAAAACGTTTGAAAGAAAGTAGGAATCAGTTTTTGATTTAAGTAAATAGTGAGACAAGGACTCGCTTTTCCCTGATGACGGCAGTCTATAACTACATGACGTTCAAGTTGCTCAGTTGTTCATATGCCCTCATCGCGTTATACCACAATACAATGCTTTGCAGGATGACGCACAATGTGAGATGTTCGCAACGCAGACAGCTGCAACAGAGGAATTTTTTGCGTTCACTCAGGGGAACCCTAACAGAGAACCAGAGAACATTTAAACGCGTTACTTTTCTTTATGCTTGACGGCCTTCTTCCTGGCACTTCCAGAGGCCCACCAGTGGCAGAATGAATAAGTACATCCAAGAACAAAACATACTTAAGATTTTAAGTACAAAACGGCATAAGTTCTATTCCGATCGATGTAGAACTCTGCCGGTTGTGGTTTTCTTTGTGTATGTGGTGTGACTGACACTTGAAATTTTACACTCTTTCTGAAATTGGTATTTTTGCGACTAAGTGTCTCGGTTGATCATCTGTTCCATATACCACAGTCCTTTTATTGCTCTCGCTCTCTCCTTTGGAAAAAAGCAACGGCAAATGCCGTTTAGTTGTTGTTATCTCAAGCTGGTTTCTGAATTAAGTGGGAGACTGGTTTGATCTTTAAAATTCAGTTGTAAACTTAGCTTTGCGGAATCAATCACGTTGATGATGTTCTAAATTATCATGGTCAGCCGTCTGTTCATCTTTCAGCCGGATGTGTGTGTGCAGCCTTAATAGGGAACCGTTTAAAATTCTTTAATTAACAAGTATTAATCATTATCCGTAGGAAATGTTAAAAACGGTAAAACTTGACAACGAACTGAACCGAACCGTGCTTTCTTTATGGTTATCGATTTGGATCGTCGTTTTTGAATGGACGCAGGTTTGGTTTACGGTTCGGTTACAGTTTGTTGGCTTGGTTCGGTTTGGTTCAGAACCAGTTTGCATCCCTGATATTGTTTTAGTAGTAGTAGTAGTAGTAGGTTATTTATTATAATTATACTCTGTACCAAAGGTACATAGAGTATATTAAGTTTGTGCAAAAGTATGTAACAGGGAGAAGGAATCATTTCCGACTATATAAAGTATATATATTCTTGATCAGCATCAACAGCCGAGTCAAAATAGCCATGTCCGTCTGTCCGTCCGTCCGTATGAACAAACAGATCTCGGAGATGGTAAGAGATAGAGGTTTGACATGTATGGAAGAAATGCTTCTTATAGTTGCAGGTAGATCAATTTTATTTTCAATTTTTGCCACGCCCCCTCCCGCCCCCGCAATTTTGAAAAAACGTTATATCTCCTACAGTCTTGAAGATAGACAATTCGTACCTTCTAGAGATAGTTAGTAATTGGCCAAATGTATCGATTTGCCAAATGAAATGAAAAAAATGATAAAGATCAGATGAGCGGTTCTCAAGTTATGAGCAAAAAAGTAAATCACCCTCCCAACACCCCCTCCCACCCTAGTACAACTAACACCTTACAATCTTAAAGAGAGAGAGAGTGAGAGAAAGAGACTTAGAGACCAGCGCAGCACCAGCATTGCATTCAGCTTCTACTCTAGGTACAGAGTATGTTATAGTCGGGCTTGACCGACTTTCTCACTTGTCAGTTGGCCGTCAGTCATATTTACATGGTTTTACAAGGTTTTCTTACATATATTTAGTTTAGTTTTTGTTTAATTTAGGTCTGTGATTTGCTGTCTATATCTTAACGCTTCGAAAATATAACTTGCCAGTGTGATCCAACTGCGCCCATTCAAAATTTCAATTACTTCTGTAGTGTTTAACGAAGTTTGCTGGAAATGAAAGGCATTCTCTCTTTCATGTCTGTTGCAAAGCGTGCATTCATTTTGTATACCATTCTCTATATGTCTTAAAGTTCCGCTATACGCTCCAGTATGTTGTTGTGTGTCGCTGTCCATAATCGATGGTCTTGGAGGTCTAGAGCAGCTAGAAGACGCCATTCATTGAAGCATTGTGCTTCATTTGTTAGTAGCAGTTTTGCAGTTTTATTCACCAGTCGTGTTGCTGGTTTTTCCATCACCTGCCTCACGTATGCAAAATGCGTGCCCAAGGTGTACACTCAAAAAAAAGTTGTCATCACAGCGACACAATTTAGACATCAATTTGAAACTATTGAGTATCGAATTCTCTCTAATACTCCAAGTATCAAATTGATATCTTCGAAAGTATTAACATGATCTTTCGAGGATTTCAAATTGATACTAACGTGTATCAGGTAGACACTTTATTGTATTAATATTTTTAGTATCAATTTGACACTAGGTCCTCTTAATTTGACACTTCAATTATCAAACTTTTAGAGTCATTTTGAAACTAGCTTTTATCAACTTAAAATTATTTCTTATCAAGTTTGCAATATAAATTCATTTCTTTACAAACTTAATACATAAAATTTAAAGACACTTTATTTTTATTTTAAACTCTTATAACTTATGTTATTTACACTTATAAATTAAATTCGTCAAGTGTGGACACTTCACTATAGAGAAACATTGGTCTCTGACTGCATGCCTTTTGTACACGCGAATCTTGTATAATCTGAAGTCACTATATGGGTGTGCCTCTTGCTGGAACCCGTACATCAGAGTTCCTCAGCCAAAGCTCCTGGGGCACTTACATACTCCGCAATCCTCACCGAATGCTTAACTGCATTCACTGCATTCAGGAGAGCGTTTTCGCGCTCTCTTCATGGGGAACCCAGCCGCATGTGGGGGTTTACGCCTTCAGAGACCTTGAGTGAAAA
This sequence comes from Lordiphosa clarofinis, assembly GCA_018904275.1. NCBI lineage: Eukaryota > Metazoa > Arthropoda > Insecta > Diptera > Drosophilidae > Lordiphosa > Lordiphosa clarofinis. The sequence goes on from JAEIGQ010000147.1 coordinate 471,760, forward strand.
AGCCGAAAATCGCTAAAAACGCCACTTCTGCTTTGTTGGTTTTGAACTTCTTGCATTGTATTTTATCTTGCAAAGCGCTGAAACAGCTGCATTGTGGCTTGTTAAGAGTCCTGCTGAATAGTTACATTTGTTATTTAAATATAATGGCAAAAAACAACCAAAACAACATTTATACTTAGCTGCTTATGCTTACCTTGTAAGTGTGCTCCATTTGAATTTCGTTTTTATATCTTCATCACGTCGTCTGGGTAAGGGTCCTCCGTAGCTTTTACTCTTAACTTCATTAACTTCATTCATTTCAAATTGTTTGCAAATAAACTAAAACACGAAATTTGACACGTCAAGCATCGCCAGCTGCCACATTTGGCGTGCTTCCTTGTACAATTCATACATTCTTCGAATTTTCGAACTTAAAAAAAATTGATTTGTTTCAAATTGATACTTCTGCGCATCAAAATAATATTTTGAGTCTCAATGTAATACTATCTAGGCTTACATTGATACAAAAAAAATGATACTAGTTTCAGTTTCAATTTGAGACACATGTTTCAAATTGAAATTGATACAAATTTTTTTGGGTGTAGCAGCTATATAGCTCGGGAAGTCCGGTCTCAATATAAATTGCATAGTTTGAGAGTTTCGTGGCAGCTGAAATTTTTTCTTGATAAAAAAACGCAGCAACTTCTCCACATACCTGTGAGGCGTAGCACAGAACGGATCGGGCGGTTGCTTCATACATCTTATATTTAACACTCGGTAGTACGTTCAGTTTGTTCCAAGAGCTGTTTAGCGCCATGATAGATTCCTTTAGCTTTAGACGGAGGTGCGTTGAAATTTTTTCCTAACTCCTAGATACTTGTAAGATGTACCGTTTAAGCTCCATGTTTCCCCTTGAGCTGCACGTCCTCTGCCATCCCTAAGCACGAGCACTTTTGACTTGTCAGTGTTTATTTTCAGATTCCAAGTTTTGCAGTACTCGCTTAAATGGTTTAGAATCCGCTAAGAGCCACCATATCATTCGCGTACAATATCGTTTTTATATTCATGTTGCCAAATGAAATTCCTGCTGGTAATGCTTCCGAAATATCGTTTTTTGTAGAGTGAGAATAACAGCGGACTTAGCAGGCAGCCCTGTTTTACTCCTGTGTTACTTTGGAACCATTCCATACAGATTTTCTGTATGACTCTCAGAAACTTTGTCGATAGGCCCATATTGCTGAGTTTGTAAATAAGGCTCTTTTGGTCGATTGTGTCAATAAAGCCTGCGTCAAGTTTCCTTTTCTCTTTAAGATGGGTTGTAACTATTGAAGACAATGTAAAGATGGAATCGACTGTTGAAAAATCCTTTCTAAACTTAAACTGGTTTTCGCCCAGAAGATTTCCAATCGCATGAGAAGCGTTGACGCAAACAGCTTCATGGTCGAATTGAGGAAGGATATGCCTCTATAGTTGCTCGCCTCAATGAACGCTACCATTGAGTTTTCTAATCATATTTCAGAAAGATTTGCTGCCCTCTCGCCATGAAGAAGGAGAAAGCTATGAGAACTACATTACTTCGTACAGGGTATTTTGCTGTCGGGCCGCTCGACCGCAACACTCTTACTTGTTTTTCTGTTTCTTTTTTTTTTTGTTTAATCTTTTCTTTTGTGTGGCCAGCTCGAACTTTGATTACAAAGCCATGCATATGCCAAATTTTCTGGATTGATGTGTTCTCGTATCAGAGGTAACTGAATGAAGTCCCACCAATGTCTAAAGCAATCTACTTCTGCTTTGGCCTGGCAACAACAATTAATAAATAAACAATTCAAATGCAAATAATCGAGTGAAATAAAAACAACTCGAGGGCAATTGATGGCGCCGTTGTCCACCACTTGACTTCAGGCCCGCTAGCTGACCTTATTGTACGCATTGACATCATTAATGACACCCTAAGTGTCATCCATTTAGGCTGGAAAAGCGGCCAACATCCAAAAAGAAGGTTAATACAAAGCAAACAGCAAAGAAAATGCGTTGAAAATCACATGGCTTTTGCCTCCACTCGAAAAAGAAACAAAAAGCGAAAACAAATTCAAATGGAAAGATAAAAAAAAGTCAAATGGACTTGAGTGGGTGGAGGGGGAAATCAGATGCCCAAACAGTGGAAAGTATTTTTAATGAATTGAATTCGATTTGGTCAATTAAAGAGGAAAGAGGAGCTCAAACTAATACTACTTATACTTCTTTACTTCTGCTTTGTACAAACTGACACCAGTTGTTCACACCAAGCTTCTCATCTCAACTACATGTCCTAACCAGCGCAGTTTCGGACAGGTTCTTTCCTACTTTGCTTCTCAACGTCATCATGCAAAGTTGAAACTAGACAGAGCTTCACAGAACCTTGACCTTACCACGTTATCGGTGTCTAGTCAAACTTCCCATTGCATTGCGTTTAATTGCTTGTTTTAATCCCCCCTGATTCGCTTACCTTCATTCAAACGTGTTAAATTCGATTCAGGTTTTCTATCTCTTTTTCATCGCAACATACGTCCCAGCGGTCCATTATGTTTTTTTCCAGAGTCATCTCAAAATGTCAGACCATTGTGTGCTGTCACTTTATGCTAATGCAATGTTGCGTGATCCTTGAAGGATTCACCATTAAGGCGAACTCGCTTCGCATAACACGCTAATGGATTTCATGGCGCGTCAAAACATAAAGAAAAAAAAAAAAAAAAACGGAACGCGTGAGGGTCAAATGAGGAGAACGGGCAAATTCTGCGGCTCGGACTCTCGCCCTATCTATCTCTCTATGTCTCTGGTTCGTGTCAGGCTGCCCAGTCATGTGGCTCGAAAGTGCATTGTTGCTTCTGCCGCTGACAAACTGTCAAACCGCTGCCCATTGCCATGGCCAGAGGAGCTCGGATTTGTTCTGTAAGCGGAAATCCTTTTTGGCTGCCGCACAAACTGAATGCAGGAACAACTAAATGCGGATGAAGTGACCAACTGACTGAAATGACTGTGCAAAAGTGCAGAAATGGAAAAAAACAACAACAACAGCAACAACGAACACAAAAGCAAAACCACAGATTAGCCTCTCTCGCTGGGTTTAATTGAAAGCTGCTTAATTAAAGTTGAATTAATTTTTTGGGGGGAAACCAGAGCGCACGAGCTGAAAATAAAACAAGATATGGTTTTTGTGTCAAAAATTATTGGGGAAAGTGCAGCTCATCGGCTATCATAGATTAAAAGTGGCAAATGGTCAGCATTTTAAACTTCAACCTTCAAAAATTGAGGCTAAAGTACCACATACATTTTTAACAATACGTGGATGCACGTGGCGGCTACAATAACCTTAATTCGCCCCACGCCAGGCCCATTGTTGGCAAGCTGGACTCCCTTTTTAATGTGCCCAATGAATTATTGAACTTCTTTAAATCACACATGCATGAATTGTACAGTGACAAACTCGCTATTGTTATCAATCTTGATGAAATATCACGTTGAGCAAATCGTAGAGTTCGTTTTCCGATAGAAATAGACGCTGAAGATTCCAACATAGTAAGCCACATCTTCCTAGGCACATACATTGCAGATAGTACAGTCTCGCTGTTAAAAATTAAGTCTAAGTGTTTCACATGTCGTCCTAATGATAGTGTTTATACTCTTCACAGCTAGACTTTCATCGAAGAAATGTTGGCTCATTCGTGCTCCTTTTTGCTTGCACAATAAATCCCTTCCACTTCACAGATTTTGGCAATGATTTGAATTTAAAATTAATTTTGACTTTGGAATGATTTGTGCGAAGAATTAAACACTTTTTTGATGAAAAAGTTTAGATGTGTAACCCTACGAAAACTCATCTGAGCGATCAGGTCGTGTAAATGGAGCTTCAGTAAATTAAACTTTGATTTCAGCGTCACGTGACGCAGTGAAAGAGGGGGAAAAGTTGAGCTAACGTGACTAAGAGGGGATCGGTGACTAAACAGTGACTAAACAGTGACTATACAGTGACTTAACAGTGACTATACAGTGACTAAACAGTGTCTTAACTGTGACTTAACAGTGACTAAACAGTGACTAAACAGTTACTTAACAGTTACTATGCAGTGACTTAACAGTTACTGAACAGTGACTAAACAGTTACTATGTAGTGACTAAACAGTGTCTTAACAGTGACTAAGCTGGTACTTAACTGCGACATAACAGTGACTAAACAGTGACTAAACAATGACTAAACATTGACTAAACTGTTATTTAACAGTGACTAAGCTGTTACTTAACAGTGACTAAACTGTTACTTAACAGTTACTATGCAGTGACTAAACAGTGTCTTAACAGTGACTAACCTTTTTTTTAACTGTGACTTAACAGTGACTAAACAGTGACTAAACAGTGACTAAACAGTTACTTAACAGTTACTATGCAGTGACTTAACAGTGACTGAACAGTGGCTAAACAGTGTCTTAACAGTGACTAAACTGTTACTTAACTGTGACACGCACTCACAACCAACGTGTGAGGGAGAGAGAAAAAGAGAGAGAGAGAGAGATATAAACTTAGAGATGAGCGCAGCAGAAGCGTTGCATTCAGCTCCTACTCTTGGTACAGAGTATGTTATAGTCGGGCTTGACCAACTTTCTCACTTGCTTTAACATTTAAATGCATACGATTGTTCCGTTCGACGTCAGGGAAAAGCCCATATACAATGACATGCATGACAGCATTTTGTTTTAACATTAAAGTCTTGTGGGTGTTAACGACACTCGCACCTTTTTTCTCTGAGTGTACGGTACAGCATGCTCACGTTGCTGTTGCCTAAGCTTCTTGCCATATAAATACCCACCCAACGCTCACACATGCCCCGGGTTCATGTTTCATTTACCAGCCTAGAAGTGGATACTGTAAATACTGCAAAAGCTGCAAATGCACAGCAGATGTGGTGTGGAGGTCCAGCTGGAAGAGGAGAAGTTATGGTTAGGGTGTCAACAGTGAAACAGGATAATATATTAAACCTTTGTTCCAAGTGTGAGAGCGTAAGCCAAGCAGTATCCATCTAGTTATCCGTGTTATTTCCTTAAAAAATTCAAAAGTTTATTTACATTGGCGAAGACTTGACCTAACTTCTGGGTCAGACTTTGAACATGTCGCTGCTATCACTAGCCGATCCAGATCCATTTTATGGCTGGCAGCTGCTTTACCATTCCATACGCCATAGCATAGGCAAAAAGTCGGACTTACTGATTGCTCTGGCACACTTCCTTATCACCAAGCAGTACAATTTGCGCAGTGTGCAAGTGGAAGGATGTACAATCTATCACGAAGGCAGTGAGCTGTTGCCAGAGAACTGGAATCGGGACGCTCAAAAGTATATGCTGCACTATATGGGCGAGGCTAATCAGCAGTATATACTGCTGGCCAAAGTGACGCGCCAGGATCTGGTGATCAATTTGCAGAACTGCACCAGCAAACGCCTGTCCATTACCTGCTTAAAACCGGATGCATTGGTACGCAAAAGTCAGGCCTCGAATCTAGCCGATTGCATACCGGAGGCAGATCAGATTATGCTGCAATTGCGTAACGATTTGGTGGATCCGGTTGTAAGAGGCATTAAAAAGCCCAGTAGTGCACCCAATACTGCAAAGAATCAGAAGCAAACAAGTAATGGCAGATCCGAGACCACAAGCGCAGCCCATGGTCTGTATCAAAGTCTTACCTCAAGGGCAAGCTTAGATTCGGTATAGAAGTACCTAGATTAGGATTCCACAATCGAACAATGGACCACAATAAGACCAGGGAAACATCTGAGGATAGAACATAGCTGTGTCACTTCAACATGTTGCAGCGGGTCTCATAAATGATCGACGTTGCCATTGGCTTAGCAACATATTACGTTGGACTTATGTTTAGAAACATTTTCATTGTAAAACCTCGTATACATACATATATCTGACCTGGCTGCGTCCAGAATAAATCAGTTCCATTTCTTTTTTTTTCTTCTTCTTTTTTTATTTCACAAGGTTTATTCGATCCTACCTGCTGCACCATACTTATCTTATATATATTTTGGGAAATCTGGCAATTTGAGTTTTGAATTATGCTTAGAAATATTTTGAAATCAGGGCTACTAAGGCCTACCAGGAGGGTTCTTTCACGCCTCTAATAAATATATACACTTATAAAAAACTCGAACGAATAATTTGAGTACGAACACTCTTGAAAATAAAATGTAGTCAAGAATTTCGCTCTCGAGACAAATTCATTCTCAATGTGATTCTATAGCAGAGGCGGCCAAATGGAGAGGAAAACAAAGTGAGCTTGTGTTAGTAAACAAGAGAGCTCTCTCCAGACAACACGCATTTGTAACTTATGGAGAATAGTCGAGTCGGTTAAACTGCCCGTCCAACAACTGTGTATGTTTCAGTCTTCGAGGTACCGAGTTCAAGTCCAAGTAAAGTAAAAAAAAAAAAAAATTTTATCTGTTATGTGGCTAAATCAAAATCAATCACATCTTAGAAAAAATGGGTGAGAGTGGCAAGCAGGTCGGTCGGACGGGGGGTTCCCGGGGTCTCGGGCGTTAGGGCGAATGAATGTTCTTGGATCAAGAGTGAAATTCAATCGAAGAAGTTAAATGCATAAGTGTTTTTAACTTCGATTCGAGGGTTTAAACCAACATTGGCCAATGGTTATTGATGGAAAATTTTAGCTTCAAATTTTTTAAGAGCTAAACGTTCATTTGTGGTTAAAGGAGATCAAAACAAATGTCAGAACAAATGGTAAAAAATTAAAGTCGTTTTTTTTACGCATACCCTCTAAATGTCTTACTTTTAAGTCAAAACAGTTATAAATAAAATTTTAAGAAGGTAGAACCATGGTAACCCATAATATAATAATAATCCCCGAACCAAGGCTTCGTGGGCAAAACAGGAAACGCTGAACTGACTATTTTTAGATCTGGATTATGGCCTATATAAAAAGATTTGTGGTACTCATTATACCATAATAAAAAACCATTTTAATGAAAATCTACTGTATGCTTTTTAAAAAAAAATCAAGAACGAAGGTTTAACCCCTTCTCAAGGTACCTTAACCGATTGCACGATTGAAGTGAGTTTCTCATATCGCGTTCCCCATGACCCTGTCCACATTTGCCGAATTTTGGAGTATTCTATTTTATTATTTTCGTTGTGTGTTGCAAGTACAAAAGTACCCATAAATCGCGAACCGAAGCTTTATTTAAAAAATTGGGTATGAGGTCATGCTTACAGGGGTTTCTTTTATCAAAATTTAAGTGTCTTATGCCGGGGTTTTTTTTTTAGTGTTGTACTGTAAGTCAATACAAATTTTTTTGTCGGCACGGGTTATCGTTGTCCAATCTTAATAATATTTAATTTGTGAGTCAATGAGGTCAAATAGAATAAAAATAGAGGGTATGATTTTGCGAAAACAAATTTTTTCCTAGTATATACCTATGTACATTAGGTCGAACATTTTATATATGGAAAAATGTAACGTCATACTGATGCCCGCTGCTAAACGATGCATATTTGTGTATAAAACGCAAAGCAAAAAAAAATTTTTGAGAAAAAATAAGGTTTAGGGTCTGCGACTTGGACTTAAAGATTATCACTCATACGTACTGTTGCCCATGCCTACATTTTTAAATTTTTAGTAGTTGGCGTAGACTTGGTTTGAAGTCATAACATTTGACAAAAAGGTACCATTACCAATAAAAAATGTTTTTTATATAACACACAATTAATATAATATATATAATAATAATATGTTCCTTTATTAACATTATTTTTACAATTAACATTATTTTTACAAAGAATTTAAGCATGATTGTTCCAAATACGACATTGATTTTAAATCGTCTGCAGCAGGAGTAATTCCGGTTTCTAGTTAAATGCAATAATTCGGGGTGCAGTCGGCGAGCCTGAACATTTTCTTTCTTTTCTTTTTTTCGAAGTTGGCAGATCCCCATATTTGCGCCCCATAGCTTTGAACCGATCTGCTGACGGCCTGGTACAGCTTCCATTTAGCTCCTAATCCAACATCGTTGTTCCGAAAGAAGTTTCCCCAAGTGGCGTTAATGCTAGCTTTGGCTGAGTTGGTTCTGTCTTCGATGTGCTTTTTAAAGGATAGTTTTGGCGTAAGAATAACTCCCAGGTACTTGAATTCGTTCACCACCTTTATAGCTTCACCTCTATATTTCCATTGCTCACATCTTGCTAAGGGGCCACCCCTTCTGAAAACCATAATGGCGGACCTGCTGAGGTTGACAATCATGTTCCATTTGTCACAGTACAATTCCAGGTTGTTGATCATTTGCTGCAGGACTTTTGGATCATCTGCCAGTAAAACTATGTCATCAGCATTGCTTCTCCATTCCACACAATCGTTTTAGTATCCGTTAATACTGCTTGCAAAAAGTTTGTCATCTTTGTGGATACCCCCATCATTTTTAGTTTATATGCTAATAAATTTCTTGGTACATTGTCAAAAGCAGCTTTGAAATCTACGAAGAACGCATAGGTTTTCCTCTTTTCCTCAAACTTTAGTTGTACGGCTGCTGTCAGATTGTAGATGTTATCCACGGTTGAAGCCTGGAACTCGTTCATCTTATCCATTGCATCCACCCAATCTGTCAGCCGCTGATTTAGAACTCCCATCATTATCTTTGCACACGCATTTATAAAGGATATGCCTCGATAGTTCTCCGCCAAACTTGCGTTTCCTTTTTTAAAAATTGGGAATAGGATGCTAGTTTGGAATAGCATCATTATACATTTTTGTAAAGCACCCAGCTAGTTCTCTTAGAAAATCTGTGCCGGCATGCCGAAAATGTTCGTAAAAAATTCCATCTATTCCGGGCGCTTTTTTCGGTTTCGTTTTTCCCAGCATCGCCTCTATCTCTGCTACTGTTATTGGGTTATCTAGATCGTGCACAACAACTAGAGGCGCCGCGTAGAGTACATCAGAAGCAAATTGTACTGGATTCAGGAGGATTTCAAAATATGTGCTAAATTCAGATGGCTCAATGTCCCTTCCATTACAAGAAGCTGTACATGGACCTCGCAGTTCCTTCACAAAATTCCACCAGTCTTTGGAGTCGCTGACATCGGTTATTTTTCGCTCAAGTTCCCCATAGTATCTTGATTTGGCCACCGCACATATCAGTTTGTAGTTTTTGTTTGCTTGAACATATATCTCTCTACTTCGCTCCGAACGACTTTCGAGGTGTTCCCGTAGTGCTTCGAATGACGCCCTCCTGGCCTTGTTGCATTTCCAGTCGTACCAGTTCTTCTTCTTTTGCAGTGGCTTTGGACAAATTTTTGCACTTGCAGATACTTTTATTGTGTCCAGCAGGTGGTTTAGAGATAGCTCCTGATTATCGCACAATTATAGGTAAATATATTTGTTACTTAATATATTTGGTAAAAATTTTATATTACGGCAAAATTTCTACTATTTTGCACTGTTTACTTCTAGATGAAAGCAAGTTTTAGACGTTTATTAAGAGGCTATCAAGCTATCTTTGAAGTCAGGTCCCACACTGAACTGAAGTGCTGCTCATCACGGTTGCAGCCGTTCCTGCGAATAGTCTACTTTTACTGGGCTGCTTATAAATAAGCTTCTTCAGGATCGAAAAATCAAAAACTCTTTATTTAATATTGTCAATTCATTTCATTCCCTTGAAAGTAACATCCCTCTATTGCATTACACTTGTGCCAACGTTTTTTACAATTTTGTTTGTGTTTGTAGGACAATTTTAAGAACATGCTGCAAAGTCATCTTCTGGTATAGTCTTTAATTTGTTTATCGTTTGGGGCTCTGTCTCTTTATTGATTCAAAACGGTGTCCACGGAGCGATCTCTTGAGTTTAGCGAATTGCCCATAGTAGCCAAAATAGACACTCAAAATGGTTTCCACTGTTATGTCTGTAGTATCTGACTTGAAAACCCGCTCGTGGACCATGCTGACTCCAACTTGCGAGCCACACTAGTCGCACCTTATGACAGTCTTAAACATTTAGTCCCATATAAGGGGTTAGATAAATCGCATCTCTTCGTTGGAAATGGGATCGCTAAGGTTTTAATTTGCCGACTAAAAATACATTCGATTCCTGCTCCATTTTTATTTGTTGCTTGATTAAGTTCAAATTTGACAACTTTTAAAATGATACGGAGAGTTTGTCCACAAAATTTCGATTCGGTAAACGTATGTGGAAACTTTAAAGGCTTTTCGCAGAGGTTAAAACATGATCTAAAATTGTTTAATTTTTTAATTTATTATGTACATGCTAAAAGTAATCGTTTAAGATGGTATCAGTTATATTTTTTATCGGCGTCCACCCTGTACATGCAAAAATTTTTATCTCTATCTCTTATAGTCTCTGAGATCGACGCGTTCATACGGACAAAAGGGACATGGATAAATCGACTCGGCTGTTGATGCTAATCAAGAACATATCGCTGGCATAACTCAAAAAATACGATTTTTGACTTAATGATGCAGAAGTATTCGCTGTGTTATGTACTATTTTGTCTAAAAATTTTCATATTGATATTGAAAATGTTTAAAAGGGGATCATGAAGTTGGACAAATGTATGTAACAGGGAGAAGGTAGAATTTTCGACCCTAAGATCAGCATCAAAAACCGAGTCGTGGGGAAATCGTTAGGCACTTATCCAGCTGAATTCAGCAATCTGACTGTACACCAAATATGGTAATTCAAGTTAATTTTCGCATTATCTGTGCAGCTTTGTAAGCCAACAATTATTTCAATTGGCTTCATTCTGGGATTGTGGTAAATTTTAATCAGGGTCAAGTGTGTTCACTGAAAGCGGCTTACAGTAAAGTCAATTAACAGGGGAAATACACAATAAACTCATATTGTGCGCAATTTGTTCCTTAAAGGTTCAACTAAAACAGTTAAACTGTCATTTACTCGCCCAATTGGGTTGTTCTGGCTGTTAAGAAAGTTCTGTTTTGGAAAGTGAAAAGTTTTTGCCTATTTAGAGGCTAAAATGCCAACATCAACATCAAAATAATTTAGTGCATTCAATTAAGAGCTTGAGTCGCTGCCAGCTGCGAGAAAATAGCAAATGTGGTGGAGCAAAAGTTTTCCAAAACGATTGTATTAGAGGTTAGTACCAGCGCCGGAGTAAATACACACACACACACACACATACACATAGTATACTCGTCGTACTATGATCTAATTATGAAACGCACACGGTGTTGGGGCACATGTGCCCCAGCTTTTATGTGGCAGCTGCTGCAAACGCGCAAACACAAAGGCAAACAAAGAGGCAGCACAGGACAGACAGCCATAAAATGTTGCTCGGTCTGCCTAATTCAAATTTGAATAACTCGCAGCGCGCGCTCGTCGTTCGCCCCTCTAAGTAGGCAATGAAATGGTTCGTTTTTCGCTGTTGTTACTTGCGGTCGTGTTATGTCTTAGGTTTTCTAGTCTGGTTAGAGGAATACCCTTTACAAATTGGGTACTATGAAGTATTTTTACAGCTAAACTTCTGATGATTTGGTTGTGGTACCATTGAAACAGCTGTACAACCAACTAGCTTCACTTCACTATGCGCAAGCATAACGAGACCTTGAGTTAGCTTAATATTCAAAACTCTTTCCAACTGACCTAAAAAGCTGATACAAATTTGTCCAAGTGTATTTTAGGTTTCGTTGTCCTTTACTAACTCGGCTATGTTTTGGCTATGTTGCACGAATTGTTTGCTCTGTGTGTGTGTATGTAATTTTGGTCAGATTTTGGCTGCGACGCGTGCAAATTGCTGTCGTACACGCCCGCGGATATGCAATATATTTTATTTTTAAGACCAGTTGAGCCGCCTTTGCCACTTCTTTGGGGGCCATTTTAAGCAAATTGGATTTACGCATCAGTCTGCAAGCTGCACATTCGGTACAGTCAGAACTGTACGAGCAAAGCTCTTTACGACAATAAATCCGATTCTAAATTTATGTACTGGCAAAAAGACACTTTATGGATACGTTGGGGTAAAATTCCATAGCAAAAAAATTGAAATAATTTTCAACAAATAACCATTTTGGCTTTTTTCGGAATATTTCGTTTACACCAACTCAGACTTAGCAATTTGAAGATAACCTCGAATCTGCTATAGTTTTGTAGCTATTTGGTTATTAACATTGTTTGTTGATCTACCACAGTTTTGATTAGGATCGTATGAACTATAGCAGGTGTTGTCAATACACACATGCTTAATTTGGCGTTGCACGTATGTGTATAGCGACGCAAGAACGCGCTCATTTATCACTTGTTTGTTAAGGCAAAAGAAAGCAGTATGAGCTCATATACTGTCAGTGTGTCGACGTCACTGCCGCAAAGATAGAAACGTGGCGGACTCTAAACCCCAACTTGACTGAATGGGACCAACGCACAATGGTCCCAATTCCCAAAAACACGGCCAAAAGTCGAAAAACGTTTTTGAATTGGCTTCAAGTTTGTACTCGGGGGTTTTCGGGGTCGCTGGTCACGAATCCGACGTAAAAATTTATAAAAACAAAATGGCGGTCCAATATGGCGGACAGATTCTTCAAAAACGCATTTGATTTGGTTGAAAGTCCGTACTCGGGGGTATTCGGGGTTGCAGATCACGAATACGAAGTCACAATTTAGAAAAACAAAATGGCGGATCCAATATGGCGGACAATTTCTTCAAAAACGCATTTGATTTGGCTGAAAGTCCGTATTCGGGGGTATTCGGGGTTGCAGATCACGAATACGAAGTCACAATTTAGAAAAACAAAATGGCGGATCCAATATGGCGAACAATTTCCTCGAAAACGTACTTGATTTGGCTGAAACATCGAAAAACCCGTTTATCGATAATATTTCGATAACTGTTCGACGGATTTTTTTCATGTCAATTTTCGTGCACAGCGGGCGAGAATACTTTAGAAAAAGATGGTATGTATATTTGTAATGTCGCGACAATTGTCGCACAAAAATCATCACCGGGTCTAAATCTGCAGCTATCTGCAGCTAATTTTTGGCTATGTTCTGAAGAATTGTCTAAACAAGAATTACTATTTTACTTGAGAGTGGGATCTGATGGGAATTTTGACTTATGGCTTTTTTAACACGACTTTTCAGAAAGTGACCAAAAAAAAACTTCTACCTTTATTAACGATTCCCTATTTCATGCATTGTTAATAAAAACTTTACATATACCAATACGTTCATATTGTACGTACTTTCAAGAGTAGAATCCATTTCGCAGAATGCAAATCGGTTAAGTTTTCGCTATTCTATACACTTCTGAACGTTGTGTTATTTTCGACGCTTGACGAGTAAACTATGAGATACGCTCGATGAGCCAGGTGGTAACACTTTCTCCTTATAAACGGTATTTCCAACTACTCTTTCCAACTTTAGAATTACATAAAAAGTGACCAAATCGACCACACTTAAACAACAACATTTTCTCTTACATTTTTCAGATGAATTCTGTGAGGAATATCCACATAATCTAATGCCCACTCCAGGCTATTGGATTGAGTGTTCACGTCAGAAGATAAGTATGCCCACACCGCAAACCATTTGGGATGAGAGCGACTCCGAGCATGAAGATATTCGAGCTGGCAGTGCCAGCGATGCGTATTTAGAGCGCGAATGCAGTGATCTGTATGAAGATGATGAGGATTCGGAGGCTACACCCAGGTACCAAGGCACTTTGTTCACTTTGCGTTCTCAGTTGGGGCTAAATTATACCTTACTCCGCAGTCCGCGCAAAAAAACCACAATTGAGGAGCAATGGGATCAACAGGGAGCCTTTGAACTCATCTCTGTGGAGCAGGAAACTTACGAGAAGTATTTCTATGGCACTGAACACTGGAACTATTTCACAAGTGATGAGGATCTGGGTCCAGTTATATTATCCATCAAACAGGAGACGCTCAATGGGCGCGATCAGTTTCGTATATTGGTGCGAGCTGGATCCTATACAGTGCATGGACTGATACCGGCGTCGTGTGTGTTTGCGGATAGGTGAGCAAAACGATCCTTCCACTGTTCTTATAACTATACGTTTTTCTGGTGTCTTAGATATAATCGCGAGGAGGTAGTTAGATCTTTAGGTAAAGAAGTTAATTTAAATCCACCTTTAACATTAGGACAATTACCCGATACGCCTGAGGAATTATTAAAATTAGATCAGGTAAATAAGGAGAAATTTGGGGGGATATAAAATGGGGTATGCTGTCAATGATTCTATATGCTTTACAGGTTTTTATAAAAATCAGAATTAAAAGTTGGCGTCATATTTGTCAAAGAGGAGCAATACACTGAAGAGCAAATTCTGGACAATAATGAAAATTCACCGCTCTTCGATGAGTTCCTTACGCTGCTGGGCGATCGTGTGCGTCTGCGCGGCTTTGACAAATACAAAGGTGGCCTTGATACGGTGCATGACCTTACTGGTAAGAGATGGGAATTGGAAATAGTGTCTCGCTTGGCTTCACCCTTTTAATTCCACCTTCGCTCTCTCGCAGGTCTCTTCTCCGTCTATACAAACTGGCGCAACATTGAGATCATGTTTCATGTATCGACCCTCCTGCCATACGAGAAGCATGATCCACAGAAATTGCAACGCAAACGTCATATTGGCAATGATATCGTCTGTGTGGTATTTCTGGAAGCCGATAATACCCGCTTTAGTCCCGCCTGCATTAAAAGCCATTTCCTGCATACCTTTATTTTGGTAAGTGTGACCAGATTTCATTTTGCTCGAACCTACTTCAATCCCATTTAACTTAGGTACGTGTTTCGGCCCGCATTAAGCACAAGCCCACACGCTATGAAGTCTCCGTGGTGACACGCGACGAAGTTGGCGCCTACAAACCATATCTTTGGGAACAGTCGGTCTTCGAGAAGGGTCCCATGTTTCGGTAAGTCCAATTTAAAGTCCCACATACCCCCACAAATGCACCTCTCGATTCGTTTGTTTAGCGAATGGCTCCTGACAAAGATCGTGAATGGTGAGCGAGCCTCTTACTCGGCACCGAAATTTGCACGCATGCAGGAACGGACACGCTCACAAATGCTGGAGGATCTGGTGATGAATTTGTCCAATCATGCCGAGACTGGCCAAATACCAAAGCCGTATAGACGCGGCTCCTGGCGACCGATTGGTGAGGATGAATATTTCAAAATGTTGCATGCCAGAGTTCTTGAGAACAACACACAACAACAACAACAACAGCAACAACAACAACTACCACAACCGTCGTACCGCAACTGCTGTTATTGCAATTGTAATGCCAATGCCAATGCCAATGCCCATGAGCCAATTATATTGGCTCTGGGTCTGGATACTGCACACAACACAGGCACACACAGACACACACCACACAACAACAACCACAACAACAACTACGCACAGCAGACAGCAGAGAGTCAACAACAATCGACGGCTTTTCTCACACAAACAACTTGCTGTGCCATGATGCACCTGTGTGCGAGGCATAGTATGTGTACTATCCCAACACAGCCCCCTCCGACCCACCGACACACCGACCCTCCCCGCCACTGCCTGCCATCCTCTTAATTGTTTGCTGTTGATGGATGACTTCTTAATAATATTAAAATATTTACTTTAGTTCAAGCAACATTTTTTCCCAGACCATTTTCAGTTATTACGTTTTCAACTGAAAAAAAATCATAAAAAATTTCTGAATCAACTGAATAAACCAGACAATTTAATAATTTTTGATTAATTGTTGGAAAATTCATTTCAACTCCGAAATACTTTGTACAATTGAGACACCCTAACTCATACGCTATAGCTGCCTGAGATAGGCACAACACTCTGGTTCTGGCAAGCTATGCCAGGATTGGTCAGAGATTTCCCCTAAGATAATTATAGAGAAAGGTTTTTAGATAGAAGAAAGGGAGATCTCCTGAGAGCAGATGATAGAGATCAAGACTCGAAATCAATTGTGCTGGACATAATCGGTTTTGCATCGAGGCAAGATTAAAAATAAATAGTTTCTGGTTGGCCTAGAAATGGAGAGGACAAAAAAGTGCGCTTGTGTTGGTGAACAAGAGAGCTGTCTCCAAACAACACGCGTTTTACTTGCAATGCAGTGCTCAGCGATTCACACAACCATAACACGACTGACTTCGGCTCCGATGAGCTGAAGGTGGACGGGTCTGGTCTAGAAGGAACGGAGAAGTAAAAGTTCATGATCAATGGGGTACAGTCTATAAAAATGTGAACGACGTTCTGATGTGAAACATAAAGCTAAATTTAAGGGTATAATATCAAAATCACAATGGCAATCTTTTAAAGGAGAAAACTTAAGGGGAGTTCAAGTACTAAATAACTCCCTAATAAACGCCGGTTATTTATTGTTAAAGCGCTGTTAAGTAACAGTTCAGTCACTGTTTAGTCACTGTTTGGTCACTATTTAGTCACTGTTTAGTTAGTATTTAGTTACTGCTTAGTCACAGCTTGAGTAACTGTTCAGTCACTGCTTAGTCACTGTTTAGTCACGGTTAAATCACTGTTTTTTCATTGTTTAGTCACTATTTAATCACTGTTTAGTCACTGCTTTGTCGCTGTTCAGTCACTTTTAAGTCACTCCTAAGTCACTGTTTAGTTAGTATTTAGTTACTGCTTAGTCACAGCTTAAGTAACTGTTCAGTCACTGTTTAGTCACGGTTAAATCACTGTTTTATCATTGTTTAGTCACTATTTAATCACTGTTTAGTCACTGCTTTGTCGCTGTTCAGTCACTTTTAAGTCACTCCTAAGTCACTGTTTAGTTAGTATTTAGTTACTGCTTAGTCACAGCTTAAGTAACTGTTCAGTCACTGTTTAGTCACGGTTAAATCACTGTTTTATCATTGTTTAGTCACTATTTAATCACTGTTTAGTCACTGCTTTGTCGCTGTTCAGTCACTTTTAAGTCACTCCTAAGTCACTGTTTAGTTAGTATTTAGTTACTGCTTAGTCATAGCTTAAGTAACTGTTCAGTGACTGCTTAGTCACTGTTTAGTCACGGTTAAATCACTGCTTAGTCACTGTTTAGTCACGGTTAAATCACTGTTTTATCATTGTTTAGTCACTATTTAGACACTCCTTTGTCGCTGTTCAGTCACTTTTAAGTCACTCTTAAGTCACTGTTAAGTCACTGTTAAGTCACTGTTAAGTCACTGTTTAGTTAGTATTTAGTTACTGCTTAGTCACAGCTTAAGTAACTGTTCAGTGACTGCTTAGTCACTGTTTAGTCACGGTTAAATCACTGCTTAGTCACTGTTTAGTCACGGTTAAATCACTGCTTAGTCACTGTTTAGTCAAGGTTAAATCACTGTTTTATCATTGTTTAGTCACTATTTAGTCACTGCTTTGTCGCTGTTCAGTCACTCTTAAATCACTGTTAAGTCACTGTTTAGTTAGTATTTAGTTACTGCTTAGTCACAGCTTAAGTAACTGTTCAGTCACTGTTTAGTCACGGTTAAATCACTGTTTTATCATTGTTTAGTCACTATTTAATCACTGTTTAGTCACTGCTTTGTCGCTGTTCAGTCACTTTTAAGTCACTCTTAAATCACTGTTAAGTCACTGTTAAGTTAGTATTTAGTTACTGCTTAGTCACAGCTTAAGTAACTGTTCAGTCACTGTTTAGTCACTGAACCCCTCTTTTCCACCTCTTTCACTCCACTTTCAAAGCGTTACGTGACGCTTAAATCATTTTTCACTCCAACTAAAATCTTCCGTTTTACATCAAAAAACTTTTCAGAAAAGAGTGAGAATAAGAGAGAAAATGTTTCAGAAGTGAAAATAACAGATAAGTAGGCAGTGTTAGAAAGGAGCTAAGCCCAGAATAATGTAATCATCAAAATGACACTATTTGGTCATCAATTTAAAACTATTGAATATCAGATTCTCTTTAATACTAATCTAAGTATCAAGTTAATATTTTCGAAGACTCTTTGTATTTTGAAAATTATTTTCAAGATATAATAGAGTAGTGCATAATCCCTCGCTCACGGTGACACGTCTATAAAACACACAGTCATTTCACCCAACAACACGGATTGTTGAATCCGTCAATTCAACACAAACAAATTCAACACAAAACAAAGTCTTCACAAAACAATTTCAACACACGTCAATACAACACTAAGTCATTTCACCAAACACAATAATTCAACACACGTTAATTGAACACAAAACAATTTCAACACATCAATTCAACACAAAACAAAATAATTAATTTATTATTAAATTTAAATTTGAAATGACTTATAGACGTGTGTTGACTTTTTTTTTGGTGAAGACTGTTTTGTGTGGAATTGACGTGTGTTGAATTGACGTGTTGAAATTGGTTTGTGTTGAATAGACGAAGAACCTAGAGTTGAGTAACGATGACTTTTATTAGTGATAGTAAATATAATGCAAGTGTGTAGTACCATCAGGGATAGAAGGGGGACACTAGTTGCAGTTAAAAATTTTTTTGGAAAAAATCGCGCGACTTTTTACAAAAAAATTGTTGTCTGCGGCGCAATTTTTCCACATCCTCCGCCGATTTAATAAACCAATTCCCGGTATAATCCACACATAAATTTGAAAAGTCAATTAAACATACGTCATTTCAACACAATTACAAATTAAACACAAACAAATTCATGCTGGGAAAGAAGGGTGACATAAGCGGCGGGGAAAAATTTTACGATTCCAGTTGTGAACAAAAGAATGTTATCTCTAATGCTTTCAAATTACGTATATTTGATACTTTCGGAGGATATTAAGGCTCCATGTCTACTCAACACAAAACAATTTCAACACGTCAATTCAACACACGTCAATTCAACACACGTCAATTCAAAACACGTCAATTCAACACACGTCAATTCAACACACGTCAATTCAACACACGTCAATTCAACACAAAGTCAGGTTCGACTGACATTGCCACTTGCAAGATTGAAAATATCATTTTTTAAATTGTTTTTTTTTCCAGTGTTGAAATTGTACTGTGTTGAAATCGTAATATGTTGAAATTGTGCTGTGTTATATTGACGTGTGTTGAATTGACGTGTGTTGAAATTGTTTTGTGTTGAGTAGACGTGGAACCCTCGCTCACTTATATCTAAACGATGTGGATAAACGTTTCAACTTAAATTAATTTGTTGTTCAAAAATTCTTTAAACTGGCATGAATTCGAATAAAACCATATATCAAGCTTGGTGATATCCGACAATAGAAGGAACTTTGTTAATAATTCTAATAGGGTGTTTCAATATCGTTGCTGTAAAGTTGTTAACTTGAATGACTTTGTTAGCCTCGGTGGTTCTTGCTATTGTAAATTTGCATAATGTGGTTGCCCCCCCCCCCAACTTGACACGTTTTCTTAATTCGCAACTTGTTGAAAAAAAATTAAACAAATTTCTGTTATACTTATATATGATTAATCGTTTTGCCTTGCTTCTGTTGTTGCACACACACACACACACACACATACACACTGACACTTCCGTTTCCGCCATAAACACATCCGCCCGTGTTTGTGTTTGCCGGAAGTATGCAGTCTGCGCTTGAAGCGTTTCATCCTAATGTCGCCATATACATCCTTATACAGCCGACATATGTATGTGTGGCCCCTCCTACCCCCCTCCTCCCCCCTTACAGGGCATAGACAATCTGTTTGTCTACCGTCTATCCCAAGCTGATGTCTTATGTTGTCCGGCAAAGAAATATTGTACATACATATATTATTTTATCTGCCGAGTCGCATCTTTGGTGGGGATGCCTTCCCCCCAGACTCCAAGGATGTTTGTTGTTGTTGCTGTTGTTGTGATTTGTTTAGATTTCATGTTATTTATTTCTTGCTATTTGTTGCATTAGACAATGTAAATCTAATTTGATTTATTTGTACACACACCCACACCCACACACACACATACATACAAAAAGGTGCCTTTGGGATGCATCTTCAACTCAATATACAAGAACTATGCATACTAAAATCATGCAAATTATTGATACCATTTCCTAGGTACAGTTGTGTATTCATGTGTACAGGATATGTCGAATGAAATTCCCAGAAAATAAGTCATTTCAATATGTCAGCAAATGGAAATGCCAATATCAGTCGAATTGTAGCAATCATTACAATATAGTGGAAGGTAAAGGTTGGAGATTTTTTTCATCATGCGTCACATTCTATAATTAAACGTCTAGCGCCTCGTACGTGCCTCAATCTTATCAATCATGCAACAACTTTCCTTATATTTAAGCAAGGCTCTCTCCTCCTGCAACAACACAGCCAGGCAGGCATTCTATCTTCTAATCCGATTGTGCGTTGCGACGCTCGTTCGCTCAGAGGCAACAGCTGCCATATGGAAATCTTGTTAAGGACTAGATAAAGCAATAGCTTAACCGTTCCTTTTCCCCCCTTCCATACCGCGCACTTGTTTTGATAGCATGCAACAGGACGTTATGCTCAGTTGTACGAGGATGTGTGTGGGTGTATGTTTGCAGTTGGATTGGGATTTATAAAACGAGAAAAAGATGGTCAGGTGTTGGTAATCTCATTGTTTGGCCAGAGAAATGCATTTAGATTAATCGATAAGTGTTTAAGAGATGGATAACTTTCATTGATGGCCTTATGTCCTAATTAACTCGAGTATTGCGAGATTCAAGCAGATTTCAATGCTATTGAAATGGCAATTGGCTGAGCATTAGCTGTGATTCTTGTAATTGAGAATAACGCATTTGCGACCTTCATTTGATCTGTTCTTGCTGTCCTAATATTTCGCATGTGTGTAACTGCATTCGCTTGACGGTCCAAATAGACACCCCTACGTTTTGCTGGCATTGTTTACAGATAGACCAAATTGAAACGATTGATGATTGAAACGATAATCTTTGCCCAACTTACAATATTTTTTAATCAGTGATTAAATTGAACCTTTTTCTAGTTGATATGAAAATGTTTCAGAATAGTCTCTTGCAAATGTTATAATAATACTAGCTGACAACGTTGTTCTTCCTTTTTAATTGTTTCTAGTAAATTTTTTGATGAATATTTCGTATGAATTTATTTGCTCACCGTTTGCAGCTATATTGTGAATTATTTCTATTGCTTCAAACGTAGTCAATTTGAAAGCAAGAATCAAATCTACGACTAGACTTAAAAAAACAGCTTAGAATCTGGATTAGTGCCGATGAACAAGCCGTTTAATGATTCTGATGGCGTCTCAATTTCTGGTAGTTGTCCAGAGTTAGTCCCGGCGGACTTTTTTTTGAATTAGAGCGCTTGACAATTTAATACTCATACTCGAATGCGAAACAAAGAAACAAAGCAGATGTAAATACTCGAAAAACTTTTTTGGCGTTGTCGGTCAATTGTTTTGCGTGTATTAGCATCTGTTCGCTCGACGGTCCAAATAGACACCCCTACGTTTTGTTGGCACTGTTTAGCGTAACACACACACACAAACACAGATAGACCAAATTGAAACAATTGATGTTAAAACACAAAGTGACACAGATGAGTAGCCTGTTGCGTCGTCAGAGGGACTTGTAACGAACACACGAAGCGTTGCTTCGGCAACACACTCTGTCTACTAAAAGGGTCGGCTTGGCTCAGGGACATTGGCGTGGATGTTGTGCTGCTTCAGCAAGGTGTTACAATAATAAAATCGTAGACAGAGACAGGAAATCAAAACGGACAATCGAACCAAACAATGATCAGACGGAGTCGGACAGGCTTAGTCATCAAAAGAGGAGAACTATGATGGTAATGGTCTCCATCTTTACCCACCCAACCTGTAGAATCAAAGAAAAAGGTTACATGATCCTACCCAAGACGAACTCCTGTGCTAGAACCTAGGGGGCCCAAGAAAAGGGAATTATTTCATTTTAAATCCAATATAATTCAGTTGTATAATTCCAGTTGCTCGTAGTATTTCATTACAGATTTCTTAATTTTTACTATTTGTATGTAATTCAGGGTACGTTATCAATGCTAGGGTCAAATCTCCATACTCACAAAATTCAATGTAGAGGACTTAAAATTACCAAATTACTCACAGCTTAATGTGCACCTACTAATATGCCGATGTGATCATTGGGCCCAAGATGACGTTGACAAGATGGTGAGGCTGTTCAAAGATATAAAAGTATATTAAGTTTGGAGATGCCTAGCACGAATTTTGTAACCTCAATATCCGACTTACATACACATTTTTACAGCAAATTGTTTATATTAAATATCTTTAAATTAATTAGTAAGTAGAAAATAGCATAGGATTATAAAACAATATCTTATATCAGCAGCAACAATTGAATTCGATGCAGGTTGAAATTAAATACCGCATTTCTTTGACATATGCAAAAGCTTGTGCAAGGCACAATCAAAACAAAGCAGCTGAGCGCTTATCTATACGCACTTAGCTCAAAACAAAAGAACAACTTAGTTATTACGATATGAACGTCATCATCATGACCGTGAACTTGAAATTTGCGGGGGAAACAAAATAGGAAACTCTTTGCTGCTGATCATTCACATTAGCTTTGGTCCATGATACATTTTTAAGATCGCTATGGGTTCACTTGCTGAGGTGTATGCAAATTGAATTTTAGATTGTACCTACTTATTGCCGTTGATATGTATGCAGACACTTAGATGTTCCTTCCATGGGATGAGAAATCTCCGATTGAGTGGGGCAGTGACCAATGCAGGTTGAGCAGGTTGTCTGCTTGCCACGTGAGTGATATGTATTGCTGCACACCCCAACAGAGCTAAAGATGCCAAAGATGCGGATGAGCCACGGGTTGGGGATGTTATTGATGCAGTTGTTGAAGAGGCAAAGCCCAATTGTAGTACCTGCCTATTTTGGTTGAGGCTTAAGCCCTTAACCTAAAGGCCTGCTCACACCTTTAATTTGATTGAGCACTTTCACTTTTAATTGCACAGCCGACTGCAAGACGATCGCCTTGTAATTAAGGAAAAATTAGCACTATAAGGTGGCTTGTGTGTGACACGTGTTTTTTTATTTTATATTGACTAGCACAGACGTCTCTTCGGTTCGAATGATTTCTGATCTATGATAGCATGTGCTTAAGCAAATTAGTCTGTACCCCCAAGCTGGGCAGATCTTTTGCTTTAGCATAACTGCATAATCATACGATTGGCCTGTTGCTATGTCCAATTGCCTATACACTTAAGTGTGTGTGCAGCTTAAGTAGGGTGGTTCAATAATTTCATACAAAAACTGTTCCCACATTTTTCGGTACATTATTTTAATTTATATTGGTGCAATATGGCATGCATATTGTTAAAATTAAAGTTTGAAACCAGGAAAAGTATTCGCACCCTCACAGACTTCCATATCGCCTAGCATTATGAAATATAGTTAAAAACCTGTAAAACTCCTGCCAAATTTATACAAAAAAAAATAAATCGGTCAAGCCGTTTCAGAGGAGTTTGCTAACAAAAACGAAACACGAGATTTTTATATGTATGAATACATATAGATTTTTTTTTAATATCAACTAGAATCCGAAACTCGAAATAACAAATTTGAAAAACAACAAGCCTGCTGTATTCTTCTGACAGCATGCTTATATAAGCTGTGTGGGTTCAATCCCGCCTCGGAACAGTTTTTTGGCCTATGGAAAATTCTTGATTTTTTCTCTCAGCGTAGATTTTTCGAACCTCCAAAGTATTCGGATTCAAATCACTTTCAAACAATATCCCAGATTTTTTAAAACCAAGTATGAGAGGATTGCCTTTAGTACAGATTGGATGTTTCAATTCCAGAATGCTTGTCTTAATGCCGACTTTAGCTTTGAAGTGTTTAAATTTAGCTCGATAAAGTCTTAGTTCAACATTACACGGTATAGATTTTATATTTTATAGATTTCAGCCCTGTTCCCGTTTCCGAATCCGATTAATCGGAATTGGCAAGACTTGTGATTTCTAAGAAACGCTTAAGGAATTCCGTCGAATCTTTATGCCATGCGGATTATAAAGATAAAGTTCGAATATGACAGTCGGTTTTTGGAAGCAAGAACATTTAACAATTCCGATTCCGCATGATTTGATCGAAATCGAAAACGGGAACAGGCCTGATTAAATCAAGAATTTTGCAGTTTCAAAACTTCTATAGGCCAGAAAATTCTCGATTTGAGTACGGAATTTCTTATGATTCAAGAGCGTTGTTAAAAAATACCTTAATTGTTGATTTCAAGAACATTTTGGGTTTGAGCTTTAAATAAACATGTACAAGACTTATTGATGTTAGCTAAGAGCGATTTGTACTTAAAATAAGAGCTCGTTTTTACATAAATAACAATTTTTACAGTTCGTGAATCAAGAATTTTATTTTAATTTTTAAGAACGATTCGTACTCAAATTAAGAATTTCTTAAAAGCTAATTTTTCTTACCAAATTCTGGACCGAAACAAATTAAAATCAAGAGCGTTTTCTTAAGACCGAATCGTTCTGCTATTTAATGAGTGTATCTTCTTTAGAAGCTCAATTCAGGATAAAAGTGCAAAGACTGCTGATGAGAGGTCGTAAAGGTCCTCTTCCTTGGAGAGGGTATATTAAAGTTGTTTAGTTGATTGTCTCCCCCAACATAATGTATATATATATTCTCGATCAGCATGACGAGCTGAGATGATATAGCCATGTTCGTGCGTTTCTATGCTAACTCCTCCGTCAGTCTTATAGCAAAGTTAACCAAACTTTGCTCAAAGTCAGAACCGGCCGCATCGGATGACTATAGCATATAGCTGCCATATAAGAGTTTGGTCAAAATTATAATCATAATTAATTAATTGAATTTTAATTCCCACTTTTGATTACTGAAATTGTCATCTTCTGCTCTTTTAAGGATTCTTCTGTCGGTTACATACATATTTGCATGTTGAGCATGAATCTACTTAAAGTTGAAATTTGATGTACATAATCCTAGTTTTTTACAAGTGAATCTCTCTCTGTCTCTCTCAGGCCATATGCGACCCTCTTCACCGTTATTGGACTCAGTACGCGATCAATTCGAGGATTATGATCAGCTGGCCAAAGATTTTACCCGTGTCTTTCTAAACGAAGAGCCATCGTGCCTGACGAATGCCCATCTGTTTGATGTGGTCTTTCTGGTGGGTCAGTCCAAGCAGAAGGCACGGTTTATCGGTGTTCGTGC
Source organism: Lordiphosa clarofinis (assembly GCA_018904275.1). Lineage (NCBI taxonomy): Eukaryota > Metazoa > Arthropoda > Insecta > Diptera > Drosophilidae > Lordiphosa > Lordiphosa clarofinis. The sequence continues at coordinate 496,949 of JAEIGQ010000147.1, forward strand.
CATTTTGGGTGTACGCAGTCGCGTGTTTCAGGTGAGTTTCCGCTTTGACTCGCTCCGTTATTTTCTATGGTCGTCCTTTTTGCAGGAAATGCTGTATGGCATACAAACGGGCTTCGGTTCACCACAAATACCGGTGGCCGAGATCTTTGCCCGACCTGCCCCCTCACTGGTCTCACCACAAAATCAAAAGCCCAAAAGTAACAACTATCTGACCGTACCGGACTCCGATTCCATACGACCCAAAAGTGTGCCCTCATCGCCCATGGTGAAGCGAGCCTTCTCGCGCCTGGGCACCATCACCGCCGGCTGGGGACGTTCCATACGCAACAAGAACACGAATCAGCTGAATCCGGATGACAAAAAGAAATGGATCTCGTCCACAGATTGTTCGAGTAAGAGTTGTCATTTAATGCAATGCAACAATATCGATGCGTGTTCTTCTTTTTTCTTTTCTCTCCGTACCTTTTAATGCTCTGCTCACTTGTGTTTTTGATTTTGATATACCTCCGTCTACGTCCACGTCTACGTACTCCGTTCTACTCCAAAACTACGACCTTCAACTACGCCTACAACTGCAACTGCACGCTCCACCTTCTGATTCTGATTCTGATTCTTATATATAACCGATTGTAACTGTGTCAACGCCCAAACCCAAACCCAAACCCATCCCTATCCCGCCGCCGCTCTCTCTCTCCTTGGTTGTTGTCGGTTGGTTTGTTCATTTCCGTTGAATTTTTGTGTCCATGCTTTAATCTTTGATTCATTGCCTCAAATACCATTGGACGTGATAACCTGCATCTCTTAACCAAATTGGCTAAATGTTCGTTTTGATCAAAAATCGCACCTTCCGTTTCTTTTGCGCACCATTTCTCACAATTTTCCTAAACCTTGCTATCCTTTGGTTAACTGAACGTATCGAACAATTTATAAAACAAATTTTGTCATTTCTCATCTCCATTCTCTGCCATTTTTGTATGATGATTTTCGTTGCTTTTCATTTCGTTGCTTAATTTTCATTTGAAAATCAACCACAAAAAAAAAAAAACAAACCCATTTTCCAAAACCCGAAACCAACCCAAACTTATAGACCGAGATAGCAAGGACAAGGATAAAGATAAGCCAGGCAACAATCAGCTGGCGGTGCCCCGCCTCTCGGTCTGTGCGGATGCCCAAAAGGTGGATCGCGCCAAGCTAGCCCAAACGGAGTTCAACATCATTGAGTTTGATCCGGATACGTTTCGTGTGCTTTTGGATTATTTGCATACGGGAACATGTCCACTGACTTGTGTGTCCATACCAGGTAAGCATTTACTCTGTTTCTCTAGCTGTTCCATGAACTCTCGCTATCTTACTTGGAACGCTTAAAAAAGTTGTCAGGGGTTGCTTGAATCCGGCTCGAAGGACCAAATGTATTTCTTAAAATCCTATCCCCAGCCATAACTACCACAAACATCGAATCTATATCATCTATACTTGTCTAAGAATCTGTACGCCCAACTGACTGACTGACATATTATCAACCCACAGCCAAAACTGCTTATCCTAGCGATCTAAGATTTGGCCTTCATTTAGTTAGTTTGAGCAAGAGTGAAGAGTGCAGGAAGACGGAGGAGGGGCGTAGAATAAGACGGGACGGAAAAGAGTAAAGAGCGAGGTTAAGGCGTTAACTTGGTGGTTACCGCTCCTGTCAGTTAGCCATCAACGGTAGGTTAGGTTAGGTTGCAATGGTTGAAATGGGAGATTCCCATTTCTTCACTTAGGCCAGTGAAGGCCCATTGTGATACCATATAACCCTTTCTACGCTGTGAACGTAGAGGGAGGGTCTTCCCCGTTAAACCATTTTGAAAGTAGCAAGAATTTAAGCAGTGAGTTAATCTCTATTTCAGAAATTTCTGACACATCGGTTAAGAAAGGACGACCCAAAGTTGTAAGCCGTCTTCTGCTGAGAGCTGGACAATAACAGAAGAGGTGTTGTACACTCTCCTCCTCATCCACTGAATTGCAACTTCTACAGAAGTCATTGTGCATGACTCCGAGCCTAGCGGCGTGTCTTCCTATAAGGCAGTGTCCAGTAAGGGCCCCTAATAAAAGGGAAATGTTTGCTCTTTTTAGGCGGAGCAACTCCCTAGATTTTTTAAAATTAAGAGTAGGCCATGTAAGCCCCTCTATCACTGCCCGAAGATATTTACCATCCTACGCTTGAAATCTCTATTTCAGCTATTGGACCTACCTCTTCTACTGTTAAGATTTCCAATAAGCCTCGTCGTTGTTTTCGTAAAGGAAACTTTACGTTATTAAATCAACTTATTTGTACAACAGACTGGACTCCTTTGTACAATTCAGTTAATTTAGACTTTGCTTTTAGTTTTTTCTACAGTTCCATAAATTCTCTTTTAGATATCTGTGTTCCTAATACCGCTCCCTCTCCTGCGTCCATTAATCCTCCTTGGTATTGTCCTAGACTTTCTAATTTAAAAAATATTATGTCTAGATGCTTCAAAAAGTATAAAAGTTCTGGTTCTGCCGTTGACTTTTCTAAGTATTCAATTGCAAAATCGAACTTTACACTTTTTAATGCTGAGTGCTACAGGAAATATCTTGTGCGATGCAAAATTCAATTCGCAGAGGACCCTAAGCAATTTTACAGCTTTGTAAATTCTAAACGTAGGTCTTCGTCTTTACCTTCCACTTTTTTCTGGGCGACCAAAAGGCTAACGATGACTCCACAGCCGTTGACCTGTTCGCCGACTTCTTTCAATCTACTTACTCCTCTACGCGCTTTACTAATGCTTCTTATCCTTATAACATTTCTTCTTCTAACTCTATAACTGCTCCCTCGATTTCCGAAAGCTCTTTACTTTCTCATTTAAAATCACTAAAACCTTCATACTCCCCTGGGCCCGACAACATTCCTAGTTGTGTGCTCAAAGAGTGTTGTATTTCTTTGTGCAATCCATTGCTTAAACTTTTTAATCTGTCGTTAGAGTCTGGTATTTTTCCAAATCTTTGGAAGGAATCCTATATTATTCCTCTTCATAAAAAAGGTGGGAAGTATGATATATCCAATTATAGGGGCATAGCTAAAATATCCGCTATTCCAAAATTATTTGAACAGATTTTAACCTCTTCCCTACAGCACTATTGTAAATCGATTTTGTCACCTTTCCAGCATGGATTTACAAAGCGTCGGTCAACTGCGACCAATTTACTTGAATTTACCTCAATGGTACACGATGGTTTCCTTTTACAAAAACAAACTGATGTCATCTACACCGACTTCAGTAAAGCATTTGATTCTGTGAACCATGATCTTCTTCTCGTTAAACTTGATCGATTAGGATTTCCATCCCCTTTTCTACTTTGGATTTCGTCGTATTTAAAAGATAGAACTCAAAAAGTTCTGCTACGCTCTAATACGTCAAAGCCTGTCTTTGTCACTTCAGGTGTGCCACAAGGCAGTCACCTCGGCCCATTGTTTTTTACTCTATTTATTAATGATCTCCCCACAAGATTTTTTGGAATTCTCGGATACTTATGTACGCCGATGATGTAAAACTTATTTTATCTTTCAACGACCCGATGCACTCCATCAGATTGCAAGATGACTTAAACTCCTTGCAGTCCTGGTGTCTGATTAATCAATTACATCTTAATTGCTCCAAGTGCATGTTCATGACTTTCCATCGTTGCAAGCCTTCGTTGGCTACCTATACGATTGGAAATGAACCCTTGGAACGAATTTCTACAGTCGTTGATCTTGGAATTCTTTTTGACCCCAAATTGAGTTTCAATCCTCATATCTCCTCTATTGTTAATAGAGCAAATGGTGTACTCGGATTCATTAAACGTTGGTCGAAAGAGTTCAATGATCCATATACCACAAAGCTTTTATACACTGCTCTAGTCCGTCCTGTACTTGAATACTGCTCGTCCGTCTGGTCTCCGCAGTATAAAAAGCATATAGATAGTATTGAATCAGTTCAGAAGCAATTCTTGCTTTTTGCCCTACGTGGCTTAAATTGGGACCCTAACCTTCTTCTGCCATCTTCTGCCATCGTACTCTAACAGACTCTTGCTTATTGACCTTCCTTCGTTAGCCAACCGTAGAACAGTATTAGGTGTTTCTTTTCTTTATAAACTAATTATCGGTGATGTAGATTCATCTGAACTTTTAGGTCGCCTTAACTTCTCCGTTCCTTCTAGGCCAACCAGAAACTATTTTCCATTAGTATTGCCTAGATGCACGACTGATTATGCAAAGCACAATCGATTTCGAGTCTTATGTCAAAATTATAACGATCTCTATCACCTGCTCTCAACAGATCTCTCTCTCTTCTCTCTAAAAACATATCTCTATAATTATCTTAGGAGAAATCTCTGACCACTCCTGGCTGTGAGTAGGGGCATAGCTTGCCGGACTGGCTAAAAAATTTTCCCCCACCGGGTCAGAGATTTCTAGTTATTTTATTTTAAGTATAGCTTATAAATTTTGTATTTTTAATTAGTTTTAAATTTCACTTTTAGTTAGTATTTGTTTTATTTTTTTTTATTATTGTTTTCTCCTAAATTTTTTTTCTCTTTAAATCTGATTTATTTTAGTTTTATTATTATTTTTTTCCTTTGCCTCTATTCTGGTTTCGTTTTTTTCCTCTTCTCTATCTCTACATCATTAAAGTTTTTTGGTAGCTCTAATAACGTCTCTGACTACAGTTGGCTGTGAATCGGGGCATAGCTGGCCGGACGGGCAAATAAATCTCCCCCATCGAGTCGGAGTCGTTATTAGTTATTTTGTAATTTTGTTAGTTTTACTTTGTTAGGCTTTCTTAGTCAATAAGGCTTTTTTTATAACGTATGTGTAATTGAGTTGACAGCCTTTTTTTGTCGACTAAATAAAATAAATAATTAAAAAGCTTGGATACTTCACATGTGTGAGTGGTTTGCCATCGATTCATGGTTATTTGATAAGTAGTCTCCTTCGTTTTGAGCTTAAAGGTCGCAAGAGGCACCCCTATGTTGCTCTTCTCCGGTAAGAGCTGAGTGGTGGTGCCAAGCCTGGCGAGGTGGTCAGCCATCTCGTTGCCTTCAATGTTACAGTGTCCAGGCACCCAAATAAGATTAATTTCAAAGTGCTGAGCCATCTCATTAAGAGATCTGCGGCACTCCGTAAGAGTTTTTGTATTGTTAACATGACCGTCAAGGGCTTTTAATGCAGCTTGACTATCTTAGAAAATAAATACTTTGCGTCCTTGGATTGCAAGGTTTACCAGGAGTTTGGTAGCCTCCTGGATGGCTACAACCTCTGCAATGATCAGAAAGTCTGAATGAAGTTTTGATCCCGAGCTCTGGACTGAATACTCCTCCTCCTACCTGTCCATCCAGTTTGGAGCCATCAGTGTAGAAATTGATGGCATTCGGTTTGGAGTGAGGCATTGAGTTCCACTCCAGTCGGCTCGGTATAGTGACTTTATACATAGTGGTAAACGTGATTGTTGGGATGCAGTAGTCAAGCTTGGCCGGTACCGCACCTCGATATAGTAGCATAGACGAGTGGCCAGAGTTGTTATCTTTCCAGGTACCACTTTCTCTTAGCCTGAGAGCGGTGTTACTGGCGATTTCTCTTCCCAGAAGATCTAGTGGCATAAGGTGTAACATTATGTTAAGTGCATCAGTTGGGGTTGTACGCAATGCACCTGTCATACATAGTGCAGCACTACGTTGAACTTTTGTAATGGTTCTCAGTACGGATGGTTTCCCCAAAGCCGGCCACCATACAATAATACCGTATAATAGTATTGGACGTACAACGGCAGTGTACAGCCAGTGTACTATTTCAGGGGAAAATCCCCATTTACGACCAATTGCGCGTTTGCACGAGAAAAGTGCAGTATTTGCTTTTTTGATTCGTTCAGTTACATTTTCGTTCCAATATAATTTTTTATCCAACACTACACCAAGGTATCTTGCAGAGTCGCTAAATTTTAGGTGTATATTGTTTAGTCGTGGGGGTATTAAATTTGGTATCTTATACTTGCGAGTGAAAAGAACAAGTTCAGTTTTGGTTGGATTGACTCCAAGGCCACTCTGAGTCGTCCATTTTAAAAGTGTTGAGAGTGCATCTTGCATTAGATTGCAGAGACTGTGAGGAAATTGGCCTCTTGTGATTATGGCAACGTCATCCGCGTACGCTATCACTGTATGTCCTCGCGATTCCATGAGTCGCAACAATTCGTTGACTGTTACCACCCAAAGAAATGGCGAAAGAACACCTTGAGGAGTGCCTCTACTTACATATCTTCGGGCGCAGGCATCTCCTAGTTGCGAGTTAACAACTCTGCTGTTAAGCATGAGTCGGATAAACTCCACCAGGGTTGCCTCCACATTCAGATGTGTAAGGGCAGAGGTGATAGCGTTGTTAAAGGCGCCCTCGATGTCGAGGAATGCCGTGAGTGCATATTCTTTAGCCTCAAGTGATTTTTCAATTTTTGAGACAAGATAATGGAGTGCTGTTTCTGTTGACCTACCTTTGCTGTAAGCGTGCTGCGCTGTCGACAGAGTGGATGGGTCTATTGACTGCCTTAGATGGGCGTCAATCAGTCTCTCCAATGTCTTGAGGAGAAAGGATGATAGGCTGATTGGCCTAAAGTCATTGGGTCTGACATGTGAGGTTTTACCTGCCTTTGGTATGAAAACCACTTTTATGTCTCTCCATAGAGTGGGAATATATTGTAGTTTGAGGCAACCGACAAAAATTGTGTGAAGCCATACGATTATATTTGGTAGCGATTGCTGAAGTTGAGCGGGAAAGATTCTATCTGGTCCCGGCCATCAACGGTAACTCTTTTCGACTTTTGTATGGCATCAGTCTTTGGTACAACTACCAGAGCCAGGATATTAGCAAACCCAATCAGCTTGCATCCCTGCGGCAGCTGTACTCTTAGTACCTTGTCATACAGAAATGGACCCGAGAACCGATCCCTGTGGAACGCCTGTGGCCTCCATCTGTGGCATACACTAGCATCCAGTCTGACGAGTAGTTGGATATAATCTGTTGTAGGTAGGCTGGTACTCTAATCTAATGTAACGCGAGCAATATTTCCGAACTAAAGGCAAAGGATGTTCAGTATTACCACCGCACAGTATTCCTAGCTACCCCATATCTACTCTGAGTTCCCTCAATCGCCTTGGCAGCGATAAACATAGACCGTGCCTTGCGAAATCCATATTGGTATTCAGATAAGGACTTTTTTTATCGCCGATTACCCAAATAGGGGTATATTCGAACCTTTCCAGAATTTTCCCCTTGGTCTGTATCCTGACGGGTCATCGGCTATCTTACCTGCTTTTGGCAGGAACCAAACTTTTTTTGGTGTGACCATTCGTTCTTGTAAAAAAATCCCTTAAAGTTGTGTTCTAGAAATCTCTAGAGATTTTCGTATAAACGATTGCACTTCAAACTAAACTGAGACTACTTCATTTGCGAAGAGCCAAGAATCAGACCGCCTCACAGTGGGAGAAACGGCTGAGTTAGCGCTGTTAATTAATAACTTCTGCAAAAATGATGCAATTTTTGAACGGATAGTTTTGTTTTATAGATAAATATGTCACAAATAAAAATGTATATAGAAATAATTTTTTGATTTTCCGCACATTTTAAAAATTTTTTTTTTTTAATTAAACAAAAAAATTTTATGGTCCGTTCGAAATATGACCGATTTTGCCCAAATCTAAGGCATTTCTTACCAATATTTTATAACTTAAATTTATAAATTTTACAATATTTATAACTTTTGATTTAGTGCGAATTTTTTATTAATATTTTTAAATTTTCATTTATTTGTTTTTTGTTTAAACATTTTATTTGTTTTTTTTTTTTGTAATTTACGGAATTTTAGTTTTATCGTTATTTGATGAGGTGTAATCTGACAAGTCTTCCTCTACGTCCACATATAAAATAAAACTTTATCCATATGTTCATTCTTTTTCGGAGAGAAAACTGAACCTTTTGATAGCATCATAATAAATGGGTCCGACGAAATAAAAAGTGTAAGTGCAAAGTCTTCCATCGTGTTTTTACGTGAATTTTTTCCGAGTTAAGCGAAATATTCTCAGATCTCTATTTCTGGCATAGGATAGCACAGTTTTTTTTTGCTGACCGCAGAACATCTTACGTGGGTACCACTCTGTAAGTTCAAGTAAGCTTTGTGTAACCGGCATCAATATATAAGGCCAAAGCTTCCTCTGCTGTGTATTTAATGGGTTGGTTATCGTAGGACCGAAAAGCTGGGCAAACTTCCATCGGAGTTTAATAAAGACACCATTTTCGATGCACTTCGCTTGCCCGAATTGTACAAACTGGTACTGGTTGCAGATGCGAGCTCGTCGCGGGAATTTTTTTAATAATGTCCGAAACTTTTTCGGTTTTTTCTTTACACTCCGAAAAGTCTACATCAGGTCGTCCAGCATTTGAGCTTTGGTCCACCAATATAAGGTCACTATCCAACCAGTTCTTGTTTTTGGCTTCAAAATCCTTTCGTATTCGACTTTTCTCTCTCCATTTTAATGCCAATTTTTTTGTGAAATTATTAAGGAGCTCAGTTATTTCAACGTATTCGCTGTTTTCATATTTATTTTGATCGACAACATTTTCATAAATATATGTCTGCACCGCAGAAAGTCCCATGCTGCAAATAGCACCCGCTTAGACACGACATTGTTGCTAAAAAATTAATTAAAAACGAGAGCGTAAGTTAAAGTCGGCACTAACCGACTTCGATATACCCGTTACTCATGAAAAAACATGTTCAACAGTGTTCCTGCATTCCTTGACCATCCAAAAAGTATGCAACATTTTTTTTTTGGTGGGAGTGGGGTGGCGGGGAGCTTGGTTCAGTTTTTGCTCATAACTTGAGAACCGTTCATCCGATCTTTATCATTTCTTCGGCAAATTGATTCATTTTGCTAATTACTAACTATCTCTAGAAGGTACGAATCATCTATCTACAAAACTGTAGGAGATATGACGTTTTTTTCAAATTGCGGGGGCGGGAGGGGCGTGGCACAAATTTGAAATAAACTTGATCTGCGTGCAGATAAAAGAAGCATTTGTCCCATACATGTCAAACCTCTATCTCTAACCATCTCTGAGATCTAGGTGTTCATACAGACAGACGGACAGACGGACAGACGGACGGACGGACAGACGGACATGGCTAAATCGACTCGGCTGTTGATGCTGATCAAGAATATATATACTTTATAGGGTCGGAAATGATTCCTTCTGCCTGTTACATACATTTGCACGACTTTAGTATACCCTTTTTACTCTACGAGTAACGGGTATAAAAAAACCTGCGGGAACCTGCAGCTGATTGTGGACATTTTCACTTCTTAAGACATTCAACTAATTTTTAAAGGTACATTAATACCGAACCCGGTCGAACCTCAAAAGTTCAGCTCCACGAAAGTTTAACTTATTAGAATACGTTTTATCTATTATAAGCACTGAAATCAAAGTCAAATTTTGGCACAAAGCACAATCACAGGTCACAAACACTTATTTTGTTATTTAATACATACCTTTAACTTCTTATAGAAGCAAACAAATTAATTGCAATAATTGATTTGCTAAATCTGTGAAATATTGCAGCACGTGCTGAAAATTGTTGGGGAAGCGGTTTGCAGGTCTGGTAGAGCATATGATGTGTTTAAAGCTTCACAGCAGTGCGAATATTGAGAGAAAGGAAAATCGAAAAGTGTTTTTGGCTTATCAGATATATTAGTTATCAAATATTAATCGATAACGGCGCCAATATTTATTTTGAAATTTGAATTAATCGCCGCTAAATCAGCCGTTTCTCCCACTGTGCGCCTACTAGATTATGTGGAAGGAAAACTGTACGCTTCAAATCTACTTGACTTTGAGCAGGCCGTTTCAAATCGCTCAACTTTTGACAACTAATCTAGAAGACGGGCATTTTTGAGCCCCTTAACATATAAATGTAAACAGCTTTTATATGAAATGCTAACGTTTAAACGAAAATCGCTAGAGATTTCTGGAATAACTTTTTAATAATATGGATATCATTCGAACGGGTATTAACTATGATTTGAATTTTGTGTAGAGTGTGTTTGTATGTGTGTTTCAATTGTACAGGGTATTTTGGAGTCATCCACTCGACTGCAACGCTCATACTTTTACTACAAAACGCATCGTATTAGGAGATATCAGTATGGTGTAGCATTTTTTTAAACATCAAATGTCGATCCTAATGCATAATATACCTGTAAATAGGCTACATGCCCAAATCGGTGTCTGCATATCGTTCCATCTCTGCAATCTTTCAGTTCGTAGAGACTGACAGACCGACTCAGCTAATGATATTGATCAGGAATATCCATACGTAATACGTATTATACTACATAGCATAGATTTCGGATCCTAAAAGACGGAAAAGGCAGATCTTTCAAACCCAAACCAATATTTGCCCCGCCTAGCTGTAGATCAGTGTCCGGCACCGTTCAATGTTCTGTGTATAGAAGTAGCGACGTCCATCCTCTGTAGCAGCGGCGTCGATACACAGACACTATACGAGCGTACACTGCTCTCTTTTACACTAAAAAAACGTGTGCTAACTGAGAGCGCTCTCGTGTGTCTGAACGCACACATTCAAAGGCAGAATAAGCATGTGTGTTTTGCCGGACACTGCTGTAGATATATATGTTTCAGCCATGAACCGCCTATTTTTCGATTTTGGGACTGAAGTTATTCCAGTGGAGTGGAGTTTTTTTTTCAAATTTCCTGGTGAAACTGACTTTTCCCCTTCCTTTTAATCCTTGCAGGACTCCTCTGTGCCGCCGAGCACTACGATTTGCCCGAATTGCTGCAGGCCTGTTTTCATCATTGCAAGCAATTCCTACGCATTGAGGTCGTCTGCCCAATGCTCATCTCGCTGGAGAACTACTACTGGCGTTACACATCCGCCTCCGAGCTGGTCAACATGATACTATCGTTCGTGGAGAGCAAGGCCCATGCGCTCTTCAAGTGTCCCGAGTTCCTTCATCTGTCCGAGTCCATGGTACAGATGATCATGTGCCGTGAGCTGCAAACGCCCGAGATACGCAAATTCGAGGCGATGCTCGCCTGGGCCCAGCACAAAGTGGCCAAGCTGAAGAACCACCCCAACAAGGACACACAATTCGAGTTCGAGTGCATCATGGAGCGCTTGACGCGCGACCTGAATCTGTGCCGCATCTCGCCCAGCGAGCTGCTGACTGTGGTTTTACCCTCCAAGTCCATGAAGAACGAACGCATCATGGAGACGCTCATGGTGCAGGTGAATCTGGGCACATACCGCATGCCCGAGCTGGATGCGTATCGTCAGCAGTTGCGCCAGCAAGAGTCCGCGGAGGCCGTGCAAGTCCACCGGGGTGGATGAGACAGTAAGAATGTGAGTTTCGATTTGGACCAGCTGCAGGCGCAGCCGCTGCTGGCTGGCAACAGCACCGCACCCGCACTGGAAGCGACCGATCCCCAGGGCATGATCACACCCACCGCCAGTACGACGGGCATTGTGGATGCCCGTGCCTATGCCATGGCCTCGCTGGCCGCTGCCCTCGAACAGCAGCAGCAGCAGCAACAGCGCGATGCCGCCGATGAGGAAGTGGAGCTGTATGCCAGTTTCGATGCGGCGCCCAGTACCAGTCGGGTGGCGGCCCAAATGCAGGCGGCCAAAGAGGCGCGTCGGAAACGCTGGGCAGCAGACGGAGCCAGCGGGAGCAGTGGGGATGGTGGCTGTGCCAGCGGAAGTAGCGGTAGTGCAAGGCGCTACTAATAAAGGAACGAAGGGCGAGTGTGTGAGAGTGTGTGTGTTTTTTGTACAGGGGCGGACTGTGACATGGTAGGAAGGGGGAAGATAATGCATAAAACAGTTTCTGATTACGATATTTAAAAGATTAAAGAAACTGTGCCAAAAGCAGGGCTGTCTGAACCTGAACCTTTTCCGATCCAAGTTCTATTAAAAAGATCTCTAATACCCGAAAGCGATTGTCAATCTTACTTTCAAACGAAATTGACGATTAAGAAAATTGAAGAACGCTCAAATTAAAACCATTTCAGTTAGCTTTAGAGTTCGATAGGATAATAGACGACCCCCTTTAACCTTTTTGAGAGTGGTGTGACCATACTTTTAATAATTCGGTGTTTTTTAAAAATAAAACTTTCTACTGGACCCCAAAACTTTTGCCAAGGAATTTCTTTTTCTTATAGTCTATACCAGAGAACTGCAAAACGTACCAAATCCGTATAGGCATACGTATAGCTTCAAATGTGTATACAATTCATAGCTGTCAGTATCTGGAACGGAGTCTAGCAAATTCTTTGTATGTATTAATCGGATAATTTTGTGTAGCCAAATCTTCAATATAATTTAAATTCATTATAAAATTTTGCACATTTTGCGATTTCTTGTGCCGTTCAGTCTACAATCGGTTATAGCTATCTATCAAATGTTTATTGTAATCTGAACTCATCATACAATTTTTAAAATTTCATGATTTTTTGGATTGTTTGATCGTTACCTCCTATTTACCGGCCAGTTTACTTGTCTTCTTTATCAAACTAAATTTCGCGGTTTTCTTTTCCCGTAATTTGCTAATTTTGCAATATGTTTTGGACACTTCAATCCAAACCTCAAAGAAAAATTTAGCAAATTTCACGGGTTTTGGTCTCCACTTCTTAAATATGCCGTCTCGGTCTAGAATTTTGTAAGAACGATTCACTCTTGGACATGCTTACTTTGAGTACAAATCGTTCTTAAATTTGAAATTGATCGTTAAAAATTCAAAAAACAGAATTTCAAGAATTTTCCTCTTGGAATCGTGATAAATTCGTTCTCAATTTGGTTCTCAGAGGCAAGGCGAGAGATGAGAAGCATACTCTCACTGAGAGAGAGAGAGAGCGCGTGCTTAGTTTGTCGTTGTTAGATGCGTACAAAAACACAATTAGCGTATATTCTGAAGTATGATTTGGACAAGAGGTTTTGCCGATGCTGAGCTAACGCGCCGTCGTCCGTGTGTTCTATCTTGGAGGTCCCGAGTTCAAGTCCCACACTGCGAAAAAAAAGGGATAGTTTTTGATGATCCTCAGGATATTTCCGGTATCCATTCGGACTGGATAGTTAACTATCCTGATTTGGGATCCATTGGATATTTTCGAAGTCAATTTATAGATAGGATATATCAGAAATAAAAGATTTTGGATCTCATTCGCAGAATGAGTGCTATGTTAGCTTACAGTTACAGTGCTCTCTTATTTTAACGTACATTACAGTGAAGGTATTTATACCATAGTGATGGTACTCATGCCATACTACTACACATTGATCTTTATTCATCATCCAAAGGAGCTGAAAAATGTGAAAAGGATATTTAAAGAAATGGATCCTAAAGTGGATATTTCGAAAATCCATGCTACGTGGAGTAACTTATCTCTAATTCAATCAGCTTAGACCCACACCACGCGTTGCTAGGTCGCTCTTACCGTACTTTTGAGAACGAATGCTCTTGATTCAAGAGTGATTCGTGTCGCTACTTTTTCTTTGAGTGTACTTATATCGAGCTCTAAAACTTCTTCAAAAAATCCAGAATCGTGCTTAACAGATCCAAACCGTTCTTGAAATCAAGAGTTCCAGAAATTTCAAGAATTTTTTGTCTTTTTGAAGTTTTAAGACTGAAAATTCTTTATTTAAGTACGAAATTTCTTGATTTTTCTCTGTGTACGCATTAATGACAACGCATTGCAGTTCTCTGGTCTATACACACACATGAGAATCTGTCGAAAGTGTCTTTGGTGCATGTTTTGTGTGTTGTGAGTGTTTGCCATAGTAAACTGCAAGTGTGTATGCGCACTATTTATTACTCTTAACGCTCAGCTGTTGAGAGCCGAACGAAATGATTCTTATCCAGCTGTGCATCGTAAGACAGCGTTTAGCGTTTCTCTTTATGAAATAGAAAACAAAATCAAGTGTTCTGTTGAGAGAGTAAGCCAGCTAATAGCTTTTTCCCAGTCATTTCGGAGACCATTTTTTGCCAGCTCTGTCTAAAACTAAATGTAATAATAGGAATGAACCAAATGTTGTTTAAGTTTAAGATGCCTTCCCCATCCGTCACTGTCCCAGTCCTGCACTCCTGTGCCCATGTTTGTATGTGTTTGTGTGTGTGTGTGTGTGTGCGCTGTTCTAACCCACCGCTCAAAAAAAGAAGCGTCCGGAACCGATATCCATCCGATATCCAAATCGAAACTGACATTGTTAACTCTTACATTCACCCCGCAAGACAAAAAACCCAAAAAGAAAGCATGTTCTACAAGTATTATCCACGTATATATATACCTACCAATATATAGTTTATATGTAACTGTGGCATTCGATTTTTGATACCCACAAAAAGAATGTATGAAAAACCAAAAAAAAAAAAAAACGCTTACTGATGTAAAACAAAGACTTGACACAAAAAAAAAAACAAAACAAAAATGAAGAATTTTTTTAAATCAATGTTACGGAACATGTAAGCGAAAATCCCCGAATCCCAATCCCCAACCCCAACCCCAGCGTTAAAAACTTAAAGTAAAAACTATATAAAATATGTACTTAAATGTTTATGAACAATTGCAACCAAAATCTAACTGTTTGAATGGCTGCGTCTTTTTTTTTTTTATTGATTACCAACCCCAGGCTCGCCCTGTGCTGTGTATTGAAGGACTGGGTGGAGATTTCTTGTTGCACAGCGCCAGGCCAGCTTTCTAAACAGATACGCATATATATATGTATGTAATTATATACCTATACATATATACATTATAACACTTAATATTAAATGTAATTATACAACCAAAATCTAAGAGAAAAATAAACAATAACTAAATGTATGTATGAACAAAATAAACAAATTTGTTAACAAAAAAAACCATAATCAGTTTTTGCAGAGCCCTGAAATTGTAATTGACTAAATGTCCCTTTAAACTTGGGCTTGGGTATTGACTAAATTTCCCCTCAACACATTATTAACTGAGCCTAAGGGTACTGAGCACACATGCAGCTGAAAGATGAACCACGCTAAATGCAAGTTCTCAAATATCAGGTTCATCTTTTTCAGTTGAATATGTACGAAATGAATTTTCACTAATATGTCCTTCGTTTACAAAAGACTTTAAATATGCATGAATGAGGCATACCATTTTCCCTTTCTTAACATTTTCTAAATTCCGGTAAAACACTCTAAAAGGCCTGGGAATGGAACCAATAAATTTTAAAAGCAACAGCTAATACCCAGTTTTTATACCCTTGGAGAGGTTTGAGGTGGTTTGTAACGCAAAGAAGGAACCATCTCCGACCACATAAAGTATATATATATTCTTGATCAGCGTCTGTCCGTCTGTTTCTATGCTATCTCATCCGTCAGTTTTAAAGCTATCTTAACCAAACTTTGCACGAAGTCTTTTGATACAAATACGCTGCACATTTGTCGGAACCGGCCGGATCGGATGACTATAGCATATAACTGCCATAGGAACGATCGGTTGAAAAACTAGTTTTAGTAAGAAAAACTTTTTTGTTTTCAATGCTATTGCTTCCAACGCTCGTATTTATAGGTTTTTAATGATTTCACATAATTTCAACAAGATTCGTCGAAATCGGACCACTATATAGTATAGCTCCCATACAAAAGATAGGTCTGAAAAGAAGTCTTAGTAAGAAAAACTTTTTTGTTTTCAATGTTATCGCTCCCAACGCTCGTATTTATAAGTTTTCAATGATTTTACATAGTTTCACCAAGACTTGTTCAAATCGGACAACTATATAGTATAGCTCCCATACAAAAGATAGGTCTGAAAAGAAGTCTTAGTAAGAAAAACTTTTTTGTTTTTAATGTTATCGCTTCCAACGCTCGTATTTATAAGTTTTCAATGATTTTACATAGTTTCACCAAGACTTGTTCAAATCGGACAACTATATAGTATAGCTCCCATACAAAAGATAGGTCTGAAAAGAAGTCTTAGTAAGAAAAACTTTTTTGTTTTCAATGTTATCGCTCCCAACGCTCGTATTTATAAGTTTTCAATGATTTTACATAATTTGACCAAAACTTGTCGAAATCGAACCACTATATGGTATAGCTCCCATACAAAAGATAGGTCTGAAAAGAAGTCTTAGTAAGAAAAACTTTTTTGTTTTTAACGCTATCGCTTCCAACGCTCGTGTATATAAGTTTTAAATGGTTTTACATAATTTTAACAAGATTTCTCGAAATCGGACCACTATATAGTATAGCTGCCATACAAACTGTCAGGCATATATCAAGCTCCAAGGGTATATAAACTTCGGTTGAGCCGATTTAAGATTTTTGTTATCAACAGAAAATTTTTCGGAATTATTTAAACTTGGGGGGGAAAAAATCGATTTTAACCAAAAATAATCTCATATTTCATACTAGAATCCCAAAATTTTCCATCTTATGAGCAGAATCAAAACCTAGTGTTTGGTTCTTTTCTGGAACCCCACAGGATCTTTCAATATATATCAATACGGGTCCATGATTATCACTATACAAATTTCCAACCATTGAAGAGAGGATGTAATATCTCTTAACATCTCTGAAAATCCACATGGTCACACTAAAAGTTAGCTCACTTCAGTTTTTAGTACACGAAATGCCTCCTCTATGTATATTTTTAGTCTACGTCCTATACAAATTATTCAAAACTTGGCATTGATCCTTTGTCCTTGGCTTAGTCCGATTAAAATTGTATTTTACACAAAATTTATGCAGTATGGCAATAATCTACAAATTAAAATAAAAAAAAAACAACAACAAAATGTAAATGTAAACAGCAGCATTTTTCGAAAGGGTTTCACTTTGATGTATCAAAATTTGGAATATCCAGTACTGTCATATGCTTAGAAACGTAAAAGCCCTCGACCCTCGACAAATGAAACATAACCCAATACTTAAATTTAAGCCCTTTAAATGTAAACTCAATTAAATGGTATAGAACAAACCAAACATAAGGAATGTTCAAATCACAAGCATATATAATATATTTGCCAGGGAGTTGGACCTCTTTTACACATGGAAATTTATTGAACACACTGAGAGCCCTTTTCTAACTTGAGCATGAGACGGAGACGGAGAATGTTCAAAATTAAACATGATATACAACTCAGCCCACACGTAGTCTAAATTTGATATTTTATAGGATTAACCTTACTATTCTTTCCTACAGCATGGCAAAAACCATGAAATTCCATTTTTTTCCAGACCTCCAATGGTCAACTTCAGATCGATCCGCCGTGTAAAAGACGTCTTCAATTCATACCCAAGTACATTTTCATAAATCTCTCTATATATTTTTGTGAAACTTTCAAACTTGAGCCTGCCCCTTCATTTCGGGCTGGTAAATTGACTTTTTGAAAATGCCATTGACTCCTTTTGAGCTATAAAACATGCATCAATATCAATTATCAATTCTTTTATTGCAATTGCAATTGTCCAAAGTGGACTTTAGTCCAAAAGTGGTCTTTAGTCCATTTTGGACCCAGGTACATACTTACATACATACCAAATTAAGCAGCTATTAAGCTATCCTTCAACCACATCAAGCGACAAATTATATAACAATAACGAGTTGCAGTTAAAAATTGTAATTGTCTAAATAGTGAACAAAACAAATGGAATAAAACCAAAACAACAACAAGAATACTACAATACATGGATTGTAATTTTTCTATACACATACAATAAAGTGAAGTGGGCTTCACCTTGTTAATTCCACCTTGGCTGGGTTCTTTAATAAGCAAAACAAACAAAGTAAGAAAGTGTAATTGTGCGTACATACATACATAAAAAAAAATATATTATAGACATGCAGATAAATATATATATGTGTATACATTGGAAATAAAACTGAATTTGGAGAGCAAAAACTAAACTTTTTGTGTATTTCAATCAAGACTCAATGAAACATGGATATTTTTTTGGTTCTAGCGATCAGTAGCTGATCCAGGGAGGGGGAGGGGTTATAGGGACTGATATATGTGAATTCCTTTCGACACTTTCGACTAACAACATCAAAGCTTAAATGCAATAGAATTTTCCAAATTCATAAAGCTTATTTATTTATTTATTTATTTATTTAGTCGACAAAAAAAGGCTGTCAACTCAATTACACATACGTTATAAAAAAGCCTTATTGACTAAGAAAGCCTAACAAAGAAAAACTAACAAAATTACAAAAAAACTAATAACGACTCCGACTCGATGGGGGAGTTTTATTTGCCCGTCCGGCCAGCTATGCCCCGATTCACAGCCAACTGTAGTCAGAGACGTTATTAGAGCTACCAAAAACTTTAATGATGTAGAGATAGAGAAGAGGAAAAAAACAAAACCAGAATAGAGGCAAAGGAAAAAAATAATAATAAAACTAAAATAAATCAGATATAAAGTGAAAAAAATTTAGGAGAAAACCATAAAAAAAATAAAAAAAATACTAACTAAAAGTGAAATTTAAAACTAATTAATAATACAAAATTTAAAGCTATACTTAAAATAAAATAACTAGAAATCTCTGACCCGGTGGGGGAAGATTTTTTAGCCAGTCCGGCAAGCTATGCCCCAACTCATAGCCAGGAGTGGTCAGAGATTTCCCCTAAGATAATTATAGAGATATGTTTTTAGAGAGAAGGGAGAGAGATCTGTTGAGAGCAGGTGATAGAGATCGTTATAATTTTGACATAAGACTCGAAATCGATTGTGCTTTGCATAATCAGTTGTGCATCTAGTTTCTGGTTGGCCTAGAAGGAACGGAGAAGTTAAGGCGACCTAAAAGTTCAGATGAATCTACATCACCGATAATTAGTTTATGAAGAAAAGAAACACCTAATACTGTTCTACGGTTAGCTAACGAAGGAAGGTCAATAAGCAAGAGTCTGTTAGAGTACGATGACAGACGAAGGTTAGGGTCCCAATTTAAGCCACGTAGGGCAAAAAGCAAGAATTGCTTCTGAACTGATTCAATACGATCTATATGCTTTTTATACTGCGGAGACCAGACGGACGAGCAGTATTCAAGTAAAGGACGAACTAGAGCAGTGTATAAAAGCTTTGTGGTATATGGATCATTGAACTCTTTCGACCAACGTTTAATGAATCCGAGTACACCATTTGCTCTATTAACAATAGAGGAGATATGAGGATTGAAACTCAATTTGGGGTCAAAAAGAATTCCAAGATCAACAACTGTAGAAATTCGTTCCAAGGGTTCATTTCCAATCGTATAGGTAGCCAACGAAGGCTTGCAACGATGGAAAGTCATGAACATGCACTTGGAGCAATTAAGGTGTAATTGAATAATCAGACACCAGGACTGTAAGGAGTTTACGTCATCTTGCAATCTGATGGAGTGCAGCTAACCAAAATAATGTACAAATAAGTGTCGTGTACGACGTTTTTTGGCTTAACATATATTATACATGAAGCAAAAATTTTTAAATATGCCCGTGTAGGGCGAAGTTTTTCAAATTATATTGGTTGAGCAGTTTTAGGATACTTACTTATAGATTCTTTTTCACGCGTAACTTAAAAAAAAAATTGCCTCCGGCGCTTTTTCTTTCCTCCAAACTAGGGATGAATATCGAAACATATTTCGGTTTCGCTCGAGGCATTTTTACAAGGATACACAGAGAGAATGATAATGCAGTTGAATTCTAAAGGAAACAAGTTTTTTGTTGTTACCTTGGAAAGCATATCGACTTTTTTGTATCAGATGATCCGGTGACGTACTATAATGTTCACCGCACAAAATCTTTTTTTATAATATCCTAGGCCTAAGTTCTATCTATTCTGATCCGAATAGAATCTTGAGTGCCCTTAGCCCCCCCCTAGCAAGTTCCTAGATCCGCCTCTGCTAGCGATTGATTGTTTTTCCAGCAATACCTAAAAGATCCCATCGGCCCTAGCACGTTCTCCGGACATGAATCCAATTGAAAACATGTGTGGTAACCTTACACATCGTGTTTATGCTGGCGAATGAAAGTTCAACTCGACTGAAGAGCTTTGACAAGCTGTTACTAAGGAATGGACCAAAATACCGGACTCTGAGTTCGAAATCATGACTAGCGCCATCCGGTTAGGTATTTGTAAGCTCATAAAAAAGCCTAGAGGTTATTCAATAATTAATTGATTTTTTTTAAATTTCGCAGTTAAAACTGAACTTTTTTATAAAAAATGCCGAAAACAGGCTTTTGCTTTATTAAAAACATTTGATATTGTTGATTTAACTTCCTTACCCTTACCTTAGTCTTGTATCCAGGAATTTACTGTATTTAGCTGTAAATGGGATATCCAATAGTTTCTAAGTTTTGGGGTGTTATTATACCCTTGCAAAGGGTATTATAATTTTGCCCAGAAGTTTGCAACGCATAGAAATATTCATTTCCGACCCTATAAACTATATATATTCTTGATCAGGGCGACGAGCTGAGTCGATTGAGCTTTGTCCGTCCGTCTGTCTGTCCGTCTGTCTGTCCGTCTGTCCGCCTGTCTGTTTCTACGCAAACTAGTCTCTCAGTTTTAAAGCTATCGAGCTGAAACTTTGCACAGAGTCTTCTTTTTACTGCACACTGCTAATATGTCGGAACCGACCGGATCGGATGACTATATCTTATAGCTGCCATAGGAACTATCGGTCGAAAAGTGGGTTTTTGTGAGAAAACTTTTTTGTTTTTAATGTAAACGCCTTCCGCTTCGACAATTATTAGTTTTATACGCTTTTACACAGATTTGGAAGTTTTGGTCAAGATCGGATGACTATATCTTATAGCTGCCATAGAAACTATCAGCCGAAAAGTGGCTTTTATCAGAAAAATGGTTTGTTTTAATGCTGACGTTCGTAAACTCTGTTGTATTAAAACATTTGCAAGGGTATTAAAACTTCGGCAAAGACGAAGTTAGCTTGGCCTTCTCGTTGCATAATAAAACAATACCCCAATAAGGGACCCCATTATTTTGCGCAAGGTTTGCTCTCATCTGGGCAGGCCATTTGGCCCGGGTGAGATTCTATCCGATATTTCATATATCGGGTCCAAAAAACATCGATATATCGTTATTTTTTGAAGCTTAAGAAAACTGAAACGTTTTTAAGAAACGTCCTTACTGTCAAATGACCATTTCAAGTGGCCGTTACATCTTAAGTTTCTAATGCGATAACTTTAAGATAAAAATGACTTAATTTTCGGAATCCAGGTTATAGTTTTGGTGGTTCGATTTGTACAAGCGGGAGCTACGAAAAGTTCTAAGAAAAATTTTACTAAAAACACATTTGTCTTAAATGAATTCCAAGCCGGCAAAAATCGAACTCAAATATCGAAGATATTTAATGATTTTTTTTCGAACAGAACTGAAGAAAAAACAATTTGTATTTATTCTACTTAGAAATCGCAAAAACGTATATGGGCATTTCCACCAAAAGGTCAACCTTAGCCAAAAAGTTAAAAGTGGTTAAAAAAACTATATTTTATCGAATTTTTATAGGGAATCAACCAAATTAAGCAAATGTAAGCTAATCTTAAGTTTACTAATAACCCAATTGGATATATTCGGTTTCACGGCCGTGCTAGCTCAATTTTTCTTATTTTGACATTAAAATTGCATAATTTTTTGGAAAAAAGTTACTTTAGATTACATGTTCTTTCGCTATCTAGAATATTTTTGATGGTACAAAGGGGTATACATGAATGCATAAGAGACCATGAGAAACTATTTCAATGCAATTACCTGTAAGTTTTTGCTTCGCATTATAGCAGAAACCACATAAATATAACGATGGAAAAAACTGTCCCGTGCGACATGTCCCGTGCGAAAATGCTTAAGCTTACATTTTGAAAAAACTGTAAGTTATTTTTGGGTGAAATAAAATCCATTTTAAAGAGACACCACTGCACTACATTCTAATATTTATCGCATTAATATATTGCCTCAGGATTCGCTGAATTCGGCGTTTGAATGGTTTCCCGCGAAAACCACTTCTATTTTAGTCCCGTGCGAATGTCATGTTTTTTTGCGATTATCTTGAAACCAAAAAATTTTCCAAAATCGATCTTTGCATCAATTGTAGGGCTGTTGAAGAGCTATAAGTTATGCCTATTGTGAAAATAAAAATCCGATTTATTTTGACTTTTTTGAATGTTTAAATGCGTACGATTGTCCCGTTCGACGTCATGGAAATGCCCATATGTGGAGAAAATCTTACCAAGAACCATGGAACTAAAATGTATTCATTGCCCAGACAAATCGACCTCAAAAAATAAAGGCATTTAACAATTTTGTCTTTTCCAACACTACTGAAACCCCATTTTGATTTATTTTACTTAGAAATCACACTTCTACGAAAAAATAACGTTAAGAGAAGAAAATCTATGGCGAAATACCGCAGGAGGAGTTTATTTTAGACCCATGGTATCTGTTCGAAATATTCCAAAGAAGAATTCCGAAATCGACAGTCTTGTTATGACAATTGGCTCCTGGTATTACCAAAGTAATTTTTTCTGATGTATCGTTTATAAAAATATCGATTATCGCCTATATCGGCACAAAATATCGTATCGAAATATTTCTTATCGTCCAACAAAAAACATCGATTTGTCGATAAAATAGACAAAACTAGTACAGAGGTGGCGTAATTTTCCCAAATATGGTCACACTATGCTTACGTTCCATGCCGACGACACATAGGGGGAAGTTAGCTAAATTACGTACTTTCCAGCTGTTTGTATATTTTTCCCGCAAAGTTTGAAATGACGGGGAAAAACTGATTTGACAAGACTGCATTACGCTCTCCAAGGGTATAAATATAAATTAAAAGGAAACTCCAACATTCTGATTTTGACCATGGAATAGATTCATTTTCTAATTTTTTGATTAATTGAAACCGATCCAACTAAAGGAAGCTGAATGGATTTGGTTGAAAAGAGCGAGTTATAGGTCTACAGGTGTTCACATTGCGCTGTGACACTCTGTGCCCCAATGTAAACTTACAATAAGCTCTAAGCTCTTTAGCTAACGGGCTGGCAGTGGCGCCATCTGTTGCCCAAAGGCAACAGCGATGTAACTATGATGGCGCCTTAGTGCGACCATGTTCGATTCTTATTTTGGTATTAGTGCGACCACGCTTTACTCTTAGTGACCTTCAACAATTTTTTTGGAAAGAAAAATGTCCATTTTGGACCAACTACTTTATGTACTACCAACAATTTGTTGTTAAATGCCCGTGTATCGCATTTACCTATCGATAACCCTGGCTAGTGCTCTTTTCACCACCATCGATATCATTTGCTGTCGACAATCGATTATTTTTTGGGCACTTACACACAAGCAAAGCAGACAGGCAGAGAGCATTTTTAATAAAATGAATTCTTAAAACGAAAAACGTTCGATGCGCGCCGAGTACAATCCTGCGTATGTATACGTGCGATTGAAACAGTAAATAACTAGTACGATTTTTTTTAAACAACAATTTCAAATCGAAATCGTTTAAAAAGTGCGTGGAAAAGTGTTCGACGAAACCAATACACCGAAAGTGGGACAAACGAGAGTGGTGTGTGTGTGTGTGTTGTGTGTGTGCGTGTGTGAGTGTGCCTGTGTGTCGTTCGTCGTTTCAACAAAAAAAAAAAAAGAAAAATGTGTTTTTTTTCTGCTCTAATATATTTGAAATAAATCGCAAGTACACGAGAAACGAATCAAGTTAAACAAACTTCAAATGTTTGGCCGCAAAATGGCTAGCGAACGACCGACATGAACATGTTCCACACTCCATAATTTAAGCGCTCAATTTCCCACTACTCCATCTTCTTTTGTCTGACCCGAGACGATTTGCCGCATGGTGAGTTTTGGCTGTGTTGCTGTTGTTGCTATTATTGTTGTTGTTGTTGGGTTAGGTTTTCGGCGTCTTTTTTGCATTGGCCTGCACAATTCTGTTATGGTAAGGGGCGGGCGGGGGGTAGGAGGGAGAAGACTTTTTGTAAGGGCATGTTTCTTGTTTTTTTTTTTTTATAAGAGCTACAGTGTATACATATGTGTTTGTAATTGTATGTGTGTATGTATTTTCTCCAAGCAGCGGCAGCAGAAACAACGTGGTGAATTTTTTCTTGTAGTCGTCCAGTGTGTTGAGTTTCGTGAAACAGTGTTGCCAACACTCATCAAAAATGTGTGTGTCTTCCCTCTCTCTCACCCTCCCTCTACTCAACGACAGCTGTGCGCGCATGTTTCCAACGCTTATTTATTAAATGTTGTTGTTGTTGTAGCCAGAGTTTGCGCGGCATTTTTTTTCACTAGTAAATTATTAGACCGGTAAAAGGGAAAGATTTTTGTCAGACGTAAATATATATATATACACTCCAAAAAAATAAAAAACGCTGCAAACATTTACATGGAATTTCTTGGTGTGTGTGTGTGTGTGTGTATGTTTGAGGTCGTTCTCCTTTTGTTGGGTTTGCTGCTTCTTCTTCCATATACAAACATACAATTTGTGTCTTTTTCTATATATAAATAATCCTCAATGTGGCAAAGTAGAATCCGACGTCGTAACATTGGTTTCCTCGCTATAATCATAATCATCCGTCTCCTCATGGTTTGGGGCAGGCATTTGGTCCTGATTTGGGACTGGGACTGGGACGATCTCAGACCATTGGCCCCAATTCAACAAAAGTTCCAGCTCATGTGCTGTAAATCTGATTACTGGTCGTAGTCCACCTGGATGACGTCGACAATAATAGACCTGTCCGTCATCATCGCTGCTTGAGCAAATATCTGAATCTGTGGAACTGTCCTCCTCGGTCTCCGCCTCCGCCTCCGCCTCCTGCTGCTGTGCAGGCTCCTCCTCCTCCTGCAGGTACTGCGGCTCCCCATATCTCGGCTCCTCGTCAATCAGATCACAGTAGCAAATCCTTACAAGCAGCCAAGTTCCTGTCAAAACCAGAATGAATTTCTCCAGGTTGCCAAAGCGTGAACCACCAGTGGCAGGCATTAGAACAAGATTGGTTCCGGAAACCTTAAGAAGGATAGGGAAATGCTTAGAACTAAGATCAAAAAACTCCAACTTCTGCAGAAGCCAATAAGACGGTGACCCCTTAGAGGTGTACCCGTGATGTGAATTTAAACGTGTCACGGTGTTTCACGACTTGATCGTGAACAAAGACAACGTTTGTGCGTTAAAGTAGAATAACTTGCGAAATTTTTCAAATTAATTGAATATTTTTGTGGAATTTTGGAATTTTCATTAAAAAAAATCCATTCAAAACGCGACTCAAAAATCAGTTAAGAATCGGTTCGAGCCACATTCATGGCACTTCAGAATTCAAATAACATTGTATTCATTCTTATGAGAAGAATAACGATATTTTGCTTGCAATCTCGCGATCTACAGAATTTAGCAAAACAATAAAGAAGAGTTTAGCTCTTAGATTCATCATAAAAAAATCCAAGTTTCCTGTAGAAATTGCCTCTGGAATTTCCGAGAAATATATCGTGCTCTCAATATTTTAGAAGAAAGCCGAACACGGGCTATTAAGCGATATTTTTTAATAAAAAAAAAGAAACTATGAAATGAAAGATAAATTGAACCCTTGAGTTTTTTTTAGTGTTTATGTAGGAATAAAAATCACTTTATTTAGATTATAATTGTCTAAATTTTTAGTAGATGCATTTAAATCGTGCGTGAATGCATTTTCTGTACAATTCCCTGAGAGAAGAGTTTCCTAGAATTATGTCAAATATATCTATACTTCTAAATGACTCCACTTACTAAGAAATCGTAGATATCATAGCATAAATTTAGTATGATAAACAACACAAACTGCTTATCCTTCCTTGGTTTAGCACTAAGAAAGAACATTTGGAAAATTGTACAGCAAAGGGGGTAAAAACGTCAAAGAAAAGTTTTGTATGGGGCAAATAAATGAGCTATGGCGCTTAGGCAACGTTGTGAACTAAGCACTTTTGCTAAGGGCGCGATAGAGAGTGAGCTCACACAAATTACATATGTATTTGTGCATCTCTTGGCTCTCTAAGACAGATGACAGCGATTAGGAATGAGGGCGAACGGGAAAGAGTGGAGAGCGCAGGAAAACAGAGGAGGGAGGTTCGTTTGTTGTCATATTTAGTATATACGGAGGCATTGTTATGTTATCTTACGTTCCACGGTGACGAAATTCATGGCGAAGCACAGTGTAAGATTTTGTCAAACTAGGGGGACTTAATTGAAAAAAAAAATTATTTTTAAGGTCAATGAGCTTTTAGGATTCAATTTAGATATGTTCAAATGTTACGAAAACAAGCCCAAAACAAAACGAAAAATTTTTGTTCAGAAGATTACGGAACTTAAGCCGGTGCATTTGAAATGCAAGCAAAATTGCATTGCACAACGAGCATCAGTTGAGAAAGTTTAGTGTTCTTAATTGGATCGTGTGGCCACTGTGAGCGGTCGAACTTATTTTTCCCATAATTGTGGAAGCATTATTGATTTTTAGCGCTATAAAGAGACTTCATAAGTGGCATACAACATTTTTGTTATTTTTTGGAAATAAGTGCCAAAAAGTAGGTATATTTTTAACAATATTCTGTATTTGGTGGAAAAAAACTAACAACATTCAATCACATTCAAATCAACCAAAACATACGTATTTTGCAGAAATCTATTCTGAATCAGGATCAAAAATTATTTATTTTGGCAATGATATTGATAATAAAAAGTTAATTTTGCATTTAAAAAACATTGTGCCATGAATTTGAGTCGAGGTGGACTAAATCTAGGAGAGATAAGTCCAGAACTATGACCGATAATGCATGTTGGCTTCAGGGCAAAATAAAAGGCGATGCTATAGGATTGATGTGGCGCCTTCAACCTCAAACCGCATCGAAAGAGCTATAAAACTATTTTCTGATCAATCTAGTGAAGAAAGTTGCGATTCAAATTAAGATTTTGATTAATTTTGTCAAAAAAAATTTCGCCTAATTTTTGTTTATCAACTTTGAGTTGCTTTTTTTAATTTAAAAAAATTCTGAAAAATATGGAAATCGCTTTTTTCTTTCAATAAATAAATTACCTTTGAAACGCATCCATTTTTATATTTGTACGGCCAATACTTTTGGAGTTACAAGCAAAAACATGAACATTTAACAAAAATCGTAAATTAAAAAAAAAAATTTTTTCATGATTAATTTTAAAATAATTTTTTTAAATTGGCTAAAATCAGAACAAAAAATACTAACCTGACACTTTTTTGAAAAAAAATTTTTCCTGTTTTTTATTGCGGATTGTATGTTAAAAAAGTGAAAATTTTCTGGTTTTTACGTACTTTACGCCCTTTAAGGTGCCACGCCCACTTTAACTTTTCGTCTAAAAATTTCTTTGGGAAATTTCTGAACATTCAGTCCAAAGTTCATGTCGATAGCTTGAAAAATACGACCGCTATTGAATTAAGTCCCCCTAGATTGGCAAAATCTTACACTGTGCGAAGGTAGCTAAATTACTTATGTCGGATGTCCATATGGGGCAAATGTTATATCATATAGCATGATACCCGCGTGACTCCTTGTAAGAGAGCTGTTCTTCTCACCCTTACCTTTTGTGTAGCTACGTTTTTTTTACAGATTTATTAATTTTGGCCACACTTGCAACCGATTTATTCATAATTTTGAGATTTCTAAACCAACCTTTTCAGTGAGAACACTAATTTTTTCACAATAAACAAATTTTATGATATTTAATAATATTCTGAATAACGAATCGGACTTTTTCTGAACAAAAAATGATCAAGATGATATTATCTTTGACATGAAAAGTGGTTATTTCGATATTGTTAAAGATAAGGCTGATATTTGATCATTTTTTTAAAGGGTAAGGAACTGTAATGGGGAAATCAAGTCTGAGGCAGTCAGTTTGAGTGTCCTATTAAGGTTTAGCGAAACAATGGGCGTGTTCACCAGCATATTCTCTACTAAGCAACAAAAAAGGTTTTGGCTGCTGGTGAACGAGTTTGATACAATTTTTAAGCAGGTTTGAATTTTTGACAACAAACAGCTTAATAACTTCCCTTCCCTATCCGATGGCCGAATCTTTCTCCTTTGTCGAAACATACATTTACCTTTAGGAAGGACTCCTGTCCATGCAAAGAAAGGTTAATTTTAACAAACCGGCAATGGGCTAAGAGTAGAGATGGGCAAATAAAGACAATTCGTTCCCGTCCCGATCCCGACCAACAAATTTTAATTAAATATTGTCGTGCCTGATCCCTAACTTCTCTCATGTACCGCTGGAATCCCGTCGCGAGCCCATCTCTATTTAAGAGTCCTTAATAATCCCTAAATTTGTCCATTCAATAGTAGTGGTACTTAGAGCTGGAACTGATGTCTCCTCCTGTTCTTCTAAACAAATCGTTGTGAGCGACGCAGAGACCACAAGTAAGATGGTTTCGTTTCAGGTTAAACGAGGACCCCGTGACCCTAGCTAAAGCGCAAGCCGGAAGTTTATCGTTCTGTAACATGCGCCGGGTTTCATTCCTTGTGAAAAAGGGGAAAATCGCAAACTACACCAAGAATTGAGTTTGAAGAAACCATTTCAAGAATTTCTCAGTATTTTTAACTCACATGAGCTTTACGCGAAATAAACGTTGTGACGTCAAACATGAGCCACAAGCAAACAAACAAGTGCCGCGCGAGAGAAGAAAAAGACGTAAGCAAGCGTCGTGAAAGAGCAACAAACGTATTCTCTCCCTCTCTCTCTATGCGTGTGTCGAATTATGAATGTCTATCCCATGGGCTAGGCTTTTGGCATTTTGGGCATTCCAAATGATTCTTACCTGCATTCCAGATGAAAGTGAACGTAATATTCCCAGCTGCGTGCGCAAGGGATACCAAAGTGGAGCAAACAATGTGGATAGGAGCAACATAATTTAGTTTGGGATAATTTGTTCGTTTCCTTGAATGTGTTTTGAATGTTTCGTGTGTCGAAATTGAATGAGAATGAGACTAGTGTTTGATTCCCAAACGAAACCCTCAACTAATCCAGTGCCAACTCTTCTCTTCTCTTCTCTCTCTCTCTCCTTTATTTGACAGCAATGAATGATTTACATCAGCAGCAGATGGTAGCAGCGACATCGTCATCTGGGTCAGGTTCAGCAGCAGCAGCATCAAGCCGACTCACCAGCAGCTCGAGCAGCAGCAGCAAGTTGGCAGCCGCCACATCCTCCAGCGAGGAAGAACAACGCGTGAGCTCGACTTCGTCGCCGCAGCAGCAGCAACTGAATGCGGTACGGGAGCAGCTGCCGGGGCATATAACCAGCACCACCGCATCGCCGCCGCCACCGCCCTTGCGCGACGATGCCAACAGGGAGGAGGGAGTAGCCGCCGCATTACCTTTAGCAGCAGCCACCTCATCGTCATCATCGTCATCAGCAGCCGCTGCAGCCATGGCTGCCACAGCTCTCGATGTGAATGGCGGCGAGGATCGGGGTGAGATTGCTCCCAATACAGGTCACAAGATTATCTTGAAGCTCTCCAAGCATACGCCAAATGAATCTCAAGCTGGCAGCACAGCAGCTAACGATGAGCGGCGAGTGGAACCCTTGCGCATCCAACTGCCCAGCAGTGTGGCCGTAAATGCCGGGGATGTGGTAAATCCGCCCAAACTCACCATTAGGCCACAAGACGCCTCCGATGCGGACGCCTCTTCCTGCTCCTCCTCTTGCGCCGAGGACGAGATCACCACTCCCAATCTGAGCACCACACCACACATTGTGCCAAAGCTGACCATACGGGCGGCCAATGAGGAGCGTGTGGGCAGCGTGGTGCCTAAGCTGACCATTAAAATGCCCGAGAACTCCTCCTGCAACTCCTCGGAGAACAACTGCAGCTCAGCTGGCGCCAACACCGTGAAAATATCCAGCCTGTCGCCCGCCTCGTCCTCGGCCTCCTCGTCGTCCTCCTCCGTGGAGGTCCCAACGGTGCCCAAGCTGATGATTAAGACCACGCTGGCCGGGAGCAGCTGTATTAGTAGCCAGGAGCAGCCGCAGCAGATACCAAAGTTAACCATCAAAACGGGTGGCGCTGGTCACATGATCATGACGCAAGACCTGAACCATGTCCCCAGCATACCCAAGCTGACGATCAAAACCAAGTCCCTTGACCTGGACGATCAAGTGGAGCCGCCGCCGCTGCCCAAGCTGACCATTAAGAATTTGTGCTCCCCCAAGCACAAGGTGAGAGCGGTGCTGGAGGAGAAGCCTCTGACCACCGTGGTGGTGGCCTCCAAGCTGGCTGCCACGCCCACTCCCGCTCCCACTCCCACTCCCCTGACAAATGGCGGCGAATCGAATAGCAGCAGTCAGGAGTTCTGTGGCTTCTCCTCCGATCGCAACTCGGATGACATGGACATTGACGAAACGCTGTCCAAGGAGCACGATCCCAAAATATTCCACAATGGTTTGGCCATCAAGTCGACGCATAAAGTGACGGCCGAAGATCTGGTAGTGGATCTAACCTCATCCCCCTCCCCAGGATCCTCGCCGGCGCATGCTACCAACCATTTCAGTGAACGCCAGCCGCACAATCTGCTGCTGGAGCGATTGCGCTTTCAAGCGGCAGCCGAGGTCAACGCCGGTGGCGGAGGCGGCATACTTCTCAGCCAGCTGACGGCGCCGCCGAAAAGCTTTGCCCCATCCTCCGCGACGAGCAATTCGAGCAAGTATCCGCAGCTCACCGAACACCTGATGGCCAATGGAAGCAGCGTGGGCGTGGGTGAGACAGTGGCCAATCCTACTGAACCGCCAATTGCTCCTGCCGCTGCTCCCTCACCCCCGCCCTTAGTCTCCCATCCGCCCGCGCAGGCTGCCGCCGCCGTTATAGAATCAATTGAGATTCTAGACACACCTGAGGGTAGTCCTCGCATTAACTACATGGAAGAGGAGGCTCCGGAGCTAAACAATCATGTCAAGGAACAGCCGCAGGTGGACAACAATAATGAGCATCATTTGAAGCGCAACAACGAGTCCAACGAATCTCCCAGTGGCGTAAGTGTTCCATTTGTTAGACCCCCCAGAGTTAAGCCCGTCAGGTGGTGTTCACTTTTCTCCTCCTTTCCCCCCCGACAGATTCCGCCCATTAAACAGCGACGCCTGGACAATGATGAGAGTGATCAGGCCAAGCCGAATTGTCATGATCCTGGCCCGAAATCCGATACAATTGTTATCGCCCCCACAGCCACACATCGTTCCCGCAAACAGAGACACGAGAGAATTCTCAACACTGAACTGGAGGACACCCTATTCCCGCAGGTGCCAGAGCCTGAACATGCCAGCACAAATGGCAACATGCTCACCGCAGAGGATGAGCCCGAGCAGCTGGAGCAGGAGGAAGAAGACCATCAGCAGCAGCAGCAGCAGCAGCTGGAAGAGTCATCCTATGTCCCTCCCGTGCTGGTGGCCACCACTCCTGCCACTACGGGCAAGCGGCGCGGTAGACCCAAACGAAATCCACCCACCATTGCTGACCCACCAGGCGGCGGCACTCCTCTGGAATCTCCTGCCAGCAGCAGCGCAGCGAATTCCCGACGGGTGCAGTTGCTCCGCAAGCGGCTGGCCATCGACATGGTAAGTGCCGATCCATCTGAGCTCCCCGAAACGGCGGCATCCGCCTCGCTGGCGGAACAGGATCAGCGAATTGTGGAGGATACAGCCAGTTTGGGGGCGACACCACGACGAGATCATCGCCAGCTGCGTGCCACACGGCGTACCCAGACTCCCCAGCCCACGCCCAAGTCGAGCATCAACAGGAAGCGTCAGAACAAGGCCACAACCACACCTGCCCAGCTGCAGCAATTCGGCAGCAGCGGCGAGACGGAGGCCAACAATAACAACAACAACAACAACATGGCCTATGCCCTGGCTGCCCAAATAGATCTGACCACCTGTTCCTCCAGCTCTTCCACCTCCTCAGGCGCGGCGGCTCCCGGAGGTAACGGCGGCGCTCCTGGCAGTGGCAGCAACTCCACGTCAATGTCATGCTCCATGCTGCCGCCCACCACAATTCTGTCCTCTTCGGATCCATTGCCGGATGTGATTTTCCAGCCCAACGATTTCTCCTCGATCATGGCCACACAACAGCTCCGCTCACCCCGTCCCTCCAGCATGAGCGGAGGCAGCGCTGGCGGCAGCCAGCCGGACTCCCATGACGAGGACAACTACAATAGTGCGCTGGACAATTCGGGAGGTAAGATTAGTGGGAATTTGGTGAGGCTAAATGTAAAACGCGCTCATTGTGTGTGTGTCTCATTTCAGATGAATCCGCCGCCATGGCACCCACCGCCACGCCCACACGTGGTCGCGGACGTGGACGCGGCTCACGTGGCGGCAGCATGCGCAGCAGCAACAGCGGGTCCTCGTGCTCTGCCCGTGGCTCGAATAGTGCAACCGGCACAGCTCCACGTGCGCCTCGCATGAGTCGAGGCGCCAGTGCGGTGGCCAAGGCCATAGCCATGAACCGGCCACGATGTGTGGGCGGACTGAAGCACACGCCCGATCCGGAGAGGCTTAAGGGTCTGTTTAGTCCGGTAAGTTTAATTCATGCTTTCAACTGACTTCTTTCGGAGCAGCAGAAATAATGCACAATACAGCGGCAAATGGTTGGCAATTTCAGTTGAACCTTTTAACAAGCAAAGGCCAAGTGTATGCGCGAATGCAAATCGCCGCCACGTGCAGTGGACTTGAAAAAAATGAATTTGGTTTCATTTTTTACAGATCTACTGCACGTTGCGGCTACAGTAACCACACCAGGCGCATCGTCGGCGAGCTGGAGTCCCTTTACTACTGAGCTCTTTCGTTTTTCATACAAAAGCCTAAGGGCCGTTTTCTCATGTTGCTGTTTTTGCAAATCTAGGTGGATTGCATTTCTTGTGTATGTGTAAGAAATCCACCTAGATTTGCAAAAACAGCAACATAGAAACGCCCTAAGACTTAGCAGAAAGCGAACATGCAAACCCAGAACTTAAGTGTGAGAGCTTCAAATATATACATACTTTCGATGCTGAACAATATCTGTTTTCACTCTTTTACGCGCAGTTAGCACCTCTGAATATAGAGATGACACTCTCTCGTGCTCAACGTCATTGGCATCTTCATCTTCTAATGACTATAGACCAATATCTGTTCCTTCGTTCTTATCAAAGGTTCTTGAGCGTCTTATGGCGATGCAAATAAACGAGTTCATTCAAAGACAAGCAATTAGGATTTCATTCAAAAAGAAGCTGCACCACGGCTATTCTAAAGGTGACTGAAGACATTCGGGAACAAACTGACATTGGCAACGTTCATTATTGACTCTATAAGACTTTACCGCGAAAAACTGTCAGAGATACAATTTTTAAGCTTAAACCTAGTGACTTAATACTTATGCAGTTAGGCCCAACATCTATCTATTCTGTGTACCACAATGCGATCCGAACAAAAACACCGAAGATATGCAAGTGCGCCTGCCCATTTATTGAAATGAATTTTAAATTAAATGGAATTCAAAGCTATAGGAACTACATTACTTGGGACGTGCAAGATTCATGTGCGGAGAGCGCGCAGGCCATACTAAAAGCTGGATATTCTTCTCAATTTACCAACCACGACTGACCCTTAAAATGTGAATCGGCGCTTTATTTTGCTGAAAGTTGGTGTCCGGGTTGCCCTCTGTATTCCTGCGACCTCTAATCCTGCATATAGGGGTCCGATTGTGCTAGCTAAAAGCGTCCCAAAGCATTGGGAGGTCTTAGTAACTAAAACCATCTGGCCCATTTACTCTCGAGTAAAAAGTAATTTTTGCAACGATCCAAAGAGCTTTTACCAATTCGTTAATTCTAAACGTCGTTCTAATACCTTACCTTCTTCCCTGTTCTATAAACATGAAAATGCCTCGTCTGATATTGATATTGCAAATCTCTTCGCAAAATTTTTCCAATCAACTTACTCGTCGTCTGATGCCAGCAACAGCTATTCTTATCCTATTTCCTCGTATGATTTTATACGCTGCAAAACGATATCTTTTTCTTCTGTCCTAAATGGTTTACTTTCATTAAAATCTAACCTTTTTCCTGGCCCTGATAATGTGCCATCGTGCATCTTAAAACAATGCGCAGACTTGCTTGCCTACCCTATCCACATCTTGTTTTCCAAATCACTTGAACAGTTTAAGTTTCCAGCTCCATGGAAAGAATCTTTCATCATTCCCTTACATAAAAAGGGTTCACGTTCTGACATTTCTAACTACAGGGGCATTGCGAAACTGTCTGCAATACCTAAACTCTTTGAGCAAATTTTAACATCTCAATTACAACATTCCTGTTCTCCTTTTATATCACCGAACCAGCATGGATTCGTTAAAAACAGATCCATTACTACAAACCTACTGAAATTTGCTTCTTCAGTGATTCATGGTTTCACTCAAGGTAAACAAACAGATGTTATTTTTACCGATTTTAATAAGGCTTTCGACAGTGTTTCTCATTGTCTTTTGATTCTGAAATTGCGTCTGTTGGGATTTCCACTGGGGCTTCTTAATTGGATAAAATCTTATCTTCAGTCTAGAACTCAGAAAGTTGTATTTAATAGTTGTACTTCTTATCCGGTTTTTGTGACCTCTGGAGTTCCCCAAGGTAGCCATCTTGGACCTCTTCTCTTCCTGTTATTTATTAACGACCTGCCTAATGTAATTAAGCATTCTCGTGCATTGTTGTACGCAGATGACTTAAAAATATTTCTGAGCCATAACTCGCCCAACGATTCTGCTTTGCTTCAGGTTGATTTGAATTCAATATATATGTGGTGCTCTCACAATTTGTTGCATTTGAACAGGGAGAAATGTAAATCTATGACGTTTTATCGTAGAACCCCTTTTCTGATTAACTATTTATTGAATTCTTATCAACCTGAACGTGTTGAATATTTCCATGATCTGGGTATTACACTCGACCATAAACTTTCTTTTGGCACTCACATTGAACTTTCCGTGAATAAAGCCATGGGCTTGCTAGGTTTTATTAAACGTTGGTCTAATAACGACCAAGCTCTTGTTTATATCTCTTGTGAGGCCTATTTTGGAGTTTGGTTCGTGTATTTGGAATCCTCAGTCACTTACCCTGTGTAAACGCATCGAATCTGTCCAGAAACAGTTCCTTTTGTTTGCTCTTCGTAACCTGGGTTGGGACCCACAGCTGAGACTTCCTACTTATATTTCCAGACTTAAACTTTTAGACTTACCTACACTTGAGCATAGACGGACTATGTTAGGTATAATGTTTCTAAATAAACTTATTAATGGTAATATAGACGCTGAGTACTTACTCGGGCGTGTGAATTTCAATGTCCCTTCTAGACAAACACGAAACTATATTCTCTTGAGGCTTCCTTTTGCTTCCTCTTTATTTGCTTCTAACTGTCCATTTCGCATTCTGTGTAGGGATTACAATGGTATCTCTCCTCTTCTCAGTGATTACCTTTCCGCACCTTACCACACTCTTGCACTTGCATAGTTTCTAGAAATCTTGTTTTTTTTTTTTTTTTTCCTTCCGATCATTAACGCTGCGAGCAGGGGCGTAGCACAATAAATTACCCCCACCGGATCGGAAGGAGTTTCTTCTATTTGTACTTAATGCTTTTTTTCCTACCCCCTTATTTTGTAACTCTTTCTATTCTATTATATTGTAGCTATGTCTTTTAGACGAAGCTGCAATTAAAATAAATAAAATAATAAAAAGTTATCCTATCACATTTTTCCACTCATCCCTCCAAAACATTTGACGTTTCGTAATATTCCCTCGGGCTTGTTTTTAAGATGTCATCAATGTGTGACGAATGAAGACTAGTTTTCTTCAAGATTGCAGGTCGCATGAAGTCAGAAACTTACCTAAACTTATTGGATGAACTCTTAGTAGACTTTTTGGGCCAAGAGTCGTACCCGGATACAATCTTTTAGCAAGATAATGCGGTCATACACGTGTTAAGGGTCAGTCTTAAGTGGTTCAGTGAACAGAAAATCAAGCTTCTTAAATGGCTAGCTTCTTCTTCGGACATGAATCCAATTAAAAACATGTGTGGTAACGGACGAAAGTTTAACTCGACTGAAGAGCTTCGAAAAGCTGTTACTGAGGAATGGGCCAGAAATCATGATTAGCGCCATTCGGTTAGGTATTTTTCAGTTCATAAAGAAGCCTGGAGGTTAAATTCATTATAAATTGATTTTTTTATTTATCCTTATTCTGTATCCTTCTTTTTCGAGACTAGCTTTTAATTAAATTTAGAAGTAAAAA
The DNA here is from genome assembly GCA_018904275.1 of Lordiphosa clarofinis. Classification (NCBI taxonomy): domain Eukaryota; kingdom Metazoa; phylum Arthropoda; class Insecta; order Diptera; family Drosophilidae; genus Lordiphosa; species Lordiphosa clarofinis. The sequence goes on from JAEIGQ010000147.1 coordinate 533,337, forward strand.
AGTGGTAAAAGTAAAAATTTAACTTTTTTATAAAAAATTGCAGAATTATGATTTAACTTAAATAAAAATATTTGATATGATGTACCTTAAATTAAGCACGTTTTAACAATTTCTGTCCAAAAAAATATAAGTGGCTTTAATTAAATTTCGATGAGCGAGAATCTGGATAGACCCATCTGTCACATAAAGTTTATCTGCTACATAATATCGTAGTAGAAGTGTCAATAGATTAGAACAGACGCACTGAGAAAGAGAGAGAGAGAGAGAGAGAGCAAGTCCCACAGCCAACAGCTGACGACTCTTTGAATGAAAAAGTGTCGTTGCAGCAGCAGCAGCAACCTGTTTCTTTCTCTAAATAAACTTTTCTCCCAGTAGAAATGCCAGGAAAGTTTGCCCAAACTTTTCTTTCATTTCCTTAATTATTGAAATATTAACTCCAATATTATTTTACTTTGCTCAATTACTGTTTGTGTTTATGTTTTGTTATGTAAATGTTGTGACTTTTCCCACACAAACACAAACACATACATGTGCATGTGCTAAATTAAAGGCGCGCGCGCGTTGCATTCATTGCCAACTGCCTAATACAAATACATATTAAATTGGCCAATAACAAAAAAAAAACCCGTTGCTACGTCATAACATTACGTTCTACGTTATATTCGCTACGTTTTACGTGTGCCTGCTGGTTGCACTTTTATGTTTGTGTTTGTTTGTGAGAGTGTGTGTGTGTGTGGGTGTACTAGTTCACCTTCACCACACCTGCTGCTGCTGCCGGCGTCGCTGCTTTTGCGGTTAAGTTTCTCTTTCGCTCTTTGGTCAGTTGTGAGGCCGCCGCATGTTTTTGTATCTGCTGGCAATGCTTTGCTCTGGCTCTGCTAACTACCGAACAACAACAACAACATGTGAAGTGCATCCACAAAAGTACATACAAATGTACAACCTTGTAAATGTCCAATAATTGACTATTAATATTTCTAAATATATATGTATATAGACCGAAAATCATATTAACGAAAATAGAAAATCTTTTATTATAAATCTGCTTAATTTCATTGTTCAAATTTGGCGCGTAGAGTTGTGGGCTTGGCTTACTGGTTAAATGTGAAGACTCAAAAATGCTTAAAAATATATGTAAAAAATTGTCCCAAGCCCTCCCTTCTGTCCGGACAAATACAGCCATGTCCAACGGCTTGAACGCTGACAGGATAGGGTTTGTAGGGGACATGAACTCCTTAAGCTTAGTTCACTCAGGCAAACATTTTTGTTGACAAACTTTTGATTCAAAATTTGCCTTAAAACCAGAGGTCGCAATAATCGGTCTCTCTCGTGCTTGTTGGCAGAAAACAACCGCTCATTCACTGACACGATGCGTAACTGTTGCGAAAAAACACACAAACTTCGTTCTTCTTTGGCTTGCTCTTCGCTCAACCGCCGACCGCTTTTGGTCGCTCGCTCGGCTCAGTGTTCACTCGAGACCTTTTCGGTCGTAAAAACTCGGCAAATGGTCTTTTGCGCATGTATGTATGCATGTGAGTTGCGCGTGTGGATAGCTAGGCGTGGATGGGCACTGACTATTTATACATACGCATATGCACACAAATGAGCGCCATATCACCTTCTCCCTTCCTCTTTAATGCTTTGCCTGTGACGAAATTCTAAGGCAACAACATAAGGCAAACGCACAGATGAGGTAAACCTAGATAAAAAGTTTGCGACGTGCCTCTTCGCTGCTATGGCGCTCAGGTTGGAACCTCGCCCTGTCTTGCTCTTTCGCGGTTGTGTTTTGTTTGCACCAATGTTGGCTGATGGGTTAGAGTAAGACAGGGCTCTGACGGTTCGAGTGCGGGACGAGAACGGTTCGAGTTCGAGTCGAAGACGGTTGCAGTCTGAAACAAAGCTTCTTTCGACCGAGCAATCATCCAGTCTAGGTTTAGATCGTCGTTGGCAAACGCAACAACAAAAATAAAAACCTTTTTTGCTGACTTTTTCCTTGCTTCGCTCACTTACTGACTCTCAGTAGCTGAACAACAATCGGTTCTGTTCGCTTCGCGCGGTCAGTAAAAGACCGACTCGTGTGTTGCGCTCAACCCGAAACCGAAGAGCGAGAACACGAAAGAAACGAAAAAGAGGGTTGCTGGTCAGACACTGAGCGATGCCGTTTCATTTTTTTTCGGTCTTTGTTGTGAGCAGACCGCGCAGAAAATTTTGGTTGAGCAGATTTTGCGACCTCTGCTTAAAACACATTATTGCAGATTTTGTAGGTCGTAAAACATAAACTACGCGCGGAGATATGACGTTTTACTTTTTTTGCTTTTGCCACAGTGGGTAATGATAAATTTGTCATATCGCGCATCGCATAAACTTATATATAAAGACCAGGGGCTGGCATGCTCACACATGCTCATTTTGGCGTTGCAAGAGCGCGATCACTTAGAACTTCTTCTGCAAAAGAGAGCATGGTGTTGTAGAGAGCGGTGTTGTATACACAGTAGATAGAAACGTGCCGGACTCTGCTTTAAAGTAGCATACTGTTTCTTTGATACATGCTCCTGTATCATGATACCTCAAATTGGCTATTCTGATGCCGCATCAGTAGGAAGATTATTGCAGATTTATACTTGATCATGAAGCAAGTAACACGGTTATACAAAATATTATATTTAAGGGCTACAATGACATACCAAATTTATTTTGTACTGGATTAAGTTTCAATGCCAAAATGATCCAAATAAATTCTCTGACTCTGCTAACAGTACATTTTTTTTAGTATATTTTTTGGCATGGTCTTTTTTTGCCGTGAGCCCAATGCCGGTTCTAGCTAGTTCTAATCGGTAGTCGGTAGATTGAGCATCTTCACTCTTGCTTTATCCAGCATTGTCCTGAAGGAACCAGAGATTAAAACCGAAACAAATAATGTTTTGGGTTACGGTTACTGTTTTGCCGATCGCTTTTTTCCGGTTACGGTTATATTACGGTTGTGGGATATCGGTTTCGGTACTGGTTTCGGTTATTAACTTAATTCTGTTTCGGGTATTGGTTACGGTTACGGTTACGGTAATTAGAATAAAATATCACTTTGACTAATCATGCTGGCAAAAGCGGGGATTCAATAAAAATTCTACTCCTTAAAACGAACGCTCAAATCTTCTAACTCGGGAGACTAAAATTTGGTCTATGTTCAGTCGTTGCTTTTGATTTCAAAATTTTGATTTTCCAAATAAAAAAAAACCATATAAAGACTAACAGTTCGCTCTACATTCTTGTTGATCCAACTGTTTCTGTAACAATTTCGCTAATATTGTCCCACACCTTAGGTTACTGAAAAATCATAAAAGAAAACAAAATTTGAACCAAAATCGTATATTTTTGGATCGGCAAAACTAGCCAGTATCCAGTGTAATATCACATATGTATAAAGAAAGATGAGGAGGGTAAAGATTTTAGTAAGCTGCACTCGCTCTTTCTAGTTCGCTCTCTTTTCTTTGTGACCGTCAGCAACTGTTCGGCGTAATGTATGCAAGTAAAACGTTCATCGTGCAAACATCAAATAAATTTACGTCAGAGACGAGAGAGAGAGAAGTGCATATTTTTCTGTCCTCTCCATTTGGCTTGTCCTGGTCTAGACCAATGCCGGCTAACCTTAGCTACCAGGGGCCGAAGTCACCGAGTCGAACTTATGGTAGTGTGAATCGGTAAAAACTGAATTGCATGTAAAACGGTTGTAGTCTGGAGAGAGAGAGATCTCTTGCTCACTAACACAAGCACATGTTTCTGTCCTCTACATTAACCCTGCATTGATTTACGCTTATCGAAATTTTTCCTAGTAGAGGAAAACCGAAATAAACCGTTTTATTTGTTTCTGTTTCGGTACTCATAACCGGTTATGGTAATATAGATTATGGGGTTACGGTTATAAGAACAAATTTTTTTCGGTTACGGTTACTGTTTCGGTTACAAGTTTTAAAGTGTTTTTAGCGGTTAAGGGTTACGGTTTCGGTTACGGTTTTAATCTCTGGAAGGAACAGATTTCGTCCTGGAAGTAATTGTCTTGAAAGTTGTGTATGTTAATCGTTTGTGAAGCAGTCCTTCCGAACTCTCTCTGGCTTAATCCCTTCGACATCATTTTTGAATCAATCTATGCTGCTCCAATCCCCACAAGCTTGGGGCTTCCAGTGTCAATTGAGTATCGTATTCGTTTGCCATTTTTAAGCTGTGATTTTGACTCAAGCAGGTATTTTCTCAGAATTTAAGAACATATTTGAAGTGTAGGTCCAATGTGTACGTGAATAATGCAGGAAGACCAGTTTCCAGATGGATTGCGTAGTTTTTGGAGTATTCGTTGGCTCCTTTCAACATCCTCATAAGATTCGGAAGCGGCCAAATAGAATCGGTTCTAGTTCGTCTGATCGCTCATCTTTGTACACGGTCTATCAGCAAATCCGACGAAAATAGAACTTAAGAATGTTTAAAGAAATTTATTTAAAAGCTTAATTTATATAACTTTTTAACTCTCACTTTTTCGCAATGTATGCCCTATCCAGCTCCATTTTATTCTGCGTATTATGGTGTTGACACTCTATATATTTGTCTATTTGTATCGGACAGGCTTGAATAGCCTGATTTTGAGCCAGTGTGGTGGATACGTTAAGTATCGCCAATGACCGACAGCATCCCTGCTCGGGCGCCATGTAACTTTGTCACAATAGACACCTGATGCCGCTGTTGTTGAATTTTGGAACAAATCTGCAAGGAATCTTTAAGAAGAAATCACCAAGGGTATGACACCAAAGGCGAAGAGCAAACCAGCTTCAAGCTCTTCGCCTTTGGTGTCATACCCTTGGTGATTTCTTAATTATATGACTTATGACTCTGTAAGCATGATTTGGCAAAACTATTGTCCAGATAGCGAATCCTTAGACTGTCCCTTGTTACACCCAAAAGTGTCTGATAATATGTGCCAAATGAATCAATAGAAACATAAGCCCACCACCATTGATTGGAAGGAGTAGGACATGTGCTTCTGCTGCTACGTCAGAGACACAGATATTTAGGGGAAATGAAGCTGAGGCCTGACGACAGTAGCAGACGCAGATGAGTCCTTGACGTGTATAAGAGGCGACAGCTGACTGCTTTCCCCTTTTCCCCTTTCTTATGATTACACTTTCAATTCATTTTCCATTCTGCTTTCTCTCGTTGCAGTCTCCGCAGGTGTTTGAGGAGGATACGCGCATGAGTGCGGATCTAAATAACAGCAATCAATCAATGGGCAGTCTCATGGAACCACCACTAACACCGCAAAAGTAAGTGGACCAACTAACCCTGTCCTCCCTCTCTGTTCCTAACGCCAAATCTCCCTTAACCCACTTCCAGACCCGACTTTCTCAATAACGAGGAGTCGCAATCTTCGCTGGTGAGCAATTTAAGCATGGTGGACTCCAATCAGGGTCAATCTGTCGATGCCATTCTAGGCTCGTCGCTAAAACGTCCAAAGAAAAAGAAAATGGAGGTTTGTGTGTCCGAAGAGTGAGTATCTCCTTGACCCAGTCACCTTACTCAGGCACTGTATTAATCCTTGTAAACTTTCAGCACTGATTTCAATGCCTCCAGCATTGCCGAATACGATTGGCCACCGCCCAAGGGCTGTTGCCCGTCCAAGAATCGTGATACGTTCATGATCCAAGAGCAGGTGGCTCTCTATTTGGGCATCACGAGCTTTAAACGCAAATACCCGGACCTGCCCCGACGCGCTGTGGACATGGAGGAGCGCAATTGGCTGCAGGAGAAGGGTCTGGTTAGTGAGAGAATGTGCGACCTGGGCATTACGGCTGTGTGGGCCTCCGACATCTTGGACATTATGTACGCGGATTTCTATGACAAGTATGAGGAGTACAAGGAGTACATCAGGCAGAAGCATTTGCGTGAGATTGAGGCCAAGCAGAAGGCTCTGGGTCTGAGCGTGGGCAATGGCCGTGGACTGCAGGCCAGAGATCGGGCCATGCTCTCGGCCAGCAAATGGAATGTGTACTTCAATAAGACGTGAGTGGACTCTACCTTTACAGAGCTGATTTATTTGACAGAGAAATTTCGTCTCTTAGCCGCAAGGAGGAGCGCCTGGCCTGCCTGGACCTGCAGACGTTCACCATCAACCAACCGTTGCACAGGAAAGCTCCCACCTGCCGGCGACTGCGCAGCTCCATTGCGAATGCAGTTTTTGCTGCAGCCGAGGCGGAGAATATGCAGCTGCCGCCAGAGCTGCTGGAACCCTGCGACCTAGAAGCAGCCTTCCGGAACTCGGACTATGCCTATCCCCTAACTGTGGTGCCGGATCAGTACTCATTTTCCTATCGCACTCTAACGCCAGGCGAACTGAGGTAAGTCTTGTTGTTCCCTGTCCAAGAGCAAGGAGTTGACCTGAATCCCCCACAGAGCCTATCCCTTGGACACGGCGCTGGATAAGCCGCAGGCCAGCACCACCCAGCTGGAGGCACAACTGAGGCAGTGCATCAATGGAGCTGCCAGCTCGGAGGAACTAACAGCAGCCCCGCCCACAAGACGCAGCCGAAGATCGGCACGTCAACCGCCAGCCAAAACGCGCACAGCCAGCAGTTCCAGCACCTCATCCGCCTCCTCAACCGCCTCCACCTCCATTAGTGGAAACAGTAGCAGCAGCAGCAGCAACGATTCGGTAGGCTTGACCCCATGAGTTGTCTCCTTACGAGAGTAACTAACACTTTAACACACAGGACACTGACAACGACAGCGATAGCGACTCCAGCAGCTGCAGTTCCAGATCCTCATCCAGCAGCAACACTGAGAACGAGCAGGCTTCCCGCTTAAGGACCAACTGTGGAGTGTGTCTACGCAGTCAGCATCGCAATGCCCGCGACATGCCCGAAGCGTTTATACGCTGCTACAGTTGCCGGCGCAGTGGTAAGTCCTTGACTCCACCCAAGCCTCAACGATACTCATAATTGTATGCTCTCACCCCTACTACAGTGCATCCCAGCTGCATAGAGATGCCACAGCGCATGGTGGGACGCGTTAGGAACTACAATTGGCAGTGCGCCGAATGCAAATGCTGCATCAAGTGTCGCAGCCAGCAACAGCCGGGAAAGATGCTTTACTGTGAGCAATGTGATCGTGGTTATCACATCTATTGCCTGGGCGTTAAGACGGTGCCGGATGGTGAGTGCCACACCTCCTCCTAGTTCTGTCTTGTACCTGTGTTCTAATTTGACTTGCCTTATGTGTATTCCACAGGTCGCTGGAGCTGTGAACGCTGCTGCATGTGCATGCGATGCGGTGCCACCCGTCCCGAAGGTCTACCCCAGGCACAGGCCACCAATTCTGCATCATCATCGCCTCAGGGCAGCAGCGACAACAAGGGCAAACCGGTCAAACACAAAAAAGTGAAATGGATCAATGAATATCGCATTGACCACATTACCCAGCTGCGTGAACACTGCTCCATGTTGTGTGTACCCTGTGCGCGAGCCAAACCAGCCAAGCGACAATCAACACCGGTCGCTGCCGTCTCTCCCGCCTGCCCCTCCACTTCCACGAATGTGGCCAATGCTGCCGCCAACCCAGCTTCAGTCAGCTGCAGCAGTAGTCCGCCTGGAAGTCCACAAATGGCAGTAGTGGAACCAGTAACCACCACTCCACTGACAACAGCTGGCAGCAGCAGCAAGCGTACAGCCACAGCCACAGCCACCATGGCTACGATGCAGTGCAGCAGTTTTAATTTTAATCGCAATGCACAGGATGAAGCAGCGGCAGCAGCTGCTGCAGCCACACCTGCCGTTGCTGCTGCTGCTGCCTCCACGTCCTCCTCAACCTCAACATCCTCTGCGTTGGGCATAGCACCGCCGCCGGTGGTTGCCTGAGTGGGGGTTATACGTTATTGTGCCAAGCGCACTTTAACGGATTTATAGTAAGCGCCGGACGCGGCTTCCCATAGTATTAATGAGAATGGAAATATTATATATATATATATTTTTTTTATTATTACATAAATTTTAGACATGACAACAACAACAACAACAACACATTAAGTTTAGCCAGCCTCTAATTAGGATCTAAGTTGAGAATAATCGTCATATTGCAAAAAGGTTTAATTAGAAAATTCATTGAATATGCATTTTAGTTAATTAATTTAATTAATTTTTAAATCAAAATTATCATTTTGTCTGTGTGTGGGTGGGTGGGTGTGGTGGAGTTGTTGATGCTTGTCCTTTGTCGTGGGTTTGTTTTTGTTTTTGTATTGAATTTGTAAAGATTTAAGCACACACACTCACACACACATGCTAGTGTTGGAAAACTATAGGCTTTTGTTTAGGGTGGAATGAATAAGGTGAAGCCGTCAGCCTATAATGAATTAGAAAGAGATGACGGAACCCTTTGGCCCTTAGCTTATTAATTCCACCATGTTCTCTCTGCTCAGCTAATAACTTGGACAGCTATGGACCAAGCTATAATCCAAATCACACACAGGGAACCCAGTTTAGCTAGGTTTGTGCCTCCAACATCCTTACGTTTGTTTTGTAAAAATGTTAAGTGGGTCGATGTCTAATAGTGAAATGCTACAAGTATAAAAAATTCCCAAAATGTTAGATATGCTTTGTCATTTTCACAAAATATTCTCATTTTTGACAGCACTGGCCCATTTGACAAATTAACAAAGTTGACGAGTAGAGATCTCCACGAGTGCTTCGCTCATTAGTGCCCGCTGTCGCTCGTGTGGCTTTATTTGTTTACTTCCACAAGAAAATAACGAGTGAAAGATGGAATTCCTGCAAAAAAACTGTTTTTGTATTCCTCTTTTTCTCTCTTATTTGTCTTCTTCTCTTGAGACAACAACTAAACGGTGTTTGCCGTTGCTTTTCAAAGAAGACTATACAAGTTATGCATGCTACTTGTGTATTTGTGGCATGTGGTCTCAGGCTACGCCCCATAAAGAAGAAGGTTGTGTAAGATCGCTTTGTTATTTCAACACACATACGAAATTGTGACTATGTGCGTCTTTTGTGTCTGATTTGACTCGACTGTTTCATTTTCAGCGAGTATTGATGCAGTCAAAAACACAGGCCCTCTTGCAGATCTCTCTTAAAGGGCAAAGTAAACATTAAACAGCTAATCAACTGAACAAGTGAGCAATTTGAGTAAGTTGACACATTTACTTCTTGGTGTGTTTGAAGTACTAAACAGCTTGGTTCGTAAATAACTTCTTAAATCTATTTTCAATTTGCTCTCGGGCTTGCCTGAACCAAAGTTAGGCCATTCCAGGCCCAAGTAAGTCAATCGGTCATAAAAAACGTGCTTCTGAAAGACTCAAGATCCAAGCGCCAAAGTTTAGTATAAGCAGAGAGCGAGTCTTTGTGAGAGAGAACCCAAGCCTAGGCTGAAACCTTACACTCTCATACATACCTGCGAAGAAGGTCATTTGCTGTGTTTCCTACCTTCTACCCTTCTGCATTGTTTCTTTAAAAGTTGTAGATTGAATTAATTTTCTGTTTGAAATATGAATATCAAAAAAATCAAACATTAACGTCCATTTCAACCAGTCAAAATACCTTCTTATTTTAATAATAACTTTGCTTATCATTAGATTTTGACGTTTTATAGGTGGACATTGATTTATATATCAAATTTGACCTGCTTCGAGTTGGGTTTACATAAAATGATAAGGGAGAGATGTAGATAGATGTAGTGCATGTGCCGGTTCCAAATCTCTTTCTCCACTGTGACATCAAATAACCAAAGGGACTTTCCTGATGGAAAATGTAAAATACAGCTCCACCAACGGGGCCAAGCCAAGCTTCTGTCTTTCCTGATGTAAATGAAATGAGTAACGGATTTCGTTTTGGTTCAGTATTTTAAAATTAACTTAGATTTGATTTAATTTTGAAATTGTGTGGTTTATTAAGAAGGTATTGGTGCATCATTTGGAGGACTGTACAAGTGAACGATTTACTGACTCGCACATTATTAAAATCCAACACTAACTTAGGCTGCCTTCACACTGTTTTCGACACATGACCCAGATGTGTAGACTATCATGCACACACACACAACATTTGACTTGTAATATCAAATCCTTATGGGCCGAATTTTTTTCAAATCTGTAAATGTATATTTTCATTAATTTTTAGTCATTGTAAGTTAGTCTTAAGATCTAAGCCTAAACTAAAGGTAGTGTCTTCTGCTATATAATATAAAGATATATAGATGTATTCTGTTTTTTTTTTTCATTTTTTTTTTTTACCACACACAGAACACAGCAGCAGTAAGTTACTTCGTAATTCTTTTCTAGATCTAAGCCTTGTATTATACATGTAATTTATGCTATTAAACACACACACACACACACACATAAATATATATACATAGTAAGTGCAACTAGGTGTGAAATTGTCTTATACCGCCGCAGCGTTGAATTAATTATACCTACATATAAATACAGATATATATATATATATATATACAGAGTGAAGAGTGTTAGTTAGTTAGTTAGTTCGTCGTAGAATTTAAGTCAGAAAAGTCTACTTAACCAGAAGCAGCAGCAGCCGCCAGAAAAAAAATCTACTTTTCCATGGAATTTTATGTTTAAGTGTCCTCTTTTATAAGTTACAAAAATATGTATATGATATGATTAAATGTATACAGAAAACCGAAAAACACTTATTCTTAAGTCAAATAAAACAGCAGCATTAATAGATTTTTTGTCATTGAAGCGTATATTAATTCGGCTGTCCATCTCCCACAAGGTATCTCGCGTTAAACGAAAGCAAAGTAAGAGTAATTCTGTATGCAGATGATATTGTGGTCACTGATGAAGCCTGGTTTAACCATAACACACAATTTAAGTATCACTTTAAAGAAAATGTGGTCTGTAGGGCGGCTGCGGAAGCGTTGAGATGATCTCTGGTCGTCAGTGAGCACTTTAGGGACAGTGTCATGAAGCACAGATTTTGGTAAATTTAACATCGGTGTCATTGGCGACCTTTTTCCGGCCCACCGAAACACACCACTTCTTGCTAAAGCTACAATCTGGGTAAGCCTGCTTGCTATCAAACGTCTATGTCGCAGATCTACCCAGTTTCACACAGAACTTAATCGCGCTGCATTTACGGCTTGCACCACTCACAGAAACACGTCGCGCGAAAATGCCTCCATAATTTGGAAAAAACGTTATATTTATTTATTTATTTATAGTTTAACAATGTTCTGTCTAACTTTAAGAGGGCCTTCTTAGGAACGACAATAAATTATTTTTTACTACAAACAAGGAGGATTGAGATGAAAAAATGTGTAAATGCAAGTTATAGTTTAAACAAAGATTTCGGAAGGGTTCGTGATGAGCGTAGTTTGTTACACAAGGCTGTAGATAAATAGGATACAAATTTCTAGTAACGCGTTGTGGGACTGCAAGACTTAAATTAGATAACAAAGCGATAGAGTCGATATCTCCTGACAGGAGTTTATGAATAAAAAGAACACTATGGCAAATTCGGCGGCTCTTAAGAGAAGGAAGGTTGATTAGGCGTAATCTGTCCTCATAAGGAGGAAGATGAATAGTGGAATCCCAGTTTAAGCCACGAAGAGCGAAAATTAAGAACTGTTTTTGAACCGATTCCAGTTGATCTTGATATTTTTGGTAGTATGGAGACCACACACACGACCCATATTTAAGTATTGGTCTCACTAGTGAGACATAAAGTTGCTTAGTGACGTAGGGGCCATTAAATTCCTTCGACGATCGTTTGACAAAACCGAGAACTCCCATTGCCTTGTTTGCGATGACTGATATATGACTATTGAAACATAACTTGGGAACAAAAACTTTATGGATACGTTCCAAAGGGATGAAATCAATCATATAATCAAACTCATATGGTTTATTTCGACTAAAAGTCATACATTTACACTTGCTGAGATTAAGAGGAAGGCTATTAACCGAGCACCAGGTGTAAAGAGAGTTTAAATCAGATTGCAGGAGTAGAGGAGACGTAGGGTCATTATACGACAAACAAAGTTTGAGGTCATCGGCATACATCAGTGCCTGCGAATGGGATAAGACCTGTGGGATATCATTTATAAAAAGGTTAAATAGTAAGGGGCCTAAATGACTACCTTGGGGGACCTTAGATAGTACATTAATGGAGCTGGATAGTACTGATTTGAAACGAACTCGTTGAGATCGATCGCTAAAGTACGAATTTATCCAGTTCAGGAGGATTGGTGGGAAGCCGAGCAGACACAATTTATGTACTAAGAGCTCGTGATTGACTTAGTCAAACGCTTTACTGAAATCAGTATAAACTACATCAGTTTGTTGCTTATTGACAAGCCCATTGTTTACAAGAGATTCGTAGAGATGGAGCGATTCTTCATGAAACCATGTTGAGATGTAGATATTACCGAACGACAATAATGTTGTAGTCAGGATCTTTTCAAGAAGCTTAGGAATGTCCGATAGCTTCGATACGCACCTGTAGTTCGAAATGATTGACTTTGGTCCCTTTTTATGGATAGGAATAACATAGGATTCCTTCCAAAGACTAGGGAAGTCTCCCTGTTGAAGAGATGTGTTAAATAGTTTACAAAGCGGCACACATAAGGAGTCAGCGCAAAGTTTCAACACACAGCTGGGAGCTTTGTCAGGTCCGGGGCTGAAAGAGGACTTGATTGATCGTAGGCTAGATAGAACGCTATCTGCATCTACAACAGGGCATACAATGCAGTTGGAATTAGCCACAGAATACGGATATTTAGAGACTAAATTATTAGCAGATGCAGAATAGCATCGTTGAAATCCCACAGTTTTAAAGATAGACGACTTGTTCCTTTTGAATATAGTTAGTAATTAGCAAAATGTATCGATTTGCCGAAGAAATGATAAAGATTGGATGAGCGGTTCTCAAGTTATGAGCAAATAAGTGAACCAACCCCGCACAATCTTAAGCTCCATTTACACGACCTGATCGCTCAGATGAGTTTTCGTCAGACGAACACTGTAACTTGATAAATGTCACTCAGCTGAGTGCTCAGGCCAAATAGAACCGGTTCTATTTCGTCTGATCGCTCATCTGAGTAGCTTCATGTCTACTCAGACGCCTTTTTACACGGTCAGACAGCAAATCAGACGAAAACTCGTGTAAATAGAGCTTTAGAGAGAGAGAGAGAGACTTAGAGATAAGCGCAGCAGCAACACTATGTTTAAGTTCTACTCCAGGTACAGAGTATGTTATAGACGGGCTTGACCGACTTTCTCACTTGTTTACACATAATTTCGGCTTCTTTTCAGTTTTAAGGTCCTTAGGGAAATCTGAAGTACGCCATTTAGCTAACTTCCCACTATGTTTCGTCGGAGTGTGACCAAACTTTGGAAAAATTACACCAAAAATGTTAGTTTTTGGTATTTAAAATTTAATTGGCGGTGGGTTACACTGCCCGAAAAGCATTATTATGAAGATTTCAGCACATTACAATCAGTGGTCCTTCGAGCCGGATCATAAAACAGTCATAGTCATGGTTAAACTGAACCTACTCGAACCCCTCGTTTGCCATATTTCATTTTGAATGAATTAACATTAATGATTTGAAATTTTATTAACTCATGATTGATTAATTGTTCAAAACTTCCATGCGTGGTGGCTTCTTCTGTTTCGGTTTATCCTTCTTATTGTCCTGCCCCATCATTTTCACTGTTGTGACGCTTAATTCCTCCGTCTCATCTTCTAAACCAGTGTGCCAATCTTGGTTTTCCATAGTCGAGTACTTCTTCATGGCTTCCGTTAAAAAGGCAGACGGTGTCAATTGCTTTATGGGTTTATCATCGACTGGTCCACCGGTCTTGTCATCTTTCATTCCTTGTTGTTTCAGTATCTCGCAACTCAACTTCTGTTGTAGTTCGCCTTTATCCACATGCCAGTCATACACCTGATCCTTTTCACCCGACGCCTCCGCAAAAGTTATGTATTCATCGAAGTTTGGGTCGAACGTTTGCAATTGACGCAAATAGGCTTGAACCTTATCAAAGGTCAAATACTCCATATTGGGACCCAATCTGGTTACATTAACGTGATAATCGCAACGACTATCCTTTAGCCATTTACGCGGTGGCTCAATTGCCAGATCGCAATCTTGAAACAGGAGATTGGGAGAAAACATTCCAGAAATCACAACGCTGCTTAAAACTATAGCGTCCTGTAGAATTTTGTCCATTTCAGGGCTCTCTTTCAACAAGTCGAAAATGTGAACAAAGGGTCCAATCTTATGGCAATCATTACCCTTCAGTTTGTTTAGAATCGTGCTGGGTATAAAGCCAAAGCGTATGTTTTTGAGCACCGTCACCACGGAAGACTTACGCTCGGGCCAATCATGATCAAGCCAGAGCAAGGCAGCCATCAGTACCTAAAAAGGGGAAGGGGAAGGGGTAACTGGGTTAAGGAACTGGGTAAGGAGAAGGCAGGAGCTAACCTCCATTTCCGCATTGACGCCCAAGTAGTTCGACTTCATTAGCAGACATACTTGAGTCTCACTCAGCTCCAAAAACTCGGCACTGGCAAAAATGGTCAAAGCCGACTTGCAGATTCTGTCCGCCATCACTTTGTGCAGCTTAATCATATCCGGAAACGTGCGTGAACGATACATAAGATGGAATGCACTGAACTCATTGTACAAGCGACCATCCAGCAGGGTCCAGCATAGATTCAGCAGTAGGTCCATCTTCAGAAAAGTAGCCGCCCTGGTGGTCTCAATGAGTTCGTCTTCAGGTAGGGGACCTCCATTCGACAGCATCCAATTGTAAGCCAGTCTAAAGCCGTTGGGTGTCAACTCTGGGTTGTCAAATGCCACAATGGACTTGTCCAAAAATGGCTTCATCCGTTGAGCATATAAGGACAATACGCGCGAGTGGCATACGAATTCGGTTCCATGCACGCGCACAGTCATGTCTGGTGAAATGGTATTCACCAGGGCGGTAGCCATGGCATGCACCGGCGAGGCATTGCGACCCATTATCATAGTCTCAGAAGAGTTATCCTCGCCATCATCCAGAGCCTCAATGCGTTTGAATTCAAACTTTTCAATATCTTGGCGATATCGCGAAAAAAGGGGACTGAGATAGCTGGACAAGGACAATAAAAGGACAGTGGTTGAAGCAGAAGCAGGTGTAGCGTATAATGCTTACCTTTTGTATTCGGCTGCTGAAGCCGCATATGAACAAACTGGATTGCCATTGGTAAATATAGCCAAATATGGTTTGTTTTTATCCATTTTGTTAGTTTGTTGGTTGATAAATTATTATTAAAAATCTACACTGTTCACTGGCTCGAATGGAAATCAGATACCGAATGAGCTACACAAACCTGGCACGGTGACAGTTGGAAGAAAAAATGGCAACGGTGACTACGTTTAGAGAAAGAATACTCAATACTCAATACTCGTGTCCGCAACTCCTGCAAAAGTCATGGTAAGTGACGCCTATAAGACAGTGACCTGTGAGGGTCCCCACCAGAAGTAAAATGTGGTCCCTTCTGTGACATAAAAGTGTCTTACTACGATTTAGGCATCCCTTTCGTGCTCTTCCCTGAAAGGAGCTCAATGGTGGTACCTATTCTGGCCAGCTTGTCCGCAGACTCATTTCCTTCTATGTTCGTATGTCCAGGCACCCATATAAGGTGTATACTGAAATGCCGTGCGATCTGTGCCTTAGCATTGCTGGTATGTGAGTCAAGTGCTTTCCGTCCTTGACCGTAAGTGTGCTAAGGTAGGTGGCAACTTCCTGGATGGCTACCACCACCACCTCTGCAGTGGGGAGAGAAAACGCGCCCTCCTACTTTTTCGTCGAGCTTAGAACCATTAGTGTAGATGTGGGGCAGGTTGTCCCAATCTTTTCGGCTTGGGATATAGACGTTGTAAATTTTGTCGAACTTTGTTTGTGGTATACAATAGTCTGTAGTTAATGGTATACCCGTTTGGTCTTCGAGTATGGAGGCGTGTCCCGAAGTACCCCTGTATTAGGTATCGGATTTTCGTAGTCTTAAGGCTGTTGTGGTAGCCATTTGCTTAGCTACGATATCTAGTGGTAGAAGGTGAAGAATAGTATTTATTACTTTGTGCTGATTGTTCAGGGACGATGGTTTCCCGAATGCTGGCCACCATACTAGAGCCCTGTGGATTAGTATGGTGCGTATTACGGCTCTGTAAAGCCAAATGGGTATTGGAGTCTTATAAGTGCTTGAAGGATCTTGGTGTTCTAGTGGTCTAGTGTTGTGCCTTGCCATCCTTTCCCAGCAGTGTCATCAATGGTCGTCGAATGGCATCAATCTGAAGCCGAACTGGTAGTCTAAGAGGTCGTGCCTGGTCAAAAGTTCGTTCTTTTTTGCTGATTGTGTCTAGCCTCTGTTCGCGGATGCGAATATTTCGGGATAGGCTACGTTCGACTTTGCATGATGACGTTGAGAATTGTAAAAAGCTCCGTAAATAGAGGAAAGAACCTCTCCGAACCATTTGATACCAAAAGAGGTTTCAGACAGGGCGATACCTTATCGTGTGACTTCTTCAATCTATTGATGAAATATAAAATGGGCGCATTTCTTCGTAAAGATCTAATTAATTGCAGAGGCCAAAACCGTGTTGATATCAACTTATCTGAGTTGGTTCGGAGCTAACTCTCAACGTTCCTGTTAGACAAACTTGTTATTTTATCCCCCTATCGCTTTGCCCATGCCAAGAGATGCTTTCAAACATATTCTCCTCGCCTACCAAGTGTTGACCACCAGGATCTGTACTGATTAGTTTCAGTTTAGTATTTCATGTCATCCGCTTTAAAAGTCTCTACTGATTTCCACAATGCAATTAGGCCTATGTTAAGCTTTACAGAGCTGTTAACGACATTTTCAATATCTCAGCTATGTAACATTTTCACAACCTAATCGTTCCCATTTTGCAGAAGCAACACCTGTTACTCTGATTTCCTTCAACGCCGATGCCGCTAGCTCTTCTGGCATGGTATCTGCTGCTGCTGACATGGAAATGCTGTCGGCCACTGCTTATAACCTGATGTTCAAGTGAACCTGTGTCTGATATCGAAGCTCCTGCAGCAGCTTGTACCATAGCTGCCAACGTTGCTATGCCTCCATCAGCTGTTTCTGCATCCGCGTCTGATGTCAATAGTGGGGCTGCATCAGCTGCATCTGCTGCTCCTGCACCAGCATCTGCACTTTGGTCTGCTGTAGCTGCTAATGTTTCTGCTCCTGCCGCTTCTACGCCTACCAATGCTCGACTTTCTTTCCATCCTATCGAAGCAGTTGCTCCTCGGAAACATGTTTTTGTCTCCCGTCTTCGCCCTGATATCACTGAGAATGACTTGAAGAACTATTTGATCACTTCCACAGGATGCTCGGACATATCCTCTTTCAAACTGTACGCTCCCTCTTCCCTTCTAAACCAAATTCTTCATCCTGATCTTTGGCCTGAATTCACTCTTGTTCGTGAATTTGAGCCTAAGTCAACTGCCACTCTTTCTAAGGTTTCAAAAAACTGATATCATCCCTTGTCATAAAATACCAGAACGTAAGGGTAATCAGAAGTAAACTCCAATCCCTTTCGAGGGTGACATTTTAACGATGAATGATACTTGGCTTCAATCTCATATATTAAATAGTGAAATTCTGTGCGACTCTTATTGCATCTTTAGGGTAGACCGTCAAATTCGTAATGATGGATCCGTGATCAGTGCTCTTGATGCAGGCCTATTTGCGATCTGACTATGTTAATATGGATTGTCTTAAACTGCATCATTGGTTTTGTTCTATCAGCTCTTGTGTTTCCAAGAATTAGCGAATCAACACATTTGTTAACTTTTCGGCACTTTAAGACTTATAGAGGCCACACTAGGTATAAATATATATATATATATATATAAATATAAAAAATCAAAGGCCCTATATAAAAGTATAGCGGAAAGTGTCTAAAATTTTACCCTAAACTCAGACAATTCTAGTTTTATAGGCTTTGCCCGGAAAGTCAAAGGACAGAGTGCGCGCGAGAAGCGAAAATATTTGTTGCTATGAGCAAAGCGAGAAGATGACATAGTGAAAGCTTTGAGCAAAGCAAGTCGCAATGATCAATTTTCATTTACTGTCAGAATTTACCATGATTTAACTTTTACCACTCAACCGAAATCGAAATGAAAAAGAAGAGTTTAATAACACAAGGCTACAAAATTTGACTTTTTAAAGTATTATGAAGTGATGGTGGTTATTCTTAATTCTATGATTTTCGTGTGCTTAACACGAGATTTTTAGTAATTTGAACTTAAAGTTGCCAAAAATGTCATGGCTCATTGAAATCTGGTTTCTGCTATTCTTTTCTATAAACTGTAAAGTCCATAGACCACGGTGTTTCACAATTGACGACAGGGAGGTGCCCAAGTCTTCAGAAGTACTGAGTGAACTGGTTCTACGGATTGTTAACACAATGGGAAGAATTTTTCTGTTATGCCAAATTTTGTGTTAAGATAAGTCAATAATTGGGCCAGTAACCTCTGGCGCTGATGAGCTGCCCCCTGAATTGTTCAAGGCTGGAGGCGAAGAATTGGTAAGGTGCATGCACCAACTTCTGTTCAACCTGACTGACTCACTGACTGGTGACCGTCGCACGGCCTAAACCATGAAAGATTGGAAACTGAGATTTTTACAGCAGTTTTATTTTATGCTGAAAATGAGTAATTAGAAAAAATTTTTGGAAAATTCTTCCGGGAAATGTGGAAAATTTGCGGAAAAAGCCTTTTTTAGACTAGGTTTTTTTAATGTTAAAATTCTACCGATTCTAGAATTATTTGAAAAAAAGCAGCGACAAAAGAAGCAAAATAGTTGTTCAATACGCAAACATCCACCAATTAAAATGGGAAAATGATGAAAACACTTTAAAATTTTGGTCCGAAGTAAAAAAATATCGGGACAGCGCAGGTAACAACACCTTTTCGGACCTGGTAGCTTTTGCCCTGAGTATTCTTTCGTTGCCATGGTCGAATGCGGAAATAGAGAGGGTATTTAGCCAAGCAAATTTGGTTAAAACCAAAACTAGAAATCGACTACAAGTGGAGAGCTATTTTTTAAATGCTATTTTCACAGTCAGAAAGTTATATATGGGTAATTATTTCTGAAGTAAAAAGTAAATATTTTTGGCACGATGATACCGCAGTTTTCAACGATTTTTGATAGATTTTTCAGAGTTTTCCCATTGTGGGATGCAAAGATATAGCGACTGTTTTATTTTGTTAAAGTTGGTCATAACTAAATATTTGATAGGTCTAAAAATAAATAAAAATTTTCAAAATATATTGTTTTTCCCTTACTTTGTGGTAAAAATATTTGCGATGGTTGATCTGGAGGAAGAATCCGCCGAAACTTAAGAAAAAAATTTAAATCGCGGCTTGTGCAAAAACGGCCATAAAAAAAATTAGGACTAATCCTCATGACATTCTTAGTACTCTGAAAAAGGCTTTATGATGGGACGGCCATAAATTTTCGAGAAATGCAAAAAACCGCCGAATGAAGTACCATTTTTTGATTCACCAACGATGAACTTCATACAGGCCATAAACCATACCTATAAGTAGACCGAACTGCGTTTATAGATTCTCCAGTCAGGCTTTGGTTCACGGATTATGGTAATTTTTGTTCTCTCAATTACCTTTGAAAAATATTGACCAATTGGACAGCACCAGCTTCTCCAATATTATGCAATTGATCTTATTAGTGATATTCTTAATCACCAGCACGAAAACAGCTCAAATCATCTAATTACTTCAGTTCCAGGTATCTTAGCGTCTTGCGGTTTGACTACCAAAGACTTTACTTTTTCTTGCTGGCAATTAAGAATTTAGTATTAAGACTTTTTGGATAATTTTGGAGGGGCTAGTGATACCCAAAAGGTCAATGTTTTTCAAAGACAATTGCTAAAACAAAAATGCCCACAACCCCTGAACCAAGGCTACATTGGTGGATCTGGAAATGCAGTTCGGTGTGTTTTTAGGTCTTGTCTATTGCCTATATGAAGTGTGTATATATTTACATTTTATTTAGATTTGGATTGCGTCGGCATAAGTTGTTTTGCCACAATTAAAATTTGCCGGATAAATATTTATCATTAATTGGATCAATGGCAACATATGAGGACAGAGAAATGACCGATGTAGAAGTCATTGAAGATGCTTTAAAATTATTAAATGAATAAATAATTATAAATAAAACTTTTTGTCCTTGTCGAAGTCATTGAAGATGCATTAAAAACTGTTGAATAAATAAATATATATTAATAATTTTTTTATCCTTTTTTTCAGCCTTTTTTTTAGTTTTTCATCCCTTTTTCCTGTTTTTTTTTCAATCTGTCCTTTTTTTTCGGAAAAATATTGACATCACTGCTATTGACACAATGAATCAAGGCAGAGGAATACGTTTTGTTCCGTTGCCTCGGCAACAACAACAAGACAGAGTACAAATAAAAAAAAATCAGCAAGAAATTATAAAACTACAGTTGCAATTGAAACAAACCCAAATACAAAAACTCCAGCCACAATTAAAAAAACTGCAACATGAAATAATTAAAATATGGAAAGTGGGTGGAAATTGGGAGGGATGTGGGTGGGGTAAAACGTTGATTTCAAGCCTATGTATGTATGTATGATTCGATTTCTGGGCTCTACAGAGGAAACAACATTGATGTTTCTCCAGCTCTATATTGATATCTTATATACTTTTAATGTGAGACGAAAATATGTCGCTATTTCAATATCTAGGTTCATGTAAGTGCAAAAGCGTCATATCTTAGATGTCAAAGATCCTTCGTTTTTGAGTTACAAAGTAATATTTTCAAATTTTTATAATGATTGTTTTTTTTTTCTAATATTTGTAAAATTTTACTAAAAGAAGTATTTTTTCTTTAAGCGCGTTTCTTACCAAATATTTTTAGAGTTATGACCCTTTGGAAATAAATCAAAGAATTACCGAAATTAACCCGTTTCGTTTGTTAAGGTTGCGGTTTTGTGCTTGGATCTTACTGTCGATGTTTAATATTAATACAAAATTATTATATATATATTTAGTTTATTTTTTCCAAAATTCCAATGCAGAGTATAACAAAATTTCTAGGTTCTAGCCGCTTAACCAAGGCAATTCTTCACTCGAGAGCTTTTCGTATGATGGTGGCCATTGATTTTGATCACACCATCATAGAACAGGACTCGGTAGTAGCGGTTAGTCAGCTCTTGTCGGACAAGAAGCGCACAAAAGAATTAAGATCCTTGATCCCAGAATGCGGTTGGTTACCGTTCACACGTCGTGTGCTGCAACTGTTGCATGAGGAGCAGGGCCTGGGTGCCGCGGAAGTGGGCCATCATGTCAGACAGTTGACTCCAGTGCCGGGTATGCTGCGTTTGATGCGTTCTTTGGCCAGAAAGTGGTCAGAGCAGGCGGATTTGGTCATTATCAGTGATGCCAATTGCTTTTTCATCAGCCAGTGGCTGGAGTCGCATGGTATTGAGCATTTATTTGCCGGCATCCATACAAATCCGTCCAGTGTGCAGGAGGATGGTCAATTAACGGTAACGCCCTATGAAGAGCAAAAGGATTGTGATCAATGTCCAAGCAATTTATGCAAGGGCGGGGTTCTCAGGAAGCTGGCCAAGGAGGGTGAATATCAGCGTATAGTGTACATGGGCGATGGCTGTAATGATTTGTGTGCCATCAGGAAGCTTCAAGAAACGGATATAGCCTGCATACGACGTGGTCACGAGCTCTATGACAAATTGCCTGCCCATCGGGATGAGTTGCAATGTGAGATTTTAACGTGGCGCACAGGACATGAGCTGCAAGAACAGTTAAGGGCCAAAAATGTATTCTAAGAAACTGAAGTCGATTTTCTGTGTACTTTTTGTATTCCAAAAATTTAAAAATTGATTATTTCAAAACCGGAACCTTTAATCGAAATTAAACGTTTTCCAAATGTATCCAGAGAGCGCTAGCAGAGTTCCCCAGCGTTAGCCCCGCCGGCTCAATACTTAGAATTAACGAATTGGTAAAAGCTCTTTGGATCGTTACAAAAATTACTCTTTACTCGAGAGAGATCATTTTTATAGCAAATACGATTTTGAACTTGAAATTTTGCCCTAGCAGTAGAGTATTTGGAGAAGTCCGTTGCTTTTCCAGATCTTTTGTAAGTTTTGAAAAGACGAAACTTCTTACAATTTCCTGAGGAATGGAGATATCAAAAAGTTCATAAAGATTAGAATAGAACAATGAACTTGATTGAGATATGACCATTCAGCAGTTAAGCAACAAATTGTTCAAAAGATTGAAGTTTGTTTTCCCAAAACAACGCCTAAGTAGCGCTTCAGTTGGCTCTACTTCTTTAGGTATGTCTGGGAGATCCAATTGAAGCTCTAAGGTTGGATGATAACTATCTTCAGGCAAAGAAATGCTTGAAGCTGAGATAGGCCAAACATGCTGTTCAAAAAAATATTCTGACATGAAGGGAGAACAAATTCCGAATCGGGGGATGAGACTCAAGAAACAACGTTAACGACCGCACGACGACTTGAAAGTCAAAGTCGCGGCAGGATTTGGAAATGTACTCAATAACAGAAGCATGCTTGAGATAAGCACATAAGAACATAAATCCGAAAGCTCCTTACTTTCTCATTTATAATCACTAAAATCTTCATACTCCCCTGGGCCTGACAACATTCCTAGTTGTGTGCTCAAAGAGTGTTGTATTTCTTTGTACAATCCATTGCTTAAACTTTTTAATCTATCGTTAGAGTCTGGTATTTTTCAAATCTTTGGAAGGAATCCTATATTATTCCTCTTCATAAAAAAGGTGGAAAGTCTGATATATCCAATTATAGGGGCATAGCTAAACTATCCGCTATTCCAAAATTATTTGAACAGATTATAACCTCTTCCCTACAGCACTATTGTAAATCGATTTTATCACCTTTCCAGCATGGAATTACAAAGCGTCGGTCAAATGCGACCAATTTACTTGAATTTACCTCAATGGTACACGATGGTTTCCTTTTACAAAAACAAACTGATGTCATCTACACCGACTTCAGTAAAGCATTTGATTCTGTGAACCATGATCTTCTTCTCATTGATCTTGGAATTCTTTTTGACCCAAAATTGAGTTTCAATCCTCATATCTCCTCTATTGTTAATAGAGCAAATGGTTTACTCGGATTCATTAACGGTTGGTCGAAAGAGTTTAATGATCCATATACCACAAAGCTTTTATACACTGCTCTAGTCCGTCCTGTACTTGAATACTGCTCGTCCGTCTGGTCTCCGCAGTATAAAAAGCATATAGATCGTATTGAATCAGTTCAGAAGCAATTCTTGCTTTTCGCCCTACGTGGCTTAAATTGGGACCCTAACCTTCGTCTGCCATCGTACTCTAACACACTCTTGCTTATTGACCTTCCTTCGTTAGCTAACCGTAGAACAGTATTAGGTGTTTCTTTTCTTTATAAACTAATTATCGGTGATGTAGATTCATCTGAACTTTTAGGTCGCCTTAACTTCTCCGTTCCTTCTAGGCCAACCAGAAACTATTTTCCATTAGTATTGCCTAGATGCACAACTGAATATGCAAAGCACAATCGATTTCGAGTCTTATGTCAAAATTATAACGATCTCTATCACCTGCTCTCAACAGATCTCTCTCCCTTCTCTCTAAAAACAGCTTGCCGGACTGGCTAAAAAATCTTCCCCCACCGGGTCAGAAATTTCTAGTTGTTTTATTTTAAGTAGAGCTTATAAATTTTGTATTTTTAATTAGTTTTAAATTTCACTTTTAGTTAGTATTTTTTTATTTTTATTTTTTTTTATTGTTTTCTCCTAAATTTTTTTCTCTTTATATCTGATTTATTTTAGTTTTATTATTATTTTTTTCCTTTGCCTCTATTCTGGTTTTGTTTTTTTCCTCTTCTCTATCTCTATATCATTAAAGTTTTTGGTAGCTCTAATAACGTCTCTGACTACAGTTGGCTGTGAATCGGGGCATAGCTGGCCGGACGGGCAAATAAAACACCACCATCGAGTCGGAGTCGTTATTAGTTATTTTGTAATTTTGTTAGTTTTTCTTTGTTAGGCTTTCTTAGTCAATAAGGCTTTTTTATAACGTATGTGAAATTGAGTTGACAGCCTTTTTTTGTCGACTAAATAAATAAATAAATTAATTAATTTCAATGTTCCAAGCAGAAATCTTCGAAACTTTCAGCCCTTTTCCAACCAATTACATATTCCCTTAACGAACCCATATCTAGGGCCCTTAAAAACTTCAACTCCTTGTCCGCCAGCATGCGATTTGATTTCGTTGCGACTTGCTTTGTTTAAAGCTTTCACTATGTCAACTTCTCGCTTTGGTCATAGCAAGAAATATTTTGGCTTCTCGCGCGCACTCTGACATTAGCCTTACTTAGTCCTTTTACTTTCCGGACAAAGCCTATAAAACTAGAACTGTCTGAGTTTAGGGTCCAATTTTAGACACTTTCCGCTATACTTTTAAATTGAGGTTCGCACCTCTCGCATTCAGACTGTCGCTGTCAACAAATATCCCCAGGCAAGTTCATCAATTTGCTATTCGAAGACTGAAATTGTATGGTATACTTTTAGGGGTAAAATCAAAAGATGCCACATCAAATCGGGACCAAATGCCATGGTTTATTTTCAGAAATCAAAATCGGAATAATATTAATACATATATGGTACAATAGTTGAATGCTCTCCCCCATGTTCGAAATGAAAGCTCACCGTCGCTAATCGGTTTGTTTTTTGTTTTAGTTTATATTTTGTTTATAATTTTATAATATTTATCATAGATATTATCTAGTTTTCCACAGTGCTCTCTTGTATTTTGTTTTGCGTTAGCTGTTTTTTGTTGCTGCTGTTGTTGTTTTTAAGTACGTGCGCACAGGAAATAACAATATATATAAATATATATGCATATATATATATCTGGGGGGGGGGAGGAGGGGCGTCAATGTGTGGTGTGAATGTGCTGGAGTCGGAGTTAATACATATACAAATACAAATAACAAATTAGGTGATCAAATGGCCGTGTTAAATGCGCTCTCTTGCTATACAATTTCACATACATTTTGCCATCATGAATTTATATAGAATTGACTTTTTTATTGTCTACCAAAAATTAAGAACCGAAACGAGTTGTTGCTGTCTTTTACACACAGGAAATTAGAGCGAAAGTTAATTCAAGTTCAGAAGGTGTAAGTAAAATGTATGTATAAATTATCAAAAAAATTATAAATATGCTTTTCTCTGTATGTATGCGTGTGTGTGTGTGTGTGTGTGTGTATGTTAACTTATTTTACAATCAATGTGTAGGCAGCTGCAGAGTTGACACTGGAGTGGATGCTGCCGCTGCCGCTGCTGCCACTGCTGCTGCCTTTGTTGTATTTCATTTTTGATTTTGGCCAAACACTTTTATTCCGTGTTGGACGACGGCTGCTGCTCGGGAAAACCGCTAACCTCTGTATTCTCCACCAACTGTTGGCCATCCAGCGCATATTGAATACGCAGACGCATTCGGAGTACGGCCTAAACAGGGAAGAGGGTGATTAAATGCCTGGTGGGGACACCACAGGTGGTCATCAACACTTACATTTGAGGTGGCCACTACGCGCATTTCCTGCGTAATGACGCCACCAGGAGGCAGCAATGAACCGGAAGGCGTTAACATTTGAAGCTTAAAACTCTTCTGCACCGCCGCCTTGATATGAAAGAGAAAAGGAGATATGTTAATGAGGAATTTAACAGCTCTGTAAAGCTTAACATAGGCCTGATTGCATTGTGGAAATCTGTAGAGACTTTTAAAGCGGATGACATGAAATACTAAACTGAAACTAATCAGTACAGATCCTGGTGAAACAGCCCTGACCACACTTGGTAGGCGAGGAGAATATGTTTGAAAGAATCTCTTGGCATGGGCAAAGCGGGGGATAGGGGGATAAACTAACAAGTTTGTCTAACAGGAACGTTGAGAGTTATCTCCGAACCAACTCAGATAAGTTGATATCAACACGGTTTTGGCCTCTGCAATTAATTTGATCTTTACGAAGAAATGCGCCCATTTTATATTTCATCAATACAGTGTAATTTGGATTATTGCACCTACACTTAATTGCGCATTTAAGATAATTACTCCAAAATCTCTGTCAATAGTAGTTAAAACTGATTTTACTCTAAGGGCCGTTTTCTCATGTTGCTGTTTTTGCAAATCTAGGTGGATTTACTACATTTCGTTGCATGTATGTGTAAGAAATCCACCTAGATTTGCAAAAACAGCAACATGAGAAAACGGCCCTAAATGTTTTAGTTAAATTGCATTGCATATAAATGCATTTTTAAGATTATTACACCTTTTTTCGGTAAAAATTTTGGTATTTGAACCAAAAAAATTAATTTAAATGCGCGCCATATTTGTGGAAAAACAAAATATTTCGATTCTTTAACTGTGAAGCAAAAATGAGATCATTGACGAAGTTAAAAATAAGGCAAGGAAATGTGATCTTTCTATTAAATACAAATGTGACAATTTTACCGAATTATAAAAAAGACGAGCTTAGACATGCCCCTATTATCGCGGGCTCACAGCAGAAACTGACATGGTTTGAGCAGCAGCGTTTCCTCCAATGCGATGTTGGACCGGCAGGTTATTCTCGGCAAGTCTAAGAAATTTTGCCTTAAGTTCGTTACCGAGTTAAAACCTGATGATAACTGACTCCATATTTTAAAATCATCTGCTGAGAGCTATGCTTGATGAGCAAATGATTATGATATCTATATATTGCCCGAACTGCTTAAAGATTACGATGAGAAAAATATATTTAACGCAGATAAACTTTATTATAAGGCACTGACATTCTTATACAGGGTAAACAACATAACGGGCAAAGAAATCAGAACACGCGTTTGATTTTTACGACTCCTACAAAAAAGTCGTTGCTATATGTAATATCAAATCTCCACGTTAAAAAAAAGCTTCCTATGCCCATATTATGCAAACCAAAAAGCATGGGACATATATATAATAGGCTTTTTACACTGAGCACATCTAACATCCAACATTCTGGGTCAAAAATATTTACCATGGCGGAATTTTCTATCTTAGTAGCATTTACCCATTAGACATCGACCCACTTACCATTTTTACAAAACAAAAGCTTAAAAATAAGCATTTAAACTCAGGTTGTTGGATTTTAGATGTGCTCAGTATAAAAAGCCTATAAGTAAAAATCGTTTCAAAACTGGTTCATTGATAACGCGGCTTGTCATAAAGATGTGCAATCTATCAAGAACGTTCAAATGAAGTTTATACTTCAAGGATTTAGGAATTATTCACTTATTGACTTTTGAATACCGACGAACTTTGGTTAAAAAACAATTGGTCGTTTTGAATCGCTGTGAAACTTCAGTCGAAATTTAAAAAAAAAAAAATTTCGATATTGGATGCGCTTTCCTTATACAGAAGGCAACGCTTGTAAATTGGTTATGCTGACAACAATTTATAATTGTTTTAAAAGTGTAAGTAACGTTGCTAGAATTTAAAACAAAACTATTAGTTCATGTTATCGTTTGTTTTGCCGACTTTGATTAGCTGAGAATGATCTTGTTTAAGAATCCGCAAAAATTCGACTAACCGAAGTTTTTGAATCATACTCCAACTGTACGGATTGTGTGAACGTGGATGAGAATCTTGACTGTCATAGGGCCATGACGGCTGACGAAAACATTTTAGCAAATAAGTTCAGTAGTGAGGTTGAATCGGATGATTCACAGTTACCATCAACTAAAGCTGGTTATTGCACTTGTAAACCATTGGAAATGATGTATAGAGAATATAAATGGGATGAAGGCTCCACTTTCTCGTTTGTAAGAAAAATTAGTCCAAAAAAATATGTTCAAAAGAAAATTACGGATTATATTAAAACAAGTAATGCATTTATGTACTAGCCAAGGTATAAATAAAAATTTTACCCTAAATTGAGAAGAATTTTTTTTTTTTGACTTAAATGCACATTGGTGATAATTGCATCATTTGTGGTGTTAACGATGGATGTGCATTTAAAAGCATTATACTCTAGATGGAAGAAGTCACACGATAAGGTATCGCCCTGCCTGAAACCTCTTTTGATATCAAATGGTTCGGAGAGGTTCTTTCCTCTATTTACGGAGCTTTTCATAATTCTCAACGTCATCATGCAAAGTCGAACGTAGCCTATCCCGAAATATTCGCATCCGCGAACATGTTTTCCCAAAATCAGCAATACAGAACGAACTTTTGACCAGGCACGACCTCTTAGACAACCAGTTCGGCTTCAGATTGATGCCATTCGACGCCCATTGATGACACTGCTGAGAAAGAATGGCAAGGGGGGCACAATAAAGTACTGACAAGTCAAGACACCAAGATCCTTCAAGCACTTATAAGACTCCAATACCCATTTGGCTTTACACAGCCCTAATACGCACCATACTACTCCACAGAGCTCTAGTATGGTGGCCAGCATTCGGGAAACCATCGTCCCTGAACAATCAGCACAAAGTAATAAATACTATTCTTCACCTTCTACCACTAGACCTCGTAGCTAAGCAAATGGCTACCACAACAGCCTTAAGACTACGAAAATCCGATACCTAATACAGGGGCACTTCGGGACACGCCTCCATACTCGAATACCAAACGGGTATACCATTAACTACAGACTATTGTATACCACAAACAACGTTGGGTCAACCTGCCCCACAGCAGAGCTAACGCCATTAACATCTACACTAATGGTTCTAAGCTCGACGAAAAAGTAGGAGGGCGCGTTTTCTCTCCCCACTGCAGAGGTGGTAGCTATCCAGGAAGTTGACACCTACCTTGACTCACATACCAACAATGCTAAGACACAGATCGCACGGCATTTCAGTATACACCTTATATGGGTGCCTGGACATACGAACATAGAAGGAAATGAGTCTGCGGACAAGCTGGCCAGAATAGGTACCACCATTGAGCTCCTTTCAGGGAAGAGCACGAAAGGGATGCCTAAATCGTAGTAAGACACTTTTATGTCACAGAAGGGACCACATTTTACTTCTGGTGGGGACCCTCACAGGTCACTGTCTTATTGAGTATTGAGTATTCTCTCTCTAAACGTAGTCACCCTTGCTATTTTTTCTTCCAACTGTCACCGTGCTAGGTTTGTGTAGCTCATTCGGTATCTGATTTCCATTCGAGCCAGTGAACAGTGTAGATTTTTAATAATAATTTCTCAACCAACAAACTAAAAAGCAAAAAAGCAAACAAACTAACAAAATGGATAAAAACAAACCATATTTGGCTATATTTTCCAATGGCAATCCAGTTTGTTCCTATGCGGCTTCAGCAGCCGAATACAAAAGGTAAGCATTATACGCTGCACCTGCTTCAACCACTGTCCTTTCTGTCCTTCCAGCTATCTCAGTCCCCTTTTTTCGCGATATCGTCAAGACATTGAAAAATTTGAATTCAAACGCATTGAGGCTCTGGACGATGGCGAGGATAACTCTTCTGAGACTATGATAATGGGTCGCAATGCCTCGCCGGTGCATGCCATGGCTACCGCCCTGGTGAATACCATTTCACCAGACATGACTGTGCGCGTGCATGGAACCGAATTCGTATGCCACTCGCGCGTATTGTCCCTATATGCTCAACGGATGAAGCCATTTTTGGACAAGTCCATTGTGGAATTTAACAACCCAGAGTTGACACCCCACGGCTTTAGACTGGCTTACAATTGGATGCTCTCGAATGGAGGTCCCCTACCTGAGGCCGAACTCATTGAGACCACCAGGGCGGCTACTTTTCTGAAGATGGACCTACTGCTGAATCTATGCTGGACCCTGCTGGATGGTCGCTTGTACAATGAGTTCAGTGCATTCCATCTTATGTATCGTTCACGCACGTTTCCGGATATGATTAAGCTGCACAAAGTGATGGCGGACAGAATCTGCAAGTCGGCTTTAACCATTTTTGCCAGTTTTGAGTTTTTGGAGCTGAGTGAGACTCAAATATGTCTGCTAATGAAGTCGAACTACTTGGGCGTCAATGCGGAAATGGAGGTTAGCTCCTGCCTTTTCCTTACCCAGTTCCTTAACCCAGTTTCCCCTTCCCCTTTTAGGTACTGTTTGCTGCCTTGCTCTGGCTTGATCATGATTGGCCCGAGCGTAAGTCTTCCGTGGTGACGGTGCTCAAGAATATACGCTTTGGCTATATACCCAGCACGATTCTAAACAAACTGAAGGGTAATGATTGCCATAAGATTGGACCCTTTGTTCACATTTTCGACTTGTTGAAAGAGAGCCCTGAAATGGACAAAATTCTACAGGACGCCATAGTTTTAAGCAGCGTTGTGATTTCTGGAATGTTTTCTCCCAATCTCCTGTTTCAAGATTGCGATCTGGCAATTGAGCCACCGCGTAAATGGCTAAAGGATAGTCGTTGCGATTATCACGTTAATGTAACCAGATTGGGTCCCAATATGGAGTATTTGACCTTTGATAAGGTTCAAGCCTATTTGCGTCAATTGCAAACATTCGACCCAAACTTCGATGAATACTTAACTTTTGCGGAGGCGTCGGGTGAAAGGGATCAGGTGTATGACTGGCATGTGGATAAAGGCGAACTACAACAGAAGTTGAGTTGCGAGATACTGAAACAACAAGGAATGAAAGATGACAAGACCGGTGGACCAGTCGATGATAAACCCATAAAGCAATTGACACCGTCTGCCTTTTTAACGGAAGCCATGAAGAAGTACTCGACTATGGAAAACCAAGATTGGCACACTGGTTTAGAAGATGAGACGGAGGAATCAAGCGTCACAACAGTGAAAATGATGGGGCAGGATAATAAGAAGGATAAACAGAAACAGAAGAAGCCACCACGCATGGAAGTTTTGAACAATTAATCAATCATGAGTTAATAAAATTGCAAATTATTAATGTTAATTCATTCAAAATGGAATATGGCAAACGAGGGGTTCGAGTAGGTTCGGTTTAAGCATGACTATGAATGTTTTATGATCCGGCTCGAAGGACCACTGATTTCTCAACAATTTAGATAATTATAATTCTATACGTTTCTGGCGATTTTCAGACTGTAAGCCGATTTCTGTTCTCCTATAAAGCTGCTTTGTGTCAGTTAGGGCCGATTTCACATCAACTACATTGAGTCAGTTTATTTGTCCCATAAACTAACAAATAACAGTGTAAAATCGATGACCACATGACCACATAGCAACTATCTGAGAGAACAGAAATCGGCCCTTAGTCTAAAGCAGGCCATCCACACACGAATTTGTTCATTTGCATTCATTTGCACACTAACCTGGCGCACATTTTTCACGAACATACATCATTTGCTTCAAAATATCATCGAATAAACAAGAAAATATGGCAGCGAAAACTAGCAGAATCATGGCCTAGATGGCGATACAAATCAGCTTAGAGCATTATTTGATCATTTTGGGGGAATTTAATAAATTCCAGCAACAATTTATTGCTCATTTGGGCACTTGTTCACTCTTCAAATATTTTTTGACAAATGATGTTCGTCAAAATGTTCCCATCCATTGACGAACATGTTCGCATGAACACTCGCAAGATAGAAACATTTATATTCTCGTCGAACACAAATTCTGTCACGAACACATCCACTAACGACGAACACTTCGTCGAACTGAACAAATTCGTGTTTGGATGGCCTGCTTAACCATCTAAACGTTTACATACGAATGGCAAATTCTCTCTAATGAGGTGGTAGCACTTCCATTGAAAATCTGGCAGCACTGTCGGCAACAGCTGATTGATCCTGTCATTTTATGTTGGTTAGAAGTTTGTCTGTCATCTGAAATTTTGGAAAACAACAAAAAGACAACCTGCCAGGAATTTTACAGTCCAGGAGGAATGGTGGCGGCTTTCCCAGCACCGCTGGAGTCTCCTCCGTTTCTAAAAATATTGGTGATCCCAAGCTTAGCCCCAGGATTAAAAAACTATGGTACATTTTAGCACAAGCGTGGGACCCTCCACGGTTCGCCTTGAAAGTCTGACTCCAAAGATGTCACCCACAATGATGAGAAAGCTAACACTTTCATGAGATCGCAGAGTCAGTTGATGTCCTGCTGATGGCCTGCTGTGCGATTGGTGGCATTTTGAATTTGCTGGAGCGGCGGCTGCCATTGCGCTGGACTTTCTGTTCCAGATCGCCGCATGTGTCTCTCTGTCTCACTGCCTGAATCGTAGTCAATCATAGACTTCTTATTCATTAGTTTTCTAGCTAAGGTTTTCCCAATATATATAATTTGTATGTATTCAATGGAGTTGACAAATTTAGCTGTCAACATAAACAGATTGATCCTAATCTCATTTCCACCGAAATTAGGATAACTTTTTTATGATATGCTCCGACCCACATCAGTTGGGCGGAGGCAAAGATTTACAATTAATGGGAAGATAATTAAGATTAGCGACATCGAACCCTTAGATGCTAACAAATGGTACAAATCGTTATAGAACGTGCACATGATTCGAAACGCGTCATGAGATTCGAAATTAGATCTACTTATAGTTAAGAAAATTGGCTGGAACTGTCTTGTAGATGTAGATGGAATGGAAAAATGAATTCGGCTCAGTATAGGAACATAACTCCGTGACAGATTCTACGATCCTGCAGGGAAGGTAGGCTTAATAGACGGAGTCTGTCCACATACGATGGCAGGCGACGGTGTTGTTCCCAGTTAAGTCCACGTAAAGCGAACAGGAAAAATTGCTTCTGCACCGACTCGATAAGACCCTGGTATGTTGCATACTGTGGTGACCATACGCATGAGCAGACAAGTGAGACGTAAAGAAGTTTAGTGGTGTATGGGTCATCAAATTCCTTAGACCAGTGTCCGGCACCGTTCAATGTTCTGTGTATAAAAGTAGCGACGTCCATCCTCTGTAGCAGCGGCGTCGATACACAGACACTATACGAGCGTACACTGCTCTCTTTTGCACTAACAAACATGTGCTAACTGAGAGCGCTCTCGCGTGTCTGAACGCACACATGCAAAGGCAAAATAAGCATGTGTGTTTTGCCGGACACTGCCTTAGACCAACGTTTAACAAAAGCAAACACCCCCTTGGCTGTGCTAACGATAATCCCAATGTGATCGGAAAAGTTCATATTAGTTCGAGGCTGTGCGAGCCAAGGGAATAGAAGACATAACACTACATTTAGAGTGGTTAAGGTGCAGCAAGTTGTTGATGCACCAGGATTGAAGGTGGTTAAAGTCATTTTGTAATAGACAATGTGAATCGGGGTCTGTTAGCTGCATACAAATTTTAACATCGTTTGCATACATCAACACGTAAGAGTTTAAAATGACGGGAGGGAGGTCGTATATCTTCTCCTGATTCGTATAATGATGTCTTCAACTTGACTTTAATTATGTTCAATCTTAGTCTATCTTAATCACATCGTCAAGTTCATGTCGTGCTTTGAATACATACGCTATTGTTCTAAGAACTTTGTATCGTATTAGGATCATAAGCTTTGCTGTAATGAGCACACCTGTGTCATATCCAGCAAAGATAAAAGTTTGCTGGGTCTCATAAAGTGTTGGTCTGAAAAGGTTGATGAACCATATGTAACCGGGCTTCTTCTATTCAGAGGCTGATCGCCGTTTGCTTCCTTGTTTAGATAGGCTACGACTTCTGAACTTTCCCACTCTAAAAGACCGTAGGACGAAAAATGTTTCTGCATGTAGATTCTTCTCTCCCCCCAAGACTTCTAAACTGGAACTGGAGTTCTATTGGGCATCTAAAGATAAAGCTCCCTGAAGAGCAGAGTTCCCCAAGAACCCCAAGAGAGCGCCGTGACTGTGTCTCTTTGTGTGACATCGGCAAGCATTTGGCAAGTTAGTTCGTGCTCCCGGGGCTATCACTGGGGAACTCTGCTGAAGAGTGTTGAAATAGAAAGAGACGGACAAGACTGTCTACTCCCTCTTTACATAAAAAGTCTCTACAGTTGTCCACATTTCCATTTCGAGTTATCATCTGGCACTTACCTGCAGCAGATATTGCTCCAAAGTATTGTCTGAGCTATTTGTGGTGGTCATAAAGATCTTCATGCAGTCTTGGACCTGGACGGGCACCAACTCCACCAGCAATCCGTTTTTATTCAGCGCCGTTAGCTTCGGTCCGAGTGGAGGAGGCTGTGGAAAGTGAAGTCAAGTTAGTTAGTCGTAGACCGGGGGTAACACCATATTTTTGTTTGTTCACCCACCACTGTCACATTGTTGGAGGCATTTGTGGGATTTAGATCACCCAGCAGGCTGCCGCCCACCGATGCTGATGTGGATGAGGAAGTGGCCAGGCCACCACCAACACCACCGCTGAGCATGCTGGCCAAATCATTGCCATTTGTGGCCCCACCATCCACTAGACCAAAACCACCCAAATCCAGGCCTGCCAGCATGGTGTTCATATTGTCGCCGCCCGCCGTCGTTGTGGTGGTGTTGGCGGATGATGGCGCCGACATATCCAAATCGAGCAAATCCAATAGATCCTGATTTTGCGAGACGGGTGCGGAGGTCAGCTCGTTGGCATTGCGTGTGTTCTTTTTATGCACAGCATTGGATAGATCTGTGGCCACCACCAGATCACTGGAGCCACCGCCCACTGTTAGATCTGTGCTGCCCAAAAGGTCCAAAAGGATGTTCTAAATGGAAGGGAGACTCAGCATATGCATTCGATGGGAGAGTTAGGATCTGGCTTCTAGTTACCGTATTGTCGCCCAGTGTGTTCATATTGCTTTCGATTAACGCATGCCCCACGCCACTCTCGACTCCATTCTCAATGACATCCGGACTGTTGTCATCGAAGGAGCCGCTGCTTTCGCCATTCTGTGAGCTGATTCTGCTAATCTGCATGGCCGGCATCTTCTCCAGCAGAGGTGGACGCAGATGCTTGTAGTGGCCAAACAGTTGAGTGAACTCCACGCCACGCTGCTGCAGATCTACATTTAAATGGCTGCCAAATGAGGTGATCAAGGCCTGGATTTCCCTGCAAGCAAAATGAAATCAGAGCTGAGCCTCCTTGGCAGGCGGTGGGGGACCACTTACTCCACGCATTGCTGCAGCCGTGTGCTTAGCTTGGCTAGGGAGACCAGAGCATACTGTTTGCTGGTCGTCGAGACTTGAGCAGAGGTTAAAAACTTATGATACACTGCGATCAGATCGCTCTCCGAGGGACGTTCAAACTCTGTCAAGGAAACACAGTTCAGAGTTTGGAGTTTAGAGTCCAGAGTCTAGGGTGGCATCTACTTACCGTCCTCATTTGCTCCATACATAAACAGATCCCCGTACTCGCCTATGGCCCAGACGGCTACCTGCAACAGCGGCTGCTTGTCCTCACAGTGATTGGCCACCTGCAGCGACTCCCAGAAACGATTCGTTATGTATGTCTGCTCCGACACGGCACTGCTCGACACCAGCTGTATGGTGGAGGACACCACATCGTCGCGCACATAATTGCCCGCGGCTATCAACACGCTCAGCTGCGTATCCAGGTGCCAACGCGAGTTCGGCGAGTATCGCTCCGCGGCCAGGATCATGCCCGAACTGCACTGCGCCTTGAACTCGGCGTCGGACTTCTCGAGGAACAGCAACAGCTCCTTGGTCATTGTACGTATATTTTGTGCATTGATCAATGCGAACGACAGTTCCATGGCCCGGCGACGTATCGACACATCCGGATCCTTGAGGCACTCCAGAATGGTGGTGCGATGCCTCTGCACCGCCGAGGTGTCGGCATGGACTGTCCTCAGCAGCGTATTCAAGGCCACATACCGAATGTTCTTGTCCGAGTTGAGTAGGAAACGTCCCAGAATGTTCACAGCCAAAACGCGTAGACCGCCCTCGGAGCTGCAGAGATTTCGCTTAATAAAGGAGTACCGATTGGTGTCACATAGCCTACCGTATGTCCATAATGGACAGCACTGTCTCATAGAGAATGGTGTTGCCCACATTTTTGCTCGTCTCCGTATTGGTGGCCACCTGAGCCAATATATCATTCATGGCCTCCGAGGCATCCGGATCATTGTGTCCCAAAATGCGCAAGAGACGTAGAATTTTCACTTGCAGGAACGGATCACTGACACCGCTCACATCGTGTTCGGGCGAATAGCCGCCGAGTATAAGATTCTTCAGGATGCGCACAAGATTCGGCACGATCTGAGAAGGTATTTGGGGATTGGATTTAGATTAAGCGAGTTGTGTGTGTGCGTGTCGAAGGGAGCAAAAAGAGTGGGGGAAAGTTAAGAGTAAGTGCAAGAGCGGGATAGCGCTAGCTAGCCTGTGCGTGTGTGTGTGTGTGAAAGGGTGCGAATAAAAACAAAAACTACAAGAGGAGAGGGAAATTTCCCCCCCAACAACAAATCAAAACTTACAGTAAAACTTCCTTAGACATACCAACTAACATGATCATTAGACTGGACCTCAAAAAGACCCATTGGAAAACATAAGTAAGCTTCAAATTACTCATACAACAACTGGTCACAATTTTGAAATTATAATTCGCAAGACACTTCAATTGTTGTCAAACCGATTGGCTCACAACAGCGATTAGAGAATTATCCTAAACCCAAAGTGCTTAATTATTGAAAACGGTCGACCGTTTAGGTTCTTAGACATAGGTTTATGACTTTATATGTTCAAAATAAAGATTTCCAATGACATTGCTCTCTGTATGTAAACATTTTGAATAACCTTTCGATTTGTATCAAGTATAAATATTTTCTTATTGCCCTGATGACGAATGCCGAGGGCATGTCGAAACCTGCATTTTTATTAAAAATAAAACACATAAAATATACACGACCTTGAGCTTGCCCACCAACTATTTCTTAAGTGACTAAGAAAAGGTCGGTAATCCCAACGATTTCAAAAGAAATAATGGGCTAAACTACGGCTGCCGGCCACCATACCAGCTTCTATAACAGATTTTATATGGGATCTCATAAAATCCGGACACTACTGCCAGGCAGACGGTTTGGGTAAGCCTTACAACCAGACGGTTGTTTCACCCAAAAGACCACAAAAAAAGGGATATGTTTCTTCAACTTCATATACATTTGTTTCTATACATTCCACCACCGCAACATCACATCTTTTAAACATGTTGCTAGTATTTTGATAAAGTTGTATTTTTGATGTGAAACATCTTTAATTTCGGTACGGACGATTTTAGTAGGAGTAAAATCGGATTTCAACGTCACGTGACGCTGACAGCATTCATATTTGTTGTTGTTGTTTTGTGGAGTTTTCCGGCAAACACACAAATCAGGGTGGGATCTTCGTAGGATCTGGTGGTATTTTGGAAAGATTTGGGTATGATCTTATCTGGGTGTCATCGGGGTGAGATATGGGTAGAATTTGACTGTGATCTGGGTGGTTTCTGGTAGGGATCTGGGCGGAGTCTGTGTGGGATCTGGGAGGGATCTGAGTGGGATCTAGGTGAGATCTGGGTAGGATTTGGTTGGGATCTAAGTGTGAACTGGGTGGGATCTGGATATGATCAGGGTAGAATCTAGGTGGGATCTGGGTGGGATCTGGGTGCGATCTGGATAGGATCTGGGTGGGATCTGAAAGGGGTTTGTAGGCGATCTGGGTGGGATCTCGGTGGGTTCTGTAAGTGATCTGACTAAGATCTGGGTGTAATCTGGGTGGGCTCTGGGTAGTATATGGGAGGGATCTGGATGGGATCTGGGTGGGATCTGGGTGGGATCTGAGATCTCTTCTAAGTGGTATCTGGGTGGATGAAACATCCTGCCTGAAAAATAGAAAAAAAAACAGCAGCAAGAGATTCTGTTGCTGGTATTTCTACTCCCTGTTAGCTTTCTTCTTTCGAAGGAGTGTCCTTGCTGATTTATATACTTGTGATTTGAAAATAAGCTCTTAAAATAAGCATCATGTTTCACATCAAAGACTCGAGAGTGTTAACGACACTCACACCTTTTTTATAAACATTCCTTTACTTACTATTTTATTAGGTTCTCACTTAAATATTTCTTACCATACACAAAGTATCTAGAACCAACCCCATCCCTTCAATATTCTTGTGTTGTTAAACTCTCCCTTTTCATTTCGATTTCGGTTGAGTGGGTGGACACTAGAGACTTTATTTTGTTAACAAAATTAATTGTTACTCTTGCAGCAAAATATTCTTCGTCTGAATCCATCACGCCCACACTAATAACTAAAATAGAGCAATGGAACTCGCTTGCGCTCAATGCTTTCACTATGTCATCTTCTCGCATTGCTCATAGCAAGATATTATCGCTTCTCGCGCGCACTCTGACTTTAGCCCAAGACAGATGTGCATACAACGCACATCTTTTCATATATCTTTGATTAGGAAACGTAAAGATTGTGCATTTGCATGAATCATGTGCAAACTTAAGATTTTGCCGAGTTGTAAAACTTTATAGCAGGCTCTAGGTCATTAAAATATGATTTTGTTCATAACTTTTCTAAATCAAGACACGCACAACACAAAAGGAGGCTGTTTGACTGTATAGCTATATTCATGTATATCAATTCAATCTTCAGCAGTCTGCGCCTGATTTCAATGAGCTGGCAGAAGGTACCTCATGACAGAACTGCTATGACCGCTTGGGAATTCTAAAGGCAGGCGTGTAGCATATTCCGACATCAGCAGTAAACGCCAAAGTCACTAAGGCCTTTGAGTGTGTGTGCAAGACAGTTCAATTGTTGTCAAATTTGGACAATCGATGGGTTCACAACAGCAATTGGCACCCTTTAGTCATGTTTTTGTTCCTTAATTTGCCGTGCTTCCATTTATACTTTCGCGACTCAAAGACCTAATATCCGAGTGTGATTCATGTGCTATTGGTCCCAAATCCCAAAAAGCTGGCCATAGTGATGATAGTCTGGCCAAGAAGGGAAGGATCTCTCAAAACCTGACCCCTACCGGCCAATTAGTCTACTACCAACTTTCCCCAAAATATTTGAAAGAATATTTCATGAAAGAATGTCGAAGTGGCTATGCCAGACCATCAGTTTGCTTTTCGCACAGGACACTGTGCGGCGCGAACAGGTCCATCGACTCGCAAACCATATTTTAAAAGCATTTTGAAAACCTTCAATACATAAGGCAGTCGTTCGATCGCGTTTGGCAAAAGGGCCTTCATTTTAAGCTTAACTCCTTCCTCCCTCCTCCGTTTTGCGGTGGAGCTGAGAGGCGAGCGATCTAGCCTTCGTCCCATTCTTGGGGGGGGGTACCTCAGGGAAGTGTTCTCGGACCGGTCCATTAGCTCATCTCACCTTTATAGCCACGTATAGTAATTATGCCTCGTTTCCTAAGGTCCAACAGTTCATGCATGGAACATTGCCATCAATCGTTCATAAAGTCAACACTGCATCTTCGCCAAAAGTCTAGGGAAAGTTGCTCGGGTGCTTGGATGCTTCGTACTCGGAATCTTCTGTTAAATTGGTGTGACTCTGGACCGCCGTCTTACCTGTGGCGGTGCGAGCAGCATCTACAGTCACAGCTAGGGCCAAGAACCTAGATTGGCTTCTCAAACCTCGTAGCGGACTTTCGTTTTGATTTAATTGTCCAATTGTCTACAATTGTCTGGATCCCTCAGTGGGGTACAGCATGCTCTACAAGCCGAGTACTCCACCACATCGCGGAGGCCTCATGGTACGTCAGACATGCAACTTTATATCGCGATCTAGAAGTTTTTGCCATTATTCGCCTCTCCTCCATTATTCCTCTGACCTCTGGGTCCACGGACTTAAGTGTACCCTTAGGACTAACCCCAACCAATAAACTAAAAAACTTTGGAGCGTGAAGAGCGTAAAAAAGAAAAAAAAAAACATCAGCCTCTCGCAAAATTACCGTTGTTCTTTCGTTTTTCAGTGTTACCGCACCATATAATTTTTTAGAGTTGATGGTGTTTGCACTTTTAGTTACTTTTTGTTAAATTTGTAAATATGCCAAGTGGGCCAGTGCTGTCAGATGTTGAAAAGGGCCAAATTCTAGCGCTCAAAAGTGAAAATTGCTCATTCTGTGAAATTGTCGGAAAAATTGGAAGCTCCGACAAAGTGAAAGCAAAATTAAAAACCGAAATGAATATGGAAAATAAGATACGGAGGACGTACGCAAAAAAATCGGATGAACCATTCGACTAAAGAATTAACATGAGACCGCCAAAAATGAGGAACTGACTGGACAGAAATAATAAAACTTTATAGAGCAATGCAAATATTAATTTATCTTTCTAGATCATTTTCTCGAATGAGGAAAACTTTAATTTGGACGGTCCTGATGTGTTTTCGCACTATTGGAGGGATTTGAGGCAGGATACCCGGTACTTTTCTAAAACAAATTTTGGAGGAGGATCATTAATGATTTGGGCTGCGTTCTGCGAGTGTGGCAAGCACATGTATGAACTCCAGAGAGTACATGGACATTCTTTCATTGAATTTATTTGTATTTCTTAGCGGTTAAATGGGGTAAAAGTTCATTTTCCAACAGGACAACGCATCAATGCAAGCAACACAAGGCAATAATGTTCTGATTTTGAAGTGGCCCGTGTGCTTCCCGGACATGAATTCGATGGAAAACCTGTGGGCGTTGCTAGTCCGAAGTATTTATGCTCAAAACCCCGAGTACCATAGTACTAAGGGGTTCAAATTGTCAATTATTTAGGCATGGAAAGAACTGTCCCTTAGTGATTTTAAAAACCTCGTAAACAGTAAACCGAACAGAATCTTTGAGATAATTAGTGCTAAAGGAGGTTACACTCATTATTAAAGTGAATAAAAATATATTAATTTGTTAACATTTTTCTATAAATTATTTAATTTAGTGAAGTGCGGCTATAATAGTGCACCACTCAAAAAACAAAAATGGAACATAACGGTTAATTTTTGCACTGAGAGTGTTGATGTTTGTCATTTTGTTTCTCTTATTTTTAACGCCCTTTCAAACGGTAATCGCAAAGTTTTTCTACCTCTACTCTTTCTATGCGTACTCTGAAAAAAAAAAAGGTGCGGCTATAGTATTGCTCCAGAGTTAATTTGCCAGTTGCTGGTTTCTCAGCATGAATGCAGCTCACCCCCAGGAATTGTTCTGTGTATTAAGTGTTATTCCCGGCTTTTAGCTTACTGTCTAAGCCCTGTATTATATTAGTCCTCCTTGTTAACTATTTCTAAATAGATAAAGATATCATTAAACAAAAAAGAAATCATTTTGAAAACAATCGTGAGAGTCAAATATTTAACGAATTTGATAATATTTTGTAATTTGTGTCCTCCTTGGGCCAATTCCTACCCACCCACATACCATCTACTTACCACCTACTTCCCATTCACTTTCGCCCTTATCCCCCTACTTACCGCCCCCAAACTACACTCATTTTATCACTACAAACCAAGCTTTAAGTTAATCAGATGTAAAATAAAATGTTTCCCATACAAACTTTTCCGACTTTTCTGCTAATGAAAACTCCTGTTCAAATTTCAGCTTATTATCTCTTACCCTTTAGGCTGTACGCTGATTAATCAGTCAGTCAGGACAGTCTCTTTTCAAGATATAGAGATTAGGGTCTAGTACTTCGCCGAAGTTGGTTGGTTTGAACTGAACTTTCGAGTCATTTCCATAACTCAGCTTTAAATAGAAGCTTGATATTTGTAAAAGGGAGAAGGAGAAGCAAAAGTTTTAAGACACTCACGACAATATAGTCTGAAGGGCAGATTGCCAAACATTTCATCCTAAGCAGAGGCAGGTCTGGTCTAATGATCATTTAAAAACCAAAATTAAGTTAAGAAAATCTTGTAAGGCCAAAGCCAACAAACTATTCGTGACAAAAGCAAAAACATTCAACAACCAAAGGCGTGAGTTGTTGTTGCAAAAAGTAATAACAAAATAGGGGAAAAGGCAGTAACAACATTATTCTAGCAATCATACCTCTCGATTTCCGCTATCCTGGCAAGCAAATTACAACAAATTTCATTTTGTGTTTAGCGCGGTATTCGATCAAAAACAAAAAAACAAGCGTTAAAAATAGTAAGTCATTGGGCTGTATGGAACCAACTGTTAAATATAAAAGTATAAAGCGGCGGCAGTTGGCTTTCCTGCCAACTGGCCAAAATGGAGCAACAAAGGAAAATGAAAACCACAACAATCAGCAGATACACAAAATATTCAGCGGGCCTTTTCTTTGGTCGGGGTTCAGGCCCCCCCCCACTTACCTTTTTGAAATGCATCAACGTGTCCGCACTGTTCTCGCACATTTCTGTGATGAGCGTCACGCCGGTGATCAGAATGCCTGTCGAAAGCCAGATTAGATAAGATAAAAGACGAATGCCCCAGACAACTGGACTTACCATGATTCTTTTCGCTCAGCAGTGAGCGAGTGGCTGGCAAAAAGATTTCCATCAGTTCGGGCACACGACGGATGACCCGGAAGGCGCACAGCGTGGCCTTTTTGCGTATGTACGTGTTGGGGGACTTCATTAGACGCTCCACCTCGCTGGCCAAATCCCGTGCCATTTCCGGTGAGGCAATGGCGCCCAGAGTACACAGGGCCAAACCCACCACAAACTGCGTAGAGCTATTCAAATCACTGGAGAAAATGAAGAAGGGAAAGGAAGTTGAAGAGTTTGATAAAATGAGCCACACACACACACTTACTTCTTCAGGCAATTTGTGATCAACAGATGAACATCTTGACGTTCATCCAGCAATAGCATGGCACCCAAATAGCCAATCCGTTTATCTGTAAACCGTGTGCTGGCCGTGAGTTTAAGGCACTCCAGTTGCCCAAAGTGAGCCGGATAGCCAAGCATGTGTATGTACAATAGCTTGGCGATGTTGCGACAGCTGCAAATGGTTGGGAAATTGGCGAAGATGAATTAAAACAGAGATTCAGCTCGCTTACCGCCACACCGAATCCTCCTCACGGAATGTGCTGCGTATGTAGGCGCATTCTTTATTAACCACGGCACGCTCCTCGGCTGCTGTGCGGGCGGCGCGTATCTGTCGGATTAGATCGCGCAGGCGTGTGGGCGTGGGCATTCTGACTGTGGCAAAAAAAAAAAAGAGAAAAGTTAATTAACATAACTGAAATGAATGACAAGGCGAGGATCAGCAAGAGGGTACAGTGAAATCAGGGGTAAAACTATCAACTGTCCAACTGAGCCTAGATTAAGCCATTGTTTTCGTAGAGCCAACTTTGCCCTGTACCTTAGCTTAGCTCCTTCATATCATTGTAAGAGCTGGATTTAAACCAAGACTAAGAGTGTTCCATACAGAGAAAAGCTTAGGGAACCGGCAAATTTTACTGAGTCTCAGTTGGCTTGGGTTTCGATTTCGAGAGACCCAAAGTAGCTGGTTTAGTCACTCATACTGACATATTAGTCACTAACCGCAAAATTATATAAAAATAGAAAGATTTTTATGTCAATAGAATCTATTATTCCTAAGCCAAGTGATCGATTAAAAAGTAAGGTTCGTCGTAGTCCAACTTTACTGTAATTGAGCCAGCCTTTCTAAGTACTCTCTCTCTCTCTCTCTTTCTCTCGCTCTTTGCCCTTTGTAGTAGTTACCTCTTTCAACAGCCTCTGTGAATGCCTGACGTATGGTGGCCATATTAAAGGCTGGATTGAATCTGTTGAAATGAAAAGATAATGTTTAATATATTAATTGTTGTTGTTTTTTTTTTAAATATAGCTAGAGAAGTGATGTATGTATGTGTACCCATGCTCGGAATTCATGTTGATTCACTCTGCTGTTGGCTGGATGTTGCTTTTGCTTGTTGTTGTTGCTGGAGGGGGCGGCGGCGGCAACAACAGTTATTTTTCCTTTTCTTATAGACAACAACAAGGAGAGCCGGCCGCTAGTTTCTTCCTCTCTCTCTCTCTGTCTCTCTAGCTGGTTCGCACTGTGCCTAATCGCGTACTTATTGCTTGTTTATGTTAGCAACTATAAGGTAAATAAAAGCTGATCACTGGTTATGAAACTGAGACTCTCTTTATGTGCGAGTGTGTGTGTGTGTGTGTGTGATCTCTACAGAGCAAATCGCATAATTCATGGCTTTACGTGTGTTAATTAAAGATGACAAAAGTGGGCGAGAGTGACACCCCTGAACGTACTATAATTCACTTGTTTTCCACACAACAAAACAGCTGCCGTCACCGATAGACCCTCTCGTCCACACAAAACATAT
Organism: Lordiphosa clarofinis; assembly: GCA_018904275.1. Taxonomy (NCBI): domain Eukaryota; kingdom Metazoa; phylum Arthropoda; class Insecta; order Diptera; family Drosophilidae; genus Lordiphosa; species Lordiphosa clarofinis. Next base: position 577,695 of record JAEIGQ010000147.1, read on the forward strand.
CGATTAGTCAAAAAATACATTTGCATGCATTGGAAGTACAACTAAATTGATCAGTTTAAAAATCGTTAACTCTATTCCATGTTCTTTTCTCCAATTAAGGCCTAAACCTGGCTAATTTATGCGTTTCAGGGCTAAGCACACACACTCACATACACATGCACTTGCACACACACACACACACACACATGCTTAGAGTCTGAGTCTCTGCCTCTGTTTACAGAGAAATTGAAATTATTCCATTTGATTCTGTGGTATATTCATTCAAGTTCACTTTGTTTGGCTTTTATAGAACCTTTTGGTTAATGCCCACCGCCTCCACATACAATAATTCGTCAATGCAACGTAGCCAATTTCCCCGTTATGGACTAGTGTGACCGCCCGGTTAATTTGTTATCGATTAAGGTTTCGTGCTTCGATATTTTTAGGGCTTAGCAAAGGATTAACGCAAGCAAATTTTAACCAGAGCGAACGAGCCAGCAACAGAGCCATCAGAAACACATTTAAAAATACTAATTTAAATACATAAATAAAACTATAAGTTTTTAAGTTTTGGGTATATTTTCGATAAACGGTCACACTGTCACATTTTGAACCTGTGAATTCCTTTTTGATTTTATGACCGTTTTACACATACCTGCGATTATTTTCCGGCGGCAAGACGCTCCAATCTTGTTCATAATACGGATACATGACTTTGGATGGACAGGAATTTTGTTTCAGGAAGCTCACTTAACCGACACTGGCCACCAACTAAATGATAAGAGCTGCTGCTCCACTCACACACAGTGCGTATGTGTGTTATCTAATTTACAGTTAAGCGTATGTCAGCAGGGCAGGTAAAAGGTTTAGCCCAGAGCCCGAGCTAAGGGTAACCGAAGAAGAGAGCTCATTTGTGGTTAATAAATCTCAAAACCGTACGTTGGAAACTCTAGCCCCAGACTGAGGGCCCTCTCCATTTCTATCAACTAGAATGCAACTCACCTGGCCTGGTTGATGGTTGTGTTGCAAGCATGTTTGGTTTTCGACTCTATCGACTAAAAAAACTACACACACAAACTTATTATCTGCTCCCGCTGATAAGACAACCGTGAGAACATAGAGCCCAACTACGTGTGTGTTTTTGGATAAGCGTCATCGACATTCAGCCATTGAGGAGGGAGCAGCAGAGAGCTTGATAAGCATGGACTAGGTGGAATATACACTCTTTTGTTTTAGGAAAAACTAAATTGTAGAGCGTACTATCACTTTGTCCAGGTGCTTGCCAGGCATGGAAATGTTTATCCATGGGGTCGAACGACCAAGCACGACAGTATCTCAGCTCTAAATTTGATATCTGAATAAGGCGGTTTAGTGAGAGAGAGAGAGACAGTCACATTTCCGTGCACTCTTCTGGTGGAACCTTGACTTAGAACAGGGCCGGCCAAATAAAGAGCGCAAAAGAGACTACTGCCGATTTAATTCCCCTCCGTCTCTCACCCAATAAAAAAAGACATCTTTCATACTTAATTTTCACAAAAGAAGTAGTTCATAACACGTGAAAAGCTCCATTCGCTTTTTTTTTGGGATAAAACCCCCTAAGGAGGGGTTTTTTTGGAACAATTTAACCCCAGCCGGCGGTTGTTTTTCTACAAAACGAAAGAGGAGAGGGAGGAGGGAAGGAGGGAGACATTTAGTGAAGACTTTGATCCGTTTAATTGGTGGGAAAACCATAAAGACCGGTTTCCCCCTTGTGTACAAAGCTCAGTGCTGCCAGATTTTCCGTAGCAAAAATTGCTAGATTTGGGAAAAAAAGTTGCTAAAAATTGCTAAAAATTATGTAAAAATTGCCAAAAAAATTGCTAAAACAATAAAATTTTCGTTTTCAACAAATATACATATTTATGCATTTTAAGAATAAAATTAAAAATACTCAAATTAAAAGGGAAAATATTTTGTTTGTTTTTTAACAATTATATCATTTGTATGTATTTTAAGAATTTTATATTATTATCTAAAGGGTGATTTTTTTAAAGCTATAGGAAAGATCTTCGGCCAACTTTCCAAAAGCCCATTCACCAAAAACTCTACGTTGCGGTAGTTCGTTTGGCTTCAATTCTTGCACTAGCTGTATTTTAAAGGCTTCACACCTAAATCCTTCCGCAAAATTTTCCACGTTGTTGAGTAACAGAGGCCCAATTGCTGCGAACGGCGACGAATCGATAATTGATGGTCATCATTAACACAGGCCGATACAGCTGCGATATTTTCTTCAGTTCGCACTCTACGTAAGCGTGTTGGTGGTTTAATGTCCAACAATGTAAATTTGGGGCGAAATTTAGTCACAATAGCCCGAACAGCCGATTCAGTGGGTCGATTAAACTGACCATAAAATGGAAGAAGCGCGCGATGAAATTTCTTAACAGAGCAAGCATTTTGATAATAAAATTCAATTTGCAAGCGCGGTTCGTTTAACGTAAGACGATTCATGGTTAAATAATAGACCAAACTGAAGATGTTTGACAGTGAAACAAAACACGAAACGTGCAAGAGCTGTTTAAACCAGTGTTGCCAAAGGATAATAGCTAAAAAACCAACCTTTACAAAAAGCTTATTTAGACTTTTTGTAAAAGTAATGTCAGTGGAATTGTCCAACAGAAGACTAAACGCGACGTTTCCGATATTGGTGCTTAAGTCGTCCATGAAATGCATTGCAAGTGCATTTTTACATTTATTTATTTTTGATGTAGGTTCACTTCGTTCTGCCTAATTCAATATTTACAGCAGCTTTGTAAGCTGAAATCTGCTCCACACACAACTTAGGCAAATGATCACTTGTCGGTATCGCCGAGTGTTTGACAATGCCTAGGCATAGTGTCGCTTCTTATTCCTTTGTTTTTGTTGACTTTCGAACAAAAGGTTATCATGAAAGGATACAAAAAAGTTGTGGCGGATTTTCAATACGCACACGATGCTCTCGTTGGACTAGTGCAATCCCTAAGAATCCACTGCCTTAACTCCTTATCTTGCTGCCAGGCATCACGAAAATCTAGCTTACAAACTTTTGGCTTCTTAACCCAATCACAAAAAACAGCAAAAGAGTGAGCAAACCGTTATAAGTTGTTCATATAATCGAATCACTACAAGATCCAATATCCTTGGGAACGTAATTTGTGAGGTCGATTGCAAAAAGGTATTAAAAACGGCAAAAATGCTAAAGAAAAATAAAATATGCTAGTTTTATAATAAAGTTGCTAAAATTGCTAAAGAAAAGTTAAAAATTGCCAGATTAGTGGCTAATAGCATTTGTTAAAAAAAAGTTGCAAATTTTTTTAAAAGTTGCTAGATCTAGAACAAATTAAAAACAAAAAAAAAAATTCCAAAAAAACTTTTAAAATCTCAAGCCTCATATCACAGAAAAGATCCGCAATTACATACATTGAAAAAAATAAGGTTTTTAAACGATAGTTTAAATGCTTGTGTGCGTTTTTATTATAACATAAGATTTGCTTGGGTTCGCTCTCTACATCTGCTGGTTTGACGATTGAGATGAGAGCAAACTGGGGGAGTACCAAAGTTTCTTAAGGATGGAGTTACGGATATACCGGGGGGCAGCGAGCATTATGTTATTATGTCTCAAATGGATGTGTCCCAGAGGCGAGGCAGATATATTAGGTCCAGCACGGTTGGCAGCTAGATGTTTTGGGAGTCTGCAACCGGAAAGACCGCGGTGCATAAATAGAACTAGTTCAAATACTCTTCCTTCTTCAAGCTACAAAAAAACGTGAGACTTCAGCCAAATTTAAACTGGGTAATAATTGTGAATTTAATCATTACTAAAGTGTCAAATCTGTGGTGGGCCGTGAAGAATGCATGTTAACCATTTGTATTTATTGATTGTGAAACTTATAATTTAAAATTAAACCCAAAACAACGCTCAAGGCAATGATACATCTTACAATCTGGTCACACTGCTACTGAACTGACTCGATAGTTTCGCCCTGCACATCGCTAACAGCTGCTGGGACAGTGTTGTGTTGTTGTTGTTTTTTGTTTGTGTTGTGACCATCCAATTAGCATAAAATCCAATGCGGACAACATGTACACCTTGCTGCATGGATTCTACAGATATATAACACAAAAGGATGAATACTGTGTGGTCATACTGGGTCTGGATAATGCTGGCAAAACGGTAAGATGACTTCTGGGGCCACGTCTACCAGCGAATGTGAGCATCTTATTTTGGTCATTCCTTTACGCAGACATATCTGGAGGCGGCGAAAACAAAATTCACCAAAAACTACAAAGGCCTTAATCCCAGCAAGATTACTACCACAGTCGGTCTCAACATTGGCACCATCGATGTGCAAGGAGTGCGTCTGAATTTCTGGGACTTGGGTGGGCAACAGGAGCTGCAATCTCTGTGGGATAAATACTATCAGGAATCGCATGGCGTGATCTATGTGATCGACTCGAATGATCGCGAACGCATGGAAGAGTCCAAAATTATATTTGGTAAGTTCTCTCAGCTCTTTGATTTAGATCTCTTTCGCTAACTCTTGTGCTCTCTGTCCAGATAAAATGATCAAGAATGAGTTACTTTCGGGAGTGCCACTGCTCATACTGGCCAACAAACAGGATCTACCCGATGTGATGGGTGTGCGCGAGATTAAGCCTGTGTTTCAGCAGGCGGGAGCTTTGATAGGAAGACGCGACTGCCTCACCATACCCGTCTCTGCGCTCAATGGCGAGGGTGTGGACGAGGGCATCAAGTGGCTGGTGGAGGCCATTAAAAGGCATTCGCTGGTGAGGCCACCGCGTGAAAATGATTGATATTTAAGGAACCAGTTAGAATTAGGATTGTATATAGTAATGGGACAGGACATTTGGCCTTGCTTATTGTTAGAAATATTCCAAATATTTGTATTGAAAATGCCGAGTAAAAGTTTTTGCATTTAATTGAAATCAAACGGGTTAAACAATCCCTGAAGTCTTTTGCTTTCAAATTAAAATTGGAACTGGTTCAAAATCCATATTTATACGGTCCCACTAGTTCCCAGTCAAGAAGGCTTTGTCCCCCAAATGTCATACATGCCAATGTATGCTCCTAATATCTCATTCGAGTAACAGCACTACTTGGAAACGGAACACACAGAACAGATATACAAATATTTTAGGTAAGTTGGAAAGGTGAGTTGGATCAAAGGAACTAAAGCATTTCTTCTATCACCACAGCAAGCCAAAGAACAACGAGATGGAATCACCCAATTTAATTGCCACCATACAGGTGAAGAAGCTGCCTTCTCGTTCTTCCACAGCCAACGACTTGGCCCTTGCCAAGTTTCTGGCTGGACATTATACCGGTTTTCAGTTATTTATAACCCCTGAGTTGGAGGAAAATGCAGCTCAGCGGGATAACCCGAGAGGTCTAGTTTTATTCAAATATTATGGCAAAGATTTATCAATACTAAAATCAATTAGAAAAAGGGTTAAAAAGTTTAAAGAGCCCACTGAAGCCTAAGGCTTACTCCTTTCTTCTTTTCCACGATTTTCAAAAATTCCTTGTTAAAATGAACCAGTCACAGTTTACACAGTTATGTCACAGTCACACTTTTTTTGGCACATCTCTAGTTCAACTAGGTGGCAACTCTTGTGCAGCCGCATGTTTCTTATTTCGCGATTTGTTTTGAATTTCTTACTTAAAACATGAAGCGGCCAGGAAAAGCCTTACCGGAGCAGGCAAAGCAGCTTAAGTTATCCCTAAACCAACTGCAGGATCAAGCCAATGTCCTGCTCAATGCAACTAAAATTGACACCAAAGCTTTAAAGAAGCTGGTTTTACTACTGGTCTGTGGTCCCCCGGCATTTCTATCATATTCAGATTTAATAAGTTTTATGCTTTACAGAAACCTTCATTAGCGCACATAGATGTGGAGCCCACGGAGGTAATGCTGGTGCTGGAGGTGATCTTTAAGAATTTGCTCAAGCGAAAATTTTCAGAGGCGGAGTCTAAGACTTACCAGCGCTGCCTGGCTCTATACGAAGATTTTTGGATTTTGATGCTAGAACATGTGGAAGCCAATGAATTCGAGTCTCCAGTGGCCCTTAGGCTGCTAATGCAATTGCTGTCGGTGGAGGCCAAACACTCACTGCCTCAATACATTAAAGGTTGGCCAGTTCATCGCTTAAGCTCAATCCTGGAGACGCTCATCAACTCTAAGCACTCACCTGCCTTGGGTCTGAAGCATTTCAACAAGTATGTACGCTGTTTGGATGTGCTGCCCAGAGCCTGTAAATTGTTGGCTCAGCTAACGCCCAAAGACTTTACGGAGGAGTCGGACAAAGCATTTAACTATTTGGCTTTGGTGAATATGCTGGATACCAGCAAAGCTGTAATCAATTCCCAGCAATATCATGTGGCCCCTCCCAAGCGTGATGACGCCTTGGAGCCCAGCTTTAAGGTGGAACCCATAATTAGGCATTTCAATACAATTTGGCAGGGCATATTGGAAGCCACGCGTAAGGGCTTGGACCCGAAGCTACATAAACAAATATTGGTGGTGTTGCTGGAAAGGCTGATGCCACATCTCAGGGATCCCATACAACTGACTGATTTTCTAATGGACTCTCTAAATCAGTTTGGTAAGTCAAGGGGGAAACCATTTCATTTCACATTTAGCTATTAATTGGTTTCTTATATCTTTAGGTGGAGCCATTGCTCTGCTGGCTCTCCAGGGAATTTTCACTTTGATGCAGCAGCAGAATATCACCTATCCGGATGTCTATGAGAAGCTGTACAACATGTTCTATCCCCAAATATTTCACAACAAGTACAAGGCTCGTCTTTTCTATTTGGCGGACATCTTTCTGACCTCCACCCATTTGCCCGAGAGTCTGGTGGCTGCTTTTGTCAAACGTTTGGCCCGTCTGGCCTTGAAATCGCCCACCGAGGATGCCCTCATCATGATACGATTCATATGCAATCTGTTGCTGAGGCACACAGGCTTACAGTGTTTAATACATGCCACACCAGCTGCCGCCAGTGAGGCCATAGTCGATCCCTATGATGCTGAGGAACAGAATCCGGTGAAATCTCGTGCCATGGAGAGTTCTCTGTGGGAAATGTTGTTACTGCAGAAGCATGCCGTGCCCGAAATATCGCAAGCAGCACGTTTTATATCCCAATCATTGCCCCTGATGGAGTTTGATTTGGCTCCGCTGCTGGAGAAAAAGGAAAGCGATGTAAGTTGGAGTGGGAATGGGGAGATGGAATAGAAAATTGTTATTAACTTGTGTTTTCTTTCATTTAGATGTTTGAGGAGGAGGTCAAGAAGAAGGCCAAGCAATTTATGCTCAACTACGAGCGTCCCCTTAAATTCGCCTTGCCCAAGCACGATTTGGTTACCAAGTATTGGGATTTATAATTAAAAAAGAGAGTACAAACGCTTTTTTGTCGTCACATAGTTTCTATAGTTTATTTTTCCATGATAGTTTTACAGCTTACAATTGTTTGTTGTATATGAAATTTCTTAAATCTTAATTTTAGATTCGCTAAAAACTCATTTTAAAAAATGTTTTTGTTTTGGTTAGTTTTTATAGGCAATATTGAATATTATTTCGGGGCATAGTGTATAAATATGTTTTGGTTTTTGTTTAAGGTTAATACAAATTGTAGTGGAAATTGTACACATCAGTTGTCGGGCCAGAGACACACACACACACCTTCAGAGATAATGCAATATTAGGAATCACAGTTAAATGTGCCAATTTGGTGTCTTATTTCCAAGTAGAATTGTTTAATGGAAACCCGACAGGCAGTGCAGTTGTTGTTACTAATAACTTGGGGGAGGAAAAGAAAGGAAAGAAAGTTAATAATAAGCCCTTGCAGGAGTTGGCTAAGAATAGAACTTTCGGCTTGGCCTACCAAGTATTGGAAGTTCTATTTAAGGCCACAGCTTGATTCGATAAAGTCTACTGATGATAGAACTGGGAGCTACTAAACATCAGCAATGCAAGTGCAAGACCTGCCAGTTTTAATGTAGAATACATACGTAGTTTAATGGTTGACCTCGAGTCAAGTTTCATAAGTAAAATTAACAGGGTTTGGCAAAAAAACACATTCAAATGTTCAACCAAATGGAGAGAACAGAAAACTGAGCTTAAGTTGGTGAACATTAAACTGAACATAATCAAATGGCAATTTCTTTTTTTTTAAATGAGACTCAAAAATTCGAAATTTTAAGGTGTAAAGACTGGCCCCATGGGTTAGAAGTAACCTTTAAAATTTAAAATTTAAACTCTATTTTTAAAAATATTTTATGCAAATGCGGGATATAGAGGCGGGCAGAGCTGAATTCATCGAAACTACCATATAGAGCAGATGTCTTGGCGGCTCTATTGCATAATCCAAGAGGATGCAAGTATTCATTAAGGGTCAGCATAAATCTCACTATCTTCAAATGATATGAAAGAAATGTGTGCAGAAGCTTAAGGAAACCTCATGATCAATATTTGGCTCATAGAAAGAATGGTGCTGCAACAGAGAATGGAATTTTAAGGACTATTTATTTACTGAAAAGCTTCAAAGTTGTGTATGATGTCGGAGAAAAGGGCGGGGTACTTCATGGGCAATGTATCGAAGAGCACAGACAATAGAAAGTGGCAAACTTGACATTTCTAGCAGCCAGAATAAATATAATAGAACACGTTTTTGGAACCGAAACCTTTTATACTCTTTTATCAGAAATTCCGGAGTTTCCCACTTTCAACTCCAAACCGGTTTGCAACCCTGACCCTAACCATTATTCGTTTCGGTTTTAATCTCTGATTTTCACTATCGTAAAGTACTATAACTTTCAAATAAACTATCCTTAGGCTTCATATATATGTATCTTCCCTCTAGTACGGCCGACCGACGCTATATCAACGTTCCGTCGACGATATTGTGACAGTCGTCGACGCACGCTTATTTCCCTCACAATGAGCTCGACTGACGTATGTTGCAAGGGGATGTCCGCTCAATACGTTAACGACTCTCCAAGCACGCTAGGTCGACGCAATGCCATGCAGAGAAGCATCATAAGCGAAGCTCGTTCGACCCAATGTCATGCATGGAGCGACATAAGCGAGGCTCCTTCAACACTAGAGAGATGCTTCTCTCTTGACGGAAGAGTATAATATAAATCAGAGTTCCCCAGCGATAGCCCCGGGAGCACGAACTTACTTGCCGAACGTTTGCCGAAGTAATACTTCATTGTGTGTTAGAGAGAGACACAGTCACGTTTTAGCGCTCTCCCCTTGGGGAACCCTGATATAAATATTTCACATTACGTACTCTTCTCTCTCTCTTTCTCTAACAATTTTGACAGGCGTCACGACTCATCACCGTACAAAGAGCAACGCTGCACAGTGTAAGATTTTGCCAATCTAGGGGGACTTAATTCAATAGCAGTCGTATTTTTCAAGCTATCGACATGAACTTTGGACTGAATGTTCAAAAATTTTCCAAAGAAATTTTTGGACAAAAAGTTAAAGTAGGCGTGGCACCTTAAAGGGCGTAAAGTACGTAAAAACCAGAAAATTTTCACTTTTTTAACATACAATCCGCAATAAAAACAAGGAAAAATTTTTTTTCAAAAAAGTGTCAGGTTAGTATTTTTTGTTCTGATTTTAGCCAATTTAAAAAAATTATTTTAAAATTAATCATGAAACAAAAAAAAAATTTTTTTTTTTAATTTACGTTTTTTGTTAAATGTTCATGCTTTTGCTTGTAACTTTAAAAGTATTGGCCGTACAAATATAAATATGGATGCGTTTCAAAGGTAATTCATTTATTGAAAGAAAAAAGCGATTTCCATATTTTTCAGAATTTTTTTTTAATTATAAAAAAACAACTCAAAGTTGATAAAAAGATTAGGCGAAATTTTTTTCGACAAATTTAATAAAAATCTGAATTTGAATCACAACTTTCTTTACTAGATTGATCAGAAAATAGTTTTATAGCTCTTTCGATGCGGTTTGAGGTTGAAGGCGCGACATCAATCCTATAGCATCGCCTTTTATTTTGCCCTGAAGCCAACTTGCATTATCGGTCATAATTCTGGACTTATCTCTCCTAGATTTGGTCCACCCCGACTCAAATTCACGGAACAATGTGTTTTAAATGCAACATTAACTTTTTATGATCAATATCATTGCCAAAATAATCGCTGCGTGCTCTAGAAGTGATTTAAGCTTAACGGTTTTTGCGTTTCTTACCCAAACCTCGAAAAATCTGCCCGTTTTATTTCACTCATTGCTTAATTGAAGGTCTTTGGGCAAAATATGGGCAACTTTTTATTTCTGATCCTGATTCAGAATAGTTTTCTGCAAAATACGTATGTTTTGGTTGATTGGAATGTGATTGAATGTTGTTAGTTTTTTTCCACCAAAAACAAAACATTGTAAAAAATATACCTACTTTTTGGCACTTATTTCCAAAAAATAACAAAAATGTTGTATGCCACTTATGAAGTCCCTTTATAGCGCTAAAAATCAATAATGCTTCCACAATTATGGGAAAAATAAGTTCGACCGCTCACAGTGGCCACACGATCCAATTGAGAACACTAAACTTTCTCAACTGATGCTCGTTGTGCAATGCAATTTTGCATGCATTCCAAATGCACGGGTTTAAGTACCGTTATCTTCTGAACAAAAATTTTTTGTTTTGTTTTGGACTTGTTTTCGTAACATTTGAACATATCTAAATTGACTCCTAAAAGCTCATTAACCTTAAAAATAATTTTTTTTTTCAATTAAGTCCCCCTAGATTGGCAAAATCTTACACTGTGCGCTGGGTTGACGTATACAGACCGACTGACCCCAGCCGTACTAGAGGGTTCATATACCAATTTGAATACATGTGCTGGAACTAACAAAAATATATACTCGTATGCCTTAAAAAACGTATAAGTACAAAAGGCTAGTTATAGTTAAATTACCGACTAAACCGCTCAGAAACTAGAGCTGCGGTCGCAGCTAAAGAAGGCAGAATGGCACTCAAAGCAAAGAGAGCTGCTGCTGAAAACAGTTTTTTTTGAAAATGAGGAAGGTCCGCTGTATGCAGTTGGCATCGCCGTCTAATATCTGTAATATTTTTGGTTACTTTCAAAGCAACTTTTTCGGACTGCCAAGCCACTTTTCTTCAGTTCTACCAAACCGATTTTGATTAAATAATATGCAATCGACGCAGAATTGTCACCATTCTAGAACTGCATTTTTTGATTTCTTAACTTTTTTTTCGCCCAAAAAAGGAACTTCAAACTTTACCACGTTTTCCGAACTGACGGCCATGATTTCTTCAGTTACACTGAACCGATTTTGATGACGCAGAACTGTCACCATTCTGGTCTGAACCTCAATCATAATTTTAAAAAAAAAATTTTACTATTTTACACTATTTTTTTTTACAACCACAAAAAAAAAGAGCCAAAAATCGATTTTTAATTTTTAATGGCCGCCATTTTGTCCAAAAAAAAAAATCACAAAATTGTTTTCGAGGTTCAGACCAGAATTACATCTATTCTGATTATCCTGGAGAAGTGGAATCATGGCCGCCAGCATTATAACTTTTTTTTTAGAACTTTAAAAGTTGTGTAAGGTGGTTAAACCGACGGTTCTGTTTCCATTCGGGTAACCCATTGCATACTTGTGGGCAGTTCAAAATAATGTCACATCTAGCACATGTATACAAAATGGTTTATTTTCGCTCAAAAAAAATCTCAGAATTGTTTGGGATAGTTTATTTTAAAGCTATAATATAGTACAATACGATGAATATCAAAAAGTATAAGTTCTTTAGAAGAACAACTCTTAAGGGGTGCAAAATAGACATGTTAAGCCAGTTTAAGCTAAAATTATGCAAAACCACCGCTTATCTTTCCACTATACTGGACCGTATTGCCTAGCCTCTTACTACTTCTAAGCTATTTCCACGATTGAGCAGAAATTACCAAGGATCAAAGTTTTTTTTATTTAGGAAATCAGTTGCAAAGTGAATACAATTTCTCTAATTTTTAGAGCAGTGGTACCCAAACATACATTCGGGTAGCAGAGCAACACGAAGTAAACGTCATTATGTCAAATATAGGCTACAAACAAACACACATATGTGTGTGCGTGCTATTTATAGAGCACACGTATTCTCTCTCTCTTTATGGCAGAATTATGACTTCGTATCACACGGGATGGGGAAAATGAAATGTGGGCACCACTGGTTTAGAGTAAAGTTTCAGCTGCTTTCTTCTGCAAGGGCTTACAATTGGAGTGGATATATTTATTTTGGTTCAATATTTTGTTTTGGGTTAGGAAATCACAATATCTAGGCAAAATCTTATACATCTCTCTATATATTGTATACATATATATATTTTTATATATATAGATTTGTTTGTTTGTTGTTTTTATATATATATATATTCGATCGTTGTCCTCTATACATGTACATATAAATAAATATATAGCCCATATATGTATGTATGTGTGTATTATAGCAGCATATTTTGTAAATGTATTAGCATTCGGCACGAGTTCATTTACAGTATGGCAAGAAAGTCTAAAACATATATGCAAAAGAAGTAGCCAAGTGTTTTAAAGTGTTTTATTCTCAGAGTGTCAACACACTTTCTTGACCTACTGTATATAGCACAGACTCTCAAGCTGACTTGCAGTGACTGCAAAACTGTTCGTTTATATTAAGCCAAGCCTAAAAGTATGCCGAATTCTAATGTGAGTGTGTTTGTGTATGTGCCAACTTATCGCTCTTCATTCTCAACACTTTGCGCTCTCTCTCTCTCTCTCTCTCTTAGTCGTTGGGATATGCGTGTGCAGGTGTGTGTGAACTTTATGTGGGGCAATTTCTTGGTCTGTTGTTGTTGTAGTTTGAGAGCTAATAGGATGGGGATTACATTATTTAAATTGAAATAACAACAACATAAAGCCTTGCACAATAATGACAAAATTCTTGTTTTAAATCTTAATGCACAAAATTTTACTAAGCAAAAAACCCTGTATGTGTGACCAAATTAACTCGTAATACCTAACTATATATATATGTATGTATGTATGAATGTGTGTATATTAATCATTATATAAGCATGGTTTCAAGCCAATTTCCAAATTTTAAAAAATAAAAATTTAATTGTTTTTCTTTTGTTCTTTATTCATATTTTGTTTGGTATTTATTTAATGAAATGTACAATATATAGTTTTCTTTAGTTGCTAATGTCACTTTGTGTGTACCAAAAAAAAAAAGAAAAGTTGTTAACATTTTTAAATAGGAAAATTAACTGAAAAAGTTTTTGCAAAAATTGTTTCCTGAATAATGGCAGTCATTATGTTTACAAGAAAATTAGCAAAAAGTCCCTTAATCTGCTTGCAAGGATAATTCGATTTCATATACTAAATGTCCCAAGGCTGTTCTTTTGTGAGTTGGTTAAAGAAAGGGAAAAGAAAGACCAAAAGATTGAACAGAGGCTGAAGTCAGCTTAGAACTATTTCATCGACCTTAAGTCTATAGACCAGGCCAAGGTGTGTCCCAGATATCTCTAGAGCAGCGATGGTCTCTGCTTCGCTATTCACACGTACACAACCCGAAAGCATGCCAAAGCTGAGACTAAGAGAGCAGAAAGTAGTCAGTCGCTCGCCACGCGAAAATGTGACTGGGTCTCTCTCTCTCCAACACACAGTAAAGCATGACTTCAGCAACCATTCGGTGTAAATTGGCAAGTATGTTCGTGCCCCTGGGACGTTTTTGTATAAACCAGGGGCCAGCAAACATGCTTAGTCTGGCGTTGCGTGTGTGTGTAGCAGAGCAGAGAGAGAGAGAGTTGTGTATACACAGCAAATAGGAACGTAAGTAAAGCTGTTTTAATTTATATGTGAAGGGGCACAAATAGGTTCCGTAATATGACGAAAGTTGAGCAATTTGAAACCGTCCACTCAAAGTTAAGAAGATTTAAGTCATACGGTTTTCCTTTCATATGATCTATGTGGTAGCCGGTCTGATTCTAGACCCCAAATTTAGTTCGAGGTAAAATCGCTTATACGAAAATCTCTAGAGATTTCTAGGACAGGCTATCTTCACACTCTCCGACACATGAGGCATGATAAAATAGGCCGTCTTTGATGCATTTTAGGACCCCGGAGAATGTTCAAACTTGAACATGAAAACCTACATACAAAATTTCCGAAGAAAAATACAACTCCCACTATTTTAGAGTCATCAATTCATCCTCTATTCAGTTTTCAGCATTCAAATAATAGAAACAAAAATATAAAGCCCCTGGGACATCGCTTTCTCACCAAGCATATTCAGTATTTCAATACTCTTTCAATATTTCTTCGCTTAGATTTGAATTAACTAATTGTTTTACTTAAATAATTAATGGACAAAATTATAGATTTATTAACACTATGGACGAAAAGAAGAACTTAATGTATACAAAAAAAAGTGATGTGAGTGGAATTGCCGCTGCTTACGAGACAAAGAAAGACATGGTGGTGGAGGAGGACAAAAATCATTTTCTTATTCAGGCACAACTAAGAGGTTGTAGCATATTTTTTTTGGTTTGGTAGTTTTATCCATAGATTGAACACATTTATTTGTTAAATTTGGTTTCATCTTCGAGTTTACAAGCGAACAAAAAACAGCAGCAAACCGGCCTAGATGTACAGCTGGCATACTTAAGGCCAGCTGTAGAAATGGCCTGGGGCTCTCTTGACCATATACACTTGAACGCTTTGCTATATCTATAACTATAAATATCGTGGATTTATTTTGTATAATAAAACTTTGTTTCCATTTTGACCCCTTACACATCTGAGCTACCTTAACCCTAAGAGTACACAAATTGGACAGGCTTCCTTAGGCTTCCTTTTTCGCTAAGATGTAAACAACATAGTTTTCGTCAACTTTTGTACTTGTTGTTGACTTCTCTGCTTGCATTTGAGGAAAAATGCAGTTAGAAAGGCATCGCATGCTAACAGAAGCTTACGAGAAACATGCTCCAAGTCCTAAGAATCATACGGGCCACCCGGCCATACACCAAAACCGTGTCATTCTCTATATTTGGTGGAACCAATTGGGCGTAGTGTGTTTTGAGCTGCAACCATGACAAACTTAATTGATGCAATTTAGAATAACAATATACGGGACATTTTTTCAAGCCCCTACGAGGCTTACGAGTCTTGGCAGACAGTATAAAGCTAGCTACCCAATGCACCACAAAGCGAACGTCAAAAGTGATACGAGAAGCGAAAGTATAGTCTAATATGATAGATGAACAGGGAAAAACGAACCAAACATACCAAACAACATTCGTCCCCTTTTTGTATGCTCCGTTATTCTTACGTTTTCCTAGCCTGTCTTGCGTTCTTTGCACTTTTAACTGAGCGTCAATCGGTATCGAAAGGCTCGCAATCGATTGGTGAAGTAAGTCGCAAAAATTATCGAAAAAGGCTCGCAAGCGAATCTTTTGCAAGCTATTGAGAACGAAACTTTTTCTGCTGCAAACTGAGCGACGGGTGATTAGAGTGATTTCTCGAAAGTTTTTGTCGTTGATGTTTCGCGTAAGTATCATTAGAGATATATCTTACGAGCGTTTGTGTGCGTTTAGACACGCCAGAGCGCTCTCATTTAAAACTTGATTGTTGTTGCAAAGAAGAGAAGCGCTCTCAGTGTTAGCACATGTTTGTTGTTGTAAAAGAGAGCAGTGTAAGCTCGTATAGTGTCGCTGCTACAGAGGATAAACGTCTCTACTTTTGTACACAGAAATTTTTACTTACTTAGGCCCCTGCTTTTAAGGCCCGCCAGTAGTTACTGTTAAGTAGGAGCTGGCTCCTGTTGTTCACACCAAGCCTGACAATGTATTGTTGCTCCGCCAGGTCTTCCCTTTCTGCCTTTCTTTCACATAGTTAAATAGCTGTGGATTAAGAAGCTTGTAGATTTGAAAGCAAGTCTCTCAAAATCATACGTGGGTCTGCTGCGCCTCATGGAGGCGGCGGGACATATGCGGTGGTGCCTTATACAGACGACATTGCTATATTCAAATGCGGAAGTTTTCCACAAACCCCTTGTGACCTCACGCAAACCGCTCTGGCCATACTTTTTCAGATATATGGAAATATGGATGTAGTTCTCTTCACACGGAGATACAAAATTCCAGATCGAATCCCTTCCAAACTAAACAATATTAGTCTAGAATTAAAAGCTAGCAATTGTTCATTGGCTTCACACAGCCATAGTACGTCCCATACTACTCTTTGGGTTCTGAAGAAACCATCTGTCCTCAAGGAAGTACTGGTGCGCCCAGCCGGCAGGGTTTCCATGGATTTGTTGACTTTGCGTGCGCGTAGGATCAGGCCTTTGTTGCTTGCTCAGTTTGTTAAAAGGAAACTGATTTGCTATCTTCATTATAAAAATGAATAGCTATGTCTTCATAAATGTCAAAGACATGGATCACATATGTCAGGGAGTCCCCCTTTATCCGTGCCTCTAAGTAAGGGCAAGGTTAACATTTACATTAACATAACCGAGATTTTCCCCTCACGTACGACTCCCTCTGGATAAAAGACGATGATACCGTCTGGTTGGATCATTTTAAGCTCAACTGTAAGCTTCTGGGTACAATGTTCTGAAAAGAAACAATGTACCATCTCGGCCTGGGCTAGATCCGTGGTTGTACACTAGAAAAACACTTTCTTGGCCTTAAGCGGAACTATTTATGATGGGCAACATAAGTAGATCACTGGATAGACGGGAGAGCCACGAATGATTGCCAAATAGTGCTTAAGCAGGCCATTCTTCTCCTGAGTTTGGTTAAGCGGTTGAAATTTAATTCCCTTTGGCGTCAAATCCTCGTAGCTGAAGCGACCAGGGTACGTTTACGACAAATTTTCTGGTGCAGCTTATCCTGCGGATCAATGAAACTGTTGTAGGACTCTTGGGTAAAGGACACATTGCGAAGCTCAGCGGAAACATTATGGATACGTTTAAAATTGATGAGTAGGAAAAAGTCTCTCTACTGCAGCTGACGATTGCAGGAGTTGTATTTAACTTTTAAAAAAGCCCTTTTAATTTGTGGATACGCATCGAATATGATTTGTTAAAACCATCTTTAAGGATTGATTAGCACGTATCGCCAGAGTATAATTATCGAACGTGTTTCCGCTGAGCAGTCTATATAATAACTTGATATCTTTGGCTTTTAGGTTGCAGTTTAGCGTAAATGGAAATAGTTTGCGAAACCCTCTTGGTTTACTTGCAACAAAGTCGGCGTACTCCTTATCCCAATCGTCCTTTATGGATCTGTAGATCTTACAGTTTGCATCCTTTAGACTCCAGTTCACAACTATGATGCGAGCATTTTTGTCCTTTTCGTCTGCTAGAATTCGACTGCAGTGATGTCTTTTCGATAATGGTTTGAGCAATGTAGCTGTTTTACTGCATCTTGCTTCTTTTTCGCCCTTTTTCAAATTATATTTATCGCTTTGATCTTTAATTGTAACGGCATTAAGATAAATTGAACAATAATATTAGTTACTAGCTGAACCCGTCCCGACTTCGTCCGCGTCCAAGTTTTGAAAAAATCGTAGTTAGCAAAAAAAATTGTATAGCTCTCTGAACACTGTATTTGTATATTATTTACTTGTTAAAAAGCAAATTCTTTTTTAATATCATTGGCTTTATTAGCTTAGTGTTTAGACAGTTTCGAATTTACGGTTGATTAAAATGAATCAATCTGGGAATAGAGGATTAAGCAAGGCGTATTAATATATTATACGCCTAAATAAATTCTATCCCGTCCCGTCGTACCGGACAAAACCAAACTTTCAAGTAGCGTGAAAATTCCTGAATTAAAAATTATTCCCTTCCTGTCTTGTGAATGCTGAACAGTCACGGGACATTTTATTAATAAGTGGGAAAAAATTAGAAGCAAATTTAACTCTTCTTTTTTAAAAGCGAAAAAAATAAATATATTTTCCATAAAGGTAACAGTTCCCGTTGCCCCCTTATTTTTATCTGCAAAAAGCTAAATTGAAAAATAAGCTGTTTTGGCAACACTGTTTAGTTTTTTCCGTCAAACACATTTTTCATTGCAAAATGTTTTTATGAAATTTTAGGTGTTTCAATCAATATAAATCTCTTATGTTATCAGCTCACAGCCTAGTAAATTAACAAAAACTCGCAAATGAGATAAGGAGACAACTAATTTTTAGCAGACTGCTCACTGTAGAATAGTTGAAGTCACGTACCATCTCTAACAAACGGCAGACGCCTATGGCTGTTTGCAAGCAAAAAACACAAACGCACATTTTTTGGCTGTTAGTTTTGTGAATTTCAATTAAATTATTTTGAAACGCGATCAACATTTTGTTGAAGATATCGATGTGTTTTGTATGAGCCATAAGATTCAATTCAATTGGATGAGGCCATTCTCAATTTGATTTATTGCTTGTTAATGTGAAAAAAGGGGTTTGAGTGTCTTTAACACTCACGGGGCTTTGATGTGAAACATGATGCCAAATTAGAGTGCTTAATTTCAAAATTACAAGCTCTCTCAATGGTATATAAACTAGCAATCTTTTAAGAGAAGAAAACTAAAAAAAAGTTAAAATATCAAGAACAAGATCACTTGCTGCTGTGTTGATTCTTTCTTTCCGTAATTCTTGTTTATTGTGTTGTTCAATAGGTTAATGAAAACGGTAAACGCGAAGGAGTCTCAATCTTAAAATAGCAAAAGGTATTAACAATTTTAAATCATTTCTTCACCCACTGTTGCCTCCTCTGTCCCCTAGCTTAAGCCTACTAAAAAGTCACTGTATAATAACAAATTAGAGACTGTTTAGTCAGAGTTCAGTCACTGTTTAGACACAGTTCGATCACTGTTTAGTCACTGTAAAGTTACTATCTAGTCACCGTTCGGTCACTGTGTAGTCACTCTTTAGTCACTTATCAGTCACTCATTAGTCACACTTTAATCACTGTTCATTCATTGTTTAGTCACTGTGTGGTCACTGCCGAGTCACTGTTTATTTGATCCGTAGACACTGTTTAGTCACGGTTCAGTCAGGGTTAAGTCACTGTTTAGCCAAAGTTAAGTCACTCTCTAGTCCCTGTGAAGTCTTGTTTAGTCACCGTTTAGTCAATCTTTAGTCAATGGTAACTTGATTGGCAAGTCACTGTATAGGTCCAGTTTAGTCACTCTTCAGTTACTGTTAAGTAAGCGTTCAGTGCGTCTTTAGTCACTCTTTAGTCTGTCCTTAGTCACTTTTTAGTCACTGTTCATTTATTGTTTAGTCACTGTGTAGTTACTGCACTGTCACTGTTCAGTTGATGCTTAGTCACTGTTAAGTCACTATTTGATTACTGTTTAGTCATCGTTAAGTCGCTGTTTAGTCACTGTAAAGTCACTGATCCTCTCTTTCCTCTTTCTCTCACTTCTTTTTCACAGCGTCACGTGACGCTGAAATCAAGTTTTACTCCTACTAAAATCTTTCGCACCGAAATTAAAGATGTTTCACATCAAAAACACACACATACATATACACGCCCTCAGCGCGCTCTCACTCTCTCTCGCGTTCTCAGCGAAACAAATTTTCCTCAACATTGCCTGAGCGCAAGAACCGTTAATTGCCCATACAAACGTTTCAATGGCTTTTTCAATAGATTGGAGAAAAATGTTCCAATTTCCTTTCTTAGTGAGCGCCTGCATAACTAAACGAAGGTCTATGCCAAAAATCAGACCTGTACGATAAGCCGTTTTCGCTGTGGCTTGATAATATGTCAGACTGTCAGTCGGGCGTACAGATTTATATATATAGATTTAAAACTGCAAAATGTGACAAAATGAATGAAATTCAAAGCACGTCAATTTGATGCCTGAATGATTCGCAGGACTAGTTCATAAATGAATCATTCGTTTAAAGATCTGAATAGTCCTACTCAAGGTGACTTACTCAGCACGGCTGCTGTGTTTGAACTATAGTTCACCTAGTTCATTAGGTCATTTGAATTATAGTTTAAGAAATCGGCACAACTCTAACATGCACATGTGGTTGTGCATTTGTATACGTCTTCACGCGCCGTAAGCTTATTCTGGGTCCCGATATTTACAGTTAATGGTTCAAAGCGTTCAAGTGTCTATAAATACACATACTAACAACTAAGATCGTTTCACTTACAACTTAAGTTTGCAACATTTTCTTTCTTATTTTTTTGCTTAGACAATTATACAAAAAAAATGAGGCTTTAAGGCTGCTGCTTTTTTTATAGGCTTTTCTTTTCTCTGTTTTGTCAATTTTTGTCTAGAAAAGAAAAGTACCGAAGAAAATTAACTCTATATATATGTAAGCAAAAGAAGCAAAAGTAAATGCTTTAAATTCATTGCGAGTTATCGTCTTGTTAGGGTTTTCAATTTGTTTGGACACTTAAAGCAGTTTCGTTTTACACACACAGAACAGGTTCGAGAAAAGCAACAAAAAAACAAAATAAAATAAAGTAAGGTTTTGAGATTTGAATTAGACATAGGTGGCCACAGCAGCTGTGGTGTTATTAGCTCCAGCGGTGACTCCGGGCGATGAGGCTGCGCCAGTTGCGGCTGTTAATTGTGGCGTTGCCTGTTGTGGTTGTTGTTGCTGATGCGCTGCAGGTTGTGGACTAACCGGCGGTTGGAGTTTACCTGGCACATACTGTCCAATGAAGGAGCCATCCTCGGTGAATTGACCTAGAGGGGAGAGGAAACAGACACACACATTTGGATGAATGAGATATATATTAAGTGTTTAAAACTTTTGTTCCCCCCACAACCAGAAATGAGTGTCGATTAGTTGGTTTAGACGCGCGTTTTTGTGGTTTAATGTTTTTAGTTTCAGTTATAGAGAGAGGGAGAGAGAGAGGGAGAGAGAGACTAAGAGACTACAAATTAAATTAACATGCTGGGATTTACCTTTAGCTTAATTCAGCAGCCACTAAATACAACTAATCAAAAGATTACCATAGTTTCTCAATTCAGTTTTTATTTTTCTCTTTATTTTTATTTTTTATTTGTATCCTTCTAAATCATATATATAAAAAATTTGTATATTTCTATACACGCGCTTATTTAGTTGATTTCTTTCTGTATTAATTTTTTTTGTTTGTTGTCAAACGTTTACAAAGAAGTTTCTCATTTTCACTGTCCACAAATTAAAAAAAAAATTATATATACTAAAATTAAGAAACAAAAAATGATATCGTGTCAAACGGAGAGATTTTACATAATATAAAAGAGAATTAAATTATAACTTATTGTTAAGTGTAAATTATTTATGCATTACATGTACGAGGGGGACAGACAGAGTGACACACAGAGAGAGGAGGGAGTGGGAGAGAGAGTGAGCTAATTGGTGTGGGATAAGAGAGCGAGCACTGCACTGTGGAAAGAAACAAATTCTTCTTCTTCTGCTGCGGATAGCCTTTTGTTGCTGGTTCATCGTTGTTGTTGTTGTTGTTCTTTTTGTTTGGCAGTTTTGTTTAAATATATTTAGAATTTTGGGCGCTGTGGTGTTTGTAGTTCTTGTTGTTTTTGTGGTGGAAGGGCTCGGTTCGGTTACGACGGCGACGACGACGATGACGACGGCACAGCTTACTTATTATAAATCAAAGTCCTTTGCGTCCATATTGGCCAATAAAGGAGCCATCTTCGTTCATGCCTGTTTATTTTTTTATTTGTTTTTATTACGAATGGAATGGTTGGTGTGTGTGTGTGTGTGTGTGTATTTCAAAATAAAAGAAAGAAATAAAAATTGTACAATGAAAATAAATTTAATAACATTATAAGTAATTCAAGTGCAAAATTAACAAACATTTAAAAACACGTAAAACAGGAAGAAAATAAACCAAGAAAGCTAAGCAAACTTCAACAAAAACCTACGAAACTTGATTGAAGAAAGAAATTTATTAATACTTTTCCTATGGGGAGATAAATGCGACCGAAACGCGTAGGAGTAAAATTTAAAAATATAAAATAAAGTTTTATTTTGGATAAGGTGTTATATCCAACCCAATTCACATTAGCAACCACAAGTATTCAATGAAATTGATCAAGAACAGCTGACGAAAAGATGTAATGTGGTGATGAGTGACTTTATTCGTCGAACTGAACTACTGTAGTCGTCTTCAACTAAGCCTGACAAAAATGGCTACAAGGGAGATGAAACGAAGTTGGCTAAATGTAGCGACTGCTTTTCTACCATTTAGAGAAGTTTACCTACAATTTTCACGCTAGTTCTATTCAAATCGGTTAAGCGG